>OX439041.1:58774325-59974325 GCA_949317995.1 Acholoe squamosa | reverse complement strand
TTTTAGAGAATACCTACAGTTAGTAAATGAGGAAGAGACCATCAAAGTAGACTGTACAAAGAGGCCAAATGTTGATCTAACCCCCGACTACATGAGCCACCTAGCTGATTTTCCTCAGTACTAGCAATGTGCTAGTGGCGTATAGCCAGAATTACAGTGGTGCTGTTCTTGGCTCGGGATCTGTAGGGGGGGGGAGGGTCTGCATGGTCATCGTCAGATGATCATTACTTTTAAGGTAAAGTTGGTCCCATTTCTGACTTCCTTTGAGTGGGAATGTACATGGGTCACCCAAAGCCCATGCTTCATGGCCATGCTGTCCCTCACTCTGGGTCAGAATACAATTTACGCGGTAGTGGTCAGAAGAGGTAAAGGCCATGTTACACACCTTGACACTCAGAATACAATTTACACCTAAGCATGCTCATTCCTATTACCCCAAAGCTCATAACTATTCCTTGTGAAGGGTGACAGGAAGATCCTTGCCCAGCTACCGTATCTCACATTTGGAAAAGCAAGTGACGTCATATGGCACAAAACAGGAACCATTACCCATTACACATAGGGAGGCATGCCAAGTCTTAAACAGGTATAAATGCTAGTATTTATGTCTATTATGAAGCCGCATACGTGCGGGTAATTTGTAATTAAGTGTCTTTTTTTTTGGTTGGGTGATATTTGCACAGAGTATTTACATTAACCTAGCATCTGCACATTATATTCCTACTGCTAAACCCCATTAATTATCACATTGTTTTAGACTTTATTCAACCATAACAATCATGTAGGTTTTACGAGCCAGACTGAACTTATACAGAGGCACATTTGGCCTTTTAGAGCCCAAACGTGATGAATATTGAATTGTTCTAAGTTGTTTTGGATGCTATTAGTTAATATTTAATAGGTTTCATGAACTAAATATCTGTATTGGCTAGGACAAGTGCCTTGATAGGCCTAATGATTGTTATCGTGGTACAGAGGAATCCTTACAGTTTCCAAACACATCATTATTATTTCAGTTGTTAGTCAAAGGGGAGCATTGTGGTATTAGATCGGTCTACACAAATAGCCTTGTGGTGCAAGCTTTGATACCTGACTTTTAGGACTATATATTTTCCTGGCTTGGATACAAGAACTAAATCATTTAAAGACAGATATTATCCTAGATGGAGAACACTGATGAAGTACTTCACCTCGCTTTGATAAAATGACTTGGGTCTAAGACATTTAGTTTCGATATATTTTACCCTGATCTTAAACTGTCACACTGGAAAATAAATTCCAGTATCTTATAGTGACTGTTCAGAGCTCAAACATTATTCTCATATTGACTAATTTATGTAATCGAGACGTGTCTTCTACCTGACAATCCTTGAGTTACAGTCTCCAGAGATATCAATATGAAAACGTGGTGTCTATTAATTGCAATAGTTGACAGGTTTTCTGAAATGATGTTGATAATATATCCAACAACAGGGATGATACTTTAAAAAAATGGCAATAAATCTTTCTCACTGCCAATTACATGTATATGTATAAAAGTTAGCAATTGAGTTGTTTAACCACCACCTGAAAATATTTATGATTCTCTCAGAACATACAAAGGTCTCATAGTTAGAGGTCCCACTAAGTTTGGGTTTTGTAGCGATAGGTCGTATTAGTCATGCACTGACGGCATAGCACTTTATTGTGTCATGCCCTATGTCTTTCTGATTCATGACGTTAGCCCTGGCGAGTAACTCATCACTACTCTGTTCAAGTGATATGCCAACTTTATAAGGTTGCCTCTGTCCTGATTCTTGGACATGATGCACCAATCTAGTGTCAGTAAGTTATTCGCTGTGGCAGGATTGGTGCATCATTATGACATAAGGTACTGTGAGGTAACCTGTCATCCTTAAAGGCCTGGGTAGATTAATTGACATGGGTCTGGGCTAGCAGTTCACACTGTTTAAGAGTCATATATACTGAAAAGTCTGTGCAATATACATGGAGTAGTCTGTATAAATTATACCATTTGTGCTCACAACAGCACAGCCGAACACTACAGGCTGATTATACGACACACCTGTATAATGCAGGTGTACAGTATGTGTCAGATAGGTCTCCCGTGGGACATAAGGCAATCACTCACCCTGGAGCATTCTATAGGTTTGTGGTCACGGCCCAATGGACTGGCACTGTTCCCCTGGTCCCCTGGAGGCTTGACTTGGCGCCAGCCTTGACAATACAGCCCCACCCTCCTGGCCACTACCCCTCCCCGATACCAATGGTGTGAGTCTTATCTCTGTACAATCTATGCAATATCATATGGACGTTTATGACACCTCTAGATAGGTGCTCCGCACCTCAACTATTCTGTCAGCTATTCATATTCAGCCATGCACGACACCAATTTACTCCCATCCCTTCAGACAAAATTTAAAGTCCCGCCCATTAGCCAGACCCTCCAGTGTGTTTTGGACTTTAGGAAGGGTATGGAGGTGGTGGTGGGTGTTTTTGGGCGGGGGGGGGGCATTGAGCAGGTAGTACATTGACAAATGACGAATGGGTTCCGCCACCTTAGCCGCCGCTCTGTAAACGCTGCGGTCGAAATGGCGGCGAGCTTGGTGTCGAAATACAAGCTGATAAATGAACATGGTTTTGTGGTGGTACCATTACATTACCTCGCACCCTCCCCCTATCACTCAGCCATGCAGAGACATGCTGATGTCCCTTTAACATGTGTCGGATCTAAATAGACTTGGCAGGAGCCGGGTCATTAAGATAATACCCATACACAATGGGGCTGGTTTTATGTACCAGCCGCTTTATCATGGCTCTTGATGATAGTGGCTAGATAAGAGGAGGGATGGGTGGAGTGATAGGGACAGGGGGGGGAGGTGTGTATGTGGTATAGCAGTAAATTACTAATGAGTAGAGAATTGATGGTTTCATGTCGAGTTTACAGGGGGATCAATGGCCGCCTTGTTAGCTGCCCTGTGTTCATGTATTCACACTTCACAAACACCTCCTAGCAATAACTGTATACTTAAAACCTTGGCCTAACACCAAGGGATTTTAATGGATGCCGTTGATTTACATGGTATATATGTATGTATCTCTCTTGTGTGTCACAGGAATTTTAATTTACAAAAAGTTCCGAATGCTATCTCTTCTTTTGTCATTTCTCCCCTCTTTCTCTACTATTCACAAACTCACCTTAATCTTGCCTTCATTCTTTCCCTGCCACTTACACAGTGATGTCTATCACTTCTTTCTCCTTTCTCTAATACAGATTGGGTCTAGTCATTGCTCCTTCTTTGTTTTACTACTTACTGTTTCTAGTCGTCCCACTTGCCCTTCTACTTACAGGCTGGCCCCGATAATTACTCCCCTTTTCCCATTCTACTCACAGACTGGTCCTAATCATATCACCCCACTTCCCCTGACTATACTTTCAGACTGGCCCTGATCATATCACCCCACTTTCCCTACTACTAAACAGACTGGTCCTGATCATGTCACCCCACTTCCCCTGACTATACTTTCAGACTGGCCCTAATCATATCACCCCACTTTCCCTACTACTATACAGACTGGTCCTGATCATGTCGCCCCACTTTCCCTACTACTATACAGACTGGCCCTGATCATGTCACCCCACTTCCCCTACTACTATACAGACTGGCCCTAATCATATCACCCCACTTTCCCTACTACTATACAGACTGGTCCTGATCATGTCACCCCACTTTCCCTACTACAATACAGACTGGTCCTGATCATGTCACCCCACTTCCCCTACTACTATACAGACTGGCCCTGATCATGTCACCCCACTTCCCCTGACTATACTTTCAGACTGGCCCTAATCATATCACCCCACTTTCCCTACTACTATACAGACTGGTCCTGATCATGTCACCCCACTTTCCCTACTACTATACAGACTGGTCCTGACCATGTCACCCCACTTTCCCTACTACTATACAGACTGGTCCTGATCATGTCGCCCCACTTTCCCTACTACTATACAGACTGGTCCTGATCATATCACCCCACTTTTCCTACTACTATATAGACTGGCCCTGATCATGTCCCCCCACGTTCCCTACTACTATACAGACTGGTCCTGATCATGTCACCCCACTTCCCCTGACTATACTTTCAGACTGGCCCTAATCATATCACCCCACTTTCCCTACTACTATACAGACTGGTCCTGATCATGTCACCCCACTTTCCCTACTACTATACAGACTGGTCCTGATCATGTCACCCGACTTTCCCTACTACTATACAGACTGGTCCTGATCATGTCACCCCACTTTCCCTACTACTATACAGACTGGTCCTGATCATGTCACCCCACTTTCCCTCCTAATCACAGACTAACCCTGATCACATCTTCCCACTTTCACTGACTACTTCCCGAATGACCCTTCAGCTATCTTCCTCCACTATACCGGTTCTTACAAACTGACCGTGATCATAACTCCTTTCTACAATGTCTGCTTTTTGCCCATACACAAACTGACATTAACCATATCTCCCTTTCTTTTTCTGCTTGCAGTGGACATGGACCCTGGCAGCATGGAGACGCTGAGTTCTAGTTCCGGTTCCGGGTACAGTTCGTCGCGGAGTCGCGGCGCGTCGTTCGATGCCCGACCAGAACCTCCACACAGCATCGAACACGTGCTGGTATTCCCCGGATCCAATGGATCCCCAGATGAGTCCAGCTGAACGCCCACCAACTGATTGCCCACCCATGGCTGGGCTCATCCCCCGGGGGCTCATCCAACTGATTATCAGCCCTTGATGGCTGGGGTTAAGTTGGATGTATATATGGTGAGACTAGAGTTATGAAAAACATGGGTACCAACGGATAAGAATCTAAAGCGAGTCTAAAGCCGTTTTTGAACTGCATGTATGTGATTCAATAGGATATATGAGGTTTAAGTATTTATAAAAATTTACAGTTGTGAACTTTGTTTAATGTCTGTTTCATGTATGTATCAAATATTTATATACATGTACTTTGTAGAATAGGGTTATTGTTTAAGTAATTATATCAGTTCTACAATGTATTTACTTGACCAGTTATAGTTCATTTTGCCTCTGGATATTAAAGCTATGATACAGGATCAACTTGATTATGATGTTTTGCACTGGTATAGGACTCAGTATGGAGGCCTAGAGGAGCCGCCATTTTGAATTTCGCTGGTTGAGGTAAAGCCCACTGATAAGGCATACCATTATGGGTACTTTGTCCCTGGTTAACACCCACTTCCAGGGACATGCTGGTCCCATCTTATCAGTTCCTATCAGTGTGTGTCGCTGGAACCAGCTCCAGACCAGCTAGTGGCCAATAGGTCTACATTCCAAAGTGAAGTCGCTACTGTTTATCACCAAAGACTTTATAAAACGTAGGCCCATCACAAATGAATTAGCATCACCACTGAACAACACTATTTAGCAGATTATATGGCTACCTTAAACATTTATACAGCAAAGATATGTGAGCTTATCTTCCGAAATATAATCCACAAGGACAAACTACATGTATGGATTGCATAAATTTATATTGAACTCATAAGATAGTCTTTCTAAAATTATCTAGATCTGTTTACAGTATCCATGGAAAGGATCTGTTTACAGTATCCATGGAAAGAATACCATGCCATGTCACACACAAGGAAATGCTCAATCAGTAGGAAAAGCTTAGATTAAAGATTCTCTTCTTTTTTGCCTTGCATTTTTGTAGGATAGGAAAACGATCTCATCAGTATTCAACCTTGCTAAGTTTAACCTGTGTGGGACCGACATTTGCATACTACGCTATTTTGTGTATTCCTAGCCTTAGACTTATTGGTACAGATTCATGTAGTTATACTATTTTACTACAAGAAGGTGTAGTTCAATGCCATGAAATTATATCTAAATAGTGGCAAGATGTACAAAAGAAAAACTCTGACTATATATAATGCTATGTCAGGAATAAGTGGGTGAATTAAAAAAAAAATCAACTGATAGCTGCGGATCCATTTGAAAATGGTCGCTTCTGATATCAGAAAAAAAAATGTGTACAACCGCGTCATACACTATTAATATGTAAGGAATAAGATTATAGGAGCTGCATGTGAGTTACCCCGAAATGTATTCTACTTAGTCCGGAAGTACCTGAGCTGCTCATTAGTTCCCGTGAGTTCTCTATATAGTGAGCCGCTCAGAAAGGTGAGGATGTGCTCTGGTTAAGGTTTAGAAAGGGAAGGGACTTTGAACGAGTGGAGTGTCTATGAGCAACTCAGATTAGGAGTGCTTCCATTGATGTGAGTACCTAATCCACTAATGGCTGTATGGTTACTGTAGGATTATTTCCCTTGGTCGCCATGATACACCAATGCAGTGTCGGCAAGTCTACTCCTTCTGTGCATCATGCCGACCTTTGGGATTGTATCACATCACAAGGGCTGCATCTATGTACACGTATTACTACAACAGACGAATATATTAGTGCACTATGCGATCCTTAAGGGGTAAGGAATGTAAAGGGGATAAAGTGCAGGGGGTGTATGGTGGGGGTAGGGGTAGAGAGAGTGTGTGTGCATGTGTAGGCGTGTGCATGAAGGGCCTCCAGTTAGCGCCAGGAGCCGCAGAAATCAGGGCTTGTCCGACTGACAGAGCCGGTTAGGGATTCACTTCATCACCCACAGCCACCGCCAGCCTGGCCGACCAGAACAATTAAGGCCGCCCCTAATTGATTGAATGTCCTTTGTTCTCCTCATCCACAGACTCCAGTCACCTCCAAGTGCTGACGGCCCCAATAGCAGAAGCAGCAACCCCTACCCCCCCCCCCTTTTTTTTCCTTTCAGATCCCTTTACCACTCACCACCCAAGACTACATCTACCTGTGTCATATAAGTACAAAGGCTAGATGGGGTAGGGACTGGACTATTGATATGGGTGCTATAGGCTGGTTCTGTTGTCTACTTGAGATGGTTAGAATTGAAAGATCCAACATAACCCATCCCTACTGCTCCCACTTGCCGCCACCCACCAATAATTGTACTATCATGGACGTTGTGCACGCCCCACTTCATCAACAGACAAAGTAACCTAGACACAGACTGAATAGGGTGCTGGCCTTTTGGTGGTGGGGACTGAGTAAGGCAATAGTGCGATCTACAAGCATCAGTGTATTAGTGTGACCAAAGGGGGGGGGGCAAAAAAATCTCTTTATCCCCCATAGTATAACACCCTTCTCAACTCCACACGTGTATAATGTAACCATGCTTTTTAGACATGGTCTTATTGATAATAAAAGGTTAGCCTACTGCCTACATTGGTCACTCTGTTTTATGAGCTTTCCTGGCAGTGTAAGCAAGAATAAAGTAAAAAGAAAAGTTCACAAGCCAATCGCATCCATTGCTATGGTGTTTTGCTGACCACAATTAGATGTGTCTACATTTTACCCCACCTCACCATACTCCGCAGTCCCACATTCACAGGCCCCTAATCCACATAAGCAACCCATTATTGGCTGTCTACGGCACACATTGTTTTTGATAACAGCAGTGGCCTTTTGGATGTTGTTTGCAGCATCGACAGCGGCCCCTGTGGCCCTGGGCGATAATGGGGGTGGTAGCCATGGCGTCGTGTCGAAGCAGACGACATTCGGCGGCGGTCGTCAGGGGGAGCTGTGCTAATTTAATTATCCTCGCAGCGTCTCTGGTTCGACATGGCCTGCCAATATGGCAACAATAGCCGGGTGCTCCGCCCTAACTCAGCCCATCTGCTGCTCCTGCTGCTACCGCCTTTCCTGCCCCGGGGTAAAAGTGGGCAGCATTTCCCGCCAAAAAGCAGCTGCCGTCTGAGCAGACGACATTTCTACTCTGCACTGATTACCGTTGGCCTCAGAGCAGGGCTGGCTTCTGTTTCGGCAAGTGGCGACGGCCTGACTGGAACCAGCAAAGCCGCTGGTGATTTAGGGTTGTGCTCACAGACTGACTGTGGCTTCATCAGCCCGAAAGGGGAAAGAGAAAAAATCTGGAAAGTGAGGGAAACAGCCATCTTTGAACACTCACTATCACCCCTCCCGCGGAGAAGCCACTAGAAGTCTGTGGCTTCATGAGGTGCCTCTATGGCATTACCCTGCCTTTACCACATCATCTTCTCCAGCCAGAGGTCTGTGCAGGCTGCTCGTTAGTTTTACCAGCTACAGCACACTGAAATATGGCACGTAAAATGTCACGCAAATGGCGTTATCTGTTGTTACATAGATTCAATTTGAAGGTTTTGACGAAATCCCCTTGCATGCGTGATGGAGCGATGTATAACATGTTAGTTTACTTTGCCACATGAAGACTTTTCTGGAACAAAGGCTTGTGGAAGCTCTGTAGGGTGCATGCATGTTTTGCACACAGGCTAATCCTATTAACTGCAAATACTCCTCTTACTTTCATACTCACTTAGCACAAAATATGTTAGTGTTGGTGAGGGCATATTCAGTAATGAAAATAGAGACGTTGATGCTTTTTCTTCTTACTTGTTGATGACTTTTTAATCATAGGGGCATTTTCAATTGTCTGCCCTACACTCAATATACATGTAAAAGAGCCCCAGGTAAATGTGATACAAGAGGTATTTTTAAGTGTTTAAAACTTGAGCTTCTCTCTGTATTGCTGTTGAATGAGACTTTGTACTGTAAAGATTGTATGTGTTGAAGCTGCCATAAGTGTAAATAAAATAGAGGTAAGTTGTCAAAGTTCGCATATGTTCTGCTGTCCACTTTTTATTATCTACCTTTTTTTTACATAATTATACACTTAAACAATCACATCTTTTGATATGTGAAAGTGAATTGGGTAAGTACCTTTGAAATTACAGTTGGATTCTTTATGCAAAATGTCAGCAAATCAGATTCGCATGATACTGCAAATACAGTTATTTCATCAATTGAAACTATACCTGTGTGTTCAGGCTTATGCATGTAACACCAATTGCTTGACTGCTGCAATTTAAATCTAGAAAACTTAAAACTGTCTTCAGTTTCTCTGCAAAACTGATTCTTTTTACCTTGGTCAAACACTGAATTTGGGTTTAGAATGAGCAGTCTTGGTATGAATTGATATCATTCTCCTGATATTTTATGTAATATTATTTACGTTTCTATTAGTTTTAGTTTCATATCCTAGTTGGCAGTAGCAGCATTCATGGTGATGCTTGTAATATACTCATTTTGAATCATTTGTATGTGAATACTGTATTCACTTTGAAGAATCAGTACCATAATGGTAATCTTAACATTGACGGTTTTGCTAAAAGGATGCTCCGATGATATTTGATGAAATAGTATGTTGGTTCTTGAATTACAACTATTACTGAGACAGATAGGTTATGGATATTTCCATGCCTATGGTGTTTATTGGAACACCATATGTATGGATACTCCCTGCATTAAGGTATACTGTGGAAACTGTACTTAAGGTATGGTCAAATACTGAAATGTAAACGATTAATGTATGAAATGTTTGTTAGGGTTATGGGGAAGTGACCTGGTTTCCCTATAATGATAACAGAAAAGGGCCGTGTAGCCAGCATTATGTACATGAAAGGTTGGGTTTTGATTGACCCCTGGATGGATTTGAGAAAATAAAGATAGCTATATTACACTTTATCATGTTTTGTCGTGCTGCTCATACATACTTAGGTCAAATATTATAACTTACGATGAAGTCTAGTTATTAGTGCGGCGACTAGTGAGTACTACTCATGAGATGAGTAGACTAGTGTATGGTTCACAGTCGCCACGGTGTAAGGGATAGGGAGGCCATGCAATCTATTTTTGTTTGTGGCTCCTCTGCTATGGACTATTCCTGCTCACTATTCTAATGTAATGACAACAGTGTGTGTACTTTACTTATCAGTGAAGGAATTTTCAGAATATATCTCATACTTCTGATTTTATTCGCAGATAAGACATTTCATCATTTGGAGCCCTATGGCAGATTAGCATTAGAGCATTTTAAGATTCAGAAATGCATCCCTGTAGCCTTTGTTTTAGAATTGTTCGTTTTGAAACTACTATATATATGTAGTACAGGTTTTATCTCAGTGGGTTATGGTACAATTGGATCATATTTTCTGTATTTGAACAAAGTATTCACTGTCAAAGATCTCTATGGAGAAATCAGTGCTAAAGTGTGTGTTGCCATATGTGCATTTTTGTAAATCGGAGGAGGTTGAAGTGTAAGGCCACCTTGTGGAACTGCTACATTCTTTTCTGTGTAAAATTTTTAGTTTACATTGAAATAATGCTATCTCAGAATATGTATCTACTATTGGTGAAGAAAGATTAATTTGATTACTCCTTTCATTGTATAAACGATTTTGTGGAACACTGAAAACATGTATGTACACCGGGGTACTTACACTGTGATCCCCCTGTACAGAGAGGTGGATTGATCTGGCCGGTTTGCTGACCACTGGCCCATGACAAGGTACAGACTATTACAAGTGATTGGCAGTTGTTTGTGTGTGTGTGTGGGGGGGGGGCAGAGCAGGCTCCTGGCAATCTGAGACAGTGTACACTCATAATGACACACCTGTTGACTATGGCATTGAACATTGAATAAGACAGGTCCCTGTGGCAGCTGACTGAGGTGCATGCAGAATGGACAGTCTACAGACTATTAGTACTTAGCTGCAGTGGGTAGTTCAGGTTGAATGTGTGCTATATACTACCAAAAGCCCAGATGATAGTATGCCCTATCTGTCTCACCAACTGAAACTAGACACAAGATTACAAGTCGCCGCGCCATGTCTCACAGGACTATTCTCTACTATTGTATTAAAATCTACAACACTATGGTTTTATTTCTGACCAGATATAATTCTGTAATAAGGTTACACAAATAATCATTAATGTTGATACATAGATCACTCAAACTGTAGTAGAGTCAATATCAACCAAAATTATATACATGCTATGTAGTATAGTGGATTGTCTAAGATACAATCCCCACTAGACGCAAATTGCAAGTCGACATATAGAGGTCCCTACAGCAATTTCCCAGCATCTGTGTTGTAGAGATCATTAAGTGGATCTCAGAGCTACAGTACATCCCTTACACAGGTGTTGTGCAGTAAGCAGCATGTACCCAACC
The DNA here is from genome assembly GCA_949317995.1 of Acholoe squamosa. Lineage (NCBI taxonomy): Eukaryota > Metazoa > Annelida > Polychaeta > Phyllodocida > Polynoidae > Acholoe > Acholoe squamosa. The sequence continues at coordinate 59,963,181 of OX439041.1, read as the reverse complement.
CCATTCAGTGAGGGGTAAGTCGTACCTGCTCAGTGAGTCGCTCATGATGCACCACTGTATGTCTGCGTGTAGCAGCTATATCATGTGTGTCACTCACTGACTGCTGCCTATCCAGTACGCCACCTACTGGGAGAGACAGCTCAATCACTATAAGACTCAGCACCAGAGGTTGGGCGGATACACCCTTTATTCACATTGAACACTCATCACATCATTAGGCATACCCGTAAATTAGTAGATATATTGATATAAATCCTTCAGGTCTCCAGCCCTGCAGCAATTAACCTTTTTGCTATACTACTCGAATTCCCACTGGGTCGCTTCTTTACTCCATGGACCGGTATTTCCCACAGGTACCGCGCCCCCTCCTTGTCTGGAATGTTCTCCAGTTAGGCATTTCTCAAATGCTACGTTCTGAGTCTCCCCACTACGTTTTGCCTACCCCCTACGATCCAGTCCATTCATAGGGAGGTGGAGTCAGTGACCCTGTATTACCTACGATTGCCTATACAAGTGCATGCCCTTTACCTCTCTATCTGTACCAGTCGTAGTGATTTACCATGTACATGTACAATCAAGAATTCACTTCCGTTCCAGCACAGGGGTTTGTTACTGAAACCTTCATCATGCACGCAAAATGAATTTAGGAACTCTGTGAGTATTTCTGTGTGGACCTTGCTTGGTGCTCCCAGGTAAATATAATCCTACACCCTGAATGCAAAAGAAGATGAGATTACAGATAAGATCAAGAATCGAATGGGATCATGAATGAGACCAAGAAGCGCACCATTCTTGCTCTCATCAGCCCTGTAAGATCATCTAAAAGCACCGAAGAGTACTACTCATAATCGCTAGAAGAGTACACCGATCCCCTAAGATGACACAACAGATGGTGCAGGTACCTAAATATTTTGGGTACTTCTGCGTGACAGACCCCAGGGGTCTGTTATTTAGAAGGACCCAAAAATATTTAGGTACCTGCACCATCTGTTCTGTGATCTTAGGGGATCTGTTTCACTCTTAGGTGATCTTCCAGTTATACTCCGGGCTTCCCTAGCCCACTTAAAAGGGTCTATTTCTCCTGTTTCCTATCCCCTAAGGATGTGTGTAGTGCACATATGCGTGGGCACTGACACATTTCCCTGTGAAATTGTAATGTAGTTCTTGCCATGAATATGACCTTCGCTGTCGAAATGGCGTTAAACATCTATTACTCACTCACTCCAGTTATACTCTTTGGTGATCTTACTGGACTGGTGAGAGCAAGATTGGTGCTCTTAGATTGATCTTACTGGACTGATGAGAGCAAGATTGGCGCTCTTAGATTGATCTTACAGGGCTGATGAGAGCATGATTGGTGCTCTTAGGTGATCTTACAGGGCTGATGAGAGCACGATTGGTGCTCTTAGGTGATCTTACAGGGCTGATGAGAACACGATCCGTGCTCTTAGGTGATCTTAAAGGAATCATGAGACCATGAGTAACCAGATTCTTGGTCCCATTCATGATTCCACTTGACTCTTGATCTTCTCTGTATTCTCATCTTTTTTTTTTTGCACTCAGGGTGAAGGATTGTGTTTACCTGGGAACACCAAGCAAGGCCCACATAGAGTTTCTAAATTCATTTTGCGTGCATGATCAGGGTTTGAGTAACAAACCCCAGGTCGTTACGATTTGGGACCACCCTAAACTTAGCATCTGAAAAGTGGCTTCCTGGGCTTGTCCCACTGTTTGATCAACTCAGTTGATTCCATTTCTTCACTTTCTTACCTCTTATATAAAAATCACATCCCATGACCTCACCAAACTTTTACTATCCCAACCTACACTCACCTGGTCTCAGTTGACCACACTAACTCCCTACCTTCTACCTACACTTTACATCCCATACTCACTTCACTATACTCATCCCCCACCTACCACTCCATCCCCATACTCGATACCTGGTTTTACCAACTACTCACCTCCCATCCAAAGATTTTACCCCATACTCACTGTCTGGTCACATTACTACACCAGGTTTCATGTATTCACTTCCAACCTACCACCTTCCACTCCATCCCCATACTCAGTGTCAGGTGACACATTACTATACTCACTCTGGACCTACCACTTACCACTCCCATTCCACACTTACTTAAAGTTGTGTATATATACTCACTCCATACCTCCCACCTGCCTCTCGATCCCCAAACTTACCCAACCTGTTTAACTTCTGTACTCACTCCCTACCCCCTACCTACCGTTCCCATCCCATACCCATTGCATAGACTCGCGTCTCTACACTCACTCCCTGCCACATAGTGCTGACATGTCAAACTCCCTACCTGGTTTCACATCTCTATGTTCTAACTCCCTGCCACATACTGCCTACTATTTACATTCCATACTCACTAAACTAGCCTTATGTTTCTATTCACTCCATTCACCCCCTACTATTTAAACCCCATACTCACTAAACTACCGTATTGGCCTTTATGAGCGCCGGGGAGCTCATAGATTTCAATTAGGCTCTATCCCCGGCGCTCGTTCAAAACCGGCGCTTATTCAAGACTTAAAATATGGTGCATTTTAAAATTTGAACAACCTTGTACCCCCGGCGCTTATTCTAGTTCGGCGCTCATTCAAAGACCCGGCGCTTATACAGGCCAATACGGTAGTCTCATGTTCCTATTCACTCCATACTTCCCATCTAACACTCCATACCCCTTTCTCACTACTTGATCTCACACCACTATCTCCCACTAAGTTCACATACTCACTACCTGGTCTCACGCCATTATGCTCACTCCCTCCTACTACCACCTCCCACACCATACTCACTCGTTCACCCCATCACTCCCCACCCCCACGGGCCGGTGTCAGCCGTCCCACGCCGGAGCTGATCGAGTTTCGTTCGGCGGACCCCAATTAGTCCTGCCCATCATTAATAGTTGTCAGCGCGGGCGGCAGTCGTTTTCACCTAGGGCGTGCTCGAGTCGCGGATATATCAAAAATCGCTCGTGAATTTTTGATGAATGGAGGCTAGGGTCGGGGTCGAGTCTCTGATCGCTCGTAGACTCCGCTATTAGCTCCCAATGGCGGTGCCTGAAGAGGAGGGGTGGTGAGAGGGGGGGGGGGCTTTTGTAGTGAGCTGCTCCATATAGACCATGTAGACTGAAAGCAGGTCTGAGTGGCTCATTGTTATGGCTGAATGCTAGTAACACATCTATGTATTGTGTATAAACAAAGGCATTATAGATCTAATTCAAACAATGTTGATTTCTGGGGCATATAGATATATAAATGTTTAAGAATTAATGTATGCCCAGGCACCCTGAAACGCCCAGTCCTCTTGTGTGAGAATATAACACACAGTAAATGAGCTTAGAATATACATGTTGAATTTTTGTGAGTAAATTTAAGAAGTTCACTCTTTCTACCAGACATTTATATACGAGTCAGTGCCACCTGCCCCACGCTATGTATGTACACCACACTAGCCCACAACGCGAGTTGCTCCCTACATCCCACAGGCTGCCATGAGCTGCTCCAACTCCTGTGTCTGTTAGGAGCTGATAGGCGGCGCAGAGCTAGGGTTACTGCTAGTTAGTGACTGTCAGAGGGTGGCCCGCCCCGTGTCAATCTATCACCGCCGCCCCACCCAGAGCGCGGCAGGTCGACGCTTTGATGGTAATTAATCCACAGGTAATCAGTGTTTGATGACGGCCCTAAGGGAGAAGGCTGGTGGAGAGGTAGGGTGGGAGGAGATGTGGGGTGAGTAGTATATGGAAAAGTTGATTAATTCTGAGAGCTCGAGGAGACTAGGAAGAAGCAAGAATGGGATGAACTGTCACCTTGAAAGCGTCTCCTTATAAGGAATAGCCTTGTAGCTTTGGTACACTGGATAAAGTTGATGAGGGATAGAGCGAACAGTGAATTTGGTGATTAGGATTTAGACGGTCAAAGTGGGATATCTAGTGTGGTGGGAGTTGGGCAAGTGTTTCTTGAAAGCTATAGATTTGAGGGGCTGGGTCTGGTCTTTCTTTAAGACTGGATCTGTCCAGTTGTGACGAGCCCGGGCTCCTCTCGTGCCCTTGGAAGGCTGGATCTGCGTAGCTGATGACAGGACTGGGCATGTTAGCCTCGAAAGATGGACCTTCCTAGGTTATAGTAGGCGAGCGATGTGGTTTCTGAAGGCTGGACCTGTGTAGGCGGTAAGAGCTGGTCCTGTGCTTATTGAAGACTGGATCTCCCTAATTGATTGGGACAGATCTTTACGCCAGGAAGGCCAGTTTATCTAATTGATAACGACTACATAACGTGCGGTTTGAAGACTACATTTATGCGATCTACCCAGTTTCTTAGGGTATTTGGGGGTCGTTTCTACCCAGCTGATGAAGTCTCTGTTTGCGCTTCTCGATGATGGAGGGTTCTGTACTTTCTGCAGCCTGGATAGATCTACTTAAATGACGAGGGTTGGTGCCGCTCACTTTGGAGTGTGTGACCTGCACAGAACTGTTTTGTGCTGGAGCTGCTCTATTGCCTGCTCCTCTATCACGGCACCAAACAACGAGCCCTAATGTGCTCATACGTCAGGCTAAGCACCTACCACTCTCACCAGGTCAGAGCAGCTCAACCCTACACACAGCTTAGCGCCTTACAGAAGGGTCTGCATGAGTAGCTCAGGAATAGGATGGGGATGAATGGAAGATGGTATTTAGGAATGGAAGCAGCAGTTTTTTGTAGTTTCTTTTTTGTATGTGTAATGGACACCGTAAGGTCCGCAGACTGATGACTATCACTTCAGTTTGATAGAACACAAGCTGTCATGCTATTTTCCCATCTCTGTCTGTCTGTCTGTCTGTGTCTGTCTGTCTGTGTATCTGTCTCTGTCTGTCTCTGTCTGTCTCTCTCTCTCTCGACTCTCTCGTCTCTCTATCTCTCACTCACTTCCCTTTACCTCATTCAATCCCTCTCCCCATCCAACTTTTGCTATATCATACCCATAAAAACATACAAAAACATGCCTTTTGTGACTCTGATCTGCGGAAACAAGTGGCACCTGGTTACCATAAAGTGCTATCTATGATAAGTTAGTGAAGCTCAAGATAAGCTAAACCTCGATAACTCGAATGGGATACATAATAAGGTTTTGATTGGTGGGAATTCCATCTCATAACTAGCAGTTACCTCTCAGCGCTGAAGTATCTGATACCCACAACATGTCCCTATACTAATCCCCCTATTGAGGCACTGTATCTGCCTAGTGGACACTGGTGTTTGGTTGTGTCACCTGGCGGTCAATGATAATGGCCAGCGGGCCTCTCTGATGTGGTCCTAAGGGCATGGCAATGTTGGGGTGCCTGTGGGAATTTTGTGATAGGGCAGCCCCCCCCCCCACCCGTTTTCGGAATATCGTATACAACCCCATTACCATCGACTATAACATTATGTAAGAAACCTTGCCGTTACAAGGACTAAACACAACCCTCCTGCATTGCTTCAAATTGGAAACTTTTAAGCCTCTGATTGTGGTGGGGGCGGGGGTTGAGAATAGAGAGGTTCAGATCACGACGTGTACGGCAACGTGTACGTCTAGAATGATTGGAAATGGTAGGCCAGACGTTGCCGTACACATTACAAGTAGGCAAATCTTAACCTCTCTAATGAGTGACTATGGATTATGCATAGAGTACTTGTGGTTACCTGTGTTTAACACTGGTCACCTGTGCGGATGAGACAGGTGCAACCCTCAGTTTATTCAAGCGACTTTTATATGTCTTTATAAAAACTCTACCATAAATCATTTTGTGACAGGTATACTTTAGTGGAGGATGATAATATCTTCTGTGAGTATATTTGTCAATAGCTAGAGCCATTCCCGCCCCATTTTTGGCTCTGCGAATACAATATACTGCATTGAACCCAATGGTTAGATTAGGTCGTGTCAGGTGACTTTACACCCTAGATAATAGCTATCTAAAGGAATTTCAATGACAGTTGTAGTGACTGGGTCCCTATCCAATCAGCAATGGAGCATTGGGCCATCCTTGTCCATGCTTGTCCCAATATAAGCCGACATTGGCCCAATGCATCCTTGCTACATGGGTAGGCCTTGATACATGAAGACATATTTTCAGATATCTTCTCACGTTTTTTGGCGGGGCAAGGGGGTGGGGCACATAGACTCTCCAGATATGACAAAGATCTATAAACCCCATACTACATGTAGTAAACTCTTTGAACTCATTTCTAACTTATTGGCAGCTTGGGCAGTAATGACGCCCAAAGTCATAAAGATGGTCTCCTTGTATCTGCAAGTCATACTCTATTCCCTGCATTGTGCTTGTGTATCTGCATGTGTATGTGAGGGGTAGAACAGAGAGCTGCTCCTGAGCCAACATAAAGAGCAACTCATACTCAGGTTCTCACTGACTCGTCTGGGTAAACCAACCGTGAAAATAGCCACTATGTACAAGGGGTGATGGGTTCTTGAAGATGGATCTGTAATTATAATCAGAATTGGGTGAAAAGGGGGGTTTTAAGGGAATAAGATGCCGAGTAGCAAAAAAAGAATTATAGGGACTATACATATGACCAAATAATAAGAAATGATTCCATCTGTGAAACTGTTTGAAATGTTTGTCATTTTCTCCCTTATGTTATTGAAACTTGTTGAAAAATCACGCATACTAAAGGAAGATTAAGTCTTGATAAGGAAATCAGAGTAAGGTGGTGACAGCTTGAGAGAGAAGAAATGAGTTAGTGGTTATTTGACGAGAGTACGCCATGTGAGAAACCCAACGAAAACTCATGTAAAACTTCCAGACCTGACCTGGCCCTCTCGGGGGTATGTTTCAGAACAGGCAACGATTTGCCCCCCATATTCTGTCTCAAACGACCATTCATTGTATGATTTGTCCAAGAGCATTATGTTATCAATTGCATGATATCATGATATTTGATCGTTATAAATCACGGAAAAGAATCTCGAGCTCTTCAAAACTCTAGTAGAAATTGTATACATTGTATACATATACACTCAAACCCTGTATAATGCTCTATATGCTAGAGGATAGATCCAACGTTTTAGTCAGATTCTTGTCAGACTCTGTGATCGCAGTGGTATTTTGGTGATCGTAGAGCTATTTGGTGATCGCACCTTGTTTTGAAATAGACCCCAGCTATTGTGAATCTCCGCCATTCGGAGAGCCATTTTAGCACCTTAAACCATCGCTGTTGCATCAGTTTGTGACAATGGTTTGCGTCATGGCACAGACTCTGTGATTATAATGTGCATTACAGAACAGATCAAGATTAGATCATTTGATAAATTCCTTCTCCACATTTATTGTCATAGAAATGTGTTATAAAGTATCAGTTTATTCGCTAACCATCCTTTGTGGCATTCCCCTGGAACCAGCAGCGAGCGGTACCAGTAGCAACAACCCATCACCCCTCCCGACCCTTCCCGTCAATCCCCGCGTCTCAGATTTCCTCCATCCCCCGCCGCCATGATGGATCCAGCATGCACCACAGTCCCCCTTGTTCCGGCAGCGCAGCGGACAATGACATAACCGGAAATGGCCTGGTCGGGTGCGCGCGCATCCGGTCGTTGGGGCGCCCCCTTTGTGGATGGGGACGAACTAACGGCGGCGTTTTATGCCAACAAATTAAGCGTAAGAAAGGCGGGTGGGGACATTATTAGTGGCGACACCGGAGACTCTCATCTGGGCGGGTCGGGCGACATGGATAGCCTACTGGTGGCGCCCCCTCAGTGTGGGGCTGAGGTCACGGGGTCAGAGAGACGCCTGGTGGACAGGGTCGGACACCAGGGGCGTACGGAGGGGTGTGGAGGGTGTAATGAGGACAGTTATAACCTTACATCAAAGAGAAACTGATACAAATTATGCAAAATCGGCACAATTTAAATCTCGCCTTCAGCGATCAACTTTGTCTTCTTAATTGTAATTATATACAACGAGAAGAATAACTATTATAACTAATAATTGAATATTTTTAACAAAGTTGTGATGAACTGTATATTATATACATGTATGCCACGATACATTTTACAATAGATACTATACACAAAATCATTATTAAATGTTGCGATGAAAATTTTGGCTGTGCCCAAAATGCCTTCTCCAGCAATGAACTCAACGGTATGGCCAACTTATTTGACCAACGCGCACTGGAGTTGTCGGTTGTGGCTGGCTTGGGGTTGGCGATTGGTGGTTCCTCTCTGATACCCTAGTATGAGGTGGAAGGAGTGAATGTGTGTTTGAGAGTGGGGTTTGGGGGGTATTCCATCTACACAGGGCTGACCCATGGCGGTTGCAGCCGCCATATTTTTTTCCTTCTCATGTGTCATCCGGGGCAGTGTCTACAAAGGGCCGGCCCTGAGCCCGGCCCTGAGCTCCCTGTCAGCGGAGATCAGAGCGCCCCCTGCCTCCCACCCCATCCCATCCCCCAACCATGGCGGACAGACCCATCCACTTTGGTCGGGTTTTACTTAAGGTGCCACAATAGACACATCAAGGTAGGAGACATGGCCACAAAGCTGTGATATACCCCTTCTGCCTGTGTCCGCCCCACCCCTGCCTGCTCCCTTAGGGGGCATGACCTGGACACGCATGGCTCATCTGACGCTGATCAAAGCGCCTCCTGGTGTCGTTATTGGGCGTGGTTCTGACCCCAGGGACTTGGTGGTATTTGGTAGAATGCTAGGATGGTTTTTGTATGTCTGTGATATACATATGTGGCTCTTTTTTACATGTACAGATAGAGGCTGTATAGAAGGGGTAAAGGCTAATTAGCATCAGTAGTGTTGCTCTTATGACTCTGTGGAGACTGAAGAAAGTTCGAGTCTCCAGAAAAAAATACACTTTGCGATCAATTTTGACAGGTTTCTAAATATGGATAGTGGGAGAGAAACATGGGGGGGATGTATAATAATTTCACAAATCAATTTGGTGAGGAAATGTGTAAGACAGCTAATAGAACTCATTTGCTCCGTCGCCATTTGCTGCCGACACCAGAGTCCCAAGATGGCGGCCGGAGGTGCGCACGCACATGGGACGACATGACGAAAGCGTCAAACTCGGTGTCCGAGGCGACGGTTGGCGACGAGGACGGGTCCCATGTTTGCTCAGGCGATACGATGAAACACTAAACCACGTATCCAAGAATATTGTGGACACAGCGACTGAGGAACGCTATATCGAGAGCACGCTCTGGCATACGGGTCCCACTGGCGCCGACAGTCTCCGCGTCTCGCCACGGACGTCATCACCATTTCAAATGACTGGATTAGAATGCGGAAGGTGCGCGGGGTCCCCATGTGAGGCGGCACGGGCCGTCTGGGGGTTACCCGGATGTGGCCTGGGTACACAGCGTTCCGTGTTCTTTCTGTGAGCGGTGTCTCGGAGACGACGGGTATTCGGATAGGGAAAACGGCGAATTTTCAATCATTATTTCGCTATTTGCCGACAGGCGGTGTGTGTGTCGGTTATGTGGCATTGTGTCACGGGCACACATCATTCCGGCGCCACCCACTCCGGGGACGCAGCGATTGTCAATCCACCGGCACTGGCGAGAAGGGCGGGCTAAAAAGGATGAAAGCTGGCGCTGGGCGATAAAGGAGAGCTCCTGACGAGAATGTGTCCGCGTCCATTTGTGACAGATAAAACTCCCGTGAGGCCCTGTGGCACACAGCCGGCCCTCACGGCTCACACACAGTCACCCGCCTCCTGCCCAGATTACCTCCTCATACACAAATCCGGGACAAATCTCCCGCCAGCAGACTGCTCACAGCCAGCTCAAAGCCCTACTTCCCACACCCCAATCCACCTTTTTTTTGCACATCATCAGTTTATTTGTTCAGTCTTTTATCATTATTATTGCCATTTTCCTTTCCATGGAAATCCCAGTGAAGCCCAGCACGAACTGTATACGCTCACGACCAAGAGGCATCACTCTCGTCGACACTTGGGCGCTGTACTCTAAATGTCGTCTGCTCAATTGAGGCATCAAAGACGCGCCATTAAACGCTCCTATCGATGCGATATTTTCCGGTTGCTAGGCACAGCAGTCACCCCCCCCCTCCACCATCCCCATTTCCCTCTTCTGCCATTGCCCCCTACCACCACCACTCAAGGGGTTTGTTTGAAGGGGTGGTTCATTGTTTTTGTTCAGAGACACGGAGGCGTCTACAGAAGTCATCTGCTTCATCAAATGGAGTTGCTCCCGACACCAGTCTATTTTCCTCCCTAAAAGCCACAGCAATAATATTTCTTTTACACAGATGCCCGTATCAAAGTACGACCTCTCCCATCAATTTGAGGTTTATCCGTCTCTAATGATATCATTCTAAAAAACGCCAGATTTTAACACCTGGTGGAAAACATCGTTTTGTTGTGCTGATAAATATTCAAAATATAGGCAAAAAAAACAGTACTTTGAGAAAACATACACACCCAATGGGGTTAAATGAAATGGCTGTTACACATACAAATGACACCCCGACTGCCAACTTGGCGCCTGGCCTGATGAATTACACGCCCCGAGCAGCGTTTCAGTTACTAATCACCAATTCAAATGAGAGATATTCTCGTTTAAAAAATAACTATTACAGAGCACACAAAGAAGATGGCGGCGACGCCGGTCTGCATGCATGGTGAAGGTCTTTTGTTTATATCCCATCTCCTGGTGGGGAGTATTAGTTGGCTGTGTTAATGATATGGCTGCAGGGGCTGATGCCAACAGACAGCAGAAACGTGTGATTATGAGCCTCAATAGCAGGTCATTATCAACTCTAACCCCAGCTGGACCTGTCCATAATGACAATTACAAAATGCCCCCACGCCTTTACTCCGTATCCAATGTGTTACAGATACCGGCAGTTATAATGATCCTTGAAATTATGTATGAAAAAAAGGACCAGTGGTCGTATAATAAAGAGGGTATGTGTCCATTGTATCATACATGTAATTATACTTTCATTTGTAAAAAAAATATTTAAAGATCAAATACTCAATAAAGACCTGTAGTACTAGTATGCCTGACATACCTTCACCCCAATATTATTCCATGTGCATATACATGCATTTATAGTTAATAAACATTTGAAAGAACAAGCATTATGACAACAAGCACTTGAAATAGACCTAGCAGTCTCCTTACCCCAAGTACATGTAGGCCTATCATTTTTGTTATTTACTTCCATTTTATTTGGAGGCGAGTGTGGAAATCGTGTGTGTGTGTGTGGGGGGGGGTGGGGGAGAGCTATTTACCCAAAACATTACTTGTATATGGAGGCAGGTTAAGGTCTGAGGCTATAGGGAAGGGCACAGAAGGACAAACAGGGCCGTGTTGACACTGCACCGTTTTTGTCCACACCTCAGTAGCGTGTCGTCGGGGCTTCTAAGTGTGTGTCAACAGGCCGGCGCCGCCACAGACAAACTTCTGAAGCGGCTCAAATGGATTTGGAGGTGAGGATAAAGGTATTAAGCCCTCTTTAAAATATATCCACATGCTGAGGGCACCTGGAGGGCCCACCCTGGCGCCGTCTGGGGACAGACCGAAGTGAGCGATAATAGGCTGAAATACCTCCTCTTAGCACCACATGCTAATATCCACCATGTTGTTTTTGTTTGGTATTTGTATTTTTGTTGTTGCTCGACATGTCTAGCCGATTTGAGGCTATTATGAAATTCAAGGCAAGACATGTTTCCTAATATTTACATGGCTTAGGATACTAATGACAAAGGGCACTAAATACTATCGGCGTGATTAAGGGGATTAAAGTAGGATAACAAAACTAAAACATTCCAGTGACCTTTACATTATTGTTGACTTCCACAACGCTCTCAATCATCCGACCTATTTTCCCAGTGCTATTAAAAAATGATACTTCACCAAAAAACATCTAAACAAAACTGCTCGTGGATGTGGGTGTTTATTCATCCATGACCACAGCGACCTGCACAAAGTGAAATCCGACGCCCTTATTTCCCACCCACACATGGCTGCCGTCGGCGCGCGATAAGAGCGCCACTAGTGACGCCTGGTGGCGAGTGGGGACGGCATTGGGCGGGGGCAGAGTGTCAGCTAGTTAAGGCAGCTGGGAGCCGGAAGCAGCAGAGCGGCACGGCCCAGCCCCCAGGCTGTTTACTCTGGTCTCCAAGTGGGGTCGCTATGGTGCTCAGCTTGAAGAAGGATTGGGAGGGTGTCCCCTGCTGGGAGGACCGCTGGGGGTCCGGCAATCACCCCTCCTCCCTCCTTACTTCTAACCCCCGCCCCCACCCAACGTTCTGCTCGTCCCACACTCCTCCCATCAGCAGCGCCCCATGCCAATTGCAAATATTAATTTAAAAGAGGAGGCCGCGGCCTGCGTTGACCCTGGCCCTGTCGTCGGTTTGTCCTGCCTGTCAGAGACATAGCAGGTTGGCCAACAGGCGTGCGATACCACCCGACTATAGGGGAATAACAGGTTAGTATTAGCCATGCTTACACTGTTACAGGCGATCCTACTTGTAGCACAGGAGAAATTTATGCTGTCTTTGCTAAACAAAAACCACAGCACTATCAGCAAAGTTACAGTTTATTCAGCATCCATTAAAGCAAGGGTCCAGGGTATATCCTTATATACTAACTCATTGGATTAGTGGTTTCTCCAGAGAACTTAGTTTACATTTCCCTAGGTCTTGGAGGTTGATACGCACAGGAAGCTGGCACATTTTTGTGTGGACCAGCAACATTACAAGGGATCAAGCTGGCGGTGTTATATAATGAAGATGCATGGCGGCGTTATAAAGTGACCCCACTAGAGTTCAACAGCGAGTTTAATCCTTCAGGACGTCGGTACGCCGCCCGACGACTGGTCCACATAAGGACAACCATCGCGCGCCCTAGCGGCGGCAGACGTTGACGCGCATGCGTAGTCGGTCATTTGTTGCAGCTATTGACGTAGACGATGACGGTGACGTCGGACGCGCCGCCGGCGTCACCAGATGAGCTTATTGACCGCCAGGCGGCCCGACAAGACGCTGTGTTGAGAGGGGTATAAGGGAGGGCAGAGAAGGGGCTGAGGATTGAGAGGTGTGGGGGGGAAACTGTAGGGTTGTCATTCATGGGGAATGTAGGGCGGGATTGGTCCTCTTTAGCTCAGTCAATATTGCCCACTTGGCGAGTTGCTCAGGGCACGTTGTGCCGTGAAAGGTAATATTTCACAGCCATCATTCCAATCGGGCCAGCGCTGCCAACCTGAGCCGGGGTCACGGGCTTTCTGTCGAGCTGCTCGCCTCCCACCACTGATCTATGCCTCACAGTGAGTTGCTCCCACTTCTGTGCTACCCTGTGTTGGTAACCTAACTCAGTATATATCACACTGGTAGGACCACCATCAGCACTGATGAAGGAATTTATAGCCACGTCCAATACAGATAATTATGGCGCACCCATGCTATTGCAATTTGGTTGAACACATTTCATTTTTACACGCTCTAGATATGAATTCATCTGATCGGTTTGTAATTGAAATCTTTATTTATAACTCCCTATATACTCAACAATAATAGGGAACAAGACATCATGAGTAACGAGTGAGTAATACATGTAGATGTTTAAAGCCATTTAGACAGCTAAGGTCATATTCATGGCGAGAACTACATTACATAAGTTCACAGAAGAATGTGTCAGTGCCCGTGCATATATGTGCACCACACACTTCCGAGGGGATCGGAAGCCCGAATGCACTGCAGACAAGTCCGGTTTTCAGGGCCACAGAGAGGCGGGGGCGTGGATCCTTTTTGCCATGTTTGAAGTGTGAGTTTTGAGAGGAGCAAAGGTCGTCCCCAGTGACTATCACTTTATTGCTAGTGAGAACTGGGTGACGGTGGAGAGTGCATTTATGCCAAGTCCCAGTCGAGCTCTCAGCCGCCACTCGCCCCCACCAACAGGTGGAGAAAGGCTCACCCTGCTGATTACCCAAACATGTAATTGCCATAAAGGGGCCTTATCTGCCCGGCATCTCGACACCCTCGGCCACAGCTCGCTAAAACTTGCATGATCCTCTGCGGCGGCAATGAATTTAAACGACCATAAAGCTACAGTGAACGTGGCCAATCTTCCGATGGCTTAGCAACAGGCCAGCTGCCGCCGAGCTGAGGGGGTGTGGGACAAGTAAACAGTAAGGTATTATTGTTACACCTCCTCGTAAAAAGGGGGCATCCCCCACACCCACCACAACCCCCACCTCTAAATATTTTAGCCGTTGAGAACACATTTGTGTCTGAGCGACCTGCGAACTGCTCGGAACTGCTCAGAGCAAGTGTACCATTTGTGGGATCTCCAGGGGCAGCTTTGAACACTTGGCCAATCATATTACTAGATGCGTTCTTTATATTTGCAACCAGAATGCAATGATATTTTTAACATCAGATTCCACAAATAGCTGTCCTTTTTACAAAACAGTCTATGAACAACCAAGTATTTGTCTGGCTTTAAAAACTACTTATATTCATCCACATGTAGCTTGTGAAATATACGGGGTCGACTCTTTCTGGTCCATGGCCACTTTGAGTGAGAGGGTGACTGGGAGGGGTGGCAGTGTCACTTTGACCTCACCTCACAGGTCAGTAAATGACCTTGAGAGGGTGACATATGTCCAGGGTGTGACCAGGGTGCCTAACCTCTGGAAATGACCTTGACCTAGTACCAGACGGAGCTGACTGGTGCTGAAGGGTAAGGTTAGGGAGTGACGGGGTGTGTTAGGGAGGTTATATGGGGTAGGTTAGGGTGCTTAGAGAAGGGTTAGAGGTAGGCTAGGGGGTCATGTTACATGAAAGTGACCACAGACCCATCTCTTCTCTCCTCAAATATTAACTTGAAGCTGTCTTGTATTACCCGCCTTGTCAGATTAGTACAAAGGGCCCAGATCATTTTACTCAATTAATTTAAACAACGCCATCCAACACACTATTACGTTGAACACACTGCCATTTACCCACTGGACTTAAATTTGAACTATTAATGGGTATCCATGCATCCCCAGATTAAGCTTATATCAGAATGTACCATTAGAATTTTCCTTTCATGTCAGAAAAGAAAAATTTCCACATTTGTATTTTTAATTTTGAGGTATATTTACTACTGTTATCTGCTTGTAAATATTCCATTTTCCCACACTCGTGGCCATAACTGTGGATATCAATATAAATGTGAACCGTTAAGTATTGAGTATTAATGCACATAAACTGAAACCTTGATGCTTAGGGATGACGTCTAGTGTCAGGAACTATAGGTACAATGAATAACGCATGCTGACTAGTAGTTACTAGTTAAATATAGGCTGCCTTTGCTATTTCCTTGTGCTTCTCATACTCAAACGTACCTTGAGTAATCAGAAAAAAATACAATAACGCCCATTTCCCTATACTCTTGACCGACATTCCTGATTTGAAGGGGCTTCATTCTATACTACATACACTTATTTTGCTCGGTATTATCCATTTATCTATACTTCTTTCAATAAAACCTGCTTCGCATGGCCTTTCCATATACTACTCACATACAATGTGCCTGGGTACACCCATCGCCGTATGCTACTCATAGTTAACCTGCTTCTAACGGCCTTTATCCAATACTACTCACAGAGTCGCTCAGTATTTATCGTATTTACCCATACCACCAAGACACAACCCTACTACATAGGAGCTTCATCCTATACCCAGATGCTCGGCTAATGCCAACTTCTGTACACTACTTACCGTTAAACCTGCTTCTTAGGAGTTTTACCCTATACTACTCACATACGAGGTGCTCGCATAATGCCCATGTCCCTACACAGACTTAGCAGGTTTAATTATTAGCCAATGAGATGATCCCAACTATTCACTGCGGCCCTGTCGGGGGTCAACTGGTACTCATCTGATAGCTCTTATCAGCTGGTAACAAGCTCCAGCAATGGCGGCGCCCATGCAACAACCTGCTAACTACTTCTTCATTTGGGGTTTTATTCTGTACTAATCAGGCTTGAGATGCTATAGGTCATTGCCCATTTCTTCATGAAAGTTAAAGTTTACCCTGCATTTTAGGGACTTTACCCTAAACTTACTCACCTCCTATATACATGCACTAACGATGCTTACAGCCAACGCGTCCTACAGGGACCTCAGCCTACCGTATACTGCTCACACATGAGAAGCTCAGTAAACGTCCATTTTCCTATACTACTTACAGTTATCCCTGGCCCACGGGGACCTTTCCCTATCCTACTTACATAATACGCTGGTCGGCTAACGCCCATTTCCCGACCCTACTTACAGTGAACCCTGTTTCATACGCCTTTATACTACTCACACTCGAGGTGCTCGTTACGTATATTTCCTAAAACTACTTGGAGACCACGCTGTTTTGTGGCGTAGTTACCATATACCACTTGCACATGAGGTACTTGGGGAACACCCATTTTCCTATACTACTGGTCCTCACAGTTGACCCTGCGTCATAGGGATTTCCCCCTATCCTACTTATACACGAGGTGCTTGGTTAAACCTGTTTACTGTGGCCGGTTGTAGTAGGTTAATACATTCCCTCTAATCCCCTGAAATCCCTTTGCTCACACCCCAACATCTGTGACAGAAGGCTCAGCTTGTGTGAAGGGGCACCAAATTAATTGTGAAATCACAGAAATAGGATTGCTTATAAAAACTAATATCCATGGGAAAATTTGAGAAGTTGGCTTTGGTGTAAGCTTGATCCAAGGGAGGGGGAAGGGAGGGGACAGGGCCACACGTGGCTACATTGATTGTGTGCCATCTGTGGCTGGCTAGGCTTAAAGACCAAGACACAAGGGGTGAGGGGCGCGGCCTGGCTCTCCTTACACACCCTTAACAAATATTTCGGCGGGCGGCGGCTTGGGTATCTATGACCACGGGAATCGATGTGATTAATTCCGGGGGCGGCCAGTCACGCCCGCCCGACCTGCCGGGCGCCAACATCAACAAGACAAACATGGGAGGGAAGCAGCGCCGGGCTCCATGTTTAACACGTACAAAATTCACACTTGAGGTAACGGCCATTCCCACCCCCACACAATGCCCTCCTCTCACCCACTAGTTTATTGAAAACAAAGGGTACTCGACCGTAACCAAAGTGCTGACAGTGGGGTGTAATGATAATAGGTAATGATAATGATGCTGATGCTGATGATGATGAGATCATACGACTCCCTTTTAGGGTTCTGACTCGTGGCATCTTGATCCCCACTCATCTTTTGTTGTTTTTATTAGCATCTTCTTTTTTAGGGTGGTGTAATGATCATCATTCATGGGATGAAGGGAGATTAGCGGCTCCCTCTTTGTCAGTAATCCTTCTGGCACTCACCCCCTCTTCACAGCATCCCCCACCCCATGCTATTGCTTCCATCCACTCCCCTACCCTGTTGTGTAGACGACAGGCCCATGTTAAATACCAATCTATTTCAGTCATTTTGCCCGACATCAAAAAGATGTATCAGGTTGCAGGGCGCAGCTTGACGGGTAGGGCCTAGTTTTGAGCCAATCTGTCCGCCATTGTGATTACGGCTCTACATACGGGCACTGTCTTCACAATGGTCACGTGGGGCTCATTACCCGACATGCCCCGCGCTGCACAACGCGTCAATGGCAGCGTAACGGACCGTAATGCAACTTGTTGTCTGTGCTCGCCGAGATAGAGACTCAAAGACCCTCAGATATAACCAGAAAACAGGCGGAAATGCAATCATAAAACGTCGTCTGGTACGATTAGTCAAATAATCCTTGGTGTTTGAAGAGAAAATAGTGGCGGAAACGTAGTGGCAGCCATCTTGGGTTTGGACCTAGCAGACATTTATTCAAGGGCAGACACAGAGGAAGTTGTTAAACGCGCCTCCTTTTGAGGAGAGGTAGAGACGCGCTCGGGTCAGTGTCGTCTGCAGGACAAAGGTGACGTAAGGCGGTGTGTCGGAGGGCGCGTGACGGTGCTGCCGTCCTCGACGTAATGGGCGATGGGCACGCCACCTCGTGCCGAGACGAAAAACGACACCTCAAAGGGACGAGGGTGGCGGCCGACACCCGATACCGCGTCAACAAATTATCGACGTGTCGCCAGAAAAACAATATAATCGAACATTTGTGTTACTTTTGTGCACCAAGCCCCCACAGTGGCCTGTGGTGGGGAGGTATGGGCGCGAGTTGGGACATCCGCCCTCTTGGGTGGGCAGGGGGAGGGGCGGGATGAGGATGCACAGGGGTGAGTGGGGTTGTCTCCCACCGACTGCTGATAACCTCTCGGGCACCACCCATCGACACACCCCTGCGCGCGCCGGGCGCCGATAACACCCACCCGGCACAAAAACCAATTTAGAGCGTCTTTCTGATCACCAAATGTAATTAAAGTTGCACAATGGGTGGCGATAAGAGGGGTCGGACCGATCCCATGTCCGATTACCCCAGTGCACGCCGGGACGCCGTCTCACTCAGCCACGCATGCGCACTCCAGTCACCGGAAGTCACGGCGACGCCATCTTTAGATTAGTGCAGCGGACCGGAAGTGAGAAGGTTAATAGAGTTTGTGTAACACCCGAGAAGTCTGTTTTACTCTTTCTGTTTTTAGTGTTGAAAGAAGAACGGGAATAGAACAACAGGTTTCAGGGGTTATCCAGAGTGTGCTTTCAGAGTTGGCTGTCTCTGAATGGACAGGGACGTGATGAGTACGCTGAAATTGAAATACAAATGTAGTAGACCCGATACATGTAACGGTGAGTTCAGAGGTAAGGTCAAACACGTTGACAACTGGGTGACGTGTGTGTTCCTATACATACACATGGATAGATCATGATTTAAAAGACAAACAGACCTTGACATGATGTCAAAGTGAGTTAAAAAAAAATCTTGAGAAATCATATAACATAAATAGAGGAAGATATATTTATGTTAATTGTCCTTTATTACCAGTCAATTATGAATGTACCTAGGCTAAGCAACATAGCAATGTGCTGTTGTTTTCGTCCATAGTTCAAAGTTCAGCCGACGGGGGCGCGGCAGCAGGCACGTCGTACCAGGTCTCGCGTCATTAAACGATGTTTACGTCAAACCCGTCAGCCATCTGACCCAACCTGGGCCCAGGATGTCCTTGTGGTGAACTTAAGACGTCAGGACGTCATAGGGGCGGCTGTCATATGACTTTGGACGCTGTCATGTGGCGTTGGACACTGACAGCTCCCCTCTGAGGTCAGTTTGGGATGACGGCCTTCAAGGTCTGGTAGTTAACGACGTAACGTCAACGTGACAGAACTAGTGTGGGGGGACGAATGTTGGGTCGCTGCTCACAATAATTATGTGTTTATTGCGATGTGAAACAGTACCACATAGGGACATATCGATAGGTATTATGGTGCTATTAATCCCAAGAGGAAGCAGAATCACCTTTCTGTCTGTCTGGTTATCAAATAATGATAAGTTCATCAGAAATGCTTTCATACTGTTAGTCCCTTATTCTTTGTCCTCATACAATATGAGTAACCTATACAAATCACAAACTATACAACAAAGGTCAAACCATTATGTAGACATATATATCACTTCCATTTCCAAGACATCAGTTTAACCTGTAACTGAATATGAACGTATTACCTGAGAACTTTTATTTGAGACAATGGCTACATGTTCTTGAATGGTCTAATCTGTCTGATAAGTAAAGTGCAGCATTCAAATGAACATGGACAATATCTAATTAACAGAGACAAGTATAGATCACATCAGTGTAAGCTTATCTGAATGGGACATTGATCAGGTGACTATAAATTTCTAAGGCATCAAACCGAAATATGAATACCCGTAGCATGAATCCAATCAAGTACACTGTCAACCCGTCCTTGTAAATAAACAGTAAAACGCTTTTTATTGTGACCTACAGTACTACCTTGTATGGGATTGAACGCCCCTACCGGATGTACAAAATACTGTAGCCCCTGTCTGTAGCCCCAAGTGGTTCCCCTGCCTAATTAAGTTCTATTTGTAGCCGCTTTACAATGCAGGCTGAGAGTGTATATAGATATTTCTAACTATTCATAATTTGCTCCTAAATTGTATATCCATTTCCTTATACCAGCAAACTCACTGATGATGCATTCATCATCATCTGCAAGTCAGTATAAATAGATAGCTGTCACCTGTCACTACACACTCACCTTAAGGCTTCAACAACTACCAACAAACACACACACACACACACACCACTAAGCCCCTGTCATCGTCTCCCCTTCCACATACCTCCCCACCCACTTATGCACTCCCCCAGAGTCCTTCCGCCCCGTCAGCTCCTTTCCGACCGACCCCATCGTCGTCCAGCGTTTGTAGATTCTTCTCAAGACCCCGTCCCCCTTTTAGCGCCGGCTCATCCTCCTACTGACGCCAATGGCGTCCCCTAGCGGTGCGGGCAGGTTGGTGGCGGCGCCTGCGCCGTCAGGTCCTGTTTGTCAGGTGAGTGAACACCCACCTGGATTAGCCTGGACATTTGGATCCCTTGGATCCCCTGATTCGGGATCTAGATGAAATAACGGTAGGCGCCTAGTGGGAGATTAGGGCGTAGTTGTATGTTAGAGGTGATTGGCTGGGGCGGCTGTTTGTGGGTGCTGGTAGGGGGGTGTGGGAGGGAGGGGGAGGTTGTAATCCTGTTTTTTTGTGTGTGTTTTCGGCAACTTAATCGTAATGAATCTATGTTTACACACTGAAAATGGTGGTGTGTTTGAAATATCATTTGGAAAATATCGTAGAAACACTCAGGTCCCCGCCCCTGTAAGTACATACATCGTTTTTCCTCTTTTCAATCTATTTCCCCCTCTCTCTCATTTGCAAGCGGAACCTAGTGACCAGGGCTAATTCCCTCTCTATGCGGTCTCACCACAGTCTAATCTCCTTACAGATCACCCACGTTCTATAAATGCGACCTCGCCCACCGAATGGCGTTTAGGAAACCACTAGGGTCTGTTACATCAATATAGTTGTAAGTCCAATATCCAATTCTAAAGTTAAGAAAAATGTATTATTCATTAGGTCATGCAGTCCTTTCCTGTGTTTCTATATCAATAACATTATGTTCATCTGACAATAATAATTAAATAATATCCATACCCTGTTATCATGAACACAAATCTTTTTAGTACAAGTACATCCTACAAATCCTGCATGCACACTATTCAAATTTGTTGGCAGATAGACGCACAGCGTTGTATGGCAATTGTTGCCTGAGTGAAACCACCAACGTCTATTACTACTTACCCCTCTAACACTCACTATACTCTGTCTCTAGTCACAGAGTAATACAAGTATAGAAAATGAGAAGAGCCTGTACGGTCTTGCCAAAAGATAACGAGGATGAATCTCTGTAAAAATGTTCAGAGAGTGCTGAGGACAATGTGCATGGTCTAACTCGATTTCATAGTATTGACATACTCGATTTCATAGTATTTACAGCAGAATGTATGGAAAACTCGTTTTGAGATGTAAAAGAAAAAAAAAGTGCACGTTTTCTCTAAACGATTATCCAAACATCTATTTAGCAAGACAAAAACGTGCACGTTTTCTTTCTTGGTTCACGTTTCATTTTTGTCAAGACCCTCCTGCAACACCCTAAATCCCTGCTTGCATCTTTCCCATAAACTTGCGTGTTGGTGTAAGAGACCCCTGTAGAGTCTGGACCCACCTAATCACAAAAAATAACGTACAATGTTCAAATTCTCACTTCATACAATTGATCCTACAATTCACATAATTAGCAATAGAGCTGGAGCTGGTTACAAGCGATCATCACTAATCACAGTTATCAGGTGGGTATCATTTTGTCCCCCGAGACACCCACAGTGAATAGTTGGGATTAGGGGTTCCAAGGATTTATGGATTCCAATGATTCACAAGGTGGAGGGAATAGAAGACTATTTCTGTACATGTATATAAGCATATACCACACCTAGAGACGTGCACATTGGATAATACTTGTAGAAGACCTATTCCATGAATTTTGTTGGTTTGTGCTACTCCTCTCCACTACTTCTCACGCTTGCTTGGACTTTAATACTCTCAGCGGCACTCTGGGTCTAAGCATGGGTCTCCTGTTTGTGGAGGAGGTAGAGATCTTGTCCTTGGGTACAAATCATTTACTCTTTCCCCCCGTCCTCACTGCCCCCGCTCCCCCCCCCCCCATCCCCCTCGCCTCTTCTCCCTCCCAAGCGGTAACAGGTGAAGCTTATCTCGGGGCCCCACGTGACCAACCCCATGTGACCGCACTACGTGATGAGCCCACGTGACGTGATGCGGGCTGTCAGCGTCCGTCGGCCGCCATTACCGGTGCTGCCCTCTGCAGGTCGCTAATCGAGTCAGCGCTAATCGGCTGGTCTGGTCGCCGCCGCGTCTCTGCCGCCTCCCGGAAGGCGGCGCTGCCCACCCTGGAGGCACCCAGGAGGCCGCGCACCTGGCAGCGGCAGGGCGGCAGTAAATGTGGCGACGTCACGGCTAGTCAGCGTCTCGGCCGCCAGGGGTCAGGGGAGTGTGGTGTCGGCACGCACCGGGTGAAAGAGGTTGGACACTGCTGGAGATTGGAGTCGGATTGCTCTGACCAATATTATATAGAATGGGGAAAGTCGCCCCTGACTCGACCACTTAGCTTGGTTGTACTTAAGTCGACCACCTTGACCAACTTTCTTCAGATAACATTACATCGATAGTCCACTATAGGCCTCAGTCACAAAAGATTATATAGGAATTGTATGGCTCAATCGAGCGAAAGAGGCCAAGTGGACTATGGGTTTCAAGTGAATAAAGAACTGCACTTCATTTAGTCGGCTTTTTAAAAACATTTTCATAAGTTTTGTGAAAATAACTGGTCTGAATTCCACTGAGAGAGATTATCCTAGAGTGTTCAACTTAAAACCCATAGTCCACTTGGGCTCTATTGCATAGAGCCATACATTTCCTGTAGAGTTTACTGTGACAGAGGCCTAGGGGACTATCGTTGTAACATTGAGAGTCCACTTTTCCTCTATCGCAGCAATTTACATAGGAAATGTATGGCTCATTCGCGGGCAAAAAGCCAAGTGGACTATGGGTCTTATGTCGATAGTCCACTTGGCCTCTGTTGCTTGATTGAGCCATACATTCCCTATATAAATTTCTGCAACAGAGGGCTAGTGGACTATGGGTATAAGGTACCAACAAATGAAGTAGTTGAGTCAGGGGGCGACTTACCCTACATATAGTTTGCTGGGCCCCAATCCTTATAGCCAAACATTGATAGTCCACTAGGCCTCTGTCGCAGAAATTTACATAGGAAATATATGGCTCAATCGCCCGACAGAGGCCAAGTGGACTATGGACTTTACATCGATAGTCCACTAGGCCTCTGTCACAGAAATTTACATAGGAAATATATGGCTCAATCGCCCGACAGAGGCCAAGTGGACTATGGACTTTACATCGATAGTCCACTAGGCCTCTGTCACAGAAATTTACATAGGAAATATATGGCTCAATCGTGTGACAGAGGCCAAGTGGATTATGGGTTATAGCCAACCAGGCCTCTAGCACAAGATATTATATAGGCATTGTATGGCTCATTAGTGTAATGGAGGCCAAGTGGACTATGGGTTTTAGGACACTAGGGCTAGGCCTCGTTCACCAGATTTTATATATGGTTTGTATGGCTCATTCACGCAATAGCGACCAAGTGGACTATGGGTTTTAGGCCACTCGGGCTAGGCCTCATTTGCCAGATTTTATTTTTGGGTTTCTGTGGCTCATTCACAGAATGCAGTAGGCAGGGTAAAACTGATAGTCCACTTGGCCTCTATTGCGCGGCCATATATTTACAATACAGATTTCTGCAACAGTGGTCTGGTGGACTATCGATGTAACATCGGACAGGGGCGTAGGAAAAGGGGAGGCCAGGGGGGCCTGGGCCCCCCCAATCATGAAGGAGGTGGGGCCTGAATATGTCTGGGCCCCCCCAATATTTTCCAAGAACTCATAAACACAATGGAAAAGAAGCTAAAACATTACATCTCAAATTAGATTATTATGGTGATGTCATAGGGAGAATGGGAAAGTCATATCCAAAATTTACCAAAAATCACTTTTCTATATGAATTCTAAATATGCATATATATAGACGCCATCACGCATCAGCCGACAATTCAAGGTGGTCGCGATGGTGCCCTCGCCAGGCCCCCCCCAATGAAGATTTGCTTCCTATGCCTCTGCATCGATAGTCCACTTGGCCTCTTTTGCAGAAATTTATGTAGGAAATGTATGGTTCAAGCGCCTGACAGAGACCAAGTGTACTATGGGTTAAACAAATGATATAAACCTTTCTGGAATTGATTACATCCTACTTATAAAATGGCGGGCAGTGCTCTGCTGCACTGTAGAAGTGGCCTTGAGTGCACTATAGGAGTACAGTATACATTGCCCGAGCAAGGTCACAGTAGCTGTAAACAGGATGAGGGCCATTGATTAGTTTAGACATACCTTGATTGGGTGATTATTTTTTTTTAATTTAATGTACAATGCTTTATAAAGATAATAGACAACTCTTTCTTCCCATCTTGACTGTCTTATGTCCTATAATGCACTCAGATACGTAAGACCCATAGTCCACTTGGCTTTTCGGCGGCGAATGAGCCATACATTTCCTAAGTAAATTGCTAGATAGAGGCCAAGTGGACAAGAGACAGTCTTGATGGGAAGAAAGTTGTTGTCTATTCTCTAAATATATATGGTGCGTTCAACCCATAGTCCACTGGCCTCTGTCGGCCGATTGAGTCATACAAATCCTGGCAACAGAGGCCAAGTGGACTATGGATTTCAGGAAAAGTTTTTTGGAAGATAAACAAAGGTATAGACATCACAAGTAATACTAAGGACCAGGGGGTATAAAGATGCATCGGCTGCTGACAAAATGACGGATCAAACTTAATGAAAAACTTTTATCACATCTGCCATCTTGCATGACATGCCGGACGGCGACCAGATCGAGGCTGCCGATACCATGTGACCATTTCCTGATCGGACCCTCGGCCGACATCCGGGCCTGCAGCCAGGACGAACCACGTGACCTTACAGTGTATCAGAACACAGCATGTGGACGATGTGACATCATCGTGACGTCATCTGGACGCTCAGCAGACGACATTTCTACTGCTCTCCTGCCAAGACTCGGCCTGGGGACAAACTAACAGTCGACAGGGTGGCGTCTTGGCGGTATCAATGGAGACAACGGGGTGCATATCATCAGTCCAACGAGTCCCTGTCTTACATATCTATCACAAATATTCTGCTGGAACATTCCCAGTTCCACTTTCATTTCAATGTTACTGTGTTTTGGTAGTATCGTTTCGACTTTACCGGAGGGCAATGGCTGATAAGACTTCAGCGAGTGCTCCAAGTCGGCGCCATAGAAGTTGCCAGAACGTGGTGTGGCGGTATTTTCCCGGGTTGGTAGCAGCCATTCGTCACGGTGTGGGCTTAGTTGAACGTTCCCTTGGTACCCGTGACGTACCGTCACTCACTCAGCACCCACCGCTCCCAGTGCACACCTCTGATGTTATCGACTCTCCATCCTCATCATTCAGCCGCCACCAAGGGACCGTTACACCGCGCTTTAACCCCTGCCCCCTCCCACCCTCCACAGCTCCTACATGTATACATCATGGCACACCCCACCCTACAACTCCAGCCACAAAACTTTCCCAAATTTGGCAATTAAGGCCCCATAACGAGGTGGGTGCTGCGCGGCGATAATGCGCAGTGGGTCCGTGCTGTGAGCTGCTACTACCAGAGGGCAGTGCGGGAGGCGGACGTGGGTCCCCACGGACCGGACGCCGCCGACGATGATGGGGACGCGTCGACCGACTTATCGGCCCGGGCGCGCTCGTCAATCGTCGACGCCGACCTCGTGGTCGACGATAACCCCGGCGGGCGCGGCGTCGGGCGGTGAGGGAGACTGGGGCGAGCTGACTGCTAACTAGATAGTAAGACGAGCATCCCTCCATCACCGTCTGACGCCACCCCAGTGGTGACCCCTGTCGACGGGAGTATGAGGAAGGAGGGGTGAACAACAATATAGCCAATGAGAACAGTACTGTGTTGGTAGGAAAGACAGTTCCGGAGAAGAGAGAGAGAGAGAGAGAGAGAGAGAGAGAGAGAGAGAGAGAGAGAGAGAGAGAGACAGAGACAGAGACAGAGACAGAGACAGAGAGAGACAGAGAGAGAGACAGAGAGAGAGAGACAGAGAGAGCAAGAGGCTGAGAGACGGGATGGGGGGGGCAGAGATAGATAGACAGAAGGAGAGAGAGAGAGAGAGAGAGAGAGAGAGAGAGAGAGAGAGAGAGAGAGAGAGAGAAAGAGAGAGAGAATATGAGAGAGAAAGGGAGAGGGCTTGAGGGGGAGGGGGTGGGGTCCTGCATGTTTCAGGACCATGATCACCAAAACTCCGATTTTAATAAGATATTGTCCTTGAAACCGCTAGTTTACTCGCATGTCTTTACGTCACAGGTAGTTGATTCTAGTCTAGATGAAGCAAAAATAAATGAAATAATCAAATATGGATCAATAACCACCCAATAATCACCAAGTGTCATATCTGGATCTAGAAGCTGCACACGACGACCTAATCACTTCCTGTCAGTGTTGAATCCACTGGAAGCCCCTTTCCAAAAGCTTTCAGGAGTAGAAAAGGAAAAGAAAGAGAGGAGGAGGGAATCACACAGAACCAAAACGAGAGTCTACGCACTCACACCTCACATAAAAGACAGCAAACTTGTTACGTCAGTCCACCTAGACACCCCAACCAACAGTCAGAACGCCCGGGGTTATTACTGACCGAAGCCAGGCTACTCCTGAGAGAATTGAGCCGAAGCCAGAGGCTGGAAATCTGCGTCCCAAAGTGACACAGTCGACTCCGGCGCCATAAAAGCTGTCAACCAAGGCCCCATACGTCTTCATTAAAAGGGGCCCGCGCGCCTCGCTTTGAACCCCGCGCGATGGGCCGCTGGTGACGTTGATAAATCGCACTGTGGTGGCGCACCGTCGGCACGACGACATCCATCATACACTTCATCGCTTATTTCTCCCGGGCCGCATCAGAAGCTGCCCTGAGCGCGTCGTCCGACGACAGCCCCCTCCCTCTCCTCTTGCAGTTCTAGGTACCTTCGTCGGCTTGGGCGTCAGTGTCTGCCCCACTCTTGTTTTCCCGATCGCTACTGCGTGTGGGAATTGGAACGCTGGCCCCACCCTCTCATACATCCATCTAGTTTACCCTCTTAACGATCATTCCGCGTCCCCTCTGCCCAGTAGTCTCAATCCTCTTCCTGTTGTATACTTTCTCTGGTTGCTGGTTCCTGATACCTATACTCGTCACTAAACTTAGTATACTCGATGGGTATATCTGATTTATTGTATGGAAGAAGTGCATGAATATTGTTCTGTCTGATGTACCACCCGTGCCACAATATACCACGTAAAAGACACACCAAGGGTTTGTATATTTTTCGAAAAAATCAAAAATGACATAGGTTTTGTTCTAGTCCTTGGATGTCTTGCCACATCTGATCTACCTAAAAATATATAAATTTGGCACTCCATGGTCAGTCTCCAGCTTTTATCGTGGACTCCTTCAAATACTCTCACTCAACCCTATATCTTTTGTACCTTAACAATTGAATCATAATGTTGCAATGTACAAATAAAGCTACACCAGAAGTACTTGTATTTTTTTCTGATAGGTGTCGTATAAGGCAGGCCTGACAGGATATAAATGACCGTGTGGCGCGCGACACGTTTGGGAGTTCCCCTCTACCCCACTTTAATCATAGCTCTTGCTTTTTACGACCCTTAAAGCGGAAGTGTAACCAACCCGGAGTGCGGTGGCTGTGCTGTATTGTCCTCACGATGGCGGATACAGATAACAATAGCGCAACTCCCATACACAGTTAATTTACCGTAGCTATGTTCACGAGGTATCCCCCGGAGGCGGCAGGACGCGCCCACAGCGTCTCCCTACCCGTCATCCATCAGCACTGCCCCCTGGTGGTAGGGGTCCGGGCCTGATGGACGCTAGGGGCTAATCATCCCCGGTCGTCGCGTGCTGTGCATCACCGCATCCGGTGTCGGCTAGGTTCGGCTGCGGCGTCCGAAAACGACGATGGCCGCGCCGCATTCCAGGATGGCCGCGCTCTATTAGCGCCAATCGTCGTCTCTCAGTGTCTCTCAGCGCACCAGCCAGGCGTATAGGGTTACCACTTAGTGTCGGCTGCAGTCTCAGCGCGGAGAGCGCTGTCTAACTGGTTAATTTGACAGGTTAGTTAACCCTGGGCGTCCTTCTTTGCGTCTCTTGGACGGCTTGCCGCTCGCCACACGCCATCGTCGGAAACCCTAGAGGGCGAATCGGCCGACGCGACGAGAGTCAGAAGAGGGTGAGGCAGACGCCGGAACCGGAAACACGCGACGGCCCGATAGAAGACGTGTCTCCACTGGCGTCTGGGATGCGCTCCCACACGCCACCAGGTGGTATGGCGCATGCGCTTTGTGGCCCTATACCGGAAGTAGCTAAAGCAGAGGTGAAGAGTAGAGGTCATCCTTTGGCTTTTCACGACGGGTATAGAAAGAAAGGCCAATTAGTGTATAAGGTTCATGTATTAGACTGATAAATTTAATTAGGATTATCTAACTGGATGAAGAAATGAATCAAACAGAAAGGAAGTGATAACTAATATTCTCAATTTCTGTTTAAAATTGACCATAGTACACAGCACGCACTTTTTGAGTCTGTAAGTAGTGCATGGAAATGACAATGTGACCCTGGCAAACTGACGTACAGGCTTTATCTCTCTCACCAAGGTGAAAACACACAGGCTGTGCAGTGCTTGGGAGTAAGATCAGTCCACAGCTTATCTGGTTTATCTCTCTCACCAAGGTGAAAACATGCACACCAACTTTTTTTCTTCCTGTATTTCGGTTTGCGGAGGGATTTTCCTATTCAGGGGCACTTCAATTCTTCATTGTAATTGTGGGAACACAACATCCTTTACAACACATCCAACTGTCCTACTCTGATACCCATCATATCATGCCATAGGTCATGCTTTCAAGATCCTATATACTATCAGTGCTCATCCTCAATTCGCTCAAGCAGAATCGATCCCAAAATGAAATGATGTTTGAGAGGTAAAAGGAACTTCTAAAAGTGTAAACGAGGAGATAACTGTTGTTGTGCATAAATCTTATCAATATCATAAAACCACACCCTTTTCTCTTCATGTGTTAATGGCCGTTAGTAAAATGTCGTGTAGCTGAGTAAGAATGTCGTCTGCTCTGAGTAAATTTTCCCGCCAGTGCTCAAGGCGCCTCCTTACGGCGACAGCGGCGTTAAGGTGAGGAGTAAGCAGCACCTCCCCAGTAATGGCGGCCGGTTTTCGCGCCACTCAGCCCCGACTGCTCACGTGACCGGAAATAGCCTTATCAATCACCTGACCACAGCCAAGACGGCGGAAGTGGATGAAAGAGGCCATGTGGGAGGCAGAATGAGGACGGCTCGGCACTTTGTCGATAGGAGAGGGAGGGATGGAGGAGGGCTCTGAGAGGGAGGGTTCTGTAGGATCTAAGGGTGGTGGTGGTATAGGTGTAGGGGGTGGGTAGGGCTACATACACGGCGGTAGCTGTCTAATAGAGCCAAGCCAGCGTCCCTGGTGTCAAGCCCTGCGTCTATCTACGTCACTCAGAGGGCGCCGACCGCAGTGCCACCACGCGGGCCCTCAGAGAAGTACGCGCTGGGCGACACGCAGGAGGCCCCAGAGTGATCGATTGCTTTCCCTCTACGGGTGAGGATAAATGCTCAAAATTTCTCACGAAAGCTACCTCACTCAGGCGAAATCTGCAAAAATGGACATTGATCTCACGAAAATCACTTGCTGTCACGAGAGGCAATTCCAAATTGTTTTTAGAAGTCGCATGGACGACAGTTGCAGGTCGCGGCCCGTCGACGGGCGATGTGGGGATGGTGAGAGACGAGGTGTGGCGTGGAGTGGGTGGGGGGGGGGGGGGGGTCTTCTGAGGGTGGAACAGCCTACCAGCGTCCCTAACCACCACCTCCCCACCGCCCACACTTCCCACTGCCTCAGATGGCATTTTCTTGGAAGGCTTTGGTGTTTTCTCAATAAGCAAAGTGCCTGTTAGTTCTCACAGCGGCCGCGCCTGGTCGCGGCGCTGTGCATGTGTCCTTTGATACCATCTGATTGGTGGTCGATGTCGGGAAAAAGAAACCTGACGTGCTGGAAGGTTTGGGCTTGTAGAGAAACCCACTTGGTAAATGGCTGCCGAATACAGTGGACACTAACACTGTACAGCTAAGTCTTACAGAGAACTCTTTTTTAGTTGGATATTCAATACGAATATCACAATGTTCATTTTAGACCTCTGTTTGCTAAGATACTTATGACTGCACTTTGTTGTATACATCCAACATGCGTAATGTGTAACTTGAGAATGGTTTATTAGAAATCTGAGTGGTGACACAGGAGAAGTGAGGTGAGAGAGATCTATTTCATCGAGGATTAAAGAAATGACCCATGAACAAGCACACAGAGAGGGTGAGTGTGCCCTGCGGTGCAGACTTGAAGCCGAGACAATTGTCGTCTGCTCAAGACAAAAAACCGCGCGAGTTTCACAGCTGGTTCTCGGCGTTTACAAGGGGCACGTGGCGGATATCAGCAGCTACCAAATTAGCAGATATACGATCAGCCTGGCCCGGAGCTGTTTGCTTCACCGCCATTGCTTTAATTGTACGCCCTGCCGCCGCTAGATGTCACTGGGAACACACACCTGCTCTGCTGCCGGCGTCTTCCGCGAGCGCATGCGCTCTGAGTGGCAGGGCACGTGGCGCCCTCAGTGGGCGGTTTTGTAACCAGGGAGATCGATACGGGCACGGAAGCAGCGCGGGTGTGGGACCGACACACGGGGCGACTAATTTACACATTAACCAACAATGGTCGCCCCGCAGGTCGGGTCAGAGAGCCTATCAAACCTATACTTTCCAAAACAAATATTGGGTGGCAGCGTGTTTGTAACGTCGGGTGCCTATCATTTAGACCCACTCAAAACCATCTCTCATTGTTCCGGTGCCGCATGCCCTAGGAGTATGCCTGCTCAGTAAAGGGGTGGGGGGGGGGGTAAGGAGTGAGAAGGGGCTGCAGATTAGGTCATAATTTTATTGGGATAAACAACCACACTATGACACGATTGAAACATTTAATGATTTAGGTGTTCTTTTTGCATTTGCTTCTTGTACTATATTTTTTTCCATGCCTATCATTTTCAATATTGTTCGCGCCCATATGTATAATTTCTCCTTTCCTAACAGCATCTTATGCTGCGAGTACTGCTGGGTCTTACACATGTGATCCTTACCACCGTAGGGGGTAGGTTTGTGCATAAATAGGTCTACTAATTTCCACGTCAGACATCTTAGACCCTGTGATACATTTGCGTACAATCTGATCCAAACATGCAAGGTTGAACTACATGTATATACATACAGGGAGAGATCTGATGGCACTATCCTTGATATCAGCATGATGGGTATCTACCATATCTTTTACCAATCTATGTTGTGTTTAATCGCCTTATACCGCTGTTAGTTTACAGATTACACAGGTCATACTTCCTCTGCGACATCGCCTATCTCATTCTCCCCAGCAAGGTAAAAGGTGATAACATTTCACAGCTGGGCGGGGTTTACCCTCACCTGTTGAGCACCGATTTATCTACATTTGGCCGTCAACTTCAATCAATTTCCTGTGCATAGACCTAAATGCTGACCCTAACTGAGCACTGGGCCTTGAATCGTGCTTTAGGTGCAATGATATGCCCGGTGACTTCTTGGCTTTGGAGTCAGAGTTTCCCGCCACTTTGTGAACGCCCGATTAGGCAGAGCAGACGACATTTGGCAGGTCACGTGACACGCGTGTTCCGGCCCTACGCCCCCTGGTGTCTGGTACCTGAAGCAGTTCAGCGACAAAAAGTTATGAAAAAGGTAAGCACAATGAGGTATCAGAAAACGGACATGGCCATTGATTTGGGTAGGGTTGGTGGGGGGGGGGAGTAGGACTGGGGGGGGGTGTTGGGGTATCAGTAGACACCAGCTGAGCCCCACCCAACTACTTACCTGATACCACCTTTTACAGCCAGGTGAGATATCAAATACACCTTATACTGGATAGCTATCGGCACTGTTGTCTTCTGTATTTATTCATATCGTTTTATATTGATCCACTTTGTCGAAGCAGTTTCCCCGTGACTAACTAAAATGTCAAGACGAGTGGATACTGTGGAGCAGATTTGTCAGCCAACGCCCTTATAGTGGCCACTCTTCCTCAGCCAATTCTCCATTGCAGCCAAATCTTCGACTTCTCAGATGTAATAGAATCTACAAGACTATGTATACGTGTGTAAGATTCCTTTTCCATTGCCCAGGCCAAGGGTGCATGGCCACATTGGAGGGGGGGTTGACCGTACATCATTGTAGAAAAAGACCCAGTAATCTTCAGATGATGAAAAATAAAGATGGAGTGTGATGTCCAATTTTGGTATTCATAATTTTTTATTTGATTGATTACACACATAAAAGATTCTTCATTTAAGCACCCAGCCACATGCTCCCAGCGATAAAGGGTCTCCTCAAAATAAAGACCTTAACAGCCATAAAACTTCGTCCTTGTCTTCCTCTTCCACAGAGTGCATGTTGCGCGTCTTGTGGTTTACTGACGTCACAATACCTCACGTCTCGCGAGATACCGACCACGCAGACGATAACAATGGCGTCAAAATGGCCGCCCAAGGCCAGATGTGCACCAGAAGTGATAGAACCCCAAAATGCACAGTCTGCACAATGTGAGGCTTTGATATCTTTGTCCACGCGTCACCCTCTGTGTGTATTATAAGACTAAAGTCTCTACATGTCATGGTCCCTACTCCTGAATTCATCCTGACAGGTAGTTTCATGTCAGAGACGCAAGGATTAGGAGTTAAAGAATGGGTCATCAATAGTATTAGCGAATGCTCTATAAGGCTTGGTGCTATTCTGGACGACTGTTCTGTGAACAATTGGCATAGTCACTGCTTGCGTGTTCCTTTCTTCTGATCTACATTGTTTGTAATGAATATCAATATACGGCTCGGTTGGGGATCAAAACACACTGCAGTTCTATGTTAGTTGACGTGTGCTTTTTAACACCAGAGCAAAGGATACAGCATCTCCGCTTTTTTTTCAACACTAGAAATAAGAGACATATGATCCTTCCCAGCAAATTGTCGTGAGTCCTCGTCAACCTGTGTGAAGTGGCTCACACATGTCGCTAGATGGAACACGACCTCGTTATAGCACAAGATCACTAGGAATAGCAATTGCTATGCCACGTGAGTCTAACACACAGTGGCGAAAGATGACGGAATGAGTTATCACTCAAAAAGGAGTCACCATTGATGACCAATCATGGCGACAGATGACGACAATTTGCTGGGTTTTTATGGATGGAAGTGCATGTGTTTTTATCAATGTGATACCGTTTTTTTTTTGTAGTTACTGATCATATTCCTAACATATTCTAGCATGCACATGGTTTAAGAGTGGAAGTGATTTCTACGTTATATTACCTTATATCTCACCTCGTGCCCAGCTAAACTGCTAGAAAAGGAATCTAAAACATTAATCTAATAAACTTTAAAAAGTCCCCTAATGAAAAAAAACACCCTTATATATATTCTTTCATGGTCACATTCGCAGTCAGATCTGAGAGATATGACGCCTCTTTTCTAAAGCCTAATTCTCAATCTAAAAGTTAAACTTTTTTCTACCAATGTGCAGAACTCCTGTCAGATGACCGTTAAAGAAGGCAACGCTGGCGTCTTAATGAGAACCACTGTGCATGCCCCGACGGGAAACGCTATCAGGGGTCGTGCCATCAAAGTGCCGACGTCACAGACATGTCAAAGGCACGTCACACAGGTGTCAAAGGAAAGACACCTGGATCTGAGGGATG
This sequence comes from Acholoe squamosa, assembly GCA_949317995.1. NCBI lineage: Eukaryota > Metazoa > Annelida > Polychaeta > Phyllodocida > Polynoidae > Acholoe > Acholoe squamosa. Next base: position 59,929,091 of record OX439041.1, on the reverse strand, counting down.
TAAAAAAATGAAGAAGCAGATTCCAGGTCTCAAAAGCCTCAGGCTGTGAAAAGGGAAGAGCCTTTAGAGGTTGGATGAGGCTTAGGAGGTAGGCAGGGGGGACCCTTGATACCTCTTATGTAACCAATCTCCTTTTGACGCTGGCTTTATCGCAGCCAACAGAAATCGCGTTGCAGGCGCCAACTTGGCAGGCCTAGTGATAACGATGGCGTTTTTAGCCTGTCTTTAGTGAGAGCTAATGAGTCGGATGGGTGGCAGCTGAGTGGTGGCCATTTTTTATTTCCCCTTCACACCTGTCTCGTTAAGTTAATGGGACTCTTTCCTACCTGCAGGCGATGTTCCATGACCATCAATACTGCCCCCAAACCACTGGTCACCCCAAGCCTCCATGCCCTTCGATTTGGCTACGTTCAGCACAGCATAACGTCAGCATGACGTACTTGGCGTCATGGTTACGTCATGGTGTCACCAAGCAGAGAAGATGGCGTCAGGAGATTTTCTCTTTGGTTCCCAGCTTTCTCCCCAGTGTCTGAGTAGGGGTGCTGCCTCACAGGCATGCTTGACTTGGCACATTGTATGGCCAGTACCCTCCCCAGGGCAGCCAGATTAAGAAGAGCTCTATTACACTTCGTATTATAACACCTTATCAAGTCTTTAAAGACTCATTTCATGCTGTTTGGGAGTAATAGATCAAAGACAGAGATGTGTGCACCTCATTAGTTCCCTTCACACTGCCTGCAGCAAGCCTCGTTAAAAGTCCACGCTATATGTATGTATTTGACTGGAGGATGTAATTTAAAAGTTTGTTTTTTTTTTAACACTGGGTATGGGTACATAGAGTTACATTAATCAAAACTCCCTTATTCACGTACATATAACATTGTATTATAATTCATTTGTAGACTTACAAGATATAAATATTTTGCACTTTTTGTGTCACCTCCTGCTGAACAAGTAGTAAGATAGTGTATGTGTGCTTGCTGAACGTTAACACCGATGGTGAGACTAGATAAGGCCCTATGTCATATCCTTCCCTTCTGGACATGTTTTATATGATACACACATGCATATGCATGCAGAAGTGCTATATATTACACACACTGTATAACACCACTACCTCAGTATCCTTTACAAAAACTGCAGGAACACCTGGAAATGACCCTTGTTGACCCACACCAGTGACGGTTACCCAGGTCTAACAAAATGAAAACACAGAAAAAATATTATATTTATGTAAGTCCTTTCCTTAATAGCCAGTTTTTGTTGATTTTACTGGAAGCAATATGAAAGCACGTGTTACTTGTTAGGGGTATGGCAAGACCAATCAGTTCATAATCTGACTAAAGAAAACAATAAACGTTGATTATTATATAAAGTTTCTTCCTCTAGATCCCTTCGTATAGGTAAAAGTGTAAGATATGGCTTGTAGCGGCACTGACCATAGATTAATTTATATACACATCGTACTGTGTCATGCACAGGGTAGAACTTAATTTCACATGCTTGAAATGCACTGACTGAGTCATTTTGCAAGAATGAGTGAGTGGTGGATGTCAAGCGCCATTTTGAGAACTGAAGTTATGTTCATGGCAAAGTCCACAGGATTCTATGTCAGCAGTCTTTCGCATCAGACTACATTTTGTCTTATCGATTTGTTACCTAACCCTAAATGACTATTCTCACAACATCGATAGTCCACTTGGCCTCAGTCGCACGATTGTGCCATACATTTCCTATATCAATTCCTGCGATAGAGGCCTTAGTGGACTATCAATGTAAAACCAATAGTCCACTTGGCCTTTGTCGCACGATTGAGCTATACATTTCCTATATAAATTTCTGCGACAGAGGCCTAGTGGACTATCGACGTGACATCGATAGTCCACTTGGCCTCTGTCGCACGATTGAGCTATATATTTCCTATATAAATTTCTGCGACAGAGGCCTAGTGGACTATGTGTGTTTGCCCCTTTGATGGTTCTTCTGTGCGATGTGCAAGTTACAAAGAGTTAGGGCCCACTAGCACAGACTTAGTTTGAAAAAAAAATAAGATTGAACTCTTGCAATGATTTTGTGTTTACCGCTCGGTATACTTGAAATGAGTGAGCAAGAATCAAAATATAATCAGCCATACTAGTTCTTTATAATGACGAATAACAGCGTCTTTGGCTATTGTCTTTAGTTATTGACTGTGATCCAGTCTATTTTGTACAAGGACCCACATAACAGAGTGTCCTGATATAACTATTTAAAAGAAATGATACAGAAAAAAAGGGAACTAGAAAAAGTACAGAACAAAAGAAATTAAATATATTGTATTGGTAAAGTCGTCAATTCTACTCCATCAGGGGTGTTGGAGGCAACGTCACTTGGGATTGAGGCAAAGCGCGTCAGGCGGGGTCTGTTGACAACTTTGAGCATGTGAAGAGACTGACTTACAACATTAGAGTTTTCAACTTTTCCGAAACGTAGATCATCAACTTTATGACAACAAAATATTTCTACAGTGATATGATTTAATTGAAGCACTTGCATGCATTTTTGAAATAAAACTTTGAACTGTACTTGACGGCGTCTGATTTTGTGTGCATATTTCCACTTTCAGTATTTGACTTCTTAGAGGTTTAGGGGCCTGCCCCCAAGGACAGTTTTGAAAATGTTGACCTTTGCCTGCTATTTTGGTCCATTTGTTGGTAAATGACCAAGTTCACCATAATATGAGTGTGTATTGGTCTCCAAAATTTGGAGGGGGTGGGCAAAACATAGTCTCCCCTCATGAACTTGGATGGAGGGCATACCGCCTCGTGCCCCCCCCCCCATTTTGACACCCCATGCTCCATCTATATACATGCGTACATTTATTAGCACAGGGTTTCAAATTTAATATTGCAGCAAATTTGAGAATTTAACCCATATGACACCTCACTGGTTTAATGTGAGTCGTGCAACAGATAAGGTTGGCAGAAGCTACCTTTGGTCTCATGTACATGACTATATTACATACTATATTACATCACAACTTCAAGTGCCAATTTCTCACAGTATTCATTGGTATTTTGCCATTTCAAGTGAGTTATGGACGTTTGTCAGTGAATAATGTGTGACAGGATATCATTGAGGGAGTCACATTGGCTGATGCCTGTGTCAATAAACAACACTTCTCATAATGTTTGTGAAAAAATCTATGTTATGCATGATGACACCACATATTCACTGGAAATTAAAATTTGTTCCCACCTGTGAAGCTTCAGTAATTTTGCTGCAGTAAATAGTCTTTATCTCAGGCCTGGGCACAAGTTTGTATGATGAGGAAATGCTTGATGCTTTAAGGTGTTGGGGAAATAAACTGGTCAGCCTGTGCATACTTTTCAATCATATTATTCTGTAATAGTGGAGAATGGATAGAACTAAATTGGATCTTGGATGGTATGGTGTAAGAGTGTGTAAATACTGGACAGAATGTGAGGTGGGGAGCCATTTAGTTGTGTACATATTAAAGACTCGGGGTGAGGGTTCGTAGATGTAAGGGATGGAGTATGTTAGATCTATTCAGCTTTGTGCATGACTACAAGAAATAATCGTAAAAATGTACCCTATGTAGATCTTCTATACACAGACACCCTTCACATGGCACAAAACATGTGTATACACGTTGTGTTGTGTTAAGAGTCCATTATTACCATGTGCTGTATTGAAATCCTCTGATTTATATGGTCATATCATGAACTTTCCAGCTTATAATCCACAACATTATAGAAAGCATAATTCATAGCTTCTAATTGATGTTAAAGGAATGTTGTTTATTTTGGCCAAACTAATAAAAGGAAGGATAGTTGCTGTAAGGGGTGGTGTATTTTCTTCATGAAAATGAATTCATCTTACCAGAAATATTTCATATCACCCAAAACGAGGCTCGGTCAAACACAGTTCAAAATTTTATCAGTAGTTGCCACATAGGTAAATGCATACAACCTTTGGATACAGTTTTTGTTGATGGGTATTTAATAATAAAAAAAAATGTTGCTAATAATTAGCATCATTGTGAAACACTATCCAAAACCATAGTAAACTATAGTATGGGATTGTATTTGGTCAGCATATACAGAACAAGTTAATCCTTGTCAAAATGTCTTATCAGCCATGACACAGGTTTTTTTCCTACAAAACAACAGGGACTACCATTAAGGAATAAGTTGCGAATGTGAAAACCGTGACTGGTCAGTTTGCCAGGGCCTAACTTCTTTAAATTTATGCTGGTCATTTGGAAGACCTTAGAGACCATATTCATTTCAGTTCACAGACTGCACTGTAAAAAGTACTTGTTAAATTAACCAGGGATGCTTGTAAAACTGAACAGTGGTCCACCATAATTGAAAAGCACTGAACCAGTGTAGTTTTTACAAGAAGCCCTAGGTGGCAGTACGATGGTACACAAATGTACAATGAATCTCTGTGGAAATAACAACGGCTCTCTGGCAACTTTGGGACGAGGAATGTGCTGTTATTTTGACGACACTTTTTTACAGTGTAGACATGTATTGTAGGAGCTACACTAGACTCCATCTCGCCTACCCTACTGCCCCTTAATGGACAAGGTTTCTCCTTCACCCATGACCATAGGGGATCAATATGGGATCAGAATCAGAGGGCGGCGTCAGGATAACCTTGGTCCAGGTGTATGCACTGATTGGGACATGCCCGTCCAAGGTCATGCCTGTCATTTCTTTCTGCTAATTAGGTCAGTCCAAAATGTCGTCTGCTTTGGTATTTTCATTCATGTTTGATTCAGCCTGTGCTGTGGAAAACCCCTATATAGTTGGTTTGGATTTCTAGTTATGTATACAGGTAATTTTGTTATCCTGGTTACCAGAATGACCATCTTTCCTCTATTAATAATTGAGCAGTAGGTGAACTGTGGCTCATACCCTTTTATACACATCCCTGCGCACCACTTCCCAAGTCTGCCATGGCTATGAAGACAGGAAGTATTGCAATTCAGATGCTGGTTTATTCTGAAGCTTTTCTTAAATATAGAGTTGTATACAATTGCTCTATTGTCATAAAATTCGAGTCTGTTAGACACAATTACCTCACCAGCTGGTCCCTCAAACCCTTGCCAATTATACCAACAGGGAGACTGGCAGGTGCGGTTGTGTTGAGGTCCGCACGTTGGGATGAGAGGATGAGGAATGCATGCTAGACATATCTATTGTACGATGCTTTTACTTCGATTAAATGGGAAATGACCAATGACTACTGCTGTACTTATACTTGAAACTTATCAATGGAAAATATGCCTATAGGCTACATTTTTTTGTACATATGTGTGCATAATAGACAATCGCTGAAAAGGGCTTGGACACTATCAAATTCTTTGAATCTAATTCTTTTAATCGCCCCTACCCCCGAGCGTTGAAATAAAGTCATGAATTGATGTATATGGGTTTTAGACAAATTCAAGAGAATCAATCTGGTGTGCTTTTATCGAATTTGGAGTACAAGATACAGAAAATTCTGAATATCTGGCCAACATCTCCAGAGGTTATGAAACATGATTTTTACACGTCCAGATGAGAAAGACCGCTATTCTAGTGTGTTGAGTTGCACCTAAAAGTTGCCTCCCTTTTGCTGAGACATACACGGTAAAAACATAAAAGTGATCTAAGGTGGCAGAACCTGGTATTCTTTGACCCAACTCGACAGTCTAAATGATTACACCAAGTTGGTTTATCACTGTTTATGTCCAACAACTTGAGTTATAGGGCACATGGCTATCCCTGCCTGGAGGTCGCCATCTTTGTTCTAAGCCGCCGACACCATCTTGGATTTTGTCAGAGGATTCTGGGTAATCTCTTATCTTCACCCTCATCCACCATAGAATAATGGCCATTGATATGACTGATAGGGTGATTAAGATAAAGAGCAGGGTGCAACTTATCTCCCCTAAGTACCTCCCCATTGTTTCAGGTGTGAGGAGAGTGGATTAGCTTGATAGAGAGACAATGGCCTGGGTGTACTCAATGTGGGTGACATGTGATCTCTCATTGAAATGTTTAAGTTTTATTTCTTTTGTATATAAAGTATTAGATTTATACAAAACTTATCTAGTTAAAGATGAAAGTATTGTCTATCCATGGATATAAATTTTACACAATAGCTACACACAGTAAATAAGGGAGAGACATTCAAAGTAAACTGTACAAAAAGGTTAATTGTATGTTTAGCCCCCGACTACTTGAGCCACCTCGAGCTTGTTGCTCCTATGGTAAAAAGAGCTGTGAGTAGGTACCCTCTTTTCAAAAGAAGTCACGCTCTGCTTCACCATTCAACTTGCACTCACCACATTAGTCTGAAAAGTCACTTGCCTTGTTTAAAATAGAGAGAGCTGCACTATCAGGTACCTACTCATGTCACACATTCTACACTATTCTATACTGACTGACTTCTCCTGAGTAGGTACCTACTCAAATCTGCCTTTTTTAGCACTGTACTTGAATGACCACTTGTGAGCAACAAAAGGGACAAGTTATAGCTGCATGAAAAGAAAGGACTGGAAACAAGGGCATTTTTAGCCAGCTCTTCCTTTTACTATAGGAGCAACACCCTCCTGGCTGATTTTCTTATCACTAGCAATGTGCTAGTCCCATATATTCTTTTCAGGAGTCTCAACTTTCGAGCCAAGTTGCGACATAAAAGATGTGCTAAAACAACCACTTTTCATGCTCACCCCCTGCCTAAAGTATCTCAGCTACATCAAACGTTTTTTGCATAATGACAAATTATGACCCTAAAATTAAATTTCCATCACAATCTGCTACCTAAGTTACACCATTATTTTCCTCTGTAGTAATTACTGAAGGCCTTTTAGGTGTAAGATCCAGCAAGTACACTGTCCACACCATATTTGAGCCACATAATGTACTACAGAGAGCAAAGTATTTGAGACAGCTCTTTGATATTTTGTATGGCCAAAATACTCACAAGGGATGAATAACTTGTGATTTTACAAGCATTTTATTATAAAATTAAAGAAATTATGACCAAGTTGCTGGATCTTACATTGCCATAAATTCACCTATATGCAAAATCAGGCTGAAAATACTACGATAATTCCTACAGATATATCAAATATATTTTGTTTATCTAATTTTCCAGCCTAATGGGAATGATTGAAATGGATATTGACCTCTTAACTGGAGTCTGCATCAAATTATACTCCTGAATATATGAAAAAGCTGTTTGTGACATTTGGAAAAGCTCAGATTTTCATGATATTTAGGGCTTAAACCCACTAAAAATCGTCAAAATCGACTAATTAAAAAAAGCACTTTTAGATCTAAGTCTCTGCTATAAGTTGGTAATGGCTAATACAGCCAATATGACATCAAGAGTTTTCCACAGCAGTGTGACATAAGTGTCGAAAGTTGAGACCCCTAAAAAAGATTTTACCCATATATATATATATATATATATATATATATATATATATATATATATTATACCTTATTTCGCCAAAGTTTGGAAATCTATAGTTTTAATAGTTCCAGTTGAATATTGGATGAAGATGAAGATAATTTCTGGTAGTTAAATTCAATCTAACGGAATTTAAATGAAGCATATAGACATTATATCCGCAAAAATGCTTTTCTTTATGCATTCACAAGAATAGGAAAAAGTATAATTCATTTTATTTATCGACTGAATAATAGGAGAAAATTTTCCTGTTCACTTGTCCAGTTCCATTGTTTGGTCAATGTCCCCAGGAGGGCGATTCATAAAAAACTGACGATCATACTAAGTATAATGGTCGTCAGTTTTTTTTAATCGCCTTGAAGATGTTCTACATTCTCCAACACAATTTCCAAAATTAGACACAAGGACCACTGAAAACATGGAAGATCCAAAACTAGTCAGCAGTGACCACTTTAGGTCCTCAAGTTGACGATACCTAAAACTACAACTTAAGGTAGTCAAAATGACAACTTTAGGTCATCATCCTGACGACCTGAGTCATCAGGATGACAATACTGACAGTACAGAGTCATCATATTGACGACTCGGGTTGTCAGGATGACGACCTAAAGTCATCATTTTGACTACCTGAAGTTGTAGTTTTAGGTATTGTCAACTTGAGGACCTACAGTGGTCACCACTGACTAGTTTCAGATCTTCCATGTTTTCAGTGGATCCCATTGTCTATTGCTGCATCATAATATACAATGAAGGTGGCACTGGCTAGGCTTTAACAGGGGCGTAGGAAAGGGGGGGGGGGGCAGGGGGGGCCTTGCCCCCCCCCAATAATGAGGAGGTTCCCTATATAAGCCTATATAAAAATATAGCAGCCCCCCCCTCCAACCGAGACCCTTGGGTCCCCCCAATAAAAATTTGCTTCCTACGCCCCTGTTTAACGACGTGTGAAGGGTGAGGTCTTCTTAACGAGAGTGGCGCAGTTCGGGCCGTGTATAACGGCCATTATGACGCCTAGAGGTGTGGCCCTCCTGCACTCCCTGACCTCACCCGTCATGCCCAACTAACATGGGTTACTTACTATTCGATAAGATGTCTGTGTCTATACCTCTTCTATATTCTGAGTTCGGGTAATGTCTTGTCAACAATTCCTATCAACATTGAAGGGGACGAACAGGAACATGTATACCAGATGATTCATTGGAGACCCCAGTGGCGGATTTAGACCCCCCCCCCCCTTTTGCCCAGTACTTAAGATTTTAACTACATATTTTGGAACCCCAAAATTTTCTAAAAATAGAGGGTGTGCCCCTTCCTTTTGGGCCGCGCCCCCTCCTTTTCCAAATCCTGGATCCGCCACTGGATCCTGCAGCAAGCAGAAGGCAATATGTAACATTAATGTGTTAGTAGACAGCTCTTTCATTTGATGAGGTCCATAAACGGTGTGTGAGGAGAATGTTACAGTTTCAAAATGGATCACCACAATGTTTGAGAAACACCTTCGCTTGCTGAAACATTAACCTTGAGAGCAAGCAGTGCCCTGTGAATCCCCCCCCCCCCAATCCATGCAACCTTAACTTTGGACACGCCTTAGGTGAAAAAAAAGACCATTTGTTGGAACTCTCTGTGTTGTGACTGGTTTAGGTGTTCCCGCCCAAGTTGCAGAGACCTTATGTCTGACCCTAAGCTAAAAGACCTGCGTGGATACCGGCCGTTAAGCACCCCTCAGACACTCCGCGACGCCTAGCGGGCTAGAGGAGAACGAAGGGGCGACGCGCTGTGCCAGCAAAGTCAGCCTCACTGGTCAAATAGTACACGGACGCAGCCAGAGCGGCGTCGGCGGACTACCACTGCGCCCACCCAATCCTCCACTAGTCCATCAACTCACCTTAACCCTTTAAAGGCTGCATGGTGCATTAGGCGCTTGGGTTAATGATACATAGGAGAAGCACTTGGTGCAGTCATGCACCATACACTGAAAGGGTTGGCATGATGCACCAATGGAGTGCAGGCGCAGATTCACCAGCACTGCATTGGTGCCACGGGATTGGTCCTTCATGGCGTGACAAACAAACGTGCATATTGCGGCATCATTAGGCTACCTTCCATCTTAGGTTGGAGGGTAGTTGGGGTGGTATCGAGAAATACCGGGAATTTAGCCCTTTATGTCCATAGTCCACTTGGCCTCTGTCGCGTTATTGAGCCATACATTTCCTAAATAAATTTCTACTACAGAGGCCTAGTGGACTATGGGTGTAACACGGGACAAGGCCATTGCTAGTACCAAAACAAATCAGCTAGGTGGCTCATGTAGCCGGGGGCTAGATCAGCAGTTGGCACATGGTTATCCCTTTATTGAGGTCGCCATATTTGTTCTTAGCCCCCGACGCCATCTTGGAATTTGTAAGAGAATTCTGGGTAATCTCTTATCTGCACTCTCATCAACACAGAACAATGGCCATAGATAAGCCTGATAGGGGAGATAGGCTGCACACTGCCCCCTATCTTAATCACTCTAAGTACCTCCCCATTGTTTTAGATGTGAAGGGAGGGGATTAGCCTGACAGGGAGACAATGGCTTAGTCTTTACTCTTGTGCCCTCTTAAAACTTTTAAAGTTTGATTTCTCTTGTATTTAAAGTACAAATGCCATATAAAGCTTATCTTGTTAAAGTTTAAGCTATTTGCTATCTTTAGGTACACATTTTAAAATATATCTACAGATAGTCAATTAGGAAGAGCCAACCAAAGTATACTATACACAGAGACCACCTGCTGATCTAGCCCCCGACTACATGAGCCACCTAGTTGATTTTCTCAGTACTAGCAATGTGCTAGTCCCTTATAGACTTAGTATTGCAAATAAAATTAAGCTTCATATGATCCAGGCTGAGTAAAACTAAGCCATTGTCTCCCTATCAGGCTAATCCCCTCCATTCACACCTTGAACAACGGACAGGTACTTGAGGTGATTAAGATAGAGGCGGGGGCAGCTTATCAATCTAACCAATTGCCATTGTTTTCTGTTGGATGGAGAGAAAGATAAGAGATTACCCACAACCCTCTGCCAAATCCGAGATGGCCGTTGGGTGCAGTTACATAACTGATTCAAGATGGCCACCTCCATAAAGGAATGGCTCTGTTCACTTGTCGGTTTTTCTTGGCTCTTCTCTCGCACCCGACCGGCATCGCGGAGGGTCTGTAGTCGCGGCCACTGTCGAGAGTGGATTTCCTTTCGCTGCTGAAACTTGTGAAACAATTAGGGTGTCGGGACATTACTTCTTCAGTGAAATGGTCAAACAGGGGGTAGAGCAGGAGGGACATTTCTGTTTGATGAGTCAGTAGAATAGTCTTTGCGTGTGAAAATGGCTCCTTTGAATTCATCTATTTTGGCAAGGATACAAGGATAAGGTGGGCGTTCATGTCACAATGGTCATGGATCATTGGGAGGGGTTCAGGTCGATGGTCACCCATGGGGAGGGGGGGGGGCAGAACGTCGTCTTGCAGTCGTTACGGCTGTTGTTACCCGACCCTCCTCCTGTCGATGAACGTCATCGTCCTTGTCGTCATGTGACTGGCCGTCGGCCATGTCAATTCTCCGCCGCTCTGCGTACAAAGATAAGAAATGCCGCATTCTTTACGACGTCGTTGCATGACACCCGCCTATAACACGCCTATATCCTTGCCCCCCTCTCTCAAAAAATAACAAATAAAAACACTAGCAACTCATCCACAGCTCTATATACATGTATTAAGAGAGAAATGTATGGGCTAACGGGCACCGAATTCCTTGTATGGTAGGATATCAAAACGAGTGGGCGCAGCCCATGAGTTTTGATATCCTACCATATAATGAATGAGGTGCCCATTAGCCAATACCTTACTGTCTTTATTACATGATTAATCAATAAATAATCAATAGAATATCAATATAATATTAATAAAATCAAATTCGTTCACCTCCATGGCAGGACCGGGACTATGCTACTGACTGTTCCATATCTTCTATGAAGCCAAAAAGGTGGACCAGGCCGGGACGGGAACACCTGTACCTGGGGTTTGCAGCACGACTCGCTGACCACTCCACTATCGGTACACACACCTCGCCACCCAGCAGCCGTTGGTTTGGTGTAAATGCCTCCAGCAGTTGTCACGGTCATGGGAGCAGCAACAGTAGATGTGGACAGCTACTGGTGGCATTCTAACCAACCTGTATTGCTGCCATGAATGTCTGGCGGTGTGGCCTTATAGGCAGCGCGCTGGCATTTAAAACAGCAGGCTATGGGTTCGACCCCTACCTTTGGCAATGAAAATTTCGTAGGTTTCAACATGTAACATATGACATGTAAGGACATGTAAGGAGTGTTGATATCATGGATATTGGCACTCCTAGAAGTGCCGATATCCATGAGCGTTTATGAATATGAATACCAGGAGGGTGTTGTTCCTATACTAAAAGGAAGAGCTGGCTAAAAATGCCCTCATTTCATGTCGCTATAACTTGTCCCTTTTGTTGCTCACAAGTGGTCATTCAAGTATGGTGCTAAAAAAGGGGCATCTGAGTAGGTACCTAGTTAGGAGAAGTCAGTCAGTATAATAAACTATAGATTGTGTGACATGAGTAGGTACCTGGTAGTGCAGCTCTCTCTATTTTAAACAAGGCAGGTGATTTTTCAGACTAATGTGGTGAGTGCAAGTTGAATGGTGAAGCAGTGCACGACTTGTTTAGAAAAGAGGGCATATACTCACAGCTCTTTTTTACAATAGGAGCAACACCCTCCAGAACAGTGGCCATTGTGGACAGTGCAGTTTGATGGAGTTATTTGCCTGTGACAATATTGACGCGACACCTGCTGGTTATGACACGAGGTCACACTTGCTCAAGGACATTATTAAGAGTGAATTCTACATCACAGATGTAATGGCCGAGAGATCACAGTAGAGATTCGTAATTATGAAGTGATTGGGAGGGGTGACTATGACCAGCCAGTGCTGTAGAGGTGGAGGCAGTCTGACTGGGCCCTAGGGCGGGCTGTGGCTCTATTGAACAACACTGATTGACTACAGGTACTTGTTGACTGGTAGGAGAGGTGGAGGCCATCTGACTGGGCCCCAGGGTGGGCTGTGTGGAGGCTGTCTGACTGGGTCACGGTTGACCGATTTCAGTAGCTGATCTATAGTAGAGGACTTTTGGCTGTTTTTGATATGACGTGGTGTCCCCCTCTTACACAATGTATTAATGGCCGAGGAGACAAGTCTCTCGGCCAACTAACACCTTAGTACGACACACCCAATTACGACCACCAGACACGCCAGCACATGGCTCCAGATCACAACTTACTCATTCCTCCAGGAGCTTATCTTACTCGATTCTAAAACAGCTCACGGGCACTGTAATTTGAGAAAATGCTCAAGTCCTGTGTAAACGTGGTTGCGGAAGGGCCTACGTCTGCTTTAAACATATTGGGATACATAGAGCTATCGTAACAGGGAAACCAAGATGGCTCTAAACGGTTGAGGTTACTTTGTTTGTGTAAGGTTTGTAGTGCAATTTGAAGTGGTACGTGCTGTCATAGAATATGGAGCAATGACCCCCTGGGCTTCTCTAGAACACACTTCCCTGCCTCACTCTGACTCGCACATAATTAGATCAGGTGTTGGAGCGTCTACATCCGCTCCGACCAATCAGGTATGACGACTCATAAATCCATGGGGCGTGGCGAGCCGAACTCACCTCGTGTCCTGCTCCTAATTGGTCACGGAGGGCGCGCGCGGTGATCGATGGGAAAGCAGCCATTGTTGTCACGTGGTGCAATTCCTACAGGGTCTGGTCAGCCCTGGTCACGTGACCTATGGAAGAACAAACGCGTCCCGTGCCTGACGCTGACCTTACTCGGCCAGTACCCGCGCGTCCCTGTTTATAGAAATGTACCACCCATCACTCAAACCTCGTCTGCTTATCAGAGGCGCCACTTCCGGCGGCCATTTTGGAACACAGGGTCAGAGCTCTGGTTGGGCAAGGTTCCGATGTCAGAGATCGCCATTCTTCTAGCCACCGAGACATTACTATGGTCTTCTTGTTTCCATTTCATCTTTCCTCTCGTGGAAAAGCATTTATCGCTAGTAGGTAATGTAGCCATATCTGGCTTTGGGTGTGTGCAAATATTCCAATACGATAGACTCGTCTGTCTGTCACTGTATTTAATTCTCTCTGTATCCCTAAGTCTCTCCTTTTGTCTTTATCTATATCTCCCATCTCACTCACTAGTCTATTATGCAGCTTTTCACTTTCACCCTTCTCCTTGGTTCCCCTCACCTTCGCTGGCCGCACATCACCACAGCACTATTATCACAGATCAGGATGGTGCTAGGAGACGACATCTTTTGATGTCATTGGTGCATTTTTCCCCTCACGCATGCTCGGTGAACGTGCTTGTTGGCAGCGGCCTGTCGGTGAGGGGTGCCGTGATTAGTTGCGGGCATTGCCGACAGGCGACGCGTCGGGGTTTGATTATTTTCTGGCCAGCAGACGACAAGATGTCTGCCAGGAGACGAGCGTCTCATTATTTTTGGCGGGAAGTTGATGCGATTCACACGACAACACAAGCCCCCGTTATGGCCTGAGACCACCTTTATGAAAGGTTTCGTCCTCCAGCACGCACAAGAACTCAACAAATATTTGTCTTCATTTCTGTCTAAAACCAAAAGGAATAATGATGTTGTAAGTGTGTCTTCATTCGGCGTTCCATGTTTCAAAATCCATTCCGGTCTCTTGTGAATATCACAGACCGCTGAGAAGACGAAACCTGGGGGCGGCGAACTCATGCGAACCCGAGCTTAAAACAAATGAGGTAGTGTTTCCCAATCAACACTTGATTAATTCACAACTCCAAGGTGTTTACATCAGATAAAAAGATGCCAGGCCATTTTCTTCAACACGCACCATGATTTTCCTCATAGTAGACGACACGATCCGTCAAGTTCGGACTAGATCACGTCAGCGCGAGACTACCTTGGGTGTCGTTCATGACGCAGCAGGTTCTGTTTTATCGCCTACCAGCTCTGGGCCTTAATGACACAACAAAGCCTCCTTTATTCACCGCCCGTGTCGATGGTGGGGCAGATAGGGCGGGCCGGAAGCTGGCAGACCCCTGCCGCTTATCTCCTGCGGGCAGCTTGCATCCTGGGAGACGCTGAGACAGACGCTGGAGACGATGCCAGCAACGCCTCAAAGGCTTTCACTCTGCCAGGGGTTCCCTATGCCATATTTCTTCTATCATCGCCCATCCCTTTCCACTTGGCTCCCTTCGGACTCCTACTTACAGGGATCGTGCGGGTTTTATGTCCCATATCTAGAACCAGGGCTGGCTATAGGAACGTGTTGCATCCATATAAGGTAGAGGTCATTGATGTGAAGAAGAATTCTAGAAGGGGTGCAAAAAGGAGGCAACCAACTGCGCAATGGCAAAGTTATACATATACGGGACTAGCACATTGCTAGTACTAAGGAAATCAGCTAGGTGGCTTATGTAGTCGGGGGCTAGATCATCATTTGGCCTCTTTGTGTAGTCTAGTTTGACAACCTGCCAATTAACTACTATCCATGGGATTTTTCTATAAAGTATATGTGTCGTAGCGGTCCTTTATATGTTCCTGAACACGGTATTTACTTACATAGGGGAAAAAATCAGGAAATGAATGTCTGATATGAGAATGAGCCCCCATGAAATGATCGTAAGCTAACAACACTAATGTGTGTAAGTGAACACTTTCATATTTTCTTCATGTAATGGTGAATAATGAAGGGGAAAGCTCCCACATGTAATATTCTAGACCACAACAAGGCATTGAAAAGTGATCCAGCAGAGCTCTGGCACTTGGCCATGTATAAACACTTTAATTATTGTCCCTTTTCCAACTGCAAAAAGTCAGCCCATATCCACCTTTTACGCCAGCATCACACCTATGGTTTTCTAATGTTGATGTTGAATTGGTGTTACACAGGAACAGTTTTGTTTATGAACCATTAATTTTTGTTCACACAGACCGAATAGCACCCGATCACACAAAGAGAAAAAGAAAGAAAAACAGGCTCCTTTCTATCTCTGGAAGCGGGATTGTTAGACAATGGTATGCATTAAGGGAGTGATCATTTTTTAACAACAGGGGGGGTGGTGGGTTTGAGGGGGGGTCAGAATTTTTTCAACCCCTTGACCAGGGGGGGGGGGTCAGAATTTTTTCAACACCTCTGATGGGGGGGGGGTCAAAATAATTTCATCTGTTTTCAGTGGAAAACCCTGCGCATTACTATAGGCTTAAAGGGGACTTTCGCATGCGATTTTTGTCCCTTATGGGGGGTTGAAAAAATTTTACCCCCTCAAGAGGGTGGGGTCGACATTTTTTTCGCGCGTCTGCGTGCAAACCCACCAGCCCCCCCTGTTGTTAAAAAATGATCACTCCCTAAGCTTGTGGCTTGTTGCCTCCTCCACATCAAGCCCCTATCGGTATCCTCCTGTTGGTTTGACTCGTCGACCCGAAAGGTGATACCCCTCTTCCAGACCCTGGAGTCAGCTACCTGAATGTAGCTCTTCTATGGGGATCCTAATGCTTTGAGCTGCTCCTTATTCTGGGAGCTACTCAGTCAAGCTCACTGTTTTCAATGTGAATATTTAACGACCAGGAGCACATGAGGGTGTTACCTTAGATCCTAAGGCAACCAAGAAGGGGCATCACAATAGCTAACAATGGAGGTTCTAAACAATACGCTTAACCCTCTACATATTTTTTTTTGTGAGTGTTACAAAAATACCATTGATAGTAATTAAGAGCTATACTCAAAATGCCAAATTATACCAGTAAGAAAGACGATATGTGGTATTGTAGAGCCTCAAAATATCCACACTTCGGTAGATAAGGATGTGGGTAAAGATGATAAAAACCTAAGCAGAAAAGACACACCCTGATAGACATCTCTGAAGTTGGGGTACCCACTGCAGTGCACAAAATGGGTTTTTGATGAATGGTTGGTATGAGGCAGTAGGTGCTCTTTGCTAATTATAAGACCTGGAGGGTGTTGCTCCTATTCTAAAAAGAGCTGTGAGTATGTGCCCTCTTTTCTAAACAAGTCGTGCACTGCTTCACCATTCAACTTGCACTCACCACATTAGTCTGAAAAGTCACCTGCCTTGTTTAAAATAGAGAGAGCTGCACTAGCAGGTACCTACTCATGTCACACACTCTATAGTTTAGTATATGTGACTGACTTCTCCCAACTAGGTACCTACTCAAATCCCCCTTTTTTAGCACCGTACTTGAATGACCACTTGTGAGCAACAAAAGGGACAAGTTATAGCTACACGAAAAGAAAGGACTGGAAATGAGGGCATTTTTAGCCAGTTCTTCCTCTACTATAGGAGCAACACCCTCTAGGTCGAGTTTTTTGGGTTCCATGCACTCTCCTTGGGATGAGGTGTGCAGTAGGTGAACGGATGGGTATTGGGGTCTGAGGAAGGCTGATTAAGTCGGTAACGTATTCAGCTAGGTGAAGCCATAGGATATTCCCTACATTTATAATACATGATTGACGCGATGTTCAGATATAAGATATACATAATTCATAATCATGTATATACATAATTCATAATCATGTCTGTGAATGAATATTGTGCCCTAATTTAATAGCTTCATTCAGTATTTAGCAGTCTCGCTTGACTTTATGATGCTAGAATATACTGACTAGACTATGGTCATAATACGACCACTTAACCCTTATAGAAAGGCTTGATCCTAAATTTTCTTCTGTCATGATTGCACAAATGCTATGCCGGCGGGAACCTATTTGGTTCTGTATAGGTGCTTTATATCGCCCCTTTAGGAGTACATCAATTTTGAAGATGGAACGTGTTAAGGAATTGTGTAGGTAGAAAATGGTTAAGCTCAGTCAATAGATTTGGAAGGTGGCCTAAAACCTTCAGCTTCACACCAAGATAAAGGCACTAGTCAAAAAGACTCTGTGGAACCACGTGGTCTTCTATTGTTATTCATCCATTTAGTACATATCTGTGTATCTATATCGCCTCTATTTCAATTCTTATCTGCGGAATCTGGGGATTTATTTCCTGGCCAAGCAATAAAATACCGTTATGGTCAATGGGCCAATCAATACCCCTCCTGTACCTCACTGAGGGTGAGTTTCAGATTCAATAAATGTAAAGTGCCAAAGGGGGGATGTTTATAGTCTTTTGTGGTTGTTATTTCCAAATGTGCATTCTGTTTAATGTAACGTTCTTTTAACAATTACATTGAATAGATGTGAACTGTAAAAAAGGTGCTATATGTTGATGGTTTAACAGGAAAACATGGCGGACATTGGATATTTTATAAAGTGGTAAGGAGGGCAGAGGTAGACGGCTTCCCTGCTGGGATATCTATGGTTAACGCTCACACCAGTTTGAATTGCCATGCAATACAATGGTAATACATAATGGATGTCTTCTCATTATTAGCATTGTCCAAGATGTGACCAGTGTGTCCCTGACCATGGCTTGCAGCCAAAAACTAAGTTACACACCTATGAATGAGGCATATCTCCTGTCTATTTAAACTTTTATTTGGTCTTTTGAGCACATAACCAAAATAGAAAGAGTGATGCATGCATGCATGCATTATGGACGGCCATTGTCATTGGAATTATTTAATCTGCGACAGACAGTGGTTCGCTGGTACACGGTTTTAGATACACCTTATGGATAGACACCCCATGGTACCCTCTTCCCAAAGTGTACTTAAGCTGGACTTTATGTACATACAACCCATACCATGATATCCATTCTCATGCAATGATACACTGAAAACATGGAAGATCCGAAACTAGTCGGCGGTGACCACTTTAGGTGCTCAAGTTGACGATACCTAAAACTACAACTTTAGGTAGTCAAAATGAGGACTTAAGGTCGTCATCCTGATGACCTGAGTCATCAGGATTACAATACTGACAGTACAGAGTCGTTATATTGATGACTCAGGTCATCAGGATGACGACCTAGAGTCGTCATTTTGACTACCTAAAGTTGTAGTTTTAGGTATCATCAACTTGAGCACCTAAAGTGGTCACCGCTGACTAGTTTTGGATCTTCCATGTTTTCAGTGTAGTACTCCCGTTGCATTCAAGTGAGGGCTCGATATACCACCATACTATCAATTCATAGGCACACGATTCTCTATGTATGGTACTGAAACATGAAAGTACATTTATCTTTACTGTATTGCCTAGGGCAACTGGAGGTGATTGTTCTTATAGACCGAGGTGCTATATTAAGCACCTAATATGAGTCAATAGAGGAGGGCCCAGGAGGATGTAGGAGTGTCGGAGTGTGGGAGCCCAGGCGCCGGACAGTCGGCCAGCAGGTAGGAGGGACGGTGTGTGGGCGCCAGCAGCTGAAGGAAGGATCAATAATTCAGTTGGATCCCACCAGGTGAGGCGGCAACAACACCACACCTGCCAACACCTGTATAATTCATCCAGGTAGGTGTGATGTCCGCCACCCTATTCCCTTCCCCACCCTACCACCTCCCCTTAATGCTCACCTCTTTATTATTCTAAACTATTGCTCTCTGTGTGTTTTACCGACGCCCCTTTTTTCGGTTATGACCAAATGTGCTTTTGGCACGAGGAGGGGGCGGGCTGAACGCATGTACGTGTATGGGTTAGTAAGGAGCGAATGCTCCCTGCCAAGTGGCAAGTGTTCATGGTAGAGTCAATATATCTACCCCACCCCCTCCACTAGAAATACACTGCCCCTCCTCATGTAGCCAAGTATTCTGTAAACTCACACGCCGCCTTAAATGGCACAATGTACCAATGCTTTGAGATACTCTTTTATTTTCTTGATGGAAGGAATATTTTATCACGACCCCTCTTTTCCATCTGACCCTTGGCTTAACATACTACTATGTATTCTCACATTTAATCCAATTATGGGTATGAGTATACACAAGCATAATATATCGATAGATTCCACGTATGAAATAAAATTGACGAGTAAATATTCCTGATAAATATTCACTGAAAAAGGGTTTTCAACCTCAATTTCCCATTTACCTATCATTTGTTATGAGTTATTTGATTATATCAAATCATGTAGACTCAGTATACACAAGCATAATATAGCATTGGCAATTTACCATTAGAACCACCATGAGGCGTATAGCCATACAAAAATCCCTTGGGGAGTATTCGCTAAAAAGGTGTCTTCCAGTCTCACCTGTAACCCTAGCCCACCTTGGAGATAGATGAGGAAATGCTGTGTTAGAACTCATTTCTTACTGCCAGCAGCACGGCTTATTGTGTGTACATTGGGCAAAGGTTGTTTTATGGGTATGTGTGTGCGTCAGCTTACAACAAAGTAAAATGATAACCTGCTACAGACAAAACAGCATCGTGACTGAGCTAGCACTGCTAGTGTCACATCATGTAGACATATGGAACATTTGTATAGACCTTATGAGTCACTATGAGTCTTTCAGTCCCTTAAGCTCATGTACCTATTGGATAGTCGGAAAATACTTAGTCTTTAATACATGGTCACATTAACTGTAGATTCCTATGACAGGTCGTTAGGTGATGTTTAATCGTCACCCTACTTTTAATTATTAACATAGGACAGCCTATAGCACTTAACATTACAAAAGAGGGGAAGGTAATGTTGACAATAGAGTAACAGCTCCCATCACGTGCTACACAAAGAGTAGCTCACTTACTCATCAGTTAGAGCATCATAGAGCACTCACTGTACTTAGAGCAGCACAAAGTGTGGTATTTGCCAAATTAATGAAGCATTTGCATAATATCTAAAACAACTGTGATCCATGGCATACACACCTCCCCTCTGCCAAACCTCTGTCTTCCCTCAGCACATGTTAGACGTGGGAGATTTACGACCTTTGGGTCCTTATAATAGTAATACCAACCAAGCATGCACCCCATGAGGCCCACTTATTGTGCTGTTTGTTGTAGGATATTACTCTACTCTTTACGCCTTTCCTCTCTTTAATGACAGCGTTTTGTGAGAACTGCGCGTCATCTCATGAATGCTTAATTCTAATGGAGGACAAGTTAGTGCAAATAAGTCATAAAAATTAGAAATTGATGGGACAGGAGAAGAGGATGATAATATAAATCAGAGAGGCTATGTGTTTTGGTATTCAAGTAGACTAGAGGCTCCTGAGTCTATTTAGAGAATAGGTAGTCAGAATGACACACACACACATTGAATATACATTTTTCTTCTATTTACTTCCTTTGGTAATACGATATACTGGTAAAACCTCACTTCAGGGTCTGGGTCGATCTGAGTGGGTCTCTTTTTCCAAGCATTAACGCGAGTGTGAGTCTCCATATGGCAATAGTCCATATACCCCTTTTACCATCACCATCATACCTGAAGATATAAATACAGAGTTTTTAGGATCAGTGTGACACTGGCCTACATGTAGATTACCTGACTACACCTCATGCCTCCCCTCAGGGTAAGCAAACACTCTCTGAGTGTGGGTTTTAGGGTTATTGGCCAGGCGTGGCAGTGGCTTGGATCCGGTTCGGGTCATTAGCCCTCACCGCCCTCCTCCTGCCCCTCTACACCCCCGTAACGAGAAGTTGGCGTGCCGGGCGTCCATCCTCGCCCAGCCCGACGTGACGCCTCCAGGTGGCGGCCCAACGCCGCCTTCACACGTTAGGTGTACTGAGCTACTCCCCCCACCCACACCCACCCACCATAGCGAGAGTGGTTCCTCCTGTACCTCAGAGCCTTTCTGTGTGAGCTGCTCCAACTCATGGAACTGCAACAGCAGCATTTTCTATACAACCAATCCTGCCAATCCTGCTGTCAAATTTTAACATTCCCCCAGATCTTAATCAATGATCTAGGTTTGCCTAACGTTATTCCTTGCACATAAGGCGTACCCACACATAATGTGCACCTTGAATTGAGGAAATGATATAAGACGCAGCTGGGGCTTGTAATTTTTAGCAATATCACACTTTTTTATAACATATTGTCCACGCTTATAAGGCGCACACCCAACTTTGGCCAATCCCATATGGTGCTTTAGGGGTATAAGTCGCGTCTTATACATGAAGTATTACAGTACATAACCCTCCACTACTCACTAAAACTCTACTGTTACAACGACAACTGTCTACATTTCTACCACAACTGTCACAAACTCAATATTGTCACAAAGGTCAACTTTGTCTATACTACTACCCTTCCTGTCACAAACCCAATATTGCCTATACTACCCTTCCTGTCACAAACCCAATATTACCTATACTACTACCCTTCCTGTCGTAAACCCAAACCCAGTATTGCCTATACTACTACCATTCCTGTCACAAATCCAATATTGCCTATACTACTAGCCTTCCTGTCACTAACCCAATATTGCCTATACTACCGTAATCTCCCGCGTATAAGGCGCATCCTGCATATAAGGCGCACCCAGAGTTTCAGAATATGGTCAAAAAAATTAAAAATTCATAACTTTTGTTCTAATGAATGGATTTTCAAAATTCAAAAAGCTATGTGCTGTTTAGACCCCCGTGACCCTCCTGGACCCCAAATGCAGCAGATGAGCTTATATGGGAGTGTAACATATCAAAAGAAAGGTCTTGGTGTCCCCCTTGTGGATCCAGTCTGAACTAAAACCCCCCGTATAAGACGCGCCTTATACGCAGGAGATTACGTTACTAGCCTTCCTGTCACAAACCCAATATCGCCTACACTACTAATCTGTCTGTCACAAGCCCAATATTGCCTATACTACTACCCTTCCTGTTACAAATCCAATATTGCCTACACTACTACCCTTCCTGTCACAAATCCAATATCGCCTATACTACTACCCTTCCTGTCACAAACCCAGTATTGCCTATACTACTACACTTCCGGTCACTAACCCAACATTGCCTATACTACTATCTTTCTGTCATAAAACCCAGTATTACCTATACTACTATCCTATATTGCCTGTCTAGACTACTACCCTTCCTGTCACAAACCTAATATTGCCTATACTATTACTGTTCCAGTCACTAACCCAATATTACCTCTACTACCAGCATTACCTTCCCTGTGACAGGCTAAATTTTCTATACTGCAACCATCACTGTCAGAATCCCAATCTTTAGTACTACATTGTACCAATCAAAGGCTACAAGTGCACCATTATCGATACTATTACAATTCCCGTCAAAATTCAACATTCTCTATACTACTAACCCTACATATAAAACCTCAATAGTACTTATACAAGTTCCATGATTGCACTTTCTACTTCCAACTCCATTTTTGTACAACGATGTATATGGTTAGACCTCGCTTCATTGGTAAATATTAAAATCCGTACAATGAAACTGTATACCAACCAAGAAAAATTGATTATTATCCAACTCTAAGAAGTGGGCGGTGTGGGCTGCAAAATAACATGAGCAGTACAACCCCTCCCACCACAGCCACCTCTGCCAAGTAAGGTGTGCTCTGGGATTGTAAGGAAAGGTGTGTGCATGGTGGCTTTATGGGTGGGCAGGGCTGACTCACGCTCAAAAGTGTGAAAATTGAATTGAAACTATCTGCAGGACATGCACTTTCTATATTGGCAAATCCTGTAGCACACGCACCCTAGCAGTTAATATCAGATTAGGGGGAGCTGACTAAAGCCCCTATTGAATTTGTGGAAGCTGATTCGCGAGTCGAAGAACTCAAGTACGACCCTGTAATATACAGTAGGAGAACTGGTACACCGTAAACCCCGCGTATAAGGCGCACCTCATGTATGAGGCGCAGAGTTATAATTATTATGTGACACGGATGGGCCTTAATTTTGAGCAGTTCAATAGAATTGCCCAGCTATAAGAAGCATCCTGACTTTAGGAATGAATACAGATCCGCAAATCCTTAGTTTTTTGTTTTAACAGCGGTGTAGGTATATATACTTTCAACAGAAAATGTGTAGTTCTAAAGGAATCTTTTGACATGGGATAGAGATAGGGATGCAAGCTGCCAATGACCTTAATCATGGACACGACTTGGTAAGCATTTGAATCGAGTTTATCCATGCCTAAACTTGGAAGAGAAATTAGCGTTCAGCAGTGATTTTGTGTATATCATGTAAGACATTCAATTGAAATCTCCCCTATACCCCTGTTTTCTTCCCAACACTCGACAAACAGTCACAGAGGTGCAGGAGCAGTAGGCAGGCTGGACCTAGCAGGAACACACCTGTGGGGTGTTTCAGAAGCCAGACATGATAATGAACATTAAATATTTGTTTCTAAAACTGTTAGATTCTAAACTTACAACTGCAACCATTATCATCTCTCGCCAGTCATATAGTTATAGACACAGTAAGATAATGGTAATGCTTTAGAAACACATGCAGTTATAAGCCTACAATCACTATTAAAACTGCTATCATATCTCCTTATGACCGGTTGTAAACATCACCTGCTTCTGAAACACCCCACAGTGGGGTGTTTCAGAAGAAGGTAGAAGAAGTAGTTTTAATAGTGATTGTAGGCTTATAACTGCATGTGTCTATAACTATATGACTGGCGAGAGATGATAATGGTTGCAGTTGTAAGTTTAGAATCTAACAGTTTTAGAAACAGATATTTAATGTTCATTATCATGTCCGGCTTCTGAAACACCCCACAGGTATACAGAGTCTCACAGTGGGTACGGTTGGGGGTTCTGCAGGAGGTCGGACTTGGTGTATATAGGTATATATAGTGGCGCCCTGCCTGGCGCCCTATGATGGCTCCAGTGCGTGCAGGCGGCCACAACCTGGGCCTTGGCCGGTGTATAGCATCAATCAGCCTGGGCCGTCCGCCCTGGAGGACGGGTGGCGTTACTGGCACTTTGAAGTGTGAAGCTGGCTCCAGTGGCCCAATGTCTGCCTGGTGCCTCCAGCATCAGGAACTACACCAGGGCAGGCGCCAGTAAGGGTGGAGACAACCAATGGGGCCCTTAATGACGTAGACAGGCTCCCTCGTCCAAATCTTTCCACACCGGAGGATCCTATTTTAAGAAGTGTTGTGATATAGAGAGAATGACACGAACACGCTGAAACTTACTCCCCCTCCCTTGTCCAGCGTTACATTTCCTTTATGGTCTAGACTCTATACAATAACGGATGCAATCATTTACTAAATCTAGGATCCAAAGTCCACTAGGCATCTGTTGGCCGATAGGGCTATACAAATCATTTATAAAATTTGCCGACGAGGCCTTGTGGAATTTGGCCTGAGAGACAATTTCAGAAAAGATTTGCTTATACACACTTATACTATAAGAGAAATACATAAAAACAATTACCCCTTCAAAGACTACATCGAACATGGGCATCTCTACAGTATGATTATCACCAGCAATGCTATTGTTCCCACGCACTGAGACATACCGATCCATCCTTTAACACACAGGAGAATGCAATACTTAAACGTAGGTAGAGGCATTCCTTTAAGGTAGGCATACTACCAAAACATCCAGGAGGATGGCAGGCTATGAGAGCCGAGCCAAGCCGAGTCTGTCAGGCGCCATGGGAGGTGGAGGAGAGGGGTAGAGGGGTATTAAGGCAGAGGGAAAGGACCTCCTCCAGGGCGCCAAGCAGAGAGTACTGTCCTTCTGTTTTCTCATTAGGGACATGGAGGGGTGGCCCAGCGACACACTGACACACAGAGCGCCTCCAGGGCCGCCTCCAGTGGCTGTCATTATGAATAAATCAGCCTAACTGGTGTGGCGGCGCTTTAAGGCCATACACTATGCATGCATCTCAACTAAGGAAGTCTGTTCCAAGGTGTGTGGAGGTGCAAACCAATTTATCACCGCTTATGGCTTGTCAGGGAAGGGGGCTTGCTGTCTGCGTTTCTAACTCTCCTAATTGATTTTGTCGTAATTACGTCTTGCTTCCCCATTATTCACCATAATGCATATAGCTATCACAAGGTAATACAGTAAGGTATATATACTTTTCTTTCATCATTATTATTTAACTCTGTGCTACTTGAAAGCCATGGCATTTCATGGAATGGTTTAAAGGAGGGGTAGACACTAACACTGGCCCGGTAGCCAATGGCCAGTAGTTTTGAGTGCTGGCCAGTGATTTTTTTTTTTCAAAAACAACCTTCCTACTGGACCGGGTAGCCAGTGGAGTTTCCCCCTCTCCTCCCCCCTTTAAAGTCAGCACTATGGCTACTTGTGAAGAGTTTTGAGAAGATCACAGATAATAGATGAGATTAGGGTGCTGCATTAAATTATTAGATGAACCATGTTTAAATGAAATATGCTTTCCTTTGATATTCTGATTTATTTTTTATCTAACACTTTCTTATACATCACACAGGTTTTTCCAGCTAAAAATCCCAGGCCAACAGCTTTAGCTGTGGGCCAATAGATTTCTGAGGCTGTTGGCCCAGGTGGCCAGTGGTTAAAATAGTTAGTGTCTACCTCTGCCAAGTGTCCATTACATATATAGATACCACTGAATATACATTGATACCTCTTGTGCTAGAAGATAAGTAAATGCATATGGAAGAAGGAAAGTTCGCACACATTCATGCGTTTTTGCACAGAAAATTGTCGGAGAATGGTATACTGGAGTAGAGATATGCCTGGGGCAGATGCTACATAGTCATGGCGTGGACAGGAGTTGGGTGTATGAGAGGGTATTAGTTTCACTTTTACCTACTCCTCAAGTGTAGTTTCTACAATAAAAAACCTCCGGTATATCCATAACCCTTTATCACTGCCTATTTACACATACAAACTATATGCCAGCAAGGTATGAACTGTTTATCTCATAATTCAAGCCAAACAAACTCTATGTAGTATGTAGCTGGTAGTAGAAAAAAGCATTTGCAGGTGGGAAATATATACATGACATAGCTAAAAACAACATGCACATATGGCAGCGTGGAAGTGGTATAGTGTGTACATATGGCGTGTCAGCGGGACCACGGTGGAAGACACACATAGAACACAAAACTCGGCACAAACTCCGCCACACGTGAGCACGATGGCGCTACCCACCCACCCCCTTAACCATTTAAGGAATACATAGCACATTGATGTACTATTGGCTATGGTTATGTCTGAATGCAGCCTTGATGGGTACCTGCCAGGGCTGCATTCATGCATTCTCATTACCCTACAGGATACGGCATTATATACCAATTTGGATTCAGTGATGGTTAATAGAGTCATCATGGATGCATGTTGATGACAAAGGCACATGAACTTGAAGGTATCATGTGGCATCTAAAGAGTTAAAACAGCTCACTTGTAAGGTATCTGATGTTCGTGAGAGAGTGGAAACCTCAACTCCGAGTAACTCACGAAGAACTCCGAACACAACCAAAGACTTACAGGTAGCCGGAGAAAGAAAATGAACAACGTACATCCCCCCGAGCAACTATCTTTGAAAAAGAGTGAATAGCTCGCCAGCTTCAGATATTTCATCTAGCAATTTGCAATCTATCCTCAAGATCGGTGGCTAACTGCAGATAATTACAACCCTGCCCTGTGTTTGACTATAAATTGCTGTTGAGATAGCAGCTCAATCCGCACCTATGAGCAACTGTTAACAGCTCCAAATATGTAACCAGGCTGTCATTTTTAAATCTAATAATGCATATAGGCAGGTCTTGTAAAGACATGTATACATGCCTTACAGGGATGTACATCTATATTGATGCATCGTGACAAACAACGAGTCTGCTGTATTAATATAAAGGCTATACCGACATTAATGGGTTAAGTCATAGAGCAGGACCAGGAGGAGGAGGATGAGGGTGGAAGGCAATCGGACACCTGGCGTGAGCAGCTCCTCCCGGCGTTAAAGATCACTAACAGGCGTCATGGATCACTGCCTCCAGGGTGGTGTATGTAAGGGATACCCCCTTACACGCAGGGACGATTACCAAATGGGGACAAGGCAGGGGGGTATGTATGGTGACTGCCTGAGAGACCCTGTCATGTTGCCTAGCAACACGACATATCCCTTACCACCAAGGGGCATCAGGAGGAAGGATGCTCAGGACAAAATTACTCTTTTCGTGACATGAGGGGGTGAAAAGAAAAGAAATGTAAAAGAAGAAACAGGTAGAAGAGTATCTTCAGTACTCTTTGTGAAAACACAATACAAGAGTTAAACATAACACACGTTTTACATCAACATAATTGTCTTCAGATACAGACCTTAATTTTTTTTCTTCTTCAGAAATACCTTTGAAAGTTTTGTACAACTTTTTATGCGCCTTCCAACAAATCCTTACTTGAATCTGTTCTGATTTTGAAAAGGGTGGATTAGAATATATACCACAGAGCAGTCCAAACCATAAACGAAATAAAGGTAACATTGCTGTCTGCAGTTATATCAAAACTTGGGAACTCAACTAATTTCATTTCGTGTGTTTATCATTGGGCTGATTCTTCACAATAACTCCACATAATGTCCATGGCTCTCAGACGAAAGGATGTAGTCCTAATCATTTATTGATGATTCCATTGTTGAAATATTGTATGCAGGTCGCAGAATTGTAAGTTTCGTGATCAATATTCATTTTTCTGTGCAACATATATCACCTGCATATCATGGTCAATTATATATCAATGCATGACAATTACCTTCGAGAAAAGGTTACTTATAAAATATCGATGAAAAGTTGTTACCTTTGAAGCCCACATATTCAACAGGTGCATGAGAAAGTTGCGTTAACACACATATATCTGAATATGGATATAACGATAATTACTACATTAAATGTGTTTGAATAGACCCACACCATTTCGACACATCCTACTGAGAAACTTTTGTTAAGAGACATAGACATTTGAATGCTCCCATAGGCATAAACCAACACACCTGTAGCCTCCGTATATACGGGTATATTTATCTATGCGTCATTAACATATGTGGATCAGCACGGTAAAAGGTACGCCCGCGAGGGGGTCCGCGGGCATACCTTTTACCGTGTTGATCCACATATACACCTCTTCATGAACATGCCACATGAGTAAAAACAGATACAAAGAGAACCTGCAGCAAAGTGACACTTTCCTATACTACTAACAGTGCGCACACTACAGTATTACAACACTCTACTCGTGCTATAGCCTGCACCTTTGGGATGGCTACCTATTGTTGGCAGCTTGTATGGGGACTATTGGATATGGGCCACCTTTATGTGAGAGTGAGTGCTAGAGACATGGTTCCCTTAGACACGCCATCCTGTATTCCTTTAAGGGGCACGTGATACCTCCTTTATTAGTCAGCATGATGCACAAATGCAGTGCTGTAAAATCTACTCACCAGCACTGCATCGGTGCATCACCCCAACCCTTCAGTCTGCCCCATTTGCATGATACATATATGCAGCACTAGAGAGTAGATTCCAAAGAAAGTCACCCATGCATCATAAAGAGAAATGGGGACAATACGTATGTACACAATGTGGCCGTTAAAGGGTTAAACACAGACACATGATGACCAGCCTTAGGGGTGGTGGTGGTGGGGGCTTTGTTTTGTAGCCGGGATCAAAGGCTTCTGCATGTGGCAAATGTGGGGTTGGAGAGTGTGGTATGTATGTAGATTGTGTACATAGGGAAGGGGATAGTTCGCCACCATATTTGTCTTGATATGAGCGAAGAACTAACTCACGCTCTTGTAAACAAGACCTGCTGAATGCCCCTTGTGGCTTGTAAATTCAC
Organism: Acholoe squamosa; assembly: GCA_949317995.1. NCBI lineage: Eukaryota > Metazoa > Annelida > Polychaeta > Phyllodocida > Polynoidae > Acholoe > Acholoe squamosa. The sequence continues at coordinate 59,899,861 of OX439041.1, read as the reverse complement.
CTTGTGTTAGGAACAGGTAAAGCGAAAGTTATTTAAAATAGACTGACCTATATGTAAACTCGTGTTAATTTTCTGAGAAGTTCTACGATGCTGTTTAGCAATGCCATACAACGCCTCTTTCCTTCACGACTCTTTTACAATTCTTATAATTGAATGCTCTACCTTGGAGGTTAGTAAGGTGCGTATGTAGAACACGAGGCTTTGCCTAAAAAATTTGGCTATTGCTATAAAATAAAGTAATGGAATGTTTTTAACGCTCACGTATTGTCATACTTCAACATAGCACAAAGCTCTCCTTTAGAGGGGGGGGGGTGAATTTTTAAACAGTTTGTCCTGTGTCCACACGCCTGATACTTAACACCTGCTGGTGTGAGCCACCTGTGAGGTCGTTACTTCAATACCACTGGTTATACATAGTGTTTGAAGAAGAGTACACGCAGTGCATGTATAACAGGGAGAGGTGTAGGGTTTATACAGGTGGGAATTACAAATTAGGTATGTTCTAGATTCGAGAGGAATACAATGGATATGTAGTAGATAAACTGTGGGTTAACCAGGTTACGTGAATATATACCCGGTGCGAACCATAGTTTATCTGCTTTAAACCATGGTCCAGGTTTGTCACACCTAGTGTATATGGGAGACATTTCTAAACACCAGGTTATGTGATATATTCAAAGTGAGTTTCTTTTGTTCTAAGGTGTGACCATGGTTTAAGTAAACTGATCTTTTGTACGTTAAGTATGTAGCCTATTCAGGTTTATTGAGAAGAACAAATTTAGTTGAATAAGGTATGATGTAAGTCTATTTGTATTTGCTCATGTTACCTATACATTAAAGTGATCGTAAAGGCTCATACAAAGGTGAGCTTTGAAAGCATCCACAAGAAGACAAGTATAGCAATGGTGAGCTATGTACATGTTCCCATGTAGCAAGCCCGCTCGGGGCCAAATTGGTTTTACCCGGGATAAGGTGGTTCAAAGCGGGCAGTATTCAGTACATGGGTTTTAGGTTCGGCAGATGCTGGGTTTCCAGTCAGGGCCACACAGGGCAACCCAAATCGGGCAAACCCACTTGAGCCCGTTGGGCTCCCAACGGGTTTTGTCCTCAGCATACGGTCTGGGCCACATTGGGCCGCCCGATTTGGGCACTGGTCAGCTTTAAAATGGGCAACCACATTGGGCCCAGGATGGTTTCAAAATGGGCATCCCAAGATGGGTACTTAGCTGCATAAAGTCTTCCCTGTCTGGGGTGAGAGTGGGTTTGGACAGGGCAGCCTCATCTTCTGAACTGTTCTAAACTCTGTGATGAGTGTTCCCCCTCCCTCTCTCTTTTTTGTTCGTCCCTCCCCTATCCATCCCCTACCCCTTCCATCTCCTCCTCATTCCACTCAACCTGCCCTGCCCTTTCCCCCTCTCACCCCGCTCTGCCCTGCTCTTCTGTCACCCTGCCCTCCCTGGGCCTCCCTAGCCCACTTAAAAGGGTCTATTTCTCCTCTTTCCTATCCCCTCAGGATGTGTGTGGTGCATATATGTGCAGGCACTGACACATTCCTCTGTGAATTTGTGTAATGAGGAGCTCGCCATGAATATGACCTTAGCTGTCGAAATGGCATTAAATATCTATTACTCACTCACTCTCACTCCCAGCCCTCACCCTGCCTTGCCCTGCCCTGCTCTCACCCTGCCCTGCCCTGCTCTCGCCCTGCCCTGCCCTGCTCTTGCCCTGCCCTGCCCTACTCTCATCCTGCCCTGCCCTCCTCTCACCCTGCCCTGCCCTGCTCTCACCCTTGCCCTGCCCTGCTCTCACCCTGCCCTGACCTGCTCTCACCCTGCCATGCCCTGCTCTCACCCTTGCCCTGCCCTACTCTCACCCTGCACTGCCCTGGCATCTCCTTCGCTCACATGCCCTGCCATGCCCTGCTCTCACCCTGCCCTGCCCTGCTCTTACCCTGCCCTGCTCTCACCCTGCCCTGCCCTCTCACCCTGCCCTGTCCTACTCTCACCCTGCACTGCCCTGGCATCTACTTTGCTCACATGCCCTGCCCTGCTCTCACCCTGCCCTGCCCTGCCCTCATCTCACCCTGCCTTGCCCTCTTCTCACCCTGCCCTGCCCTCCTCTCACCCTGCCCTGCCCTGCCCTCCCCCCTCCCTTCCCTCCACCACTGCTGTAGGACACTTTCCCTATACCATTAATACACAGGTAGGTTCATAGTAGGGATCCAGATATTTCATGTAAAAGGCAACACTGACTAGTCCTGGAAAGAACAGCTTCATGTCTTTCTTTGTACTAGTAGGCTTGCAAGGTGTATTTGTGGTGTGGGGGCAAACAGGTCCCACACTTGGCCAGGTATAAGAGGACTATATATAGAGGCAATTGAGAAACCAAAAATATCCCCTGCCCCTGTAGGCCAGTCCATGGCAGACTCACTACAAAGTGGTTTCACAGCACTCCAGGCAGAATTCTACTACCCATACCAAACTTATTTCTTTTAGACATAGGACAACTGGAATAGACTACTAAATTAGATATGAAGTAATAATGTGCAGACTTTCTCATAGTCTGGAAATACTTAGATGTTTCTAGTCAAAAGTGCAAATCAAGGTCATCTGAGTAGTAGTGGAATGGCAACACCATTTCTATTGCACTGAACTTGGAACAAGAGCAGATATGCAGAGGTACAGTCATTATGAACTTGAAGGCTCTCTTCTCTACTCCTACATAGGGAATAAGTGGGGGAAGATTGAGGCCAGAATGTCACTTTAATGAATCAAAGTGCCTTGTGTTGGCTGAATGAGTTTGATTCAAATGAATGGTACTGCTCTGCCTTTCCACTTGGGTAGATATTGCATTTACTGCTTTGGTGATGGGGGGGGGGGTAGATTAGCTCAAGGATTTGTTGCTTATTGACTTTAAAAAAAAAGAAAAGATTTTGGATAAATTTCTCAAAAAGAATTTTTAACATGTCACCACTAATTTTTCATCAAATCGGGCAGCCCACTTTAGGCCACACCAAAAACCCATGTTAAACTCACTTTGAGCCCAAATCGGTGAGCCCAATTTCAAACAGATCTGTGCCCGAATCGGTTAGCCCAGTGTGGCCCAGACCCTTTGCTGAGGACAAAACCCATCGGGTGCCCACTGTGTTAACCCAGTGTGGCCCACATCAGGAGCCCGCTCTGGCCCAGACTCGGGCCACACCATTTTTGCTACCTGGGTTACTCCGTAGACCTCCGAGGGGCCTGACCCTCAGAGACCAAAGGTGTCTGTTGGTAGTTTATCTACTCAGCCAATCTGGCAGAGTGACCAATTCTCATAGAAGTATTTACTGTCAGGTCCAATGCTTCCATCAACACTTCCCTCAATGTATATTCAAAGATTCACAATAAACAAAGCATTTGAAATACATGTAATAATTGATAACCCAGGTGATTTTCAAATCCCCCTCCCTTACTCCAGCAGGCTGAAATGGAAGCCATTGAAGGAGTGATAGTGTAGGCTTATCATAAACAGGTCAGATTTATTGTGCTTTGCTCATTACATGTTGCTGTATATGAAAACTTACATGTTTGTGAGTATGAGGGACAATTTCTAGAAACTGACAGTGAGTACCTTGTTCAGAACAGCCAGGTGTTTGAGCCACTATAGCCAAGAATACAGTCATGTTGCTCTCTGCCTGTAAGCAGGCAGATCACTCGGCCTATGTACATGTATACGTCGTTTATACACACAAGTACCAGAACATTTTCATGAACCTCCACATGCAAACGCTCTTTAGTTCCAGATGCACCGTGTATGCAGCTCTTTATAAATGTATGATGTGCGTTGAAAATGTCTACTATAGACCATGCAAAAACAACAAGGGAGGGTATTGCTATATACAGGTGCAAATATCATCTGGCATGAAGGAAAACTGTACGCTCCCCTCCCGTGTATGTTTGACCAGTTTGTGAATATCAATGTTAACCTTGAATTCCTCTTCCACGGGTTTATCACAAGTACACACCCTGCCCTGGGTCAAGAATCACTCCTCTTGCTTTTCCCCCAATGCCACAACCATTATTCTAACAGACCTTACGCACAACTCTCTTTTCTTACACGCCACACCACCGGCACATACAGCGCCAGGCACCAGTCAACACATAGAGGAGGGAATTCCTCAATACTGCTGTTCGACATCATTAAGAAATGCCCTCCATGTTACCATATCATTCTCCAACAGGTGAGTAGGCATTCTCCTGGTAGGCTGTGTATGATTCACCTGCCTACTCTATAACACCTTGCCCCACTAACCCGACTCACCCTCCACCCAACCCACCTTTTTTTATGGCTGTGCACCTTTCCTTCATCTTAATGACCAACCCTTCCTCCTCCCCTTTCTGACTCCCATCAATGCATCCGGAGCGTTAGAATTTAGAATTCAGTGTTTCCCTCTTAATCCTGTCTATGGCAGATATAAGGCGATAGAGAGAGCTGTCAACCGCATGTAACAACTCCTTGATTCATGCCCCTTTGCCTGCAGCTCCAACATCACTCCCATCTCTTTCCCCATCCCATCCCAAACCCCAGCCTCCACCTCTACTCCACCACGCATGCAGTGAGTAATTATGTTAATCACAGAGGTGTTTGTTTAGCACGACAGCGACCCGGCCGCCATGTTGGTTATTCAGATATTGAGCACTATTCGCAAAACCAACAGAAACTTTGTGCTCACTGCGCCTACCGAGCCTTAACGAGCGGTTTGCGTGAGCAGCTCGCCCCGCTGACCCACTCACGCCCGGCGCCAGCCTGTCCGCCTAGCGCTCTCACGCTCCCCGCTACTCAGGTGTCAAAGACCCGCCCGCCAGGTGCTAATTAACATGCCTACCTGGGTCAATTACCTCACCTGGTACACCATGGGACCTAGCAGGGCAAGGGAAGGGGGTCCTCCCTCTGGAGTATCCACTACAAGGGATGCTAAGGCTTTGGTGGGGTTTAGAAGGGTGAAGAGGGCAGCAGATAGGGATTGATGAAGGAAAGGGTTACATTAATCGTCAGGTAGTTTTGGGGGTGGTTGTATGATGAGAGGGGGGTGGGAAGAGATAAAAAGGCACTATCAATCATACCACGGACAAATCATGTTCTCCGTTAATATTGATGTTAAACAGAGGACATTTCCAATGAATGGTTTATGAGAGAGAGAGAGAGAGAGAGAGAGAGAGAGAGAGAGAGAGGGAAAGAGAGAGAGACAGACAGAGACAGACAGAGAGGCAGAGACAGACAGAGAGGCAGAGACAGACAGACAGAGACAGACAGAGGAGAGAGAGAGGAGAGATACAGACAGGCAAGGGGGAAGAGCCAGACAGACAGCAGGGAGAATGTAGAAAGGTTAAAAGACTTTGTATCAGCAATTGGTTGGACACGAAAGATGTTAAAACTGATTAATTACAAGAAAGCTTGGTAGCACAACAGGTGTAGCAGAGGGCCCTTAGTATTATTGAGTACATTGACGTAAGCACTGGAGTTGATTAGAAAGCCGGCACTAACTTTCTAATTGCTCTCGTTGTGATATCACATTCTTATTGGGAGTTATATTACGATTTATGAAATATGATTTCAGATCAATGACTGTGGGACTATGACACGTACACCCAACACCCTGCCGCCATTGGCGTCCACGCAAATTGAATTTAGATAATACAGTGTTTGGCCATAGAGATACGATATGGATGATTAGGAAGCAACAGAAATGGTGATCGGCACACTTTAACATTAACATTCATTCTGCGGGACTTCTCCCTTTTATTGGGATAAATGAGGAGATAATTATTTATCATTACTAAAGGCAACACAATGAGCCATCATCTGGAAAGGATTTTTTTATCATCTATGTGTAAAATACCAAGAGGCAGCACATGTTGATTGTATAAAAAACAATTAACACCATACCAGCACCTGACCTCTTTCATTCTGCCTCGCATTAAATTATATAATGGATGTATATTGTATTAAATGGCATTAAATTATATAATGGATGTGTATTGTATTAAATGGCATTAAATTATATAATGGGTGTATATTGTATTAAATGGCATTAAATTATATAATGGATGTGTATTGTATTAAATGGCATTAAATTATATAATGGATGTATATTGTATTAAATGGCATTAAATTATATAATGGATGTATATTGTATTAAATGGCATTAAATTATATAATGGATGTATATTGATTTAAATGGCATTAAATTATATAATGGATGTATATTGTATTAAATGGCATTAAATTATATAATGGATGTATATTGTATTAAATGGCATTACATTATATAATGGATATATATTGTATTAAATGGCATTAAATTATATAATGGATCTATATTGTATTAAATGGCATTAAATTATAATGGATGTGCATTGTATTAAATGCAGTCGATCTACGCCCATTGGCCGCCATGATGTATGAATGCAGCCCTGGCTGGTAGACTCGAATAAGAGGGTTGATACTCTCTGGAAAGGTCGACATCATACAGTGTTAGTATTTTCGCCAGCGCTGCATTGAGGAATCATGACAACCAAGGAACATGGACCTGGAAGCATAATGCAGCCCCTAAGGTATTATCATTTCTATGCCCGATTAAAATTCCACTCTGTAATATACTACTCACACTTCAAAATGACGTCGTGGTTGATTGTCATTCTGTCTTCCGTGTTTGGGATATACGTGCTTTGAAAAAGAAAGCTTGCACGAAGACAAAACATTATATAAATTAAAGAATTTCAATCAATCAATCAATCTATCAATATGAGAGGAATGAGTGCCTCCGATTTCTCCACAGACAGTTTCAGGTGTACTTAGTTGCCTGGGTATTATCTCCTTTTCTATACTACTACCACTACTTCTGCCCCTTCAACTAGAAATAACTACCGGTATGTTGATTATCAGTACTATTTCTACTCCTACACCAACGTGGACTACAACCAGTGTCGTTAACGTCTACAACAAGACCAGCACAAAACTACTATATGACGTAGTGCCTCTCCCAAATCCATAGTATTACAGCTTATTTTTCAATAACAAAATAAAATCATAAAATAACACTAAAACAATACACTATACAATATACACGTTCTAGGAAAACAACACCTACACCGACAACAGGTTCTATTGCTACATGCTTTATATACAAAAATACTTGAACAACAACCACATGCACTATGTGCTTCCACTGATACCAAGAAGTAATATCCCTGTTCGTACCCTGTGTTATCCTTTTAGCACATCACCCACATAAACCTATAGGTGTCTGTAGCGGCGCCAGCAAATAATCATTACAGGGGCTCATGTAGGACATGACGAGGATTCATCTGGGCGATAATCGGGTGTTCCTGCCTATCACAGACCATCGTCGACAATGAGGAATGAGCGCCTACATGACCAGAGTAACCCCACCTCCTACCCCTACCCTATTCCTAGTGCCTACTCTTATCCCCATCCCACCCCAACCGCTAGTCCCACCCCAGTGGGGTGTTTCAGAAGCCGGACATGATAATGAACATTAAATATCTGTTTCTAAAACTGTTAGATTCTAAACTTACAACTGCAACCATTCACATCTCTCACCAGTCATATAGTTATAGACACAGTAAGATAATGGTAATGCTTTAGAAACACATGCAGTTATAAGCCTACAATCACTATTAAAACTGCTATCATATCTCCTTATGACCGGTTGTAAACATTACCTGCTTCTGAAACACCCCACAGGACTGGGGGTGCCTGATGGCGGTTCTTCACGCACATGGACAATGAGCTGGCAACGCCTGTGTGACTATGCTTCCTCCCTAACCAACCAACCATCTTTTTATGTCAGCGAATACAGCACCCCTTATCTGTGCTGACCTGATAAGCCCTATTTGTTAATGGGAACTATCTCTGCTTTATGACGTTGGGGTGGGAGGGTGATGGGTTTAGGTTTATATAGCCTGGCTGATTGGTGGGTGGAGAGTGTTGGTGGATAGAGACGGGGTTAAGTGGGGGTGTTGGTGGTGGGTCTTATATAGTTGAGCCCAGCGGAACAGAAGCCCTCTGAGTTTGTTTGAAGCCACCGTTGCAGCTGATACCAACTAAACTGAACAGTTGATACCAACTTAACTAAGGCTCCAAGGGTTAAACTGAAGCTGAAGGCACTTGAAGTCCCTAATAAGTTTAATACTAATGGGGCCAAGTAAACTAAAGGTATCTCGGTCAAAATGTAGCCACTCTTGGATTTGATAATGTTGGGGCCAAGTAAACTAAAGCCATCTGAGTCAAAGTGAAGGCTCTTAAGTCATACTGAAGCCACTATTGGGTTTCATAGAAGCTATTTCCAGCCCAGTTAAAGTGAAGCCACGTTTGGGCTCCACATAACTGAGACCAGCTTGTCCGAAGCCACTTGAATCTGGCTGAAGCCACAAACAAGCTACTGAATATTGCCAGGATCCACCAAATAAATAAAATATTCCGGAATGATATATCCCCCACCAAAAGCTACGTTTCAATTCGTGCAAGTGTATCGACTTATGTGACGCCAATATAAAACACAATATGCTAGGTTAAAATCACTTCAGACTGGCTGAAACTGGCTGCGGCCCGTTGAGACTGGTGGTTCCGTGACAGTCTCACTACTGATTACATTGTGAGCCGCAGATTCACTCACATGACACCACGCGCCAATCTCAGCAGACGACTTTTTTTTCAAGTTCACTTCATTTTGTCTACTTCTCATCTGTTAAAAAAAATGGAAACCCAGTGGGGTTGTAGTGATGGGAGGCGGATGGGCTCGTGCTGGCGAGTAATTTGTAGGGTGATTAGTAGCTTCACGGTCGATGCGTTAATGGTAAACAGGGGTGTCTGTCTTCTTCAGTGCGTTTTATTCCATGATGGATACTAGTTAGAGGAATATATATTCAGAAAGAGGTGGGGGAGGGGGTACGGCGGCTGCGTGTGGTGGTGAGGGACGGGAGGGGTGCACAGAATCAATTGTGATGGGTTACATTTTCATTCCGAAAGTGATTTGGAGGAAACATATTTTCTACAAATGACTTGGATTTGAATGTAAAGGAAGGGTGATATATTTATTACCCGTGTATACTGTGCTTAGTCTCCTATCATTGTGTACACCCGGTTTTCTACTTGTACAGTTTCCAATTGCCACAGATGTCAACAACTTGAATCTGTATACATTCATGAAAATATGTAGTCCTTAAAAGAGCATAACACGAGGGAACACAAAATGTCGATTAGCTACCACTGTTTCTGTGACCATTATAGTTGTTTTAAATGTAATAGTGCCTATCCTAAGACTCCATAATAAAAGAATAATATGACATCTGTACAATACATATAAGGTAGGGCTGATTGTGGGTATACAGATGTCTATTACGGAGGGGCCCTGTCTCTCTTGACATTGAATGCCCCTTCCTCAACAACCTATTCTAGCTTATTTCAATCTCCCTATCCATCTGTGCATGTTCATCCATTTGTTTCTATGCCTGTCTGACTTAAGGTCTATCTGTCTTTTGATCTTCCTTTCTATCCCTTATGTCCACCAAGTGTATTACATTCTTATTCATCATATCGATAGGGGGCGTGACGGTAGGTGTCATATATACGTCATTCACCACACACCGGAAGTCCCCTTTGACGTGAGCCTCACCGCGCCCTCTGGTGCCACCTATCGGCACACACAGCCGGCGTTCAGTTGACCCTACGTGAACCCGAGCCACACAGACGTTATTTGGCGTGACAGCCGACATTTCGACATTTTGGCGGGCTTCTGACATTTTAGGTGGGTCCTTTTTTCGGACGTCTCGCACGCCGTCTTTCATGCCACCAAGACGCGCTGGGGTTTGTGATACCGGAGGATGGTGACTAGCGGGACTTGGAGAGGGCATCTTACGCCCACCCTCCTTCACTCGGCGCTGTCGCTTCCTTACTAGTGCCCCTTTTACTAACCCCCTCCTACCAGTCCCATCCGTCTTGAAGACGCACGAGCGCGGTGTCTGCGCTTAACGAGGGATGGCATGGTGCAGGATCGCCCGGTCCTTTGTGGGTGGCAGCGATACCTTGGGAGGCTGACAGTCACGGAAGGCTTTTCAGATTGAGACATTGCGGCGGCGGGAGGAGAGCGGCGCCGGGCTGGGGCCAGAGACAGCCCCGGGTGTGGCGACGTGCGATAGGGAGCCGCGCTGCCACAGGGGACCTGGCGCGTTTCGCCCCTGTGGCCAGCGTCGGTCAGATAGCAGGGCGGCAGGGCCGACAGGCCACCCATCCAGGCCGCCCACCCCAGCAGCCTGCCACCCGACATATCTCACCCATGCCATGCAGACAGCGCCCCAATCATACCCTAGCGAGCCCTTTACCACCCCACCCCCCCCCCATGCACACACAACTCTCACGTCTCCATTGCCTCCACAGACCCAATGCCACACCTACTATCAGGGTAGAGGCTACCACGTCTACTCTATATAGTTCAATAAACCCTATATCATAACACCTACTTACATGTAATACAACTTACCAATTCCCTATCGCATTAAGAGCTATTTCACCTAACCATTTGTTGACCTGGCACTCTTTACTCTTTATTGAACATGATGCATTACCCATGTCCACAGAAATACTGCTTTCTGCAGGCACTTTTTCAGTTCCTTCAGCATCTGATTATTAATCCATGTGGTATAAAAGTACATGTACAGTTGGGGCCACACCTCATGTCATTCAACTCGTGCCAATAATAACAGCGACCCCATGCATGACAAATGTGTGGGAGGTAGTGTGATATAGAGAGGGGAAGAGAGGAACTGTGAGACTAGATAAGGAATGGGGGGGGGGGAGGAGAGAATAAAAAGGATAAGTACGGGAGAAAAAGAGAGGAAAACAGGCAAGAGTGCGTGCATGATGAATATATGAGAGGAGAACACTTTATCCTCATGCCACCAATGCCTGCTTCTGTCAAGTACTATTCCCCTTCAAGCTTAACCCCCCCCCTCCCCCCCACTTCCCACCACTGAATACAGAGCCATCCCTATGGGGGGGGGGCGGGCGTGCACCGCGCTCTATCACTCCACAGAGTCGTAATTTGTCAGCGTCCTGTCGCCCTGAAAAACGTCTTTATCTTCTCCCTACCTCCGCCACCCCTCCACCACTCCGCACCAGGCGTCCCCCATTTACATATCGAGTATATATCTACCGACAGGGGGCTCTGTGGTCGGCGCTGATAGCGGCATGGGCGTCGGACGCCATGTCCGGTAGGGGGCGCGTCAAGCCACGGCCGGACGCCGCCTGCCCCCACTGCCGCCACGCCGCCCGCAGCGCCGCCTGCCGACTGCTGATAGACCCTCACTTCCGGTTCCGCGGCAGGAATTGCGCCACTTACAGCCCCGGGGTCTTGAAAGACACCCCCTACTCCACTGCCATTACCCATCCCACACCGTCGTCTTTTACCCCTCAACCAGCAGCAGTGTTTTTATCCCATGCTGCCCAAACTGCTTCCTCCTCCAGTCCCCACACCCGTCCACCCACCCACACACCTCCGCCTTGTACTTCTTCTCCAGGGCCTGCATGGACGCCGATGAAAAGTGCCAAGCCTCCAGGGAGACTGCCAAACAAATTGCTTGTCGCAGCCCATCGCGCCGCTCCGCCCATCGCGCCTATTTTCTTGGCCCAACTTTGCACATTAGTCTTAAGAAGTGGGCATGGGGCGAGTCTGCCGGCCTGGCCACCATATGGGAAAGCCAGCGCCGAAATGACTTGGAGTCCCTTCGGACACAAAGAGAAGCGTCACTTGTATTGTCCCTACAAGGTCGTTCTGGTGCCGGGGGCGATGAAGGCTAAGTTCTGTTTGTGCTGGAGAGGATGGGGTAGTGGGGCTTCTGGTGATAGGAAGGACTCTCTATTTGGTGTTCACATACTGCATGTAGTTAGAAGTAGGAAGGCTGCATGGCATGGGAACCAATGTCAGTAGTCATTGGCTGTATTCTTCTGTGCCCATGTGTGGCCTGGAACTTGTTTCAATAGTACCTACGACAGGTTCAGCCAGCTACGACTTACGATGGGCCAAATCTTACCAGGTGATCTCAGGATTTTGGCCATAGTGACCAAATAGCTGCTACATTACTGGGTGATCGTACTGCATGCTGGCTAAATAGCCACCACACCAGTGACTCAATAAGGGACCCTGGTATGACAGCCCTCTGTGTGAATAATAAGTGTGTAGTCTTAGCTGCTGGCCTCTGCACTCCTTTGCTCAAATGTACCTAATCTGTACTCTTTTCTTTGTAACCATATAAGTACTGTCTATATACAGACTAATGACCGAAAAGGTCCTGACCCCAGGCTGATGAGCCTTATTATTATATAGCATGGTGCCGAGGTGTTGTTACATGATAACAAGTGTTTATTTATCATTTGGCATCTATAAGCTGTTATATAAGATAAGGTAAAATCTCTTGATTCAATCATGAAAATTATAAGGAAATATTAGTTATACCAAGGAAAAGCCTAAGTACCAAATTATTACCATACATTTTCAAGAATCATTTCAAAATAAGATTTTTTTTTTCACCAGATCTCATGGAAATGTATTTGAGGAAATTTAGGTTCTCAACACAACAGAATAGATAAATTTCTATGTATATCCATGGCTTCAATGATTCTCTGAGAGATTGTGGGATCATAACATCTACACATTTTTTTCTAGGCAGAATCATGACCATTGACCTCATTAAATACTTTAATCCATTTTCATGAGAATTGACCATGTGTGCGACCCTGTAACTAGGTGGGATCACCTATATACCCAATCAGCAAATTGAGCAATGGAGCATTGGGCCATGCTTGGACCAATATAAGCTGATATTGGCCCAATATATGCCAACATTGGGCCAATGTATCCTTGCTACCTGGGTAGTTACCTCAGCCCTATGCTCATTTGAACACAGGAGTGCATACTAGACCATGAAGGAGGTACGACTGGTCACTATTTAGCCAATAGTGGCTCCTAAGACTGGGTGCTGTGACTTCATAGTGGTGGGTATTGAGTCAGTAGTTAAATACATAGCAGCTGCTATTTTGAGGCCTGTACTGTAGCTCACTATGTAGTCACTGCTATGGAGTCATTTCTAACACCTTCCACTACGATTTGAGGGCATCCAGTCGTAGAAACTATTGAAACACGATCCTGAGGAGCTCAGTAATCTCTTAATTACATAAGGTGAATACAGTTCATATAATCTAGTTCAAGTAGTTCTGAAAAGAATAATATTCTTAGCGTGTTACATGTGCTTTTCTCCCTGGATAGTGTATTCCCAGGCCCAGACCCATACCACTCATTCCATATACTACTAGTCACCGCTTGGTTGCAGTACGGTGACTGGAACGTACTACGCTGGCCCAACTTTCATCCAAACTTAGTATCTGTGAAATTGTGTATTTTGACCATTCCTTAAACTTGACGAGAAAAGGTATACATATATATACGCCTTTACAAGGACATACATCTTTATATACATTATAAGTACATGACATAAAGATAAGGTAACTAACTACATGTATATGGATGTTCATTGCATGGAAATAGTGCACCTGAGAATACACTCTTTTATTCAAGGTAGATTCTTACCCACTGGTACTAGTTTAGAGTCTATATATCCCAATAAACCCTCCATGTATTCCCCATTGGCTGAAGTTTGGTATAGAAATCCAAAAGGTTAAACACACACCTCTCGCTTTCTCCTAGTCCCCAAGCACGTTGGTGTTAACTTCAGCACTTGAGAAATAATAATACAAAATGTACAAAGGTGTTCAGAATACCGTGATGTTTATCGGGTTAACGACTGCGCCTATAGGGTAGGTCTATTTCATGCTTAAATGGACAAGCCATATGTTAGGTGAAACCAGCAGGGAGAGACTGGGCTGGAGAGAGAGCGGAGCTTTGTAAGTGGTTGAAGGTATTAAACATCAGGTATCAGTAAGACAGACACAGTGAAATTGACGCTGCAAAGGAAGACCGAAGGGATAGAGGGGAGGAAATTCTGTTTGATATAAAGATGTGTGGAAAAAGAGAATCGTCATAGTGCAAACTAAAACTTTTCTGCTTTTAGAGATAACTGCTGAACACTGGATTATTAAGACATGATATTTACGGCAGAACTCATATTTTGGTTATAATCGTGTGGTATTTGCATGCACACGCAATGGCTTAAAGAATCCAGCTTCTTCTTTTTAAGTATTATGCTATTTTCAAATTTGGAGTCAGTGGGTGATATCAATAAACAATATTGCCAACAACACCTGAGCTAAAGATATTAAAGAAGTTTCCCTCATGGGGTTCTGTGTTACTGATGATAGTGGCAATTGCCCAATCAGCAATGGAGCATTGGGCCATACTTGGGCCAATATAAGCCGACATTGGCCCAATGTATCCTTGCTACCTGGGTGCACACATACATGTAGAAAGTGCACCACCTACCTGCCAATGCTGCCAGTGAAGTATACTAACCATGTATAATCAACAATCCCTCTGGGAGCCCATCTGTATTGTCTATTTACTGTCATATACAGGTTATATATCATGATAACTATAGACATAAATTCCAGGACCATGAAAACGGTGGATTTGTAAACATTTTGTATCTAGTTTCCAGGATGACGTCTGTATGGTAGCTGCACGTTAGAGCATCACTGATGGAAGCAGTTATGCATACTAAGGTAGAAATGTGGTTATACAGCAGTGGTATGATGGCATCCTATTTTCAATATAGGTTGAAAGTCCCTGGTTTGGGTATAGACTATATGAAGAAGGATGTATGAAGGGTGCCATTGCGCACCTATTATATTGAATGGACAAAACACACAGGTACATGTGCAAATAAAAACCATATGGGGATGAAAGAGAACAAGAACAAAGTAGGTGACCTAGCCTAAATATAAACCTAATGACACAAAAAGGGACAGAAAAATAGAAAAGAAGCTGCAAAAAAAAATTTGGGCAGCGATCTGGCCAGTGGTTGAGTATGGAACAATACCAACTGGTTGCTCTTTTTCAGGTATTCGCACGTTTGGGTGGGCCTTGGCCCCGCCCCCACCGCCCCCCAGCAACCGTCCTGCCAAAAGAGCAAGGTGAGGGAACAATAGCAGGCAACGCAGCGACAGATTGCCACCGATGCCGATAAAAGAAAACCTGGTCTATCAAAAAGATTTCACGGTCGGAGGAATGAATGCTGCCTCATTCTGGGTACAAGGCTAGGTCATGTGACCGCGGCCACCCAAATTAGAGGGCGCCATCACTTTATAGTTAGTATTTCTGTGTTTGTATTTGTGTAATATACAGGGAGGGGTGGGATTGAGGGAAAAGTCTAGAGAGTGGGAGAGAGAGCAAGAGAGAGAGAGAGAGAGAGATTTCCGGGGTGTAGATTGGATGTTCATTTACTATTACTGCATTGGTGGAGGAAAGGGGTGGGGAGGGACACAGAGAGAGTTGATTTCTGAGAGAAGTAGGGGTGGTACCAGACGGACCATAGAATAACCTGGCGCCGGCGTCTGTTGGGTGCACCAGGGACCTGTTGGCGGAGTAATCAGGCGGAAGACGCAGAATATAGTCCGCCAGTTGAGGTGTGAGTTATTCGGCTTGGGGGGAACCGCAGTACAATGGTCCGCCTCCGCCGAGCGACACCTAGGGCGCCAACCCCTACCCCTCTACTCCCTGACCGACCCATCTACTTACCCTTCCAGTCTCCCCCTACGCCCTGGAGGCATATTGCTCACCTGAGTGAGTCTCAAACACCAGCCCACTGACGGCGACACAACTGGCTGTTCGCTTTTCGACTTTTAGCTGGGCATTTACAGCACGCTTCGGATCCCACGACTGTTGCCGAGCTCCAAGCGGAAGTGACGTACATGGACAGACGCACGGTACGGCGGGAAACTGAAAAGGGTGTGCTTGAAAATGTAGCGTGTGCAACGCATGAAAAGTTAATTTTCGTATTGAGTTGATATTGAACGTTAGTGTAATGGGATAACTGTCATGTTGCAGTTTAATTATGGCAATTTATGGAATCGTTATAACTAGTGAACATAATAACGAGTCATGAGATGGATATTAGTGGTTTATGTAAACACGATGAATGTGTATTAACTCGTTATGGCTGCATTATGGTGCATTGATGCATCAAGCCCATTAGTGGTTTGTGCATCATGATGGCCTTATAAGGTTCACTGAAAACATGGAAAATCTGAAACTAGTCAGCGGTGACTACTTTAGGTCCTCAAGTTGACGATACCTAAAACTACAACATTAGGTAGTCAAAATGACGACTTTAGGTCATCATCCTGACGACCTTAGTCATCAGGATGACAATACTGACAGTACAGGGTCGTCATATTGATAACTCAGGTCGTCAAGATGACGACTTAAATTCATCATTTTGACAACCTAAAGTTGTAGTTTTAGGTATCGTCAACTTGAGGACCTAAAGTGGTCACCGCTGACTAGTTTCGGATCTTCCATGTTTTCAGTGTTGATACACTCCTGAAAGGCTGGCATGATGCACCAAGAGAGTGCCAGTGAGTAAACTCGAGAGCACAACATTGGTAGATTATGACCACCAAGGCATCATTCGTCCCCCAAGGGTTTAGAAACAGTGCCTTCTCCCACTCCTGTATTAAACTGTAGACCCACAGTAGACTATACCCACATGGAGGTAGCAGCTGGTGGAGAAGTATTAGAATGAAAGAATAATGAAAGTAGTGATGAAATCGAGCCTTCATATGGACATCAAAACATAGAGGTATCAATGTTGATACAGGTCTAAAAGAAAACATATATTACCAGTATAGAAATAAAGATGAATGAATGAATTAAGTGGGGGAACCACCCGGGGAACCATCACACATGACTTCACTAAGGTTTTGCTAAGAGTGAACGTTCCCCGGCTCAATACAAATACATTTTATCATCTTTATATAAACTATCATGAAAATGGGTTGTTTTCACACAAATTCAGTCACACAGTTCAAATAAGAATTTGCTATGTCTTGGCAACACCAGCAGATATGTTCATAATCAGCGTGTAGATGAGCTTCAAGTACTGTTCGTCCTTTGCACTATTGTCTGTTGAAAAATTTGCAAGACACTTGCTCACTTAGCCCATCCTGAGAAGAAAACAACAACAATGATATCATCTTCCAAAAAATGAAACACCATCAGCATCTCACTGAGGAACAATCATCAATGCTATGATTTTTTTTTCAACAAACTTTTAAACAAAAAAAAACAACACAATAAAGACACCACATCACAATATCCACTCACCCCACAGCCTTTATGAGAGGGACAACAACACTAGCCTCCACAATTCACACGCAGTTTTACCCTGAGATCACAGCACCATAAATCACCTCTGGGTGATAAAAGTTGGAGGGTACCCAGTCAGACACCTCTCTCCTACCTTGTGTCGGCCATGAAGGTGGTTGACAAAGAAATGGTGTGAAAATGGTGAGCGTCGTGCTGTGCAGGTGACACAGACCCAGTGATTAAGTCGTTAGTCCGTTTACACCGACCTATACACGTCGCCAGCAGGGGGGTTGGGTCTTTAAGTGCAACATAGAGAATTAATACATGATGCCTTTTGGTGGGCATGAGGGATAAATGCAGCCCTGAGGAGTCTGACCAAGGTTGTGTTCATGAATCATCATGATAGTATGGGATGGATATACTTCTGAAGGGTCCTCATGATGTACCAATTCAGTGCTGACGAGTACACTTGCCAGCACTGCATTGGTGCATCATGATGATCACATGAACCTGGAGGCATCATGCGACCTTTGAAGGGGTAAAGGTGGTAGGACAGGGTGGCCGACACGCCAACAACCCACTTTCACCTCTCTAACCCTTCATTCATCACAAAAACACACAGAAATACTACAATTTGTTCGTGACTGGTTACTGGAGGTAGTGCCATGATACTGGAGCCTCCGAGGTACATCATGCACCTATATGAATCACGCTGTGTGTGTATGTGGTGAGAGGATGGTGCGTGGGGGGTTAATATCTAAAGCCCATGGTGGACATCACCGACTGAAAAAGTTACATCTGCATTGATTTGTAACGTATATCGTTCATTCTCAATTGAAAAAAAAAAGAAATAAGTAAATAATAGATGAATAGATCTTTGTGTTAAAAATATAAAAAAAAAAGTACAGAAAAGTGACTTAAAGTGACTTTCGGAGTTTTCCAATACAACCTTTTAAATAAGTTTGATGAACACAAGAAAATGTAGATTCTTTTTTTATCTGTGACTCTGTATGGTCTCTCTGCAGCTCAGTAAGGTCACACATTTGTTTGTACACTTAAATTTACAACATCATGTTCGCTCGTTATGGATCCCCTTCCCTGAACATATGCCGCCGTCCAAAACTCGGCACAAATATATGTCACACTTTAAAATGGTTCCTGACCCTTTTGCACCTTTCATCTGTACCTAGCGATTTGGACACAAGAAGTGTTTACCCTGTCCAATATGCATTATTTTTTCCACAATGTGATCATAACGTTTTGATTATGATTACCGGGGTACCTGATTTTTTTTTTTGTAATCTTTTTTTTTTTTTTTTTTGTATTTGATAAGACCGTGCTTCGAGTAAATGAAAATAATTTTGAATTCTGGAAGGTAATACACCTTACCTATTTCAGAATGAATTTTCAGTTTTCTTCAAGACTTCATGTAAATGTATTTTTCTTGAATCACCTGAAAACCTCAGCTCCTTCAATTTCCTCTCACCCAGAAGGCATTGTTCTACCCCCAGTAGCATCACAACACCCTTCCCGACGGCAAGGGTGTCATTCATGTCATTGAGAAAACCAATGTTTGCTCTAGTAACAATGTTAACCACCGCAAATTGACACCCGCTCATTGCCACCTTCCCACACCCCTCACTGTCACACTGACAAGCTGCTGTCAGGCCGCCATGACAGTTCCCCAGCGTCTGCTCCGCGTTCCAATGACCTCGGACGCTGCATACCGTGACCCGGTAGTACTTTGCTCGGTGGACCGAGGCGAGGCGGGTCACGTGACGGTAGTCGTTTTAGAGCAGACGACGTTTGGAGGGATCTTGAATTGGGCACGGCAGGGGCTGAGTCAACATTTACCGCCCCTTCTTAACGCTGTATCAACAGTGGTGGCTTTGTTTGGCCAACACCTCACCCTGCCTGTCAGTGGCGGCAATAGGCAGGCTGATTTATAGGTTAGGCACGAGCGGCAGTCCGTGTGGAGGTGCGTGTGTGTGATGGGTGGCTGCTGATCAGAGGAGTAAGGACCTGGTAGAGAACGCAATAGAAGCCATGATATGAATATCGGTCGGTAGGAAAAGGATGAAAAATAGATATTAAATGATAAATAGTACACCTAAATTTGTAGGCTACACTGCCGACGTTTTATTTTTGTCGAGTAATTATGTAAAGACGAACAATTCATAAAAAAAGACTGGTCGTACTCCAGCTACTGCTGCAAAGTCCATATTTTCTCTAGAAAAGGGGGTCACTTTCTGGGGTTATTTCCTTCTCGTCAATCTCCCATCGTCTAGGTAACATTTCCTACTGCATGTACTCTGGCAGTTTTTCTTTCCTTCAAATGCAAGCATCATTCTCTCTACCAACCCATTTTCATGTTCTCCCCTCCTCTCGTCGCCTGTTGTCACACCATTGGCACCTGGGATTAACGCATGCGCACAAAGAGATCCGGGCCACCCAATATTTTGGCGAATAAAAGCAGCCACAATTCACACGGCTGGGTCTCCCCCAGTTCGCCCTCCCCGGTCTGATGGTCCCTTGAATGGCGTCTACTGCGCGTTCGCGTGATCAGACGACATTCGGATCGTCCATCGGGCATCTCCAGCGTCTCCAATTGGACATTACCGTGGTGCCCGCTAGGTGGCAGGGCAGCAGGCCGAGACGCCGCGATCACCACCGGGCACCGATCACCCTCTAACCTGCCCCACCCTCTCCCACCTCCAGCACTGACCCCTGCCGGCCATGGATAATCCCAAATTGTTTGGCGCCTTCTGAATGCCCCTGAGCTGTAGGGCTAGGAGCTGAAGGTGGGGCTTCGTCCGGGGCTTCGTGCAGTCATGGGATGTGGACACGACCAATGTGTGTGGGACAACACCTAAGCGCCATCGAGGTGGGTTGGGAGAAGGCAAAGGTGTGAGGAGACATTCAGCAGGCTGAGATGATCCATACTTTAGATATGGATGGTATCATGGTTGCGTCTTTGTGAGTGTAAAGTGTGTCACTGGGTGTGTTTTGGCTCATTTGTATATTTCACCAAACTACCATTATGTCAGTATAATGTATTATGTGTTCTAAGCTACTCAAGTCATTAAGACAGCTCCTACCCATAACTCTGTGGCTCTACCTTCACAATTTACCACATGTGTCGATTTCAACTGGACAGCCTATCCGATGAGACAGCCATGAGGAACGTCTTGAACATATCTTGTCAAAATGTACTTCAGCATACGCCATGCGAACATACTGGAGATGGCATTTCCAAGTGCGCACATAGGCTCGGTCTATGAACCTGTATTTTACTTTTGAATGAGAAAAAGGTCCGAACCATTGCTCTTTCAAAAAAGAACTGACCCCCTGCCCCCAATATGCACCTACCGGTATACTCTTCTCCAACGGCCATAAACACCAAGGGGGGCAGCGAAAGGTGGTAGGCTATTATTGTATATAACCAGACAACACTACTATTGTCATCTCTGAGCGTGTATACCTACATACCTATAACACCTTAATGGTTGCATGAAGCATCAATCAGGTGCTGGCCAGTAGACTCACCAGCACGCCATTGGTGCATCATGCCGACCCACTCTTTGTGAGGGTATCCGTCTAGTGGGGTCACCATGATGCATGAATGCAGCTCTATCGACTTAGGCTGCATGCATGCATCATGTTGGCCAGTGGACATAATGCATTAATGCAATTTGTGGTGTTTAAAGGGTCTACTAGCTATCCCTCTTCATACAGTCTATACCAAAGTCTCCTCTGCTATACAAATAACTAGCCAGCCACCCTTTAGCACTGGCACCATCTATGTGACGTGGCCATTGTCTCCATGGCCGTCACCAGGTGTCTCCACTGACAACACACATGTGACCACGTGACCTCTCCTCTCTCCGCTGGTGCCAACATGTCCCCTACACCCTCCGATACAACAGGATAGTGCCAAGCCTCGAGTCGTCTAAACCATATGTACCCCATGGTTAACCCATTAGGGGTTGCATGGTGTATTGCATGTACAAGATGATGTCTGTTAGCCGTCATGGTCCATCAGTGCAGCCCCGGCCAATCTTCTCATGTATTATAGTGAGTCAATGGGAATGACATAGGCAAAGGGTTAGCATGATGCACTAATGCTGGAGGGTGTTGCTCCTATTGTAAAAAGAGCTGTGAGTAAGTGCCCTCTTTTCTAAACAAGTTGTGCACTGCTTCACCTAAGTACTTGCACTCACCACATTAGTCTGAAAAGTCACCTGCCTTGTTTAAAATAGAGAGAGCTGCACTACCAGGTACCTACTCATGTCACACGCTCTTTAGTTTATTATACTGACTGACTTCTCCCAATTAGGTACCTACTCAAATCCCCCTATTTTAGCACCCTACTTGAATGACCACTTGTGAGCAAAAAAAGGGACAAGTTATAGCTACATGAAAAGAAAGGACTGGAAACAAGGGCATTTTTAGCCAGCTCTTCCTTTTACTATAGGAGCAACACCCTCCAGTGTTGACAAATAGATTTGCCAGACCTGCTATAGTAAGGCTATATCATGGCGTCAAAAGAACATAAACCTGGATGCATCGTGTGGTTCCTGAAAGATTGTCGTTACAGAGAGTGTACCAGATCCAGACTTAGGGTAGGGTAAGATGGGTGGGGGTAAATTCACACCTGGGGACTTGGCGTGAGAAATATAGCATGATTTATCTACACATAGGGGTAAATGATACGTATTACTGTGTTAGGAGGGATCTAAGGAGAATAAGGGAATGAAAAGAGGATTGGGGGAGTAGAAGGGATTAGATAATACCCAGATAAGCGTGGCAATTTTGGGTGCAGAATGCAGACAAGTTATACATGTAAGTAGGCCAATATAATTATGACCGAAAATGACCTGTACAAAATTTTGGAGCTGTACCTATGTCGCATCCGGAGATATCAGGGTTTGCCTACCATCTTACATGTAGACTAATCCACTACTGAATTCCTGTTGGAGAGTGCTGAAACCTGAGAAATAGGCCTACATGTGACCATTTATGCTGTACAAGAAATTTTAGGGCTTTTTACCTATTACGGATCCAGAGATAAGCACCAACCTATATATATTATAGGAAGTAGGCCAATACCAAGTCTGTGAATATCAAAATCTCTAAATTTGGCAATCTTCTAGGTAGCAGGTGTTTTGGAACATGTGTGTGATGTTATAGAAGTGGCTAAGAAAACTTCTAACCATTTTTGGACGTCAGTATTCTAAAACTATAAAGCTACTACTATTTACTTCTGTATCTATCAATTGGGCTTCTGGATATAGACCCCCTCTCAATCAGTCAATCGGGTGTCCTACATGTAGGATGGTAGCCCTATCCGCGTTTTAATAAAGAAGTGAGATAGTGGGAGAAAGGGGAAGGTGAGAGAGAGTAGGAGAGAGGAGTTGAAGGAGGTAGAGGAGAGTAATACCTTCATACATCTTCTGAACAGAAATTAATACCTTGAAATATTTGAACTTTCAATCTCATGGTTCATGACCATCCTCATGTGTATTGGTATATCCATTACATTGATATGCCAGCATTCATAGAATAAAAAGGATAGAGAGGCTAACCTCTGGAGCCCCTGAGTATAAAAGGTACCTGTATACATCTTGTAGTTTAATTGAATGTCGTGACCCACACCAGGGTAGGCAGGTGGAGGATGCCTAAAAAGAAAAGAAGGGTTTCAATATTCTTGATTCTATAGGTGTAGATTTTATGTAAGGTGCGGTTGGTGTAAATAGCATTCATGTATAATAGTCAAAAAGTAAATAAGAAATAGATGAGGGGGAAGGTTATGAAGTGGTGTTTGGGAAAGGGCTTCAAGAAAATACATTATGCACTCGTACAAACCCTTGTGTATAGAATTAAACCACATAAAGGAAAACGTCAGTCAGGAATGGTATTGAGAGAAACAGCAAAGTAAGAGGGTGATATTTTGAGTTTAGGTACATTCTATATTGTTCAAACTGATCTGGTAGTGAAAATAATCAGAAACTTTGGATAGTGAGGAAACAATTCGTAGGGTCGAATGGTGATGCAACAAAGATTTAACATCAATCATAGTCATGTATACCTAACTGAAAGGCTTCTTAATTCACTAAAGAGATATCAATCTTCATTCCCCAGGCACCTGTAGAGCAATGCGATGTCATGACAAATTCATGAAAGCTCGGCATAATCACAATCTACTACGATATATGACACATATGATTTAGCTAGTCACTTTTGAAGATAAGCTTCAATTTGTAACAAGCAAATGTAGTACCCATCCCCCCCCCAAAAAAAAAGAAGCCAAAAGTACTCAAAATCAAAGGATGATTATATATGGCAGGGTCTTCAGCTTGTTTCTACTGAAATCAGAGAAGGTGATATATTGCACACAGTGGTACTTTGTTCTCCCTTGGTGTGTTTTTATTTCTGGAACTATGCCTTGCAATAGATGCCACAAGGGGCTATTTCTGAGGAGCCTATACTAGAGCATGGTTCATTGAATACCATACAACTCCAATACTCTTCAGCTGTAGTAGGTTTTCAGAAATACCCTCCAGGTTCTGTATAAATCACTTTCAGGATTTTCCTACAAAGTCATATCCAATATCTATCAGACTTCATGCAGGTGTAGTCACTTTTCATCCACACTGTGGAAATCAATTAGAGATAACATAACGATATCATGATACATTTCTTATCAATTAGATCTTATGCAGATCAGAGATACCCATTTTGTTGAGAGAACTACTAATCATCAGATTCTATGTAATTTATTGAGTGGAATTCTAATTTACACATATAAAAGTGATAGGCCATCTGTTTGACCATAATGAGTGGTGTCTTTGTGTAACATTTACTAAATGCTTCAAAGGGAAGTCTATTATTTCATGATAGGCTTATGCTCATATATTACATATGTATTAACATTATATATATTACATATGTATTAATATTACTAAAGAAATAATTGATGTACCTTACTCACCTTTGGCATACCAAGTAATTGAACTTGAACTTTCATTTGGCAAAAACATCATACACAGTGCAAGCTTTTCTCGTTAGCCAATTCTAGACCCTATCTAGGTAGAGGACCCCCCCCCCTTGCCCATGTAATATCCATATACATGTATACACATTATACGAATTTTATGCATGCACCATGGGAGGTAGTCTAAAAGAATTTCAGTTCCAATTAAAAGAATGCGTGTGTGTACCGTTTGTTGAAGAACAGTATGAAAAATATACAGGCTGAACTAACTGCCTTTCAAGTACGTTGGCAATTATGATGATATTGAACCTACACTCCATTATCAACATAGCCAGACATGTGTGTACCTTGGCTAGATGACAACTTTGCAGGACAATACACAGCATATGTATTGAATGTCCTCCTATTGAGTGACACTGGGGGTCAGTGCCATGATATGCACCTGTGTTTTTGACTTTCTCACCATGACATGCAAACCTGTCAGGACGATGATGATACCTGGGTCATTGAGGGCCGATACCCCACGCCCCTTTACCTGAGGCAAGAAGACTATATGTAAGGGGTGTAGAGTTCACTTGGCCCAAGAGGAGCTATGAAGCTTACAGAAGCTTCCAACCAGAGACAGGTGAGATTAGCCTATGGCTTGTAAGGTGGGGTTTCCTGTGCCAAAGTCAGACAATTATGGGTAGCTTATACACAGCTCATTTTGCATTGGAGGTATGGCAGACGGAGGGTTAACAATGTCAGAGAGAGAGAGAGAGAGAGAGAGAGAGAGAGAGAGAGAGAGAGAGAGAGAGGGAGAGAGAGAGACAGGGAGACACACACACACACACACACACACAGAGAGAGCCAGAGAGAGAGAGAGAGAGAGACAGACAGAGAGTCAGAGATAGAGAGACAGAGCGACTGAATGACTAACAGGCCGAGATTGTCACCTCCTGACAATCCACTTTAGATATTTTGACAGCTTTGGGGATGAGGCATATACTGGGACCGTCTTTCCTTTCTATAAAAAAAAACTGAACACATTTCTCTATCAACATTTTTGGCACTTTAAGACTGACATGTAGAGAAAAGAATGTGCCCTTTATATTTACAGCCAACACAAACAACCACAAGACACCTCCCAATATAGAGATTCATATGATGTAGGGTGTTGATGCGTGAATAATCTGCCTAGAATAGGACGGGTCTGGCCCCGCCTGAGGTCAGAGAGTGTGGGGAGTGTAGGCAGGAGGGTGGAACAGCCAACAGACGGCAGCTCCTGATACCCTCCAATTTACCCCAATCATCGCCCATCCCACACAGTGCTGCTGATGTATCTTGACAACTCCTCTAACCACCACCCCCTGAAACCAGCACAACTCAGCTCTATTTCCGCGCCTCTGATGATAATGTTTTGATCTGATCTAGGTCAGGAGGGGTGTCAGAGGAGGCTACCCCTTCACGGGCCGTCCGTCCGGATGAGCCCTATCTCCACACCGTCTTTTTATCAGGCCCACCCCTTGCCAAGGACTCTGTCTCACTGCCTACGCCCTGCTACTCAACCTGTCACATAAATTAATCCTCCAGGTGTGGCTTCAATGGCTGCCACCTCCTTTGATGATATTACACCTTCTGTTGAGCTTAGCCTTAAATCGGACTCATTCTAAAAGGTTTCCAGTACTAAAAAGCTCTGCTTCAGTGAACCCTAGCTGTGAGCCATACTACGACTCAGTCGGGGGGTTTCAGTTCTCCCCCTGCTCCATCTTCTTTTTTTTTTCAGGAGTAAATAATTGAAAAGAACCAGACCCTCCATTACACACACTATGTGTGGGTGGTACCTCTGGGAGATAGGGAGGGCTGCTGTGCCTGCTGGGGTGAGTGAATGGCCAGCTACCCTATCACCACCCTGGGGTGCATGGGTTCCCACCCTGGAGACATAGGCGCCCCCTATAGCATAGGAGGCGCCTATTCTATTCCGACTTAACGGGATACATTATTGACCAATGAGAAAATTCCTTTCATTCACTGCCGACTTTTCAGGGTGCATTACGTAACACATGGTACCCATCAGCTCGCTGTTATCAGTCCTTATCTCACAAGGTATCAGCTTCAGCAGGGGTTGGCCCACTAAGGAACGCGCTAAGGCCATATAGGGGGCAGCACTGAGACCCTCCTGAGCCCACCACATACCATAAGCTTTCAAGGTCCTAGAACCCTCACTCTCGCTGCTATTGCCAGCAGGTGGCATTTGGTTGAACCTTGCCCCTAGAGGGCATTCTAGTTCTGCCACGCTCTCAGTGCCCCTAGTGGGAGGTGTTCAGGGACCCCTCTGACGTCACATAGTCTGACCCCAGAGGTCCTGGGAGCTTGCTCTTCCTGGGTGAGTTAGTTCCGTCAGTGCTCGTAGCGCGACGCTGCTAGCGCCTCAGGGGACGCTGCCAATGGCTTCTCAGCGGGCCAACTGCTGGTTCCTGCACTCACACTGTTATATCTACTGCTGAAGCTGCACAAAACGCCGCTAATCAGCTTTTGGTGCTATGGATGACGCTATTAGGAAAAATGGAATGGCCAAAAGGGATGGTGCATGGTTCACAATTTCAATTTTGTTCTGGAATGCTATGGAGAGCACTCAGATGAGTGTCTTAATAAACCATGTGCAAATGGCATACTAAAACACTGCCTTCGGTAAAAGCATTGTATGCCACCTCCTAACTTAAAAGGCAAGTGCAATTAAGGGTCTTTAAGTTAAAAGCACCCTAATATAATTATATTAAGCTATCTAGTGAAGGTTTTATGAACCTTCATGGTCATTGTTAAGCTAGTCCTGCCAGTACTAAGGAGCTTGGTGTTGTAAAGGAAAGATGAGTCACCCCTCGTGGGTAGCATGCCCATACTATAAGGCCATTAGCTGGGCAGATGTCCAAATACCAGTGAGAACCAGAGGTGTTACTCACAGTCTTATAACCTCTACCATGGCCCACATGACCAGGAGGACACCCAGAAGGCCTATTGTCACACAGTTAGCAGATATATATCAGGTTTGGGGTCGTTTATCATAGGGGGACATACAGAGGTTTAGGGTCGTCATGCCTGTCACCTCTCACTCTTGACTCTCTATGTAAGGCTTTCAGCACCAATTATTAAAAAAACCATTAGTTTATGTCAGGCATTAGGGATGAAAGGACAGCTATATTTCTAGAGATGCATGTATTCACTTATGTTCTTTCACTATGAAAGCCTATAACATTTTCTTATTGTTACCAGTCAACATTTCTGTGATCTAAAAAGACTTATACAAGAAAATATCAAAGTACATGTGCTTCATATGCCTTATCATTTTTAGGTGTGAAAAACATTGGCATTGCCCAGAAAAGTCTTCATGGAAAAGGCGTCCTTTTTCTGGACCCTCCACCATTGTCTTTGTGCTTTATGGGAAATAAAGCAATAACTACGGTCAGCACGTTAACATCACATTAGGGGCCTGGAAGTTAGCCCGCTTCAGATTCACTGACAATGGAATACAGATAAGGTACACTTTGAACATGATAACCTAATAGATTTGGCTGTCTGATTATCCATTCAAGACTAGCTTCTTTGGCAAGCTCCTACTCAAAACTGTGTACCGATAGTAAAGAATGTGCGGGGGATTTGAGGGCTTTCTCAGCAAGCATCACTGTACAGTAAATGCAATCTGGGAGGTGCATGATTTGCACAGAAGGCGATTGCCTTGACATGATTGTGACTTGCATTAAAAATGCTTATATTCTAGGCCCTAATGAGTCTTCATATGCTGCACCGAAAACATCAACAGTCATTAGATTACCTAATCAGTCCGCTAATGTTGGGCGTGACTGCCCAATATGACCAGATTTATTAACACCTTTTCCTGAGTAGGCGCCAGGAATGACCCTCTCCAGGGCGGCAGATGGAGGTGAGGCCGTTTCTCACGCTGGCCTTTGATCTTCCCACCATATCGGCCCCTGAGTGACCAGGTGAATTACTGCCTCTACAATCGGGGACACTATCAAAGGGAAATAGAGTGAGGGGATATATGGCCCTATCCTGTCAGGAGGAGTCCACTCTAACAGTGAGAAGGGTCCAGGAGAGACACTTCACTCCTAGTGTTGGATCTGTGTGTGAGACAGAGAATGAACTGGCGGATCCAGATCAGAGATGCTGTGGCCTATACTGCATTCGGTTTGGGTGGGATGTACACAGCGCAGTCCTATCTTCAGTAACTTTAAGGGCGTAGTCCTGGAGCTTAATTCAAAACATCCTGGGATCACGACCCCAGCGATCTTAGGAATAAATCAGCCTTATCCTATTAAGCGATCTTAAGAGTTGACTGGGTTCACATATCCTAGCCAGCACTAAGATCACATCGATCTTTGCCTCAGCCCTCCTACACTATTCTAAGAAGAACTGACTAGGCACAGGGGTAAGAGTCCCAAAATAAAGGAATAGCTGTGGAGTCACTCTTCTTCACAAGAGTGCTTATACCATCGTTCCCCGGTTGGGATGAACAGTATATACAATTGCCCAGGGTGAGTAGTATAGTGTACGGTTGACTTGAGTCGCGCGAAGGGTTGGTGTAGTACACAGTGTTGGGGTGTGTCGTAAATGTACATACAGTTAGGGGGTGAGTACTTAACGCTAGGGAGACTTCTGCACAGGGTCTGGGGTAAGGGAATGATGAACAGAGGGTTGCGGGGTATTTTTGACACCCTTCCCTCCCCCACCTCTGCCCCCCGTTAGGGTAAGTAGTACATAGGATTGGCAGGTGAGTAGACTACATAGGGATGGGGTGAGTAGTATAGTGTTTTGTCATCAATAGCCAATAATTATAATGAACGGGTATAACAGGGTACGCTTATGTGGGTATTTATTGTATACTGTATTATGTGTGTATTTATTGTATGCTATATGGGAGAGTGCTATGGGAGTCCTGTATAGGGTTTATGGTAGCTAAGAGTTTATGGTAGGCTGTGGAATGTTGCAGACGGAGGGGAGTCGACGAGATCTGGTCAGGTAGAATCTGTAGAGGGGGAGGGGGGAATACGGGTGAGCCAAACACCGGCGTCTGAAAGGTGTGAGGGGTTGGTAAGAGATAGGGAGGAGTTAGTATTGTGGGAGCAGCCGAGGAGGCAACACATACTCCTGGAGTAGACGAGGATGAAGCTGTTTAGTATTTAGTATTACACTTAGCCAATGTAAGAACGGATTGAACAGGATCTCTATGGCACTTACACCTCTCCAGTAGCATCGGATGGTTAAAACATGAACTGCTTGTATGAATAGACTGATGTCGTTGAAGCTGTACAACCTGAGTGGACTCACCAAACAACTGTAATTGTGAATAACCAATGAACAATAAATGGTGACTTGTATCGGCGTCTTGGTGTTGGTTAAAAGAATGGGCTAGGCCAACATCATACCACTAGAGTTAGTCTTCCCAAATACGTGAGAACAGCGGAGCGAACTGATAATAACTACACAAGTTAGACCACATTAATATACATCTAAACACCACCCACACAGCCCAGATGGTGGAGAATTAGTGGTTGGGCTTATCATTGTACTGATGAGCGGCTCGCCGTACCCGATACCTAACAGCTCAGACGCTGGATGTGACTCAGCGGCATCGCCACACACTGACAGTAGTGACGGTGTGGAAGTCTATACTATCATACCTGCAGCGCGCACATTGCCTGGGGATGTAGCGATAGCACATAGTGGTGTAGCAGAGGGACAGGGTGGAAGATCCGGAGTGAGTGAAGCGGGACCTGATCAATCACGTGTCACTCTTAGATCGGATCACACGCATGTGCATGTGCAATTAGGACCCAGGTCGCAAGTGGTGCTTTTGCCTGGAGAGGAGGTGTCTAGAGAGATTGGATTCCCCGTGGCTCGGTCAGAGGGGGAGCGGGCGTCGTCTCAAAGGGATCCCAAGTCTGGGGGGACGTCTGGCCTACAATTGTCTAGGGCGGCTGATTCTGAACCAGCAGGGTCGGTGGTAGTGGACGATACCTCTGGACCATTCTCGGCATTGGGAGTGGAGAACGAGCATCAGTCATCTGCGGCAGAGTCGGAGACCAGGGCTGATATTTCTAGTGATGGGCAACAGGCGGCGGTTCAGGAGCACACAGTAAGTGCCGATGCAGGGGAACGGCCTGATAATCTCTGCAAGGGATGGACGACAGGAGACAGATTAGTGAATTATAAGTATTTTTCGACGCCCATTGCTAGGAGCTCCAGTATTAATTTCTGTAAGGCTACTCCTAGGTGCCTTGAGTTTGAGGGTACAGTGGACCAGGGACGAGTCAGACGCGCATCTGAAGGGGATGTGGTGGATGTTGGTGATGAAGATTTGAATTTTGAAGCAATAGCAACGTCATTGGGGTTAATTGAGCCAGTACATGAGGACGGACAGGTGGATGAGAGTGGAACAAAGGATAGTCATGAGAATAGGGGGGACGCACATGGGGAGAGCAATCCAATAGATAGGGCATCCACGGTGGTGGCAGCGTCAGGACAGAAAGAGGACGTCGGTGAGGAGATACAGGAACAAGGGTCGGAGGCCTGTGGTGATTCACAAGGAGAGGACGCAAGACTGCTGCCCTCTGGTTTCTTGGTGGTTGTTGAGAATGGGAGAGAGTTAAGTGATAAGGACTTGGTGGGCCAGGATGAGAGTGGTGGAGTTGGACAGGATTGGACAGGCTGTACTACACCGGTCATTACAGGTGATCAAAGTGGCAGTCGTCTGGGAGAGTCTGTGAGTAGAACAAGGGTGGATGAAGTTATTGCAGGTCTGCAGAACACTAATATTAGGGTGCGACACAGCATAGAGAAGGGGAGGGCCATATTGGAACAGGAGCTGAGATATCGGCGGGCCATTGATGGGGAGGAGCTGCTCGCGGGGCTGGAGATAGAACGGGAGCGCGTAGCACGAAGGGAGAGGTTTTTGAGCGACACAGTAAATTGGAGAAAGGTATCTGCGAATATCCGCTCAGGCAATAGTACGGGTCGTACTACAGATGAGGGGCATTTAGATGATGTTCTAAATAGCCATCTTCAGACTGATGTTTCGGGTGACTGGGAGGATTGGTGGGTTCGGAGAGCGGATGAAGAGAGAAGACGACAGATAGAAAGGGAGACCCGGGAGGAAGCCGCCGAGGGCTCCGTAGCTGGAGGTGTTAAAACTGGTGTACAGGGGAACGATAGTGAAGAGAGCTCAGTGGGTGATTTGGATGCGGAGAGACAGGTAGAAGAGGATATTGCACCTATTATTGGTTTTGAAGACGACGATATGGCGCCTAGTCCGAATGTTAAACTACCATCCTTCAATGGGGAGTCTGGGGAGGATTATCGGAGATATTTTAAGGAATTGAATGGAATGCAAAAGCTATTTGGATGGTCTCCGGATCAGCATCTTGAATATGCAAAATTGGGCTTGAAGAAAGGGGCATCGAAATGGATGGATGGTATTCCAGAAGGGGAAAAGGATACTTTGGACAAAGTAGTGGCTATAGTGAAGAGGGTTTTTGAAGACAAAAGGCCACTGTGGCAGAAACATAGGGATTTGCACTGTCTGAAGCAGGAAAAGGGACAGTCGGTTTGGGACTTCGCATTGAAAATAAAGGAATATGACGAGTTGGACGTTCCTGATGTCATCAAGCTGTCAGTCTTTGTGGGGGGTTTGCTTCCGCCCATTGATAAGGACCTGATGAAACACAATGCTGATTCTTTTGAGGAGGCTCTCAGGCTGGCGTCTTATTGGGAAAATGTGGAGAAAGGGAGGAACTCTAAAGGTGTGGCGCAGTTACACATGCTAGAGTCTGAGGGGACTCGAGATGGAGCATGTGGGGACGATCAGTTTGATCCTAAAGAGTATGCTAGGGAACAGACTAAAGCAGTGGTGGAGATGTGCACTATGGAATATAGAAGGGGGCTCAGAGAGATGGAACATGGACGGAAGAATCAGCAGGGACAGTATGCTGGAAGGGGTGGCACTTCACAAGGGCAGTATCAGGCGCAGACGGGCAGAGGGACCGGCGCGGGAACATATGGTCAGAATAGGCAGTTTGGTACAGGCGGTGGAGGTCGAGGATGGAATTATCAAGGGGGACGCGGTGGAAATCAATATAACGCGTCTCAGTATTTCAATAACAGGTTTCAAGGACAGAGATATACAGGAGGAAGCAGGCAGGGTCAACAGGGGGATGATAAAGGTCAGAGAAGAGCTCAGGAATATGCTAGGATGATGGGAGATGCAGGAGAGAGTCAGAAAGGAGGAGGAGCGATCTATTGCTTGATTCATGACTCTACCACACATTCTACAGAGGAGTGCACGTTTTTGAAGAAATACAGGGATCAGTTGTCATCCTCTCAGCAGAACAGAGACCAACGAGATCAGGGAAATGATGTTCGCAGGCCGGGAAACGAGCACAACGGCTCATTCCTACCCCAGAATTAAATTTGATATCAGGGGATGGGTCGGAAAATAGGGGATCGAAAGACAAAGCGCCATGGTTGGTTCAGTGTACTATTGACGAGAATGCATACAGGTGTTTAGTGGACACAGGCGCGTCTGATTGTTTTATAGCGCGGACAGTTGTGAGTAGTATAAGTGAGAGAGCAATTTGGGACAGGCAGCCATCTCAATTGGGGAAGGTGCGTCTGGGGGACAAAACATCATTACAAGTTTATGAGACGGTGCGACTGCAGTGTTTTATGGATGGTGCTTGCATATACTATGATTTTAATGTGGTGGATTCACTGGCTTATGATATTGTGCTGGGACGTAATTTTCTGATCGACGCAAGGGCACAGATTATAGCTATAGATGGAAAGGTACGTCTCTTTACTGAGGATCCGGTCTCAATTGAAGTAGCGGCGATTTTGGACCCATGGGAAGAAAGATTGGTGACGGTGAAGGGATGGGATGTTGCGGCTGACAGGGTTGGAACAACGGTCTTGCTGAGACCGTCTAATTTGGCGGTGGTAGCTGCGGATGGTGCGGTGAACTATGTGGGGAAGAAATGGTATATGAGAATTGCTAATCTCTCTGACAGGCAAGTGTATGTGGATACAACTGAGGTTATAGCATATGCGGAAGACATAGATGAACCGGAACTTAATTTGCTGGAGGTAATTGATACAGCTAATGTTGGCAGGGATAGAAAGGATGAGGCTCGTGAGATTTTGGCAAGATGTACTGAAGAACGGCGGGAGAATGGTCAAGATGCTAGAGGGGGATCAATACACCGGCAGGATCATCAGGACAATGGTGGTGGATGTGGCGTTTCTACATTGAGTGAGCAGGAGAGGCTGGATAAAATTAAGAAGATCAGGGGCCTTGATTTGGGTGACACTATGATGACGCTGGAGGAGCAGAAGGTATTCAGAGAGATGCTGGTGGTCAACATGGACACTATAGCATTTTCTATGAAGGAGTTGGGTCATTGTTCATTGGCTCCAATGAAAATAAGGGTCGATGAGTCCAAGGGTCCGTGTATGGCGCGACCATACAGGTATTCTCCTCAGAAAATGGATATTATTGATGAACAGGTGAGGGAATTATTGAGGTTGGGAATTATTGAGCCCAGTGACAGCGTATGGAGAAGTCCGTTGGTGGTAGTGCAGAAGAAGGATGGCAAGGCTAGATTATGTACAGACTATCGCATGTTGAATCTTATTACGGCGGATGATACATACCCAATGCCCACAGCCAGAAGCATGTTTTTGTATATGGCATACAGAAAACCTATAATCTTTACAGCCATGGATTTGCTCAGTGGGTATCATCAGTGCGATTTACATCATGACAGCAGGCAGTATTCAGCATTTGAATCACCCTCGGGAGTTTGGCAATGGACGAGGATGCCGTTTGGTATGAAGCAGAGCCCATGGCAATTTACTAAGATTATGTCATTAGCACTAGGAGGCTTAATACCACGTACTTGTCTAGCCTACCTAGACGATATCATTATCTTTGATCCGGATGTGGACAGCCATATTACTAATGTCGGCAGAGTATTGGCAGCTTTAGGTAAAGCAGGTTTAACAGTCAAGCCGGAAAAGTGTGAGTGGGGTAGAGCGGAAATCAAGTTTTTGGGACACATTATTAATGCTGAAGGAGTGCAGACACAGTCTAAGGTGATCAGAAAGGTGCAGGAGTTTGGCAGACCGTATAATGAACATACAACTAGATCCTTTCTGGGGCTTTGTAATTATTACAGGAGTTTTATTCCTAACTATGCTGTTTTGTCGATGCCTCTGAATAATTTGTTGAAAATCAAGGTGCCATTTAAGTGGACGGATGAGTGTGAGGTGTCATTCAAGAAAATACAAGCAGCATTAGCAAGCACACCGTTATTGGTACATCCAGAGATCGGGGGTCACTTTTATGTTTTAACGGATGCTTCGGATGGCGCGTGTGGGGCGGCCGTCTGTGTAAAGAGGGACGGATTGCTGAGACCGGTAACATATTATGGGTATACATTTACAAAGGCTGAAAGAAACTACACTATAACAGAGAAAGAAGGCCTAGCTGTTATAAGAGTATTGAAGAAATTTGAGGATATGCTGACGGGAGCTAAGATTACGATAATTACAGACCATCAACCATTAATACCTTTGCTTCAGCAAGCCAGTAAGGCTCCATCCAAAAGGTTGACTAGATGGGGTTTAGCTATGACTGACTTTGACTATGAGATCAGGTATGAGCCGGGAGCCACTCACTACCTGCCGGATTTTATATCCAGAGTGCCGTTGGCAGTAGGACAGGATACACCTGGCGAGGAGTCGGGGGAGTTTGAGCCTGAGGTGGGATGTGAGTTACTCGTGATGGAACTGGTAGGGGAGGAATTGGATAGGGAAACCTTCATACAGGAACAGTGGAGGGATGGATTCTGCAGAGGGATGATGAGATATTTGGCGGGAGATGAATTGCCAGTGGATGAGGAAAAGGCGCGAGGGATTTTACATAATGCTGATTTCATGGGTATGAAGGATGGATTGTTATGCAAGTATATAAAACCAGCTAGAAAGAGGGGTGGGCCTATAGCTGACTTAAACCCAAGGATAGTGGTGCCTAAGGCTATGGTGAATAGAGTGCTCTATCTCATGCATGATGATATTATGTGCGGAGGACATGTGGGAACAGTGGCGCTGAATACAAAAGTACAGGCTCGGTTTTATTGGAAAAATATGATGGTGGACATAGCTAGGTACGTGCGGCTATGTGAAAGGTGCGCGTTGAGGAAAAGAGCACCTCACTTTAGAGCCAAGGCAAGATCATGGGATACGCCGGATTATCCATGGCAAGTGATACAGACAGATTTTGTTGGGCCACTGCGTAGGTCCAAAGAAGGTTATAAATATATCATGACCTTCATAGACCTTCTGACGGGATGGCCAGAGGCATTCTGTACTAAAGACACAACCGCGCACACGGCAGCTGGGGTGTTTCTACGGGAGATCGTGTGTAGGTACGGCAAGGTGGAAGTGCTGTGCAGCGACAGAGGGTCTACATATATGGGTCAGGTTTTTCGTGAGGTTACAGCTAGGTTGTCAACCAAACAGAGGTTTACGTCTTCTAGGAATCCGACCGGAAATGCCAGGGTTGAAAGATTGCATAAATCATTAGAGGATACGATAGGATGCTATGTGACCGAGGACCATGAACACTGGCCAGAGCTGTTACCCATTGCATTGTGGACGGTGCGCTCCAACATTAGTATGAGGACGGGGTTTTCACCATATACACTACAATTTGGAAGGGATCCGGTGGCCATGTCCTTTGCTGAAGAAAGGTCAATGCCTAAGGTGCCATCTGAGAGGGATTGGTTTATAAGGACCAATCATAGCATACAGTTATTACAAGAGGCGGCCAACGCTCATACTGCTAGGTATGAGGAGCAGCTCAGACGTAGACTGGATGGACGGGCGCGACCTGTATCTTTTATAGAGGGGGAGTGGGTATATTACTATGATCCGAAATGCGCGGTGAATAATACATCGAAGTTTGCTGGTAGATACACGGGGCCACATAGGATAATAGAGGTGGTGGGGGATAACAGGGTGAGGTTGAGAGCAGTGAAGACGGGCAAAGAGATACCTCACTTGGTAAATGTGAATAAGCTGAAGAGAGCATACAAAGGGGAGGGTGAAAAAGACGAAGGAGTAGCCAAAGATGAGAGGACGGTGGAAGTGGATAGAACAGAAGTGGAATCAGGAGTGGAAATACAGGATATAGGACGTAAGGACCCTAAAGGGGTGACTGAGGTAGAACATCCTTCATCTGGTCTGGAGGATACAGCGCTAGCGGGCGCTGATAAGGAGGACAAATTGCAAACGTCAGACGACGATAGAAGTGCACATGAGAAAAAGAGAGAGGTGGCCGGAGCTGGACCGCGCGCACCTATACAGGAATCTGATAATGAGACAGATGGAGTTGTACGGCGAGATAGCCGGGAGAAGCCCAGACAGGAAGCTGTGGTCAATAATTGGTGTAAAAAGAAAGGGTTACAGGATAGTGATATTGATAAGGTCGAGGGTGGCCGAAGACAGGATAATGAAGAGAAAAGGAAGGGTAGAGTGAGAAATGTCGAGGTGAAGAGACAGATGGACGAAGAAAGAGAGAGGGAAGAAATGGAGAGAAGACAGAAAAGAAAAGAGAGGGAGGATAGGGCTGAGAAGAGACGGAGGCAAAGAGATAGGAGGGCGCAATTGGCTGCAGGGGCTATTATGAGTGAGGAATCTAGCAGTGAACATATCATTCCAAAGGGACCGATTTGTAAGCATCACAGGAGAGGCAGAGAGGAGCTCAGCTCATCCAGCGATGGAGAATAGGGTGAACTTAGACGGGATACTACAGGATGGGCGATATTCCTGTAGTATGGACGTGTGTTACTATGAAGGAAAATGGGGGGTGATGCAGGTGCCGAAGGGGGAGGGGCCGCCCGGAGGAGCAGGTCAAGCTGACTCATGCAGGTAGACGGAAAGGAGGGCGATACACAAAGAAAGGGGAAAAGTAGGGCAAGGTAGGAAAAGAGGGGAGGGGGGGGAGGCCAGTGCAACAGGTATATGCAGGAGGAGATGCATCAGGATGTGGCAGTGCGCGCACAACGAGGGACAAGATAAGACCTCACAGTAAATAGCAGGTGCTGATGGACGGATGGCAGATAGCTGGTACGATAGTGTTGGAGAACAGCAATACCAACAATACTATAATACGTGGATGATTCAAGACAACTATTGCAATAGCACTTACAATGAAAGGAGCACAGTGTCTGCAGCAAGTTCAACAACAACAGAAACAAATGAAAAAGGATTTGGTGCGACTTCAACGTCAGGCCAACCAAGCTCAACGCAAGAGCCAATACAGGTGGTGGAAGCAGCTCAAGCCGAGGTCCTGGTAAATCATCAGGGAAACATATGGGATAGCATACGTGATATCACCGTGGGACAGACAGAATGGGAGTGGCTGTTGGATGCCACTCTACAAGGCACCGGTGGTATAATTAAGAGAGAGACTCAGACCACAGAAACAGCGACACAGACAGAACCATCAATATTTTATAGTAAAGACGATGAATTTGTGCTGGATACATCAATCAGATTGGATGACATATTGATAGAAGAGTATTATAGCAGAAGACAAGTGACATCAAGGCTCTGTCACATTTGTGGCAGAACAACAGCAACAGCGGCAGGAGCGGCCAAACACCTGGAACAGGTACATGGGATAAAACATCTCATATAATGTCCACTAGTGAGGATGCGGGAAAGAGAGCACCATCTATAGTAAAGGCAGGGAGATATAGGGGACAACAGGTAGAAGACGCGCTGGATGCTATATATGGATTTGGATATTCATTGCCAAAGGTATTTAGATACAATGGGGCGACGTTACAGGATATAGTAATGCAGAAAATATCAAAACTGAAATTGGACATCGCGAGATTGCCAAGATATTTGAGGGAACAAGTAAACAGACATCACTTTAAATATGGAGTAGGGAGTGTGACTAATGCATTCTTTTTCTCAAGAAAGTGTAGGAGGCATCGCAAGACTAGTAGAGGGAAACGATGCAGACAGTGTAGACAAAGAGATGAAACTTGGGAAATGTTTAAACTGAAGCAAAAGGGAAAGCATATCACCCAAGGAGTATTAACATCCGGGGTTAAAGACAATGAGACGACCCTGGAGGAGGAGGATGTAACTGAAAACTTTGATAAATATAACTAGTAAGGATATGAGTTGATAGGAAAGAACAAAGGGACTGTACGGATATAAAATACAATACATGTTAGGGGAACGTTGTGAGAGGTCGAAGAAATGTACAAAATGGCAGGTATTAGTATAACGCCACCTACATTTAGGGGAGCACCAGGAGAAAAGATAGAAGAATATTTCTACGACATGGATCTGATTAAGAGAATATATGATCTAGGGGAAATGGAATATGTGGCATTATTATTGTGGGGAATGAAAGGTGAAGTGAAAACTTGGGTTAGGAAATTACCTGAGGAAAGTAAGAATACTGCATGGAAGATACAGCAAATAACCATGGCAGTATTTGCAGCTCCAGATGCATGGAAAGAATGGGGTACAGGAGGAAAGAGACAGAAAAGACAGCGCGAGAATGACGGCGGGGAAACAGAGCCAGCGGGGGAATGAACACGTGCGTGAGAAAAGAGGGGGGGGGGAAGCGTTGGACACTGAGACAGGCATATGTATATTAATAGCCTAGTAACAGGAAAAAGGGGGGGGGGGAGAGAGCAGACATGCGCAGGTAAAGAAAGAGATAAGATGCAATGACAAGCAAGACAGTTGGCAGTGCAGGAGTGGAACTCCAGCTGTACAGACATCGGCAAGCAACAGATACAGACTGCACTCAAAAGTTTAACAAGATAGAACAACTAGCATGCTACGCGGACATAACCACAACAAGACAACATAATCAGCAGTTTAGATAAGCTATAAACATGAGTTCTAGTGGAAAAGCCTGGATCATAGACAACGGAAGGTTCATAGCGGTTGAGATGAATTAATGGAGATCAGTGATAATTTACTGAAGGAAAGGAATCATCGCCCACTGTAGAGAGGGTAGAGATATTAAGGCTCAGATACACCCTACTCTATGGATAAGACTTAACTACTTAAAACAGTTTGTAGAAAATTGTAAAAGGTCGGATTCATTTAGGATGCATTCAATATAAAACATATTAGAAATACATACCTGAAGTGAAGATTTAAGGACTAGTAGGAGTAGAGGCATCATCATCATCAGCAGATGAAGCGGGAGAAGAACTGAAGATAGTAAATAAAGCAGGTATATGAGACAAAGAGAAAGAAGTGCATCACATACAGGAGGCAACCACTATGGGGCACCTTATAAGTTGTCTAAGGGTGAATGGAAACACTAGTCGGAACCAGCAGGACCATAGTCGCGACACACATAGAATGACTCCAGTAACAAGGTCCATAATTAAGAGGCCTAAATTTAAAGGATATATTTGTCCAGAAGTAAGGCATTCTGTTAAAGAACCAGAGCCTATAATGGTTTAATTATTTAAGAAGCCCAGACTCTGAGAAATGAAATACGATGTCTATAGCTGTAGATATATATTCAAAAATAAGTGTGAGTGAAATTCTTTTCTAAGAAGGTATTAGGACACATAAAATTCAGCCATATGGGTGTATTAATGAGATCAATTATACACCTGAGACTGTGAATGTGATCGCCGCTACTCACAAATCAGAGGAGCTCAGCGACTTTATAGAGTTAGCTTATGCATATATTTTAAAAGAAAATATGTGTATAGTATCTTATTACAAGAACGAAGTGAGCGTCTCTAGGAATCAAAGTATGAATCACTAGGGAAATATACTTACTTCTGCGAGAGGGTAGAAGCTGGGGAAACCAATGTTGGAAGGATAGGACCTCCAAGATTAGAAGAACGGGAGGCTTGTGGTCTGGCAGAAAGCTGATAGGGATGATGTCGCGTAGTGGTAGCAGATGAAGATGTCAAGAGAGATATGATGGTAGAAGAACTGTGAGTCAGTCGTGAGGAAGAGGCCATGGTGCTGGACTGACAGGTCAATGGTGAGAAGGGTGGATGTCCAGGTGAGATAGCCAGAGTACTCCAGAACGAGGGCGACATTACTGGAAGGTGTGGAAGTGAAGCTGCAGTGGATGAAGATGAAGTAAACTGACCGGAAGTAGAAGAGGTCAGGGCCAGAGCGGGCGTATGTAGGCAGGAAGGCGGAGACCTAGAAGCCGAGGTGGCGCGAGCCTCTGCAGCTGGAGCAGCTCGGATGGGGATGTGAGGCATCCTTAATGAAGATACAGCAGGAAATTGACCGGAAGTAGTGGTGCTGGTAGTAGAAAAGGGACGAGAAGCAGCGGCAGAATAGGTAAATGTGGATGTTAGGGTTGTTCTGGACGTCAGAGGTGCAGTGGTGGCTAGCAAAGGTGTGTATGGTAAGGGCGAAACACCGGAAGCAGCAGGAATGTGAGAAAGCACATTGTAGTCCACATATGAAGAATGAGGCTGAGGTGGCAATGGACGAGAAGTTGTTGAAACAGCGAAGTTGGCAGGCAGAGAATATTGGTGAGAGGTGTCCACTCGTAAAGGAAGGGTCGCTGTGCAAGTTGGTAGCACATTAGAGGTGAAGGTGGATGCTAGGCTTGGAGCAGAGGTAGCAGGTACAACGGCGCTGTAGACAGGACGCGCACCTATGGGCGACATCAGACTGGGACTCCAAGGTGGCACGAAAGGAGTGGTAAAGGTGACTGGAGGCGGAGTGATGTCGACATAAGCTGGCTGATAAGCAGGAGTAGGAATAGGTGGAACAGCGACAGCCGACTGCAGACGATAGTTGGGATCAGGACGCCCATCCAAATGAATGATACGTAAGGTCATATCAGTCATATTACAAGCCAGGCGGAGATGATCACGAATGGTAGTGTGTGAAGGCATAGTCGCGCCTTGCGGTCCAGTGCATACTAACATGCACGGAGTGACGTTAGCATCTGTAGAGGACAGGTCTCTGCAGCCGACAATGTAGGTAAAGCCGGGCTGGAGACGATCTATCGGGAGATAGACCAGGGCGCCATTGACAGAAACGCTGGAATAGCTAGCCATCTTCAGTGCGAACAAGGTGGAAGTCAAGCATCGACTGAGAATTTAATTCTAGGTATCTAACCAAGGGGATGGGAAGTTGAAATAAGAAAACAAAAATATAGTGAAAACTATAGTAAAAAAATTGAGGGCACATTAGGAGGAGTCGCTGAGACAAAGACTCCAATCCAATAAATTGGTGTTATCAGATGGAAGAGACGTACAGCTAGATAGGAAAGGAAGGCACACGTGTTCAGATTGACGGGAAAATATATACAAAAAGGGGTAAAAGGGTCATGAACTGGTGAACTATCTGACACGATAGGGCTTATTAAGTGTTCAAGATCCATAAAAACTTACAGGAGCGATCAGTTAGGAGTTGTAGTAACCCAACTCGAACTGTAACCGGAAGCCATAACAAGAAGAAAATGGCGTGGCTGACTATACTATGTGTCTTATGTTCCTTGTGGGGTGTGGTAGAAGCTGGAAGGCACACTTTCGAGACTTTAGAGAGAGCCGAATTAGGTGTCATTTTGCAACCTGGTAGACGTATTTCTACGGCTGAGCACAATCATGTGTCACAAGTGTTTGTATTAGAGATACCAGATAGATTACCAGAGCCGGAAATGGAAAGTATTTATGAACAATGTGTGAAGAATATGCAGGTTATGTGTGATATTCAACATCACAACAGAACCTTATTATTTGAAGATACCTGTGACAACATCAAACAGAAAGAAGAATGGTTGAATCAAATTATTAGAAAATTAATACAGGCCAGAGAGGAGGAAGTGGAAAAGCTGATGGAAAACATACCTGAACAACAACAAGTCAAAAGGTCTAAGAGAGCAGGTATACCAGGTCTAAATATTATAGGAGAATTGTCGTACTATATTTTTGGCACTGGGAGAGCTGATGATGTAGCCAGAAATGAAAAAGATATTCAATTACTGAAGACATCGTATTATAAGATGCGTGATGTTATTAAAACATTGGCCACAAGTACTAGCAATGGCTTGGAGGAAGTCATGGCGGAAGTGGGAGAGTTGGCTGATAGACAGTTACAATTGTATGAAATGGCTAAGATATCATTGAAGAGACGGAAGTTGCTGGAAAGAACTCAAACTATGCACAGTGTGGCATTATATGAACTATCCATTGTATACAACCATGAAAGCCTGCTGACAAGGGTCAAATGGGGGTATATTATACATTTATTAAATGAACTCATTGAGATAAAGGATATGGCAGCTGAGGTAAGATTGGCATCACGAAGAAAACTATCATCAAAACTGGTCACTAGAGAAGATTTGAAGGAAGCTATAGTCAACACTGAAGTATATTTAAAGGCTACGTACCTACGATTTAGGGTCGCTTTTACTGATCCTGAATATTACTATGATAATAGTGTGGTGCGAGTATATCAGCACCAAGGTCGTGTGAAGATGCAGATAAGGATTCCGGTGGTGTCAGAGGAACACATATTTTGTGTATACTCTGTAAAGGTGTTTCCGGTGCCAGTGCGGCTGGCCAATAAAGAAGCTGATGGGACGAGAATAGAGGGATTGCCATCAGAAGTAGCCATATCAAAGAATGGGCGGTATTATATATCAGAGCCAGTGGTGAATTGGGCGCGTTGCCATGGCAACTCAATAGCAGTATGCCCAGATATTCCACACATGAGAAAAATAGCCGAACGAGGGTGCATGGCGGCACTAATAAGAAATGACAAGGTGGCCATAGCAGAAACATGTGAGATCAACTATATAGTGCAACCAAATTTTCCTTCATTTGCGATAGCACTGGGAAAGGGTCGTACTTTGGTATCGGGACCAGACATACAAGGTCAATTGATGTGTCAATCAAGCCCACCTGTTAAGGTGAACATGCATCATTACGCCATATTGAACATTGGGTGTGATTGCGCATTCATGACTGCCGGGGCGTGGATGCCTTACAGCTTGGCAGGATGTGGTCATGTGAACATGGAAACTAATGTGACTTTTGTAAATAACAATTTGCTACAAATGAACAGCGTTAAGAAATTGACATGGATAAAGGCCGTATTAAATGGTGAAACTGTAGAGGTATTGCAAGATGAAGTGTTGCCAAAATTAGTAAAGACCAAAATGAAACACAAGGCTAGGATACAACAGTCGCCAGCAGCTGTCAATCTTAAGAATTTGGTGAGTGCAATGGAAGACGGATCAGCATTACCTGATTTGGATGGCATGAGTGGTGGAGGCCATTTTCCCACTGAGTCACTATGGGATTATTCACCAATAATGATTGCAGGGGTGATTGTTATGACTCTGATGGTGGTGCAATA
Organism: Acholoe squamosa; assembly: GCA_949317995.1. Lineage (NCBI taxonomy): Eukaryota > Metazoa > Annelida > Polychaeta > Phyllodocida > Polynoidae > Acholoe > Acholoe squamosa. The sequence continues at coordinate 59,856,107 of OX439041.1, read as the reverse complement.
TTTTTGTTTAAAAAGACTATTAATGGCATACATATTAGCAAGAATGCCTATGAGAATAAGGAGTCTAGAAACCTGGGACTATGAAAAATACGGTGAAGATGTCGGAGGTAATTATGAGGAAGAAGATCCGGAACACAAAACGACAATAGCTATGTTATCATTGATATTGATAGTACTGATAATAATAATAACGTTACTGGTGAGGAAGGTGCGACAACTAAAGAGGCTTCAACCAGTGGATGGACTGTATCTACAGGTGGCAACTAAAGAGATCACAGAAATAATACCATTGGGGGAGAGTCTAATGCCTTTGGACCAGGTATTTCAAAGACCAGCAGAACAGGCTCTTATTAGAGACGTAGCAATAAGCTACTCGTGCCCGAAGTACATAGCTACAGTGCAGTGGGGTCGAGTGTTATATTCCACTGAGATGGCAACGGCGGAAAACGCAGTGCCATTGCCATTACCAGCCACTGTGAAGGTGTCAAAGAAATTAGCAGGGATACTGAACGGTGACTATGGATTTACGGTGATGACAAGATTGATTAGGTATAGTGGGGGTCTGGCGACAGGTGTACCACTAGAGATACCTATGATATCAGCGGCGGGCTGGACACCAATAAGGAACAGAGAGATAAATACACATCAGTTATCTGACACGGGACACGCCAGAGCCATGGCTCAGTTAAGAAGATCAAGACAGTTACCAGAAGTACCTGGAGAATCATATGGGGCTACGGCTGTCTCATATTCAGTAAACAAGGGTCATAAAGAGTCGGTGAACGTGGCTCTGCGAGGTCAAGAGCCCAGGACGGGATCGTCATCGGTGTACGTGGACCTGAATGAATGAGGCTGAAGGTGATGAATAAAACGCCATCATGAGAGAGACTTGGCATAGACGGTGTCAGGACAAGAAAAGGGGGGGGGAGAAAGATATCGTGCAGCTGGCGTGAGACGAAAAGATGGAATAGACAATACAAAGACGATCTACAGATGAATTGATATAATGTCTGGGAATGGTGCCAGTGTATATTATTAAGTAAGATAATATAACTAAAAGAAACTGTAATTTAAATGTACGACCAACTAATGAGACACTAACTACGACGTAATGTGGCAAGTGGAAAGATTTCTGATGTATATACTCGTTGACAAGCTGTGCACGCGTGAGTTAAGTAAGAGGTTGCCAGGTGTAACCCAAGACGCGTTAGAGTGTGTTTTAGAGTGATGCTTGGGGCAAAGGGTAGATAGAGGGGAACGTTTCGGAACAAGGAGTTGACAGATGTAAGGAGATTTATTGGCCCGATTGGGTGTAACTGGTGTCGACTCCCGGGTAAGGATAGTAAAAAGAATATATAAACATAGAATGGGACAAAGTGCTTAGTAAAGGCGAGTGAATGAGTAAAATAAATAACAAAGGAAAGAAAAACAAATTGAGAATCAAGAAATGAGAGAATTGTAATAATAAAGTATATGTTAGAGGACAAGTTTGCGCTGAGAATAAGTCACCAATGCAGTGTGGAAAATATATATAGTAATAATGCATGGTATTATATAAGTGTGGTGCATATGTATGTACATAAATAACTATTGAAATGTATAATATGATAACGATGATTACCTCAGGTATTAGTGACAAAACAATACATAAGATGTATTCAGGCATAATTTATGCTTGACAATTGGTGTGACTCGCGTCACAAGAGGGGAGCGCCCGCACCTGTTTTGTCATCAATAGCCAATAATTATAATGAACGGGTATAACAGGGTACGCTTATGTGGGTATTTATTGTATACTGTATTATGTGTGTATTTATTGTATGCTATATGGGAGAGTGCTATGGGAGTCCTGTATAGGGTTTATGGTAGCTAAGAGTTTATGGTAGGCTGTGGAATGTTGCAGACGGAGGGGAGTCGACGAGATCTGGTCAGGTAGAATCTGTAGAGGGGGAGGGGGGAATACGGGTGAGCCAAACACCGGCGTCTGAAAGGTGTGAGGGGTTGGTAAGAGATAGGGAGGAGTTAGTATTGTGGGAGCAGCCGAGGAGGCAACACATACTCCTGGAGTAGACGAGGATGAAGCTGTTTAGTATTTAGTATTACACTTAGCCAATGTAAGAACGGATTGAACAGGATCTCTATGGCACTTACACCTCTCCAGTAGCATCGGATGGTTAAAACATGAACTGCTTGTATGAATAGACTGATGTCGTTGAAGCTGTACAACCTGAGTGGACTCACCAAACAACTGTAATTGTGAATAACCAATGAACAATAAATGGTGACTTGTATCGGCGTCTTGGTGTTGGTTAAAAGAATGGGCTAGGCCAACATCATACCACTAGAGTTAGTCTTCCCAAATACGTGAGAACAGCGGAGCGAACTGATAATAACTACACAAGTTAGACCACATTAATATACATCTAAACACCACCCACACAGCCCAATAGGAAGCAACCGTGATGCATTAGCACCCAATCAGATGATTCCCTCTGTTCAATGCAGATTTTCTTGGGGTACATCATGTAACAGCTCTTACCCACCATAACCAGTGCTTATCTCACCAAGTACCAGATCAAGATATGGCCGACCCAATGGACGTCCATAACAAGGCCTATATAGGGTTGGGGGTGAGTAGTACATACGATTGACAGCTGAGAAGTACACAATGTTGGTGTGAGTATTATATAGAGGTGGGGTGAGTGTTATATACAGTTGGGGGCCAGTGACCAATAAAGTTGAGGTGAGTAGTATATATTGTATATACACTAGGGGCTAGTAGTATATAAGGTTGTGGTCAGTGACCCATATAGATTTGAGCTAAGTAGTATATATAGGATTGGGGGAGCGAAGTGTATAGGGGTGGGGTGAGTAGTACATGGGATTGTGGTGAGTAGTGCATAGGGTTGGCGGGTGAGTAGTACATACGGTTTGGGGCTAGTAGTACATGGGGTTGGAATGAGTAGTAATAGGGTTCGCAGGACAGAAGTGCATAATTATTGGTGTAAATAGTATAGGTGTGGGGTGAGTAGTATATATGATTGGGGGTCAGTGCCTTATAGCGTTGAGGTGAGTAGAGTATAGGGTTGAGAGTGACAGGCACATCGCATTTAGGGTGAATAGTACATAGGGTTGGGGGCTAGTGGTAAATGGGGTTGGGGTCAATGACTGATATTGGGTTGGGATGAGTAGTACATAAAGTTGGAGGCTAGTTGTACGGATATTCCTTTTTCTCGGAATTTGTGGGTTTTTGAAAGGATGGGGACTACAGATATTAGGGCCATAAGGTTAGGGATGGGTGAGCAGTGTGCAGAAGTATGTGATATCTTCAATTTTCCCAATACTATATTCATGATGTAAATTTCTATGTTCTGGTAACTGATCAAACGTGTCCACTGTTCTTGGAATTATTATATTCATCTCGGAGCAAATCCACTTGAAAATTGGAAGGTCTGCACCTGTATATGTCTGGACCAGATGACACGTCTACGTCATACGCCATGTGCGCTGCGTCACGTGATGACGTACTGTAGAGATCTTCACCTGCTCCTTCATCCTTGCTCCCACCTCACCCCATCCTCCCATCATCACGAACAGCTCACTCCTGCCAGAGGGCAGAGGACCAGTTGCGCAGACAGATCTGTTATTTGTCATCGGTTGACAGAGGACAAACATAGTATCCATGTTTCTGTATCAGACACCTTCAAACGACCCAACTCTCACAGCCGTGTCATGTCTTCTACTCCGGAAGCTGCTACACCGGGGATACACACGAAATACACAACTTTTGTGAGAGGCAAAAACGATTGTAAGACAAGCCTACACACGTTTTGTCATCGGCCGTCACGAAAGGACATAAAGACGGAAGTCTTATGTGCGCATGCGTGCGGGAAGGGACGCCGCACGTGCGCGTGTGCGTTATGGTACTTTGATCTGGGTCGGTGAGACGCTGGTTCTACATTTGCATATCCCAGACACATGCAGACAAACAGGTGCGACCACACCTCAAATAAGGGAAAAAACGATACAACCCTAAGCCATAGCCAAATATCTTCTTGGGTTACTAGTACATGTATGCCCTGACCCCCTCCCCTGCAGCTCCTCCTTCCCTATCCCATAGACAGACCTTCTGTGACACTCTCATTAGAAAGTCTCAGATTGCTTCTCCGAGCAGCCTGCACGACATTTGACTATAGTACCTTCCCAATGTCGTCTGCTGCTTCGTGATCCAGACGACATTTTACGGAGATTCCCGCCAAAACTTACCCGACGAAAGACGAGGACATCCCGCCTGTTTTTTGTTTGGTTTCATGACCATACACGAAAGAAATGGCACATGATGTGTCATACCTTCTTGTTGGGGAAGCAGAAAAAAAGTTTGAGAAAAGATGCAGGCCCACTGAAAATTGTCTCTTGCATGCAATGTTGCTTTTCAATGGCACACTTCTATATATGAATGTATCTGCATTTACGGATATGCATGTGTTAAAGTGCATATATTATCATTAGTTCAGTTTCCTTTTTTGTATAACACCTTGCTGAACTTTTTGTATTGTATAACATGAAGACCTGCCGCCCTCGTTCCTCATTTCAATAATTGCATAGGGTCTCAAATGAGCTACTCATTTGTGTATCCCTGTAGACCTATAGGGGGTGCAGTTCATTGTAGAGAGCACATTTTGCAGAACATTTGCTATTTGCCTCCAGTTTACTGAAAATTATGGATAAGACGATAACAAATGACATGCCCAAAATAACATATAAGCGGTCTTGCTATCTCTTTGTTAGGGGTATTGGCGTAAGGAAGTGTACGGAGAACGCCCAGCCCCAACTTAGACAATCGCCCTGACATGCGTTCAGTGCTCCGAGAGTGTTGTTCTGCCGTCCGCTGGATGGGGGCGCTGCGAGTGCTGGCAGCGCAGCGCACTCTCCAAGCCGGCCACAGACTGGATAGCCGGCCACAGACTGGATGGCTGCCAAGCAGAGGCGCCGATATCTCGGCGATTCTGAGGTGACACTAGAGCAAACGCATAAATCGACACAATCCGGCACCAAAGTGGTGCCATTTGCCAAACCCACTGGCCTTGTACATAACACCTTAACGGCGCTATTTCTTTTTGCCTGCAGGCTCAGGGGAAAGGCCGTGCATAGGGGCCATCCACAAATGACGTCACGCTGGAAGGGGGGGGGGGGGGGGTCAGGCTCAGCGTGATGGAATTAATTTTCCATATACCTTCAGCATTGCAAATGTGGCAAAAAATATGACGAGGGGGGAGGGGGAGGGTCAAAAATGGTCAAATTTTGCATTACATCATTTATGGATGGCCCCATACCTAATGACCAGTGGGCGCCGCCTAGGTAAATATAGAGGAAAGGCAACGTGGTAGCAATCCTAGAGTGTCTGATTTGCACTCTGTGACCTAGGATTAGTTCATTATGCTCAATCAGGAAACACCTACAAGCAATGTAGTTCCGCTGTAAAAAGGTTTTTTGGACTGAGCGATAAATTGGGAATTTCCCGCCTCAGTAACGTTTCAGTAACGTTTTATTGCAGGCCCCACTAGATTAGAGGTATCAATCATGTAGTCTTTACTGTTGTTGTTTTGACAGTAGCATATACTACTATGCTGTAATTTCATGTATTATCACCTTGACTTTGTCATATTCATCATTTTGTTTCTTACGCCATATCGCCTATATCTGAAGTGAAGGAAGTGATGGGGGGGGGGTTATTCCATTTTTATTTTATCTCATCAAAAACGTATGTAACGTGTATGTATTTGAAACATTGGCATCCCGCCTATCTTTCACATCAGCATATTGACTGTCTATTGAGGTCTGAGTGAAAAAATCTCCTTGGAAAACCATAACACCTATAGACTAGTCACAGTTGGAGTCAGCATGTCTGAACCCAGCTCCTCAGTAAAAGGCCTGTCAATAAAACGCTTCCTCTTGGACGCTCTGACGGTGTTGGTCGCCACGTTCACATCGAGCCGTCTAGATTTATGGGAACACAGAAGCGTGGTGAAGGTGGTAATAGCAAGAGTCTGATCACACTATGGTCTGGCAGTGCCAAGTGGAGCTGACTACAATGTCCGTCAATGCAAAGGGGGTATAGTAGACGACTGTCAATGCAAAGGAAAACAGATAGCTGTGACGGTATCCGTCATTACATGGACTGAGCTAAATATTGACAAATTGAGATTATCCAATAATATAACATGGTTATCGAGTTTAGGCACTGATTTCAGTTCCTAAAATGGATAATATGAGTTCTGATATTTCGAGATAAGGAACCCAAAATTGACAGCGGACCGCACATACCTTGACAATGAGTTGACACGAAAGTAAATCCTCCATTTTTGAAGCTTATAGACCAAATCTGACGAAATAATTTCAGCAGTATATCCTTTACATGTTATTCTAACTCCCTGCCAGGTAGATTACTTGATATTATGGCTGAATTTAACATAAATAAATCATAAAGATTCGATGCGGGCGGCTGGCCGTGCGTGTTTGCCATTCTGTCAACACTACAGGTGCCACCACCTGGTGTGTACAGAATGGATTAGGCTATAGACTGGCGCAGCTCTGTCTCAACGTATTCGCAGTAGTAGACCTACGAGAATGGGAGTTGCAGGAGGTCGCCAGCTTAACCATATGTTCACATGAAACCAAGATGGCGGAGGGCCGTCTTGTCGACTCGCAAAAGAAAACAATGGATTCTATCATTTTTAAGGGTAAATACTTAGAATTAAGCCAACGAGTGCAAGTCTATTCATTATATATTACATTCGTAAAAGTCGGAGTGAATGCAGTAGAACTCATATAGGAACTTCGGAATCCACAAGGTGTGCTGCTTGGGTGTTGTGCATGGGAGCAGCCTTTTTCTGTGCACAGGCTGTTTACCAGAGCCCCCAGACACTGCAGTCAAACCTCTCCTATGGGCAAGTTTTTGAACTACCCTATTTTAGGTAATGACCTGGTTACACAGTAAAAAGTATTGTGTTTCCAGCCATACCAAACACCACTAACTCAAGAGAAAAGATATTTCATTTTTTTTTGTATTATGTGAGTACCCAGCTAGCACACGCCTTGCAATTTACATTACTTTTACATGATCTCTACGAAAAAAAAATTCAGGGCGTGAGCTAGCTGGGTAGGCTGTTTTCAGAGCATGAGCAGAGTATGAAATTCTTGCTGCTGTTGGTTGCCAAATTGGATGGAGATGCTCTATTAGGTACTTGATATGTGTACAAAGTCTCAGCCCAATAGGGGGATGCTCCAAGGCCACGAGATGTAGGTAGTCCTCCTGCTAATTCTGTTTCTTTCACTGTAGGAACTGGGCCTGTACACAGCACTGAACCTACACAGTTAAAAAAAATCCCTTAAAATACATTGAATCACTGGCAATGGCAGATGCCCTGCCCCTGCACTCCCCGTTTCAACTGACACAATCCTAGTTACAGGAAATGAAAAATACCCCCTATTCACTGATTTTGGAGATGTAAAAATACCCTATTTGTAGTGAAATCACTGATTTTTTGTGCCGAAAAATTACCCTACTGTCAGAAAAAATGCTAGAATCAAAAATGTTAAGTAATGTTTTCTTAGTTAGGGTGAATCACCGGAAACTTTTATGGAGTTTCCATACAAAATTTAGGCAAATTTATTACAGTGTAAAGAAAAACACTCATACAGTCCTATGTGCATTCTCAACAGTACTGGGTGGGTGGTTACCACTCAGTCATGCCTCAGCAGTGTTGGCAGGGCAGGGTAAGGTATGTGGCTTAGTCAATAACCAAAGGCCGATTTGGTGGAATGTACCGGGGCAAAATTGTTAATTTTTCAGACACAAATTATTTAATATCTCAGGTTCTAAAAAGGATAAAAAGAAAATTCCAAAAGATTTAGACTCTGTTCAGCAGGCTCTATTGTTATAAAGAAAGAACATAGAGGATATAATGAATTAGAACTTTTCCTGGTGTCCCTAACTCATACATGCATGCCCCTTGACTGCGAGTCTACTTCTTCTTTCCAGGCAATATAAAATCTTTTTGACAGCACTGACCTGTAATTTGGTATGAGCCCCACTGGGCATGTTTGATTCTATATATGCCATGATTTCACTCCACAAAATTCTTACTGAGTGATTAGTGGTTGTGATCGTGGCTGTCTGGGGACAGCCACTTATAGACGCAAGTCTCTAGATAGACCCAATCTATGAATAGACATGATTTCAATTAGGAAATATAGATTATACATTGTAGAATTCTGAACCACTAAGACACTCTTATAAGCTTTGGTCAAGATAAATAAATAAGCATTGTTCGAAGCTTAAAACCCATAGTCCACTTGGCCTATTGGGTCATGAATTTCGTATATAGATTTCTGCGACAGATGCCTAGTGGACTATGGGTGTTACTCAACATATCGTCTCCGTTGTTTTGTAATTCTTCGATTGATGTTCTTGGATTTCGCAGTTTATCACTTCCTGTTCCGTGTGGATCTAGGCGTGAACTAAAAAAAAAAATAAGGGATCTAGTGAAGCATGTGGGTAAGAGTGGGTAACCTTGACTACCAGTAGTCTGGCGTCAGGTACCACTTAAGGTGCAGCAGACGACATTTGGCACATCGATCAACTGGTTCCCGCCAAGGTTGACAAGTGGCGGGAAGCTGCGATGTCACACTTCGACCCACCAAGAGGTGTGACATAAACAGATGATCAAAGGGATCAGATTGACATGGAGACCTATGTTGCCTTTGAGAAAACACATCAGGTGATGCTGTGCCATTCAATGACACCCTTTAGAAAACACATCAGGTGATGCTGTGCCATTCAATGACACCCTTTAGAAAACACATCAGGTAATGCTGTGCCATTCAATGACACCCTTTAGAAAACACATCAGGTGATGCTGTGCCATTCAATGACACCCTTTAGAAAACACATCAGGTGATGCTGTGCCATTCAATGACACCCTTTAGAAAACACATCAGGTGATGCTGTGCCATTCAATGACACCCTTTAGAAAACACATCAGGTGATGCTGTGCCATTCAATGACACCCTTTAGAAAACACATCAGGTGATGCTGTGCCATTCAATGACACCCTTTAGAAAACACATCAGGTGATGCTGTGCCATTCAATGACACCCTTTAGAAAACACATCAGGTGATGCTGTGCCATTCAATGACACCCTTTAAAGGCCACGATCCTCATATCCCCGGACATATGCTTATCACGACCTAAATCTGCAGATAATCTAGTGAAGCATGTGGGTAAGAGTGGGTAACCTTGACTACCAGTAGTCTGGCGTCAGGTACCACTTAAGGTGCAGCAGACGACATTTGGCACATCGATCAACTGGTTCCCGCCAAGGTTGACAAGTGGCGGGAAGCTGCGATGTCACACTTCGACCCACCAAGAGGTGTGACATAAACAGATGATCAAAGGGATCAGATTGACATGGAGACCTATGTTGCCTTTGAGAAAACACATCAGGTGATGCTGTGCCATTCAATGACACCCTTTAGAAAACACATCAGGTGATGCTGTGCCATTCAATGACACCCTTTAGAAAACACATCAGGTAATGCTGTGCCATTCAATGACACCCTTTAGAAAACACATCAGGTGATGCTGTGCCATTCAATGACACCCTTTAGAAAACACATCAGGTGATGCTGTGCCATTCAATGACACCCTTTAGAAAACACATCAGGTGATGCTGTGCCATTCAATGACACCCTTTAGAAAACACATCAGGTGATGCTGTGCCATTCAATGACACCCTTTAAAGGCCACGATCCTCATATCCCCGGACATATGCTTATCACGACCTAAATCTGCAGATAATCTATAATGCATTATCATACCTTTTCATGTAGGACTCATGGAAAGGACTTAATAATGGTATTTAACATGTAATTTTCATCACTAAAAATGCTTGCAGTGTACTCATGAACACAATAGAGTATATTATACAGATGGTTATAGATCTATCCTGCGAATTGGAAGTCCTTACTGTAACTTGTAAGTGGTAGATTTTAGACCTGAAGCAACCCCAAATATACCGCAAAGGGCAACAGCATAGAATCAACTATAATACCACCATTCCTCTACCCTAGTGGTCACGTGAGAGTCTGCGATAAAACCCGAGATCTAGGTGTCTAATGGACGCTGGTCTGAGCACTGCTCACACCCTCCGCGTCCTTGGCGTGATGTGGGTTTGCTGCAGCCTTCTGGTCAGAGACTCCCTTGTGTGGCAGTGGGTCTGTGTGGCACACGACAAACTTATAAAACCATCATAAAATGAACCTGTTCCACGTGATTTAATTCTTTGTGGGATGCATAGTGTAATTGATTGATTCGTGCATCATGCCGAACCTTCGGGAGGGCATCACCCACATAGGGTTAACATAGTCCATGGGTGGAGCTCTGGTGACATACACTTTCACAAGTGATGAAATCACGGCCGTTCCTCGCACATTCACGCAGCTCTCAGTCGGGTTCCATGCACTTCCGCTCTTTTTGAGGCCGTTCACAAATCACGTGTACAGATCCCAATCTACATGTGGAAACTGGATGACTGTATTTGGTGATGCTGGTGTAAAGAATATTAACCTTTATATGCGACCTTCTAGGGACAACCACTAATCACTCGATAGGAATTTGTGGAGCGGAATCGTGCCTCATATCAACCCATAGGGTTAAGTAGAAACATTTTGAATGACTCTCTGATAGTTTGAATTATGCCCAATCCCTCCTCCAGACCCTTAAAGGGTTAGTGTAGCCTAGGCCTCATGGTAGAGCATACCCCCCTCCACCCCCTGACACCAACACTCTCTTCCAGCCTCTGCCATGACGGGGGTGCAGTCCACAAAATTAATGAGTCTCGTGACGGTTATGACACCCCAGTCTATTTTAGTGGGGATCCCATCGCTTGAACCTTTGTGTAAGCATGTCTCTGATTGGTCGGTTGGAGACCGGAAGCGTGGGAGTACTGCTGTGAGGTCATGGGCCACCGGAAATGGTCTAAGGGCGCCCTCCACATCCCCTGTGCATGCCCAGAAAAGTAGAGCATCGGTCGAGATCAAGAAGGTCAAATAGGTGCATAAGAACAAAAAGGATATGAGCACCCCTCCCTCTCCTCTCGCCAAAGCTGTTATTTGCAAACTAAGAGGTTGGGGGATGGACATGGAGTTGATTGTGGTGCTGATGGGCGGTGTTTGGGACGCTGAGAACATAAAAATGAATGGCTGTTTTACACCGATAAGTGAAGATCAAACACACAACACTGGGGAAGATTGTCACAAGTAATCCCCACTGATGTATAAAAATGGCCCATTGTTCTGTGTTGATGCTAAATGGGAAGATTTAAGCCAGCATTCCACAATATCTGAGCTGAATCTACGATATAGTTAAACGTCTTTTAACATTTTTAGGGAATGGATAACAATACAAAGATCTATATTCCGAATGAGAACAAAATGGAATACAGTGTGAGTGTTGTCAGTATTTGAATCTATGTTCACACAAAAATAATGGGACTACCCAGTATGGTATTTAGATAAAGTCTCATTCTCCAACACCACACCCACAATCTCCATCGTCGCTCTCTGCATCCCTAGGGGTCAAAAGATCGATCTAGGTCCGTCCGACACACATGAAACCCCCGCCAGGTGCTCTGGAAATCCCTCTGTCTGCCTCACCCGCCTTATAAACCCACTCAACCCGTCCATAATTCGCTAATCCATTGTTTTACTTGCGCTTTGATGCGTTAATTACGCAGATTACAACCAGGTGGCGTTGGTTGCGCGCCGGGAACGAGGCTTGCCGCCATTTTGGATGGTGTCAGGTGCAATATTTCCCCGCCAAAGTTACAGTCGGGAAAGGCGACGCTCTCCGTGAAACAAGAGCCTTTTAACGACTGTTCCAAGTCCCAGGCCTCGGGGAAAAAGCGAGGGCGAGTAAATAACACCATTTTAAGAATTTAACTTGCAAATAAAAACACCGGGAGAGAGAGAAATGCAGAACTTCCTGATGTTTACCTATTTCCGCGTCTCTTTACTTATTTCCCTGTCTGATGCAAGATTTTCATAATTTCAAATACACCACCAGGGGACAATACTATGATCACACAGAGATTTTCTTCTCTTAACCCTTTACGCTCGGCCAAAGACAACTGACCAACCATGTGGTCCATGGGAAAGACACAGGGGTGCAGGCAGGGATATTAAGACCCCACAAAACGTCTCGTTCTTTTAGAGAGTAGAATGGCCTAGAATAAGCATTCTTATCAATCTAATTCACCACCTTATCTATATATTATGTCACATATGGCTAAAAGCACGTGTGGGCATTGCCATAGATTGCGTTAATACTTTGTATACTCTATCGTATCCCTTGTCTACTTTTGCTTTATACCTGGGTGACACTTACCACCCATGCGCCCTCGCTATACCCCATCCTAATCCAACCTTTGCAGTCTTACATACAAGCCCAACCTTAGGAGCAGGTGTGAGGGTGCAGTACTGGTCTGACCCACGTGACCGTCACGTGACACTCTGACATGCGCACTGATTACGTCCCCCAGTGTCACATCGCCGGTGTCCGATGGGGTCAGAGGTCAGCCAACCCTGCCCAGGCACTCAACAATAGTTCCTCGCCCCAGCGACCTCCAGCGGCTCGCGCCAATGGTCTTTTCCTGTCTCCAGTAGTGGAGATTGGCACACCGTCATGTGGTCAATTTAGGTGAGCCTGCTCGGCCGGCCGCCGACGCTGCAGCACCCTGTGTTGGGTGTCAGGGCACACCGTGGACCTTCTGACATCTCGGGACGTCTCGTCCCAGTTCTCGCCGGAAGTGAGCGGACAGCTACCAGCTGCCCCTGTGCGAACTGGAGGTTTACAAGTTAAGACGCGGTGCGTGCGGGACTAGGCACATTTTGAGTAGGGATGAGTGAGAGGTGCGGCGGTGGACCTGGAGGGTGTTGCTCCTATAGTAAAAGGAAGAGCTGGCTAAAAATGCCCTCATTTCCAGTCCTTTCTTTTCATGTAGCTATAACTTGTCCCTTTTGTTGCTTGCACATGGTCATTCAAGTATGGTGCTAAAAAATGGGAATTTGAGTAGGTACCTAGTTGGGAGAAGTCAGTCAGTATAATATACTATAGAGTGTGTGACATGAGTAGGTACCTGATAGTCCAGCTCTCTCTGTTTTAAACAAGGCAGGTGACTTTTCAGACTAATGTGGTGAGTGCAAGTTGAATGGTGAAGCAGAGTGTGACTTCTTTTGAAAAGAGGGTACCTACTGACAGCTCTTTTTACCATAGGAGCAACACGCTCCTGGAGGTAGAGAATGTACTCCTACGTTCTCCATATATTTTTGTCGAAAGGAACGTATACATGTAGTGACGATGGATCATGCTCAAATTGATTTTTCAGTAGTACACTGCTTGGTGTACGCTGTTATCATCAATAAACTAGTAACAGGACAGAAGCTACTCAGTAACCCTTACAGAAGTCCTGGAATTAAGAGTGTCAGTAGTATATGGGAGTGGCGTTGTACACGGGTGTGATTGCATTTCGGTGCTAGAACATTATCCACAGTACAATGAAGTAGGCCTAGTTTTCTTAACTTAGAATACATCTCACAACTTGGCATCATTCTTGAGAGAGTAGCAGAATAGTAATAGAAGAAAAAGACATCAGAAATAAGACAGAGCATATCCTATGGATATAGAGGTATGGGGGAGGCTAGGAGTCAGACCCCAGCGACAGGAAATCCTCTGGTGGATGGCGGACGGGTGAGAAAAGTCAGGTGGCAACTAACGTGTCCGCCGCGCCGTGGCGCCAGCATCCATACTAAAGTCACGTGCTTGAACGGGAAGTCATACGTCATCTCGCGAGACCACATGGCACGGTTGAGAGTTGTTGGTGCTTGGCGGGTGGCTGTAAGCAGTGATATATATGAGGAGGGGCGCGTTTTAAGGACGGGTACAAGCATAACTGAGGAGGGGTAATTCTATCACGTTTGACCTTCTGAGTACCCATAAAGACTACGATAAGAAAACCATTACATCAAAATGAGGGTTTAACACATTTCGATTTGTCAAGAATTCAGCATCATTCGCATCCCAAATCAACATTGAAAGGGCATTGCTTTTGCGAACTGCATCGCAGCCTATGTGTTTTCCTTCTCCCACCCCCCCTTAGCGTGTGGTCTTTTAATGGGTACGCTTGACCTGTGATCTTATATTTTCAAAGCCTGTCCATGCGTGACAGGCATAGTGGCACTACTGTAGTCCAAGGTCAGTCTATAAGCAAACAAAGACAAATATGACATGAAATGAATACTCCTTGTTACATGTATGTACTTCCATCCTTAATGCTCTCACCCTGCAGGGCTCAGAGAAGAAAGGATTCTTGCAGCACTCATTTTCTTTTGGTATAGTTCAAAGAAGCACTGTGTGGGTGATGCATGTGAGGGTCAAAGTCTTATATCATGTAAATGTACATCTTGTCCTCTGAATTTTCCTGCATCTCATGCACGTACATAGACCTCCTCAGCCCCTCCAACCCCTCTCATCACCTGTCATACCTATCATGCCATTGCTTCTCCACCTTATAACACGTATGAAGCTTGGGGTACTTAACACTCCTCACGTCCATGGTTGTCTTACTCTAATGTGTTTTACACCCTATGGGTCACTGTATTGATGGATTTCTCCTCTTGATACATTAATATAGAAAACGTTTCACTTTTAGTACAGTAGATTCTTGCTGACAACGATGGATGACTGGACCATATTCAGTATAATCAACTTGACTTTCTCTGTCATTAACATCTCTTCACTCTGCAATCACACACTCTTTGTCTATAAGCGAGTGGTCATTATATATTTCAGAATGATGGAGAGGTCGATGGATCTTCACCTGCTAACTTTCTTTTTAGTGAAGATTGATACAATGTTTTTGGTTCCACACTTTAGGGATCAACTCCCATTCACCCTTTAGGGATCAACTCCCATCCCCTTCATCTCTGAATTCACCAACCACTCCCTTCCTGTTGCTATATATAGATCTCTCATTAACTCTTGTCTTCCTGCACGTGGTATCTTCCTTTGTTCTTACGCAATCTGGCTCTGTCTACAAAGGCTCTTTCCTTTTCCGCCCTCCTCGACATTAGAGACAATTCTTGGTGCAGAAATTTTACCCCTGGCCTTTGAACAATAGCATGAAAGACAATGACATCCGATGGAGATGGTGCATGAGGTAATGATTACCTAACAAAAGCCACACAATGGTATCACCTACTGTCTCCAAGGTACAGAAAAGAGCTGAGGAATAGAAAAAAAAATATTGAAAGGGATAATCATTGAACTTGGTGCCTTTTGGTGAGTGAATGGATTGGTGCAGGATCAAGGAAACATATTGGGCATTAACCCGTTAAGGGCCACATAGTGCTTCAATGCATTTTGTCCTTTTGACGTCATGAAGCGAAAATGAAGCCCCGGCGAGTCTACCAGCCATGGATGCATTCATGCATCATGTCAGGCCCATGTAGGGTTGATGCACCCCAAAAGGGTATGCTGATGCCTCATTGAAGTACTGGCTAGTCTACTCGTCAATACCGCATTGATTCATCGTGATGACCAATGAGTCTGGGGCATTATGCGACTTTAAAAGTGTTGTAGGGGTCTCAATGGTATATTGTTAAGGGTGGCTAGAAATGAGGAGAAGAAGAATAAGGAAGGGGGTAAAGGGTTGCGTGTGGAATGATGTAAAAGGGGTGTGGCGTGGAGAGAAAAGCGTGACTAGAGGTGAAATGGGCAGCAGGCCGAGCCAGCGGATCAAACCCGTACTCTTGGTGTGGAAACCAAAGCGTCGGTCCAACCCCAAGATATAAAACCTAGAGGGGCATTGAACCTGGTATCTTGGCAACCCTCGCTACCCAACTTCCACATTTTGTTCAGAGACAGTAGAGAGATGTTTCCCTTTTATAGAGATGCATTAAATCTGTGATGAACAACGGCTGGTTGACAATATTCTCTTTTTAACTTTTTTCTCCCTCTCTGCTCCTTCAGTGCATTCCCTGAGGTCGAGCCGTGGTCCTGGATGTGGTATCAGTGCACTGGTCTGAGACCTGTGTGGTGACTCAGAGACAGGGGCCTGATGATAACTTTTTTTTTCACTTCAAGTTAATCACCCCCAGATCAGTCTGACTGACAGAAGAACAAAAGGGGACACGTCTGATGGCTGTCGATGTAAGAGCCAACTCAGCCAGAAGGCAATGTAGCTTGGATTGATGAGGTCGTGTGAGGCCTATCTAGGACACTGACCATCACCCCTTATACCCTGCAGGGTTTGCCCTTGACTCTTTAGGTCATAATATCTGAGGTATGCAGCCATCATGTGTCTGACATCCATTATGATGCAGTCAGGAAAAGAGACAAGGACGAGCATGATTAGCCTTTTTTGTGAATGAAACATGAATTTCATTGAATTTGGTGCAGTCTACGTCGGGTATCACAAACGGTGTATTTGTAGCTTCTATAATATGCCTATCTAAAGTTATAACTATTACACACATATAGTTAACGTAACAGTGAGGTATCCTTCCACTCTTTTCATCTGAACATTTATTTGCATGCTTGCATTGTAGAAGTAAATTAAATTGAATAAGTTTTATTGGCAATGTAAATCAGATACAAATACCAAGGGCGTTTTCATCATTTGCCAAATTAATCATATACAGTAAATTAATGTAAAGTTTATCAAACAATACATGTATATATTCTAATAGGTTCGACCACTACGTATCATTTCACTAGTCAGACAGATGTTGAGGACTAGTTCTCGACCTCTATTGGCATGATATTCTCCTCGAGGGCTAGAAGAGTTCCAGTGTTAATGCAAATATACCAATGTACAATTCAAGCTTTTCAACATAGGACAAACATCAGAAAAACTAAGTGCATAATAACGGGTTTTGGTGTGAGAAAACCCTGTGTGCTTTATACAATATGGACCCCTGGTGCCAGTTCTGAAAGAGTAACGGACGCTTTTTGGTGTAGCAGGTTTCAATAAAAAGGCGTCTGTGCCCGAGGACTGGAACCCTTGGCCCTCTAAGGACCTAAACCACACCTTCCCGCCAAACAATATGGCTGCCTTCCCACTAACCGTCAGGACCCCCTGCGTGGCCATTGACAACCGTATCTGATCTAATCTAACTGTACACCAGTGGCGCCCTCTCGCATTTCCGGCGGCGGCCGTCGCCTAACGTTTCCTTTTTACAATGTATCGCTTTTAATTGACGGGCCTCTCTTCGGGAACCGCTTTAATGTAAATACTGAGAGAGCAGACGACAATGGATTACAATAGGTGCCGATAGGTGGCAGTAAGGGCGCAGCGGGGAGGGCGATAATAGGCGGAGTTGTGGTAAGGGCAACTCTGTGGGGGCGGGCGCCGGGCTGGGCACGTTCCCATGACGTCAGGACGTAGGTGGTCCTTGATTGGCTCTCTCGGGCGACGCAGGTCGTACCATTAGTGCTCACAGCACCACCATGCGGACTCACTACCTGTTCGAAACTTAACTCTTTGCTCCCACACCAATGTACAAGAATGTCTCCAAGTGCCCTTTCCCAAGTGATTTTGCCACTGTTACTTCTAACATACATAGACATTTTTCATATTTCATAGTTAGAAACATGAAAATCCTTGCATACATCTGATATTGTTTTAGGAAACCCCACCCATTTATCATTATGATATGAGCCCCAGTTCATGGCTACCCTGGGAGTGTCAGAGGGTTAAGATCCTGGACCAGCTTGGTGTTAGCATTTGCTCCATTAGCGAAAACAGATGGATGTGGTTGAAGGAGTCTTGGAGGAGATACAGGAAGAGGGTGGGAGAGAAGGAGTAGAGAGAAATGGAGGAGGTGGATAAAAGCTGAGGTTGTTTCCAACCACCCTAGAGGGAACAGGAGGCTGTTGCGAAAAGATTGAGTAGTTGCTTTCCAGGGTAGGTACCTCACTTTCCACGTCCCTCCTCTACTTAACCACTCAGTATCACTTCCAACACCATAGTCCAGAAGTAGTCACTTTCCCAAAAATCGAACTGTGTTGCAAAAAGTGGTCACACCTGAGTTCTTCCCAGACTGCCCACACCTACATACTTATGTGACAGAGTGTAGGAAGCAACTTCCAGTTGAGGGGTTGTTAGTAACCACTTCCGGACCACTTCTCGACCACTTCTGTTGGGAAGTGCCATTTGGCAATGCAATAGAGAAGAGACTACCAAAGATGAGTGCCTTCCGATTTTGGAAGTACACCTCTGACAGAAGTGACTTCCAAGGGTTTAGCAACAGCCACCAGACGCAGCAGACGACATTCACCATCAAGGAACGCAGAACCAAACGACCAGAAGGAAACAGACGACATTTTACCGGAGGAGCAGACGACTTTGGGGCTTAATCCTAATGTGGGAGGGGAAAGGGCGAACAAACTGGATGCCAGCCGCTAATGGGCCTTTCATAGATTAAGTTTATCCGTGAAAATCTTTCTCAACGGAGTCAAGTGTCACGCTCCTCAGGATGAAAACGTTTTAGTCGGGGAAATCAGAGACGCGGCACATTTTGCTGGCGTTTTAAATAAGCTGATGGGCACACTGTGTGGGGTGGCGCCTACCAGTTGATTGGGGTGTAGGGTGACAACTCTGGTGTTATAAAAAAATTTAATGTAGTCGTTCCTGGTGTGCACAGGAGAGCTCGGGTTGTCACCCCTTTCTTCAATACATTTTATTTTAATGTAGCATATGACTGTAAAAGTGAACAGCTGAGAATTGACTGTGGTATCAGTTTTCAGAGATAACATGGCAAGATATGAACTGGATCTTATCTTATCTCCTGAAGGGCGTAACACACTAACAACACGTGAACAAGCCAACTGGAAAAGTGGAAGACATTCATTGAATTTGATACATCTTGTATGACCTTCACTGTAGAAAAAATGTTGTCGAAATAACGAAGGATCTCTCGTCCCAAAGTTGCCAGAGATGCTTCTTTATTTTCACATCGTTTTCGCAGAGATTCCTTGTACCACCACACTGCCACCTAGAGATTATACATTAGCTCCCTGTTGTGTAATTACTGTAGTTCATTGTTCAGTTTTTACAAGGACCCCTTGTAGATTCAACAGTTATTTTTACAGTGTATCAATTCCATCGCAAAATACATGAACTGACACCATAAGCTCATCATATCTCCACTGTTCCAAGAATCACATGTGTCGATTATAGACACCTCTTGTGAAACATGATAATACTTCAGTAGTAGAGAGAACATGTAAAACATGTATACAACCTATGGTACAAGTATAGAACGTGTTTGATTGAGTTAATTTGCCGTGACAATGGGAGAAAACGTCTCTGATATTCAATAACCCTTTCCTTGGTTAACACATGTGAATTGTGACAAAGGCACATGTGTGGGGCCTTTATAGTTGATAACAGGTCTGTTACACCGTTACATGCCACCTTTTTCTCTATGTGCGCAGGCTGTAGGCATCCTTACATCTCAGTGATGTGCTCTGTATGTAATACAGTCTAGTAGAGACTTTACAAATGGAGGGATAGAAGAAAAAGGAACTGACGATGAGATCTGAGAAGGGAAAGGGAAGCATTGGGGGTGCAAGAAAATAGAGATTTGATCCTATAAGGATCACATGGTGCCTTAAAATGCTATGCCATGTCTTCATGATGCACCAATGCAGCCCTGGCGAATAATACGCCAGAACTGGACAATATCGAGTTACTCGCCTGAGCTGCATTCATGCACCATGACGACAAGGCCAAATAAAAAAACGTTTTTTTTTCAGTTACCCGCAGACCCTAGGAAAACAGGGCCGACCCTAGACAATTTTTTTTTTATTTTAAGAATTTTTGAGATTTTTTTGTATATTTTTGAGAAAATTTGAGATTTCTTTTTGTATTTTTATGAATTTGTCATGAATATAATCTTTGGGTGTACACTTAATAGCTTTACTCAGCATATCTCTTGTAAATTTTTCACATTTCTTATTTGCTGTCCATTTTCTTGAAATCAAAGAACCAGATAGATCTGCCCATACATTTCTATATAAAATCAACAACAAAAATTAAAAAAAAAAAAAAAATCCGACCTACCAACCCTAGCTCTTTGAGTCATGTAACTGGGAACACATGAATTTTTTTTGGCCCAACTGAAGAAAATGCACTACTGCATCCTTAAGTGGTTTTCAGTTAGAACGTAGTTTACTACTAACATGACAAAGGGCGTGTCCACGTGTCACGTAATGTCTTATGACGTCACGCCCCGGTGTCAAACCGCTGCGGAAGTGGGCGAATCTGATGCACTGCGCGTGCGCGTCGTAGACTATGTCCAGGTGGCGCTGATGAAAACGAATGCCCCTGAAGTGGGCGGGCGGGGGGGGGGGGCGATATGATGTAGACGCCCGGCGATAACGGCGCTGATTCACCGCGCCCACTATCCAATATGGCGACACGTGATGGAGCGTTTCAACTATGGCCGCCGGAAGTTGGGTTCCTGGCGTCTGGAGTGATGGAGCTAAACGCCGTCCATGCCGTCACGCTGAACGCATTCCGGCAGCCATGTTGTACGTCCGACTTCCGGTTGCAGGGGCACGCGGCGTCGGCGCGGCGGGTGGGGCGGTGTTTTAGATGCAGGGGCCGACGTCAATGACCGCGAGCTGCTGACCGACGACCGGAAGTAAAGCCAACGCCGCCTCGTTATGGATCGGCCCAGCGCGCGCGGACGCGCCGCCCCGCTCGATCTTGACGCGCCTCTAACAAGCCCACTTCCTGCCTACGTGCACCGGAAATACTGTTGGTGCCACCTAGGGGCGACGCCGGGCAAGGTAAGGGCGGCGTCTGGTGGTGATGGTCCACCAATCAGACCCCCCCTCCCCCTCCACTATCCCTCACATACCATTCACACAAGTTCCAGAGATTACAGCAGGTTGTAGACCCTAACGCCATAATCTTACCGGGTCAAGCTGCCAAAAAACCATTATTTTCTGTTGTGTTTTCTTTTAATTTGGAATTTTGATATGCTAGTACTTGTATTTTTCAATTGAGGATTAGGAGTGTATCAAATGTATAATCCATTGAACTCGGAATCCATACAAATTATAATGTTACCTTCGATCTATATCAAGAACCTGTTAGTTACAACTGGTGATAAATTACGTTCACTATGTCCTGGTGTTTAAGGTGGTGAGGCAGTTTGTTGATTGTTCTCAGGGTTCTGGTAATAAAGGATGGGTGGACATTGGATGCTGCACGGACTAGTGGGACAGGTGCTGACTGCCAAGATGATTGATTTGGAACTGACTATAACAAGGATCTACTGCAAACGCTGCATTATGCCTGCGCCTGCTGAAGTACTTTAAAGATTGAAATTGTGCGAGATTCTCTTCACTTGTGAGGTATGTAAGTATATTTCACATAGCACCTGCTATCCCTGTTGGGTGTTTCACAAGGCAAAGATAATAGTAGTCATAAATTTTCTGTTTCTATGACTGGAAAGGGCTGGTAGTAAAGTTATGACCATTATTATCTCCAGTCAGTCGTAAGTAGGATATGACTGATCATAACTATCTGTTTCACAAGGAGATATAACAGTGTGTGACTGCAGTCATAACTTTTTACAACCAGTCTTATGACTACTTTTCGGTGTTTCTAGGGGTCAAAACGTATGGAGGTATTTGATGGTCACGTTTATCAAAAATGTATGCAAATGTTATTTTTCAAAATGCCATCATGTCATACATGGTTTCTATATGTTATGGGCATTTTCTGGTTTAATTTGACATGACATTGTTTTTTCAATGTTGACATATGATTTGACCACACATGGATACCTGCTAAAATTATGACCATTCTTAAATTGATCATAAGTCTTCCTATAATTCAGTTGTATAACTGAGTGTTGAAGACAGGTCACAAACTGCTGTCACATAGTGTATTTTTGGGGGAGAAAGGAGGGAGGGAGTCTAAAGGGGTGCATCCACTGCGACGGATGGACCATCCGTCTCCCTTCATCCGGCATTTTCTCCATAGAAATCAATGATAAATGATACAGATGAAACCGACGGATGGTCCATCCGTCGGCAGTGGACGCACCCCTTAAGTAATTGTAATCTTACCTAAAACTAGTAAGGGAGTGATCATTTTTCAAGAATATAGGGGGCAGCATAGGGTTGCATGTGGACATACATTAAACCTTTGTAATGATAGCAGACACATATGTACATTTGGACTCGGGTATGTGATGGATAATGTCACCGCCCCTTTTATTATAAAATAAACAAATACAAAGAAAATAACTTCCAATTGCTTGCTACTATGACATGGCTATGCCCCTCAGCATCTATGTTGTGACACAGGTGGTGGTTGCTACAACACCTGTCGTCAGGGAGGTGCCTGTATAAACCGCAGGTGGCATGATCCTCACTGGTTCAATACTCGTAACACCAACTGATGGGTAATGTTACATGACAACAAAAATTTCTATTCCCCTTGAGAGTAAAGAATTATATCTCACCCCCCCCCTTGAGGGTAAAAATTCGCACGGAAACATGTCCTTTTACCCTATAGTAATGTGCTGACCATGTGTTATAACCAGTTGTAACTTTTGAAGATTTACACACCTCCAAATGATGTCAGAGGGGCAATTTTCCCTGTTAAGAATGACAACAGAGAGGTATTTTCCCACTGGTTTTACACTGGTTTCCTGCCTCCTATGACTGAAATTATAACTTTTTACCGATGATAAACTTACAACTGAAACTTACAACTGAACCAGTCATAAGTACATGTAGTTACAACTGCTAAGTGTTTCTAAACGGGCAGCAAAATATGACTGGTCATAAGAGAAATATGACTAAAGATAATAAAGCCCTTCCAGAAACATCATCAGTCATAAGCCTATGACCACTCTTAAAATTACAATAATATTTTCCTATGACTGGTAACAAGTATGGACGCCTTGTGAAACATCCAACAGATCTGTTCAGTGTTGGTTTGTCATGTACATATAGTGATTGGTAATTGGTTCATTGATCTGTTGTGTAAACTTCGGAGGCTATTTCACAATATAAGAAAATGACCAGAAACCTAGCAATGGCAAATTTGGTGGCTTCTGCCTCTTAGTCATTCGGACAGTGGATACTTTGTATTTCTCGTTATAACCTACATAGTATATATCCTATCAGTCTCTCAAAGTGGCCTAGTCCGTTTTGGAGTGCAGGCCAAAAGTCAATCCATTTGACACACACTGTAAAATGCCTCTGGCAAGGTCCACGGGACCCCCTTTTCCAAGCTTGTATATTAGCAAAGAATAACAGTAAATGGTACACAGTGTGTGGAACACATGTGAGTGAGTGAGTAATAGATGTTTAATGCCATTTCGACAGCTAAGGTCATATTCATGGCGAGAACGACATCACACAATTTCACAGAGGAATGTGTCAGTGAAAACACATGTGAAAGGGATTTGAAAAATGAAAAAAACGGACTATGTCACTTTAAGATCTGAATTTCATAACATATTTACCACATTGACCCTAGTGAGAGATGTGAGCATCTTTCTGTTCTATATGTGAAACAACCCCCAGCGTGCATTCTCTCTGGCTGGGTGGATATAAGGTGCTCGATAGTGTGTGAGATATGATTAACTCACAGGAGGCAGAGGTAACTCAACCAGACACATGGTGATACTGGAGGTGGGACTGACTGACGACTAATAGATGTTTAACGCCATTTCGACAGCTAAGGTCATATTCATGGCGAGAACTACATTACACAATTTCACAGAGGATTGTGTCAGTGCCCGCGCATATGTGCACCACACACATCCTGAGGGGATAGGAAAGAGGAGATATAGACCCTTTTAAGTGGGCTAGGGAAGCCCTACTGGAGATGGGAGTAGTGCCACCTGCTTAATGCTTCCACCCCATGGAGGACATGTCAGTCTCCATGTTCAACAAATCATCTTCACTCTCTACATGGTAATGACAGACCTAAGGAGAAGCTTTGTAAGAAATTTATGAAAATGTGTGTCAATTGATATTAGGGTCAATATTTTAAGTTAGAAATACCTCTGTTGCGATTCTGAAAGAGATGAGCGATAGTTGTCGATATAATTAGTGCCTTAAGCTTTGGTCCTGTTTAGACAATTCAGTATAATAGATATAACCATCACTTCAAGTAGGTATACGATTTTTAGATTCAGCCAAACGTTCTATTGGGTCAGCTCCAAATATCAGTGGAGGCTGAGGATGTTGGGGAGTGGATGGTGGCAACCTGTCCAAGCCCGTCGCTACATAACACCCCTCCCCCAGCCTCTCAGAACCTCCTCGGACGTTTACTCTCGCTTTCAACTCATTTCCGCTTGTCAGTATCTGTCCCTACTGCGCTTGTGCGGTGCGGGCAAGCCACTTCCGCTTTCCTCGCAGCGTCTGATCGGTCCCGTTGGCGGCCGACAACGCCGTATGATGTTGAGCTTCCGGTGTCGGGGTTGGAGGTGGATCGAGCGAATTCCCGCTAAATATTCCAATTTGGCGGTGATGGCAGTACTGAAAGCACTATTGTTTTCCTGCCAGTCAAAGCACCGCGGTTGTCACCAACGGTGTGTAAACTTCCACCGCGACACCGTCCGCCGGAAATTGGTTTCCAAGGCGGCGTCTCCATCAGGGGGCGTATGTGTCGGTCGGTGGGAGAAGGCCCTGAGGGAGGGGTGTTGAGAGTGGTGCCACAAGAGGAAGGTGTAGGTGAGGAAGGGTATAGATGTACTCATAACATGGGGCAAGCATAGAAGGAGCATGGGATGAAGGACAAAAGGGAGGGGACGGTCCATGCTAATTGGAACAGAGAACAGGGCAAGAACGAGAAACAGAGAGAGAGAGAGAGAAAGAGAGAGAGAGAGAGAGAGAGAGAGAGAGAGTGTGAGAGAGAGAGGACAGATACAGACATACAGACAGACTTGACTGACTGACCGACTGACTGAATGACTGACTGATTGACTGAATGACTGAATGACTGCACCCTCAGCCCGAATTGTAAAGACCACTGTACTGGGTACATGCTAATCTACTGTAGGGTCATTGGATTTGTACTAACAGCAGGTCCTAGTGTTTTCTAAAAATACACTGCATTGTGCTGTAAATAGAGTTGCGCAGTCTGAGAGTGTGACTGACTCGCCACAAGAAGTAAGCAAGGATGTGGCAGGTCCTGAGGAGGGTCATAGGGATGAGGATAGTTCGGGTTTTGGTTATGGACTTGGCGTCTGAATTTAAAAGATGTAACCGACTGAAACAGTGTCAAGGAAAATACATTAGACATAAGAGGCGGAAACATAAAAAAAAACATAATTGTGTAAAGCAAAGGAAAAAAAGAGATAACGGAATATACAGTGAGGAGGCGAACATTAGTGGACAATATAAAAGTAGTCAATGAAGGGTGGTATTAAATAGAACCTAGTTATTAGGGCTCCTATGCAGGCTCTACAAGGGTATGGTCGCTGGGAGGCGCCACTGCGGCAGCAGGCGTCCACACTGGCGTCTGCTGGCAAACATGGCGTGTGAAAGTTGTAGCTTGGGGCGCTACTTTATTCACCGTTCCTCGTGTGGGCGCATATCATTGCCACCGCTCAAATCCGGTTGCATGATTCGCCATGCGTCGATTTTCCTCCCCAGAGCCCCACACCCTCCATTGGACACCGGGTCTGGCCATTTGATTAGCGCCTTTATGCCACCACTTAGGCAGCAGCTTGGAGGTGGAGTGTCCGCCCAACGTGCACGGCAGCGTTTTATTGTAACGCCGCCCTGTGGCCTTTCATAGAGGTGTAAATATTGTAACAAGACAGATCAGAGATGGCCCCTCACCCACAGTCCGCCAGTCAACGTGTTCCGATCATAAATCGCACCCTCAGTACTCTCCTTCCTTCCCACTCCCTCCATCCCCTTGACACCACCACACCCTCCAGGCTAGCTAGCTTTAAGGTGTGTCTCAGTCTATTCAGCAGGGAATAGTAGGTATATATTCTATCCACATGTATGCGTATACGCTCATTCGAATATCAACGCCAGGCAAAGTTATTCAGTTATTGCAAAAGTAATGGTAATCGACAGTCACTTGCAAACAGATCTTTAGAACTATATTCCTAACCCTCCTTTTATTTTTCTAAAATATTGCCAAAGGTTACACTAGGTTGCATTAGGCATAGCAGTGAATTAACAGATTCACATGCGTCACTTGCGTCCATTTTTAAAATAATCCTAACCAACAAGTTTGAGTTGCACATTTAGCTACTGCAGCATTTGAGAGGTAACCAAGGTCTTGTGTTGAATCAGTGCCTCTTAGTCTGTAAATGCATTTGATACCCCTTAGTAATGCACTTGGCGTGCTTGAAATGCTACTTGTACTTGTAAAAACTAGCTGTTTACCTCCCCTTCCTAATGCAGACTTCCCTGGATCCGATGATGTTAACTGCTTCCATGACCGCCATGAATAAATTATGCGCTAGCATAGTAGCGCATTGCAATAAAATGGGTATTTTGCATTGACTCCAGATTCTGCCATGCAAGATGAGAATTCATGTTTTATATTATGTATACAGGTAGTTAGTTTGTCGGGATTGGTAGCTGAGGTATTTAATCAATATTTAACTTGAGTAGAGTCTAAAGGTGAATCGTGAGACAAGATTCATATACGATGTATAAATGTATTTCATATCTAGTAGTTTATCAAGTTGAAACATGAGCGCCGGAAGGATATGAACTAGGAAGAGAGGTGTACCATATTTTTCAGCATGAGTAGTATATGATATTGGGGTTTGTGTACAGTATGAGTAGTATATGATATTGGGGTTTGTGTACAGTATGAGTAGTATATGATATTTGGGTTTGTGTACAGCATGAGTAGTATATGATATTGGGGTTTGTGTACAGTATGAGTAGTATATGGTATTGGGGTTTGTGTACAGTATGAGTAGTATATGGTATTGGGGTTTGTGTACAGTATGAGTAGTATATGATATTGGGGTTTGTGTACAGTATGAGTAGTATATGGTATTGGGGTTTGTGTACAGTATGAGTAGTATATGGTATTGGGGTTTGTGTACAGTATGAGTAGTATATGATATTGGGGTTTGTGTACAGTATGAGTAGTATATGGTATTGGGGTTTGTGTACAGTATGAGTAGTATATGGTATTGGGGTTTGTGTACAGTATGAGTAGTATATGATATTGGGGTGTGTGTACAGTATGAGTAGTATATGGTATTGGGGTTTGTGTACAGTATGAGTAGTATATGATATTGGGGTTTGTGTACAGTATGAGTAGTATATGGTATTGGGGTTTGTGTACAGTATGAGTAGTATATGGTATTGGGGTTTGTGTACAGTATGAGTAGTATATGGTATTGGGGTTTGAAACCAACATGAGTGAGTAGTATATAAAGTGGGACTCTGTGACAGGAATAGTCCTACACTACATCAATAAGTAGTATAGAGAATGGGAACGTTAACCAGGCTAATAACCTCCTGACAACCCATACAGAAGCTGATTTAGGTGTATCACCAGCAGAGGACTCTCTATGGATGTCCAGCGGTGGCCTTTGATGTACTTCCTGTTGGTAATCTGGGGTAGGTGGGAGTGTGTAGGTTGTGAATAGAAGTGGTGGGGTAAGGACTAGGTGTGGGGTAAATATACACCAAGGTGTGCCGGCTGTGTGACCAGAGGTGGCCACTATAGATGTGAAGTTTGGGACGCAGCGCGGTCACTTGTGGGAAGGCGGCGTCCTGCCCGCCGGCTCTCCACCAGGTGGCACGATCCACACCTGCGTCGGCACGTGACCGGGCGACGGTGGCACCCCAAGTGGAGAAAAGTATCAAAGGTATGTAGGCGGTATTCTCAGGGCTACTCTGTGAAGATGGGAGGATGGGGGGGTACTAAAAGAAGAGCCATCGACAACTACCATCAATTGCATCGTCCATACCCCTGGGGGTGGGAAGTATGTGGGTGAAAGGGGGAAGGATGACTACTGGTCAAGGGGTACGATCAGTGGCGGTGTGATGTCGGTGTGTGATCGTGTCAGCGGGCTCTGTGAGGTGGGACTAGTCTCTCACCTGGAGGCTCTTTGAAGAAGTAGAGGGGGCAGGTGTGGCCCTGCCTCCTGGTGGGTGAGCTTCTCTGAGCTGCTCGCCCCAGGGAGCAGCTCATGGCGCCGGGGACTAAGACCTGGCTTAATCTGCCGTGAGAGGTGCCACTCAGACCTTGTGTCACACAGAAGGAACCCCCTGCACTCTCGTCCTGGTGGTATATGCTCTGAGGACTGGATCTCTTGCCCATGGACCTCTAAAAACATCCTCTAGATAAGGTAATACAGCTGAGGAAGTAGGGAATAGAACTTATCTAGATATTAGATTTACGTTCAAGTACATAAACACAGTTGAGCATACCGTCACAGAGTAATGGTGGAATTCCAATGACCAAGCGAAACAATCTGAATATCAAGGGAATGTTACAGGTTCTTCCAGACTGAGCTAATCCGCAGTGCAATGTCATACCTTTAAAGTTTTCCAAAGATTGGGCTACTTTATTCTACAATCTCCATTGCGCCATATATACCTTAATCTTGTAGTACACACAGACACTGAGCTGCTCCTCATCTATAAGCAAACTTCTTACTGTGATGCCTTGCTCCCCATATAATATTGGAGACATTCCCCGAGGCTGAGCTGCTCTGTTCTGCGCTACGATCTCCATGTACTACCCCATACCTTACAGATACACATACAATAAGGTGCCCTCACAGTCTCCAATGGACTGCGTCCTTTGTCCACACCATCACTAGCACCACAATAACGAACGTAATGAAGAGTTGTCTGTGTGGAGGCGCAGTGCCTGGCACCCATGTGCCCAGACAATGCCACTCTGAGCAGCTCTGAGAAGCTCCTTTATTTGTCTTGTTGTTTGAGCCGCGGCTAAGTAGCACTCACGGTGACTCCCCACCCAACACCCACCCTCTCTATGTTCGCCAACACCAGCCACGTCCATGCCGATAGGGCTTTGATCATAGAAGCCAAACTGTATTCCCTTACACCAAATGTACCCACCTTAGGTGGGCCGCCATATCCTCTGTGAGCCTTTGTTTTTTTTTGTAAATGGTAGAGACTGGGCTTTGGTGGTGGCCACAGCTGCGCTGCAGCAGCTCTGTCTGGCGATGAAACTTGTCCAAACGGCCCAGAATCAAACGCCGCTTGATGTGAACAACGCCCCTTTCACACATGGTGCATTCTAAGAATGTAATATATAATGCTTAGACTTGAACGAATGCCTTTCAGGGTTTGATATAGGCACGACGCGGAGCGGAGTGCCTATATAAGCCCTGGAAGGCATGAGTTCAAGTCTAAGCATTACATATTGCATTTATAACACGGTTTCCACCATTAATTCTAAGTATTTACCTTAAAAAATGATATAATCCATTCATTTCTTATGCGAGTCGACAAGACGGCCCTCCGCCATCTTGGTTTCATGTTGTCGTATGGTTAGACTGGCGAGCTCCTCAAACTCCCACTCTCATAGACCTACTACTGCGAACACGTCGAGACAGGGCTGCACCAGTCTAAAATCTAATCCATTCTGTACACACCAGGCGGCGGCACCTGTAGTATTGACAGAATGGCGAAGACGCACGGCAAGTCGCTCGATTCGAAAGTTTAATAATTTTTTATGTTAAATTCAGCCTTAATATCAAGTAATCTACCCGACAGGGGGTTAGAATATGGTTTCAACTATGTTATGCCCAAAGGATTTTGCAATATTTGGTCTATAAGCTTCAAAAATGGAGAATTTACTTTCGTGTCAAAGTACATTTCAACATGTCTGCCCCGCTGTCCGCTCGCCGTGAATTTTGGGTGCTTTATCGCGAGATATTTGAACTCATATTATCCATTTTCGGCACTGAAAACTCTCTAACCGTGTTATAACTCCTGCTATCCACACCCTTAGTTCTACATATATACCTGCACACACATACACATGGCCAAAATGTGAAACAACTTGGGAAAACGTAACATGACGGGGATTAGTGTCATTTTTGACCACTAGCAACATACCAACATGACCCTCAAGACCTTCTCATTCCAGTTCAAATAGATTTGGTTTAATGGTTCCATCTGTATCGTCTTGAACAACTGCTACTGGAGTCAGTTAGATATCCCTAAATCAACAATGGTCACAGTCCCAGTCAATTGACCTACACAAGTACTGTCAGAGTTAGGTACGATGATATGTTTGGTTTTTAAAAGACACCTATGCTCATTATTTTGAGTCCATTGTTGTTATAATGTGTCGTTAAGACCTGCTCAAAGTTTCTGAGAAATTACAAGAAAAATGCCACGATATTTCACTTGGTTTTGCCACCTACATTCTGTAAATAGCAATTAATCCCCATAATGTTACCTTTTCTCCTGTTCTGTCACAAATGTAAACCCTTTAAGGGTCTCAATACAGCCTGACATTTCTCAGATGGATGGACTGGACCCATACAAAACTCTACCAGCAATACCTACCGGTATCCGCAGTGTTTGAGAAATAACTCTCAGGCCATAATATTATTTCCATTTGCCTTAAATATGTTTGAGGCCGCCCTGGGGATGAACTCATTCAACCTTCTACAATGCCTTAGTGTTTCCGGCAATGGAAACAAAAGGATGGCTTCGCTGGTGACACAGACAGAGAAGCAAAGAACCAGCGGAATGGTGGTTCCCTTGGTCGGGTTTACACTGAAGGGATCATGTTGGACTTTTAATGGTGAGATTAAACTGACCGTCTGGGGAACAAAGACTCAAAATGAATAATACGTTAATGACGCGCAAGCTTAAGTGGACGGTGTTGTGAAAAATACCAGCAAATTTGGTATTTTTCTTCCCTTTACTTATATTGTAAGTCTTTTAAGACAATTGCTGAAATCAAATCTAGATTTTCAGTTGTATTCCACCAGTTCAGGATACAGGGTCAACCCCGTGAGTAACGTTCGTCAATGATTGTACAACATACGTAAGTCACCGCTTTGAGACCAAAAGAATACTGATGCTTCCTAGACAATGATATTGTGTTTTACACCCATTCTAGTAAGGTTAATATACTTTGAGAAGACATCTATATTTTCATCCGTTTGGGGGGGGGGCGATTCTCAATTTATGCAACTGGGATGGACTCTAGCCTCAGCTACAGACATGAAATTTCCAGGGGTGAAGTTCCTCAGGCCAGCTCTACTATTATTATCCAAAATGGCCTGAAGATACAGTCGAACATTTTAATTGTATTAAGTTATATTTTTGAACAGTTTTGGTGCTATGTAAACTGAGCGCTCTTTCATCTGTCAGGGGTCGGCTGGGTGGCAGAGGAGGCGCCATACTTACACGTCCACAGTGGGACCCAGGTGTTGGAGGCAGCATCATCCAGACCAGGACACTGGCACAGCTAAAACCAATGACTCTCTGATCCACCACTAGCCCAGCCAGGCTTCAATCAACATCTGAAAGTTTACTTCACATATGTTGTGTATTTCAAACAGATGAAACCTGTGAGAGGTTGTTGAAAGGAGGATGGGAAGAAAAGGGGGGAGAGAATGAGGTAGAGAAGACTACACGATAACATAGAGAAAGAGAGAGAGACAGAGAGGGAGAGAGAGACAGAGAGACAAAGACAGAGAGACAGACAGAAAAAAAGAGGAAATCAAACCTTAGTCCCCGTATACCGATGTGTATGCTGATTTTGTGTCCTGTGCCACACTGTTCAGTTCAATGAATAGATGAAGCATTATTTTATTCAGTGAGACACAGGCATTAACATCATTGGAGGATCCAGGACAATGGTGGTGTCCTCTGTACATTCCACTTACAATGGGTGATGAAC
This sequence comes from Acholoe squamosa, assembly GCA_949317995.1. Taxonomy (NCBI): domain Eukaryota; kingdom Metazoa; phylum Annelida; class Polychaeta; order Phyllodocida; family Polynoidae; genus Acholoe; species Acholoe squamosa. The sequence goes on along the minus strand of OX439041.1, from coordinate 59,824,121 downwards.
TAAAGCCTATGTCATAGAATGCCTTACAATGTATTTTCATTGAATGTGGTTACTGGACACATTTGCTATCAGGAAGAATATAAGAGGGGAAGTATACAGTGATATGACAACGAAGAATCCTTTCTAAAATTGTACATGTAATAAGGACTCCTCAATTCGGATTTCATAATTAAACTCTGATACCTGGAATGCCAGGAAAACATCCAATACATTTGTATATTGTTTTATCTGGTCTCACATTTCGACATTATGTATAGACTTTGGCTACTATACCTGATAAAAATAAGGACACTTTAATGGACCCTAGGTTGATTGTATAAGTGGAAACGATGACACTATCTATATATGCAATGTTTAATCTACAGATCTACAAGACTTACACTACAGATAGTGTAAAGCAAGATAACTTTAGTCAAGAAGGACTTTACCCTGAAGGATCTATGTATATCTCCATACCCAGACATCAACCACCCCTTAACACCTCTCCACTCCAACACCCCTGACTATTTGAGGTGCTGGCCGACTGGACTCTACCCTAGGGCTATCTGGCAATAGGAATGTAGATAGAGCTTTGATGATTCTAGGTGAGGGTAGGGATGTCTGGATCCCTGTCACCTGGTGAAGGTAAAGGTGTGGTTATTACACCTCTAGGTGTGTGGCAGTGGTTGGGGCAAGTTCACGCTCAACCAACATCACCTGTATGGTCGATGGAGCAATGCCTCATGCCTCCAGGGCCTATGGCGTGTATGGGGTGGTGGGGGATGAGAGGTAAATCCTCGCGTATTAGACGCGACTTAAAAACCAAAAATACACCCTCTGCGTCCTAAATGATTCCTCCCAACTCAGGTTGTGTCTTATATGCGAGAAATTTACACTATAAACAGTACTAAAAAAGCCAACATTGACCCCAGATTCGTCCTATATGATTCAGGGTGCGTCCTATACACGAGGGGCGTCCTATAGGCGAGGATTTATGGTAAATATCTATATAGAGGACAGTCTCCACTGTATAGATAGTAAATGGGGACAGCAATGTGAGTAACTACATTCCCACAAATTGTATCGCTCTTGATTATAGTAGGATATAGTGGGAACACCGTACCTAGCACCTAAACCTGTAAGAACATGTAATGTATAATGTCAAATGGAAACCCCCAATGTTCTGCATTTGCATAAAAGCATTGTGCTATGGTTGGCTACATTTGCATATAAGAGTGGTGGGTCATTGTCTGTTTCATTTGCATACGTGCACTACCGTAGTTGCGTAAACGTAAGTGAATACTAATGGACCCAAAATGTGGAATATATCTAGATTGTTAGATCTATATTCATGTCATGAATAGCCCAAAATTGCTATCAGTGGAGAAAAAGTGGGAAAAGTAGCTTATGTAGATCACAGTCAGTAATGGGTTAAGTATACGTGTATGTACTACAGAGCACACGGCCTTTATTACTGTAGACATTACAGAATATGGTCTGGCATAGGGCGAGGGACAAATCACTGTACACTGTAGACTAGACCTTCTTCCCCTTCTTAACCCAGCCTTGACACTACATCTAAAAAGGCAGTCACGAACCTACCTGCCCCTATTATACAATGACCCCGCCCTGGAGGAGACACCCTACCATAGCATGTCACACATGTATAGTTCACTACATCAAGGTAAACAACCACCCCTATCCATACACTGAAAAAAGTCTTCCTGACAAAATGACATGTATACCCATGTCAACTTGATTTGACACAGAGAGCACACGTCATTGGGACATGTGCACATATGTCACCATGACAACTGTAGCACACAGTAATCCTCATATGATTTGACATGCCTTAAAATGCCATGTCATCTGTGAATTGACTAGGGTCACGGCCATGTCGAAGGCACTTGACATGTGATGGTTTGACATACATAATTGTTCTAGGATATTCCACTAGATGGAGCAAACAACCATTTTGGTACCAGGACTAATCACTACCAAGAAGTACTACCAACACTTGAGACATGTGATGTATCTGTGTCATTTTGTTTTCATGAAGAATAGATCACTAAGGTCTGTAAATACTATCAATGAATGGTAGTGAATTCTATTTCATTGTTAAATCTGCATTTGTTATTGAATATCAAAATAGACACCCACCATCCTGAATACTCCAACTGGAGTGGTTAGACACCTTATGTGTGGGTCAGTGAAAATACCAAAGGACTGTATTCTAACCCACAATCTATAATCTCAGTATCTACAGTACAGGGAGACATATGGCATTGCCATGCACCTCCATGCCCTTGTCTTATGGACTGCATAGAGGTCCTCAGTCAAGTAGGAGTTCTGTAGATAGGAAAAAGTGCCTTAGTGTTGAAGGCCTGTGGGACTATGATATCCCCTGCCTTCTATTATAGGCCTCCCTTGATTGAACCATTGGTACATAGTTATTGACTGTTCTTGACCCTTACATAATTGTCTCACAGTATTACCTAGCACTCAGGTGAATGGATCAGAAATATGTGACGTGTCTTCATTACGCATGTCAAATGGAGTTGACGAACCAAATATGAGAGGGTCAACCTCATTTGACATGCCTTCATACATGTCATGTGGGAGACAAATTGTGACCTGTGCAGTATGCGTCAAAGCGATCAGTGTTCTTTTCTCTGTGTACAGCCAGCAAGCAGAAATGGGGGTTCCTGCGGGATTTAGTACCTGTTTTAGCCACCAGGGGGCACCACTATGGGCTAGAATAGGAAACATATGCCTAAAACTATTATCGGGTACTTTTCTATGGAGAATTCAATGATTTTGATTAAATGTTCTATTTTGGGTGAAAAGGTTCCAAATTAGGCTTTTAAAAAGAATGTGGGTTGGGCCTAAATAAGCATTTTTGTCGAGCTCTGTTGCCATGGGATCAAAAGTTATAGGCAAAAGAATAAGAAAATTATGCTAATTTAGCTAATTAGCATAAATTATGCTAATTATAGATGTATCTCATGACCAATTAGGCGTAGAGCTAATCGCCATTCAGGAAATGGTCATACCTACCCATATTTAGCAAGCCATTCACCTGAAACTAACAGGAGTATCTTCTCTTGCAAAGTATCACTGGAAAGCTAGTGATCTGAATTTTAAAGTTGACCATTAGCATGGAGCACCCTTTCTCCTTGCCTCTACACTGTCTGGTGTCAAGAATACCTTCACCACGGTCTCCACCCTCTCTTTGAGGACTTCATTTTGCAAAATGAAAAAAGAAAAGAAGTATTATGCCATTTTTCCTGCCATAATGCATTATTGCCCTGCCTTGGCGAGTTACTCACTAGGGCTGCATAACTCACCAGGATTGCAGTCATGCATCATGCCGATCCTACATGGTAGATACAGTCATGAAGAGTCGGCATGATACAATAAGGAAGTTTTGGTGAGCCGAGGCATCAGCACTGCATTGGTGCATCCTGACGACAAAGGGACATGAACCTGGAGGAATCGTGTGGTCCTTAAGGAGTTAATTCACCTTACCTGGATCCACTATTAACCCTGGATGGAGTCGAAAAGTCGGATGATTCTTTTTTTTTGTGCCGCCAGTGGTGTGGGGGTATAGGAGGGGAGAAGGTTACTAACACAAAGCTGAACATATTATCACACGCTACTTGACAATGACAGAGGTGGGTGGTGGGCAGATCAGACACTGGAGAGGCATAATGGTGCTCCTTATGGCACAGTGTACGCCATGTGTCGCCGCCAACACGTCTCCAGATGCAAATAAAACACTACCCGTTACCACCGGCCCCAGGCCCCCTGCGTTGTTTGAAGGAGGGTTGGATGAGGTGGATTTGAATGAAGGAATGTTGGTGGGATGCAGATATGAAGATGTGTCTTTGTTTTAATCATGGATTGGGCAGCTCTACCTTGTTTCCCCTTTCAAGTTCAAACAGCTGAAAGTGGGGAGATGGACCTGTAGATAATAGCGGAAGATGGGGTATTAGTTGGACAAACCCTCTTCCGTCTACTACCTAACCTAAGTTTTGATTTTGAAAAACAATATATCATCCAATCAAAATACCAAACTAATACTTGTACCCTGTTGAGTATCAAGAAAACTATCTTATTTTGTGATTTTGAGTAAACGTGTAATCATAAGAAGAGAAACAAAGAAAATAACAAAAGAAAACCCGCAAAGCTTGGCTCTCTTATATTTGCACCAACCTGGAATAATATGTAGGCCTAGGTAATATTGTAGTGCAGACTAATTGTGAAGACAAAAGTTTAATTCACAGCTAGGCTATCACTATAGCACACATCCTCCAACATGAAAATAGACGCTTAGAAATTCACCAGAATAGTATGGTTACCTGTGTTTAGACACATGCAGACGTTCTGGCATGCACATACATGTAGGCTTAATGGGTGAGGTAGTGCTGTCTTTGTAGGTATCAAGGGAGGGGTCGGAAAGGGTGCCTGGCCTGGCGAACTTGGTGAGAGGCTGGCGCAGGGTCCACACCTGAACCCTGCAAAAACGTCACCTTCAAAGACACCAAAAACACATGGAGCGCACTGGGGTCTCCCACAGACAAGGCCTTGCCTTCAGGAGTGGGTGAATAACACAGCTTGTGGGGGTATTGGTATGGTGTCTGTGGTGTGTTGGCTAATACTCCAGTGGGTGTGGTATTGTGGAGGTGGCTGTAGAAGTAATGCACTGGTAGCTGAGGTAATGTGTAGGTTTGGCAGTTGTGACTATATTGGGCTGAGAGCTACTGGTACATGTCTGCATTTTACCCATGTAACACGTTACAAATGGTAGTGATTTACATCTCAAATGTAGGTGGAACATGGAACAACAGACCTATTTGGGCTACATTTCTGGGGTGTTTTAGAAATGTCCTACGATGCGCAATGGGTACCTCTTAGAGTAATGCATTCCATTTTCTATCAGTTCCTCTTTGCTATTCATGGTAGCCAAGGTACCAATTCTGCAATGTGGGGGTCTCTTTCATGTAGGCCTTTGTGTCCATTATTAATAGCTGTGTGGTGTTTACAGTGGAACTGTATAGGTATTTAGAACAGTCCCACTTCAACTATACATCCCCCTACAGGGCTGCCTCCCTCCTCCATGGTCTCAGCTGTTCACACGCATCTCTGCCACCATTTCTTGCCCTCCCCTCTGCCTGCTCTTCAGTTTTGGTGCAGACCAGCACGAACCCTTGCCACTGGCAGCGAAAGAAGTGTTCGAGGAACCTGTCAACTAATTATTTTTGGTGAGGTCCCATCTGGAGCCTGGCCAAAATACAACAGGATCCGGGTAAAAAGGGCGCAAAGACCATCCAATGCCTTTTATTATTCATGCTGGGCTTTCTTGGTCGACCACAGGGTCTGGGATTCTGCCTGTGTGTGACAAGGTGCTGGAGAAGTAGTATTGTTCCTCCTGGTACTTTGTATACCATGTAAAACATTAATGGTAGATCTATATGAATGCAAATATTTTAGACCCCTAGTTTACGGAATTCAGTGAATAAAACTACACGCACATGAGTATTAAGAAAAGTAAGGTGAATGTCGCCTCTTTGCGATAAGGTAAGTCCGATGAATGAGAAGTGAAAACGATATGTTTTGGCCAGTTTCCAGGGCAGTCCTTCCAATTATCACCAAATAGGGTGACTACATTTTTTATTTAGTCTCCTCGACTTCCTCCATAAGGGTAGCAGTGACTAAATTTCAGTACATGTGGAAGATCACATTCTGCCATATCAACACACCATGTACGAAATTAGAAATGGGTAGACCCCCCCTTTAAAGTGCATACACGTAGAGTATGTAATAACACCAAATGTCATTACTAGTAACGCTATGAGGTTTGGCAGCTGGGGTAGTGCATGCATTTACGACATTGTATATATATATATATATATATATATATATATATATATATATATATATATATATATATGCACACACAACGCCGTGTCAACAACAGGAAATGTGCCTGTATGGGTGTCATTTCTTCCCTGTTTTACGTTCTAGTTTACAAATAAAACCGTAGTGTTGTAGATTTTAATAGAATAGTAGAGAATAGACCTATGAGACATAGCGCGGCAACTTGTAATCTTGTGTCTAGTGATAGAATAATAGGAAAGCTAACTTCAAAGGCAATTAAAGGTTGTACCATCTGTGTCACCCTGTAACTCTTGTGCTGCCTTGTACTACTAGGTCTACTACCGAGAAGTTCTGCCTGCCCATAGATGACCACTACAAATGGTAGAGGTGGGCATGTTCAATGACCCAGAACCATATGCACCAAGGACCCCAGAATGACTAGGGTTGTGTGTGGCAGTCTTACCAACCCCAACAGCATACAGCTGGTCACAACCCCCTCCCCACCAAACTGGTAACCCCCTCCCCTCTGTAGACAAGGTACACCAAGTTTAGCATTTGTCTCTCCATAGAGATTTATAGAGATTCTAAACAGTAAATATCTTCTTCAAATACAGAATATATGATCCAAATGTACCATAACCCCGTGAGATGAAACCTTTAGTACATACATACAGCAATTTCAGACCACAGAATTATCAGATAAAGCCTACAGAGATGTATTGGTGAATCTTAATTTTGTCTTATGCTAATCTTCCATAGAGCTCCAGGAGCTGAAATGTCTAATCTAATCATAAAACCCAAACTAAACATATATCACAAAAACAAGTTATCTACCATTAGTACATACATATGCTGATAACAATGCCTCAATATTGTGCCAAAATAGTCCATAGGAGAAGAACAGTGAACGAAAATAGAAATCAGGGCTCCCCTATCCCTTACACCGTGGCGACTCTGAACCATTGACTAGTCTACAAGTCTCACTAGTAGGACTTAGAGTCGCCGCGCTAAAAAGGGACTTTCTATAGGTATGTTGCACACTGCATGTCTTAGGTTTTACAGAAGGCCTTTGATGTGCGCGAAGTAGTGAGTAGTATAACGGAGTAGATGTTAGGATCAGGCTTAGGCCACATTCAGATGCATAACATGCATGCCAGCATGCACTCTAAAGGTATACGATGGCTAGGGTCATCGAGGTGACCGACATAAAATAAACAAGATCAAACTTGCCAAATCGATGACTCAAATTTTGCCGACCGAAACGGGTCTTCTATAAATGATTACATTTATTAGTAGGTGACAGCATCAAATGTTGTCACTACGAAGTCCATGTGCCATGGTCACTGCTGGCTGTCAGCCTAACACATTTATAAACTTGTTATTTTGAATAATTTAACTCGTTCATTTATACCCATCACTCAAAAAAGAGTGTAAGAAAAATAGAAAAAGTGGGTCACATTTTACTTCACTCAAAACTTTCTGCCTCGTCCAGCACAAAAGAAAATGTGTGCCCAACTCATGCCCATGTATAATACATTTGTATATGTTTTACTTATCCTTTGTGAAATTAGGTAGCCTCTGCCGTCTGTTTTCTATAATTAATGGGTGACTCATATGTTCACTCTAGCCATATTTCATAGCTGGCAATGTATTGTTGGATGGGAGTAAAATGGGATGGCAAACCAATATTAGCAAACACACCAAGCCCGTGTCACAGGCGCGGCACTGTGTTTAAATTAACACCTCAGTGACTTGAGAAGACATTTCAATTTGTCTTCCAGAGAAATATGTAGGCTAAATTATCCAATAAACACCTTGTTCTCCAGTGAGCCTGCGCCTGGTGCCGCCATGACACCCACCTGACTCCCTAGGGGAGCATTGGGTAATTGAAATAGCACTGAATAAGTGTTGAAATTCTTAGGGAGAGGGGGCAGTGAGAAGGGGACAGTAGTCATTGAGAACAGTGCATCGGGGAACTGAAGAAGTATAGACGTTTATTGAATATAGGCTTGTGTGAAAGCTGTTGAGATTGATTGATTTTAACCTCTTGTATGTACTTTCTGATTTTACTGAAACATACATTGGGAACAAAAATAATCCCATATTATGGGAGTGAGATAAAATCTTGAGAGTTGACAGGGGCGTAGGAAAAGGGGGGGGGACCAGGGGGGGGCCTGGGCCCCCCAATAATGAGGAGGTTCCCTATATAAGCCTATATAAAATATAACAGCCCCCCCCAACCAAGTCCCCTGGGCCCCCCAATAAAAATTTACTTCCTACACCCCTGGTTGATCGTATGCTTTCGCAGAAGAAGATGCCCGCACCTATGCATTTTTTCAGCCTCAGGAACAAAAAAAAACTAGTTAGAAGATAAAACTATTACAACCCACAGGGGAACACACACGCATTCACTCCTCCCGCAACCCACTGATAACTAAATAAGAAGAATAGTGTGCTGGACACCAAGGGCGTACTGGTGAAGGAGCGGTAGCAGTATGCTCCTTCTTTTATTTGGTAGTCATTAGGGGTGTGTCTGTGAAGTAATTAGCGGCCTGCCCAGTCCAGCGCCGCACTCCACTGACAGGTGAAAAGAAAGTAGTTGTCGGCGCGTCGTAACTGTCGGTGTAGACGGATGGGGCGGCGGCCCAGGTGTTACCAAACCCATCATACGGGGCGGTCAGCGGCCCAGCAAGCAGCAGCAGTTGGCGCCGCGCCCTGAGCTACTCACCGGCCTAACGAGCTGCTCACACCACCACATAGTGGTAACTGTGAGCAGCCCTCACTGCAAGAGGAGGACATTATGTACTTCCCTCATTTACAATGCGGTATGAGGTGTTGAATTGAACTGAAGAACTACAAAAGCTGCACACTTATATGTACATATTAGATGAGAAGTTTGCTCTAGCTAAAAGAACTGATTTGTCACACGCTGTTCTAGTCAAAGCCTTTGATTTCCACTGGGGTTATAGCACAACCGATGAAAGTATGGCATGCTAGTGAACAAAATTGGCGTACTCATCATCAATATATTAGATATTGCCTTCTACTGACATTACTTTTTATATACTACTTCCAGTGGCAAAACTGTATTAAGGTAGCATATCTACTAGCCCATAGGTATAGTGCCAATCATGCATTTGAAAAGGCCAAAATGAAGTGCAAATAAGCATATTTGAAAAATGACCATACAAATCATGTTAAACAATTGTAAGAAAGATGTCCTTTACTTCCTAGCCATCACCGTCTATGTTCGGAAATAACAGAAGTTTACAAGCACCTTATACAGTCTTGTTATTGTAGGGACTTTGACTAGCGTACAAAGCTCACACACACTAATGTACCAAGTGCATGTGTGACCTTAGATGTCTAACTGTATAATCTGGCCATTGCTAAAGTGTGGGTCCTGTCCATTTAGTGTGTGGGTGACTCATGCCTTGATGGGCGTGTGGCAATGAGTAACTCGGCCAGATCCTCGGGCAGCTCACTGACCACTGAGAGCAGCTGAGAAGTACTCACCGACTGCCTAGAAGGCCAAACAGGGCAGATTAATGACCACTGTGTGGACAAGGAGCTGGTGGCTGGCAAACACACCTCCACACTATAGCCTACACCCAGGGAACCAGCAGCTGTGGATGTCTGACAACATGTCTAGTCAGAGTGTACATGTGTCCTCCTGTGTGTTTTCTATACTGACCTTTTGGGTGGCACTGGAGGAACTAATATTTGATGCACATTCCTGAACATGAATCTAGAGACTTGTTATTGCAAGGGATATGATATACATTAGTCATAAGCACTGGGGATGGGCTCGAACAATTAACAAGAACCGGATAATTAAGCATCACTTGACAATTATTCAAGACAACAGTCCTGAACTACTCAATAGCACAACGATAAATGGTTCATAAGTCTCTACATAGCAACCATAGAAAGGTAAGACACCCTTCCACATTAATACAAGTATCTTCAGAGACTCCTACATGTAGGCTCTACCTTCTACTCGAGTAGCAAAGAACTAAAGATATTTCCTTAACCCTCACACAACCCATCAACAGCAGCATCACAGGCCCTTCTGCTGGTGCTGCTGAGTACCACCGTACCTGTATCAGTTTCCCCTCTAGCACTACCATGTCGCCTCCCTGTCTGCCAGGCCATCTGGCAGGCTCCAGCCCAGTCCTCTACACACGAGCTGCTCACACGACTCACACAGGCCTACCACGAGCAGCTCCCTCACCTCAAAGCTTTGAGCGAGCTGATTACAATGAGCAGTGTGATTTATGGCCATGTTTATGTGTCCTTTTTCTTGGGGAAAAGGGGAAATCAATGTGAGTGGCACCACTCCCTCGGGAGGAGGCAGGGGGTGGGATGGCATACTACTGTTAGCTCTCCATACCTGGGGTGTGGGTGGATGTGGGGAGGTGTGTATGTAGGCAGTTGTGTGTACCTTTTGTTGCGATGGGTTTTGTCAGGTAAGGGTGTGGTACAGGGATATGGTGGTTAGCTTTGTTTACACCTGTGGTATTAGGTGTAAGCGGGAGTGCAGTTGCTTCCTGGTGACATGCACTGATGAGAGCTGATAAGATGGAACAAGCTTGTCCCTGGAAGTGGTTATTTTCCATGACTTATCTGTGTGTTTTGCCGGTTTTGGAAGAACCAGCAAAATCCAAAATGGTGGATCCAGTGGGTGTGGGTATAGAATCCAATAGACAGACATGTCAAGGTACTGTCACATACACGTGCTTCAATGAAAAATGTTTCACTTCCTGGTAACCATGTTCTCATAAATGGGTTGTCACGGTGGTATTTTAGAGCTTGGGATGCTATTATTTATTGGTTCATGGGATATCCCTTTCACTTGTCATGCGGGCAGTGCTAAAGCCTTCAGCCACCTGTGAATCCATCATGAAGAGGACACCTAACACCTATTTATCACCTTTTGAAATAAAGATGCTCTTTTTATCGATCACACTTATTGCATTAGTACAAGGAAATATGGAGTCAAAAGATAGGACAGAAGAGAGGAGCTACAAGGTTCTATTGATATCAATCTGTTACTTCTAAACACCTTCAAACGCAATTATGTAGAGCTCCCTTCAAGGGTTTGAAACGGTCGATATGCACTGGCTTATACGCAGGGTTTTACGAGAACGTCTTTCTTCATATGCAATTTTGCCTGTTTTCTTAGAAAGAGTAAAAAAATCTTAATGCACCCCTTTTTCTTGGCCCACGTGTACAATATCAGATTCAGGCCATATTCAGCTCTAGGAAAACAGAAAATAAGGTTCGGGATGTTTTACCACCTAACCCTCAGAACTCCCTCCCCCGACCACAACCGGCTTCCACCCCCCCCCCCGCCTCCTCATTCCTCGCTCATCAGCCAGTGTTAAGCACAAACCTCCAGCTGACAGAAGCCCGCCCAAACACAGGTGCTGCCTAACAAGAGCAGGCACCAAACTGAAGGTCGGCGTGGGACGGCGCCACCAGGTGCCCTTTGTAGCATCAGACCCTGGAGGAGTTATGGATGTGCCTCCAGAGGGTACTCCCTCACCCCTAGAGCCACCCACCAGACCCCCAGCACTTCCCAGCCGCCCTCTCCGTCCGTCATCCGGCCCGGATTGATATGTTTTGCTAATGTAATTAGAAGAAAGGTTACTCTTCTTGGGGCAGGGCCCAGGGCGGGCTAATTGAGTTTGGGCCTAGTGTCGAAACACGATGAAGATTTGTGAGGTGTCTGATGACCTTCTTGCTGCCTGGAGAGATGCCTCTTACAGGATGCCTGCTTAAGGACTCACCTCCCTGTGGCACAACGAAAGTTGCATGGGGTGAAGGGAGCAGATCTAAACACCCTACCATATAATGCAGTAGCAGGGTAGAATTTAACCAAAGAATTAATTCGCTGGTATTTATTGGAGAATTGTCAATGTCGAATGATGCACATAATAAGATGTAGGGTCGTTAGGGCCTTCTAACTATAGTCTCCTGCTAGGTATTTCTCAAACACTACGATCTGAGCCTCCCCACTACGTTCTGCACACCCCCTACGATCCAGTCAGATCGTAGTAAGGGGGAGTGGGTGACCCTGTATTACCTATGATTGCCTATACAGGTGCATGCCTTTCCCTTCTATATTTGTAGCAATCGTAGTGATTGATCCTGCCAACCCAAGAATCCTCTTCCGATTGCCTTCCAATCCAGGTCAGGGTGGTACGATTTGGGGGTGCCCAAAACATAGCGTTTGAGAAATGACTTCCAGGTTGATGATATCCAAACTTTACAAAATCATGTACTAAGAATTTGCCTAAAAAAATGTAAAACTATAGAGATGAATCCGTTAATGGTCTACATCAAGGATGTGAATTTCCCATGTTGACACAGAGGAAAAAAGAATTATCACCATCTTTAATGTCCAGGTCGTATAAAAAATAAAGATAATTAACGATATTGGCAATAAAGCAATGCAAAAAAAACACACACACAAAAGTTTTAGCATTTGAATCGTCTGCCCTCTTTACGACTTTAGATGACCCAAGCAGATGGCCCTATAGCTGATGACCTATGTGAGAGGCCATGAAGTTATCAATAAAATGTTTAAGGCTAAGGCAAAGCCCTATGTTATAGTGGCTCCTATGTTCAAAAAACTATAGTCTATACAAAATTATCATACTATTTAATACACCATAATTATTTGAATAGAAGGAAGCTTTTGTTTTCTATCAGGTAAAGCACAGCTCCACATAGCTCATCCCCCCCAGCCCAGTCTACTACAATATGCTATCTATTGAGGTCCAATAATTCATCATGTTGCCTGTAAAAGGTCATTAAATGGCAAAACTAATAAAACATCATGTTGCCTGTACAGGGTTATTGTATGGTATTGCTAAGGTGTTCGTGATGCATTGCTACCCAGGTAACAAAATGAGGTTATTATAACGTTAAATTAACGTAATTTCTGAGTTGAAAAAACGTTCAAAGAGGGTTCAGTTTAACTCCATTTCGTTGACTCAAACCAACATTTAATAAATGTTGAAAAAATGTTGATTCAACACAATAATTCTCATGTGAATATGTAGAAAAAATAAAGTTGAATTAACCTTGAAACAACCTCATCTTACTCCATACCAAGCCTGTATTGCCATAGGAGATTCACATTATTTCTAATTTTCTGATGTATTTGATTCATCAGCCCCCCCCCCCCACATCTAGCATATTTATACTCCAAGTGAACATGTACCGCCTTTTGCAAAGGGACCCTGTACCTCATATGTTAGAGTAGCAGTGCATTGATTCATAAGAGGAAATACAACAGGAATGACTTATACAAAGTCTGAATGTTTCAATAAAGGTGTCTACCATACCATTGACCCTAATGTAGGGAACAAATTCATTCATTTCTGAATATTTCTACACTAAGATATATCTAGACATTGGATCTTGATAATAAGGTTGATACTACTACAATATCATTATCATTAGAATTTACATTAGACAGATACCTGTATGCATCATCTAGCCCAGTCTTATCATAACATTTCCTGCCATCTAGTGAGTCATTCTGAAACCACAGAATAACGTTCAATTAACATTTTTTTTAACCAGTTAAATCAACATTGTTTTGAGTCCACATTCTCAACGTTGATCAACATTCATCAAAGATTTTCTGGAAAAATATCTGCTGAACATTGTTTGAATGTTAAACCAACATCTATGAAAAAACGTTTTCTCAAAAACCCCAAATCAACTTTGAACCAACATTTTTCAACAAAAGTTAGTCCAACTGACCACCAGTGAACGTTGATTAACGTTCACTTAACATTTCTTGTTACCTGGGTAAGCTGTTTGTGATGCATTGCTAAGGTATTCATGATGCATTCCTAAGGTAATCATGATCTGTTGCTAAGGTATTGATTATGTCTTGCTAAGGTATTTCTGATGTGTTGTTAAGGTGTTCATGATGCGTGGCTAAGCTGTTCATGATGCGCTGCTAAGGTATTCATGATGTGTTGCTAAGGTATTCATGATACATTGCTAAGGTATTCATGGTGTGTTGCTAAGGCATTCTTGGTGTGTTGCTAAGGTATTCATTATGTGTTGCTAAGGTATTTCTGATGTGTTGTTAAGGTATTCCTGGTGCATTGCTAAGGTATTCTTGGTGTGTTGCTAAGGTATTTGTGATGCAGTGCTAAGGTATTCGTGGTGCATTGCTAAGGTATTCATAATGTATTGCTGAGGTATTCATGATGCGTAGCTAAGATATTCATGATGTGTTGCTAAGGTATTCATGGTATTCATGATATGTTGCTAAGGCAATCATGATGTGTTGCTAAGGTATTTGTGATGCGTTACTAAGGTATTTGTGATGTGTTGCCAAGGTATTTCTGGTGCGTTGCTAAGGTATTCATGGTGTGTTGCTAAGGTGCATGATGCATTGCTAAGCTATTCATGATGTGTTGTGAAGGTATTCATGATGTGTTGCTAAGGTCTTAATGGTATTCTGTGATGCTAAGGTATTCATGGTATTTATGATGCGTTGCTAAGGTATTCATGATTGGTTGCTAAGGTTTTCAAGATGCACTGCTAAGGTATTCATAATGTGTTGCTAAGGTATTCATAATGTGTTCCTAAGGTATTCATGATGCATTGCTAAGCTATTCATAGTATTCATGATGTGTTGCTAAGGTATTCATGATGCACTGCTAAGGTATCCATGTGTTGCTAAGGTATTCATGATGCACTGCTAAGGTATCCATGTGTTGCTAAGGTATTCATGATGTGTTGCTAAGGTATTCATGATGCACTACTAAGGTATCCATGTGTTGCTTAGGTATCCATGATGCACTGCTAAGGTATCCATGTGTTGCTAAGGTATTCATGATGTGTTGCTTAGGTATTCATGATGCATTGCTAAGGTATTCATGATGTCCCTATCCCTAGTACTAGAATGGAGGGCAATGGAGCATAGCTCCTACATCGATGGCGGGTGCTGTAAGAATGATAACATGCAAGCAAGGTCCTAATATTGCATACTACATGTATATCTACCCCTAAATGTCTAGATGTCATACCTCTTAGGAATGATTCATATTAAACAAGCTAGGTTTAATATTAGACTTGTTAAAAGGATTAGTGGTTCCTTCATCTAATTCGTCAATATCAGTCTCCAAGCACTAACACTCCTAATTGGAAAATAGGTAAGGTATTCTAACCAAGCCTATGGTGGAGTGAGAGGTGTATGGCATATTCACAAACCATGAACACACCTGTAACTCTCCAATCCCAAACACACCAAATTGGAACATTGGATGAGTTTAGTACAAAGCCTCTGCTTACTATAGAACAAAGCAGAATTGACCACAGCTAATGCCCACCAGTTCACTCTCCTACATTATGTTGTGTATTGACTTAACATGGTTGAGTTACAGACTAAGCCTATACAAGGATTATATTTCTTGGGGCTACTTTCAGTCCTTTTCCACATGGTATATATACAGTCAACTCTCTGTAATGTGGTCACCATTCCTTCTTTCCAAAAGTGACCACATTGGCGAGGTGACCACATTAGAAAGAGTCTCATGTTAATGGTATATATGATTGAGTTAAGGTGGTCTTGATCTACCCAAAACACCCTCTACAAGACTTCAAAGGGGCTGGAAGGTGCACAGAGAAGTCCTGCTACCCCACAGGCCACCTCCCACCCCCTACAAGACTTCAAAGGGACTGGGAGGTGCACAGAGAAGTCCTGCTACCCCACAGGCCGCCTCCAACCCCCTACAAGACTTCAAAGGGACTGGGAGGTGCACAGAGAAGTCCTGCTACCCCACAGGCCACCTCCCACCCCCTACAGGACTTCAAAGGGGCTGGAAGGTGCACAGAGAAGTCCTGCTACCCCACAGGCCAGCTCCCACCCCCTACAAGACTTCAAAGGGGCTGGAAGGTGCACAGAGAAGTCCTGCTACCCCACAGGCCACCTCCCACCCCCTACAAGACTTCAAAGGGACTGGGAGGTGCACAGAGAAGTCCTGCTACCCCACAGGCCACCTCCCACCCCCTACAAGACTTCAAAGGGACTGGGAGGTGCACAGAGAAGTCCTGCTACTCCACAGGCCGCCTAGCACCACCTAGAGCTCTTCAAAGGAGCTGGTAGGTGGGTAGTAAGACTTCCCCTAGATTCTATGGAGAAAGAGTGGTGTCACAGTTACCAGCTGGGCCCTTATCAGCCTTATCTCCCCATTGACAAGAGTGCTCCAGCAGGATAGGAAATGCACTAGAAAGAAAATTGCATCATATTCTTAATTGGTAATTTTCTAATCCCCATGTTAGAAAAGAAAGAGGCAAAAAGGTTACTTTTTCTAGTAAATTGCCTATATAATTTGACCATTTGCTATTTGGAGTGACCACAATAGAGAGAGTAAAAGTGACTTTTTAACTGGAAATTAGTGACCACAAGGAGAGGTGACCACATTAGAGAGGTGACCACATTGCAAAGAGTTCATTGCATTAGAATAAAGAGGAAAATAATTGGGTTCTTTCCAAAAGTGACCACAATGGCTAGGTGACCACATTAGAGAGGTGACCATAACTAGAGAGTTGACTGTAGATGTAAGTAAGTTAGTGGCAAGCCACTAACTTAATAAGCATGGAAGTTGTCTGGACCGTTGATGATAGCTGCCATCAGCACTTCTCTTACCAATACCCACTCAAATAATGGCCACTCATAGGGGCCAACGTGGGAGAGAAAAATGTTTACTTTGATCTAGAAGCCACTTGGCTTCATTGAAAAAAAAACCTGCTGCACTAATAGATTACTCACCAACCTAGTCATTTACCTCAGTATGTTTCAGAAAACTTAAACTACGTCCAGATACGTTTGATAATAGTTATATCCTGACTTCATACGATTGAGGGAGATAGAGAGATTGCATGGGCTTTCCCCTACGTATTATTTATTCCACCTTCTCTGACGCACATTGAAAATTAAGTATCGATTAGTTCCCGCAGACAATGTACTGTGAACTATTTTCGCACACAAAAACACACATAAGGTAAAGCCTTGAATATATAATGAGTTGTTGTGTCTTGACAAACGCATGACTAACCTCCTCTGATAATAACAGCGAATCTCACATCTATACATGTTCATAATAACAGATTAGGATGTAGGAACGACGGGTACACAGGAAATAAATCGGTCTATAATCGGGAGCATTTTTCTCAGTGAATACATATATCAAAATTAATGTATTCAAAATGTAGAAACTAAATTATGACAAATGCGTATCGGGTAGAGAATCAGACGATAATATGTGCCTGGAAATATCTATCTATGCACATGCAGAAGGTCAATATCCCATTTCTCGTGTAAAATGGAAAATGGGTGCCTTCAAGAATTCTCAGACAGACAAAACCATTAAACCTGTGCCATTAACGTCCGCCCCTGAACTGGCCAATGACTAGGTTCGGCTGTGCCAACAAAGTCCAATATCTCTGAAAACCATGCCTCTCACTGTGAGAAACATAGCGACCTTCACCGAGCGTTGTTCTGTTTTTGTGGGATTGTACCCCTTCTCTCTGTCCATTTTCCCAGCAGGCGACACCATTGTCGTTAAGGTGTTCGTAAGAGAGACGGAATGGCTGACCCACTGATCATGTGACTGGCCAGGCGCCAGCTGACGGTCGGCGCCAACTGGAGCGAGCAGACGACTTCCAGACTAGCCCACTGCCAAAATGGCGGCAATCCTGCTGTAGGCCTTTTGCTGCGACATGCGACGTAAGGCGTGTTGTGAATTCTATTGTCAAAGGAGGCGTGTGGCAGTGTCTTACAATCTGTTAAGTGTGTGTGGTATTGTATGTTCACAGTATTTTAGGTATGCTGTTTAGGTAGGACTCGAATGAGAGATGAATTTTGATTTTAAAATGGGAGAAAAGAGGGTAGAAGCGATTGATTCACCCTTTGTTTATATGTCTGTAACACTGAGTCACTGATCATTATAATAATTGAATGTTGTACCGAGTAACAATCATTAAGTCATCTTATACAAGATATGAAAAAAAATCTTTTTTAATATATTTCCATATAATGATAAATATGCATGCTTTTGTTTAAAGTTCTTGGAGTAGTTCAATCCAAACGATCGTGTTTTTCTCAGTTTCCGCCAATGTCAATGTACATGTACCTAAAGATCAGACATATTAGACCATAATTTTCCTACTGTAATTGCCTTCAATGTCACCCCACCCCCCTTCCTCTCGTACATGTCAATCACATCCAGTAGCACCCATGAATAAAGTAATTTCCAGTGACTTGGATAGTCACACGGGCTACACTAATGTACCCAAATGTATAATATTCCCTGGCCATCATTGTCCTGACCTGTGAGAGGTGGCAGCCTGTTAACTATATGTGTTGGCACCTTTTATATGTGAGCTATCTTATACAGTAGTATGCATTCCAACTTTCTAAGGGTCACCACTGATTATGACTGAGGTTAGAACATTATCTCAACCATACTGTTCCCAGTGGGCCTTTCTGAGGTTGCCTCACTTGCAGTGAGGGCCTGTTCCCAGACTATCTCTCTCACCTTCACTGACATTTTGGTACTCAGATTGTGGTTTGTGTTGGTAAACCGTGGGACGTTCCATATGAAAACTTCTGTAAATTACATATGTTCATATAGTAATATCAGCACCATGTACATTGCACTCTGTGCTGTATAATATAGATAGACATAGAACTTCTGGATCGTGTTTCAACAGTTTCCACGACAGGTTCAGCCAGCTACGACTGGAGATGGGTCAAATCTTAGCAGGTGATCTTAGGATTTTGGCCTTGGTGACTAAATAGCTGGCTACATTACTGGGTGATCGTACTGCCTGCTGACTAAATAGCCACCACAGCAGTGACTCAATAACGGATCCTGGTATGACAACCCTCCATGTGAATAATTAGTGGGTAGCCTTAGCTGCTGCCCTCTGCACTCCTTTGCTCAAATGTACCCAATCTGGGCTCTTTACACTAATACCTATAACCCTGTGGCCAGCACCTTTGGCTCTGGTATGGCAGTTTTTTTTCCTAAAGAATAAAGTATCATTTGGAAAAATGTGGTGTTTCACTTAATAATTGAGCATTATGTCCACACATGGGCCAACTATGTAGTTACTAGTATGGTGTGGTGTAGATAGAGCACTAGGCCTTACAAAGCTGTCATGCCTGTCATACCCAACCCTCACCCAACATGGCTTTCCAATAAAATTACAAAGGATATCACACCTAGCTGACACCTCAGCCCTACTATTAAGAAAGAATAACAGAGCGTTTTCGATACAATTAGGTCATTAGATATAGATCTATCATATGTGATTTGAAAGGGAATTATCTAGAACAATTATACATTATTTGGGCTGGGGGGTCTCGGTTGTCCTAAAACCACCTCAAACTGGCCCCACCAGGCCCCTATTCAAGGCCCGGCCCCTATTGATTTGACAGCCCTCCTACCCTGACCCCTATTCAAGGGAGGCTGCTATTCAAGGCCCAGCACCTATATGAGACATTGCGGTAGTTACTGCAGCCCTATGCTCATTTGAACACAGGAGTGCATACTAGACCATGAAGGAGGTATGACTGGTCACTATGTAGCCAATAGTGGCCCCTACGACTGGGTGCTATGACTTCATAGTGTTGTGTATTGAGCCAGTAGTTGAATAAATAGCAGCTGCTATTTTGAGGCCTCTACTGGAGCTCACTATGTAGTCACTGGTATGGAGTCTTACACCTCCCACTACGATTTGAGGGTGTCCAGTCGTGGAAGCTATTGAAACACGATCCAGTTGTGACTTCCATCCATAGGGTGAGCATAGTATAGTACAGTAAAATAGCTAACTCACATAAGCAACAGCCATAATAGTCAATTAAATGAATTATTTAACCTTTAACTTTAAGGCTTTTTAGTGGTGGTATGCATTCATTATTGGTATAGCGGTTATGATACTTACATCGATAGTCCACTAGGCCACTGTCGCAGAAATTTATATAGGAAATGTATGGCTCAATCACACGACAGAGGCCAAGTGGACTTTGGGTTTTGGAAACGTTCTAGGTGTTATTTCAAATAACCACATCCCACATGCTAAGACAACACGATACACAATGTAGATTTCAGTCTGCCTATGCCCTGACCAATTCCTAGGAAAGTTACATTAACTTCAGAAATGTAAAGGCTATATATATGGCATAACGTTTTATCTTGCCAACGTCACAATATTATCTACAATGGGAATTTACTTACTGGAGAAAACACGTATATATAATTATATCTTCATAAACAAACTATTCCCATTCCCCAGACTATATTATCATGAACAACAGATAGCTGATATTCAACGACAGTATATCAAAAAACATGTGGCAGTGTTTAACAAAATATTGAACAAACCATGAAATAATATTTGAAACTGTCAGTGTGCCTTAAACCCCCGACCCATCCAAAGCCTATCTCAGCCACTGTGGTCTGCAAAGTGCGGTGTCAAGGGAATGTCATTCCTTATTGAGACCCCATTAAGTTAACCCTTTAAGGACTGTATAATGCGATTCCTTTGTTACACTAAAACCCATAGTCCACTTTGCCTCTGTCGTGTGATTGAGCCATACATTTCCTATATAAATTTCTGCGAAAGAGGCCTAGTGGACTATCGATCTAATTCACCATTGCAGTGTTGGCAAGAACTGGCTAAACTTGCCAGGGCTGCTTCTTGCATCATGACTCCCAAAATGTGCTACCGAGTAAGTGGGGCGCAAAAGGGTTAAGGCGAGTGCCATGAGAATGGGACGGAGGCGGGAGTCCAGCGGCGGGAAGCCACCAAAAATGAAGCCACTTGCCACTGATTAGCTGTCACCTTATGAGACCCGGCCTTGTCTTCCAATTTCACACGCGATCTAGGGGTGGTGGTTGAACCCCCTCCTGTTACCCTTCTCTGCCTCCTTCACCCTATGTCAGTGCCACCTTCCAACCTTCAGCCACCACGCGCGTCTAACAGTAGCACCTTATATCTCTCCATATAGCATGAACACTTTGTCTCTCTTTTGGTAGTGATGCACATGGCTGATGCAATAAACGTACGTTATGTGTCATTTCTACCAGCCTCTATTCTCGACCGGTGCTTACACAAGCCAAGGCATAATTTAAAGACTTCCCACCAAATTGTTGTGAGTCCTTGTCAACCTGTGTGAAGTGGCTCACCCATGTCGCTAGATGGAACACGACGTCGTTATAGCACAAGATCACCAGGAATAGCATTTGCTATGCCACGTGAGTCTAACACACAGTGGCGAAAGAATGGAATGAGTTATCACTCAAAAAGGAGTCACCATTGATGACTAATCATGGCGACAGATGACGACAATTTGCTGGGATTAGTTTGTTATGCACACATCTTTCTAAAGTCCACTACAATAGATGTGTCGCTCGTTCAAGTTCATACACTCTCAGCCGCAATTGTAAATAGGCTATAAATACGCCTGTAGGTAGGCAGTAGAACAAGCTGTAGCTACATCAGTATCTAAATCTGCTATGTACGTCCATACCTACAACAACTACAACTGTATTGCAGAATAAAAAGCACTCTACTGTATATCTACATAGTGGGGCACACGGCGTAGGGCTATGAGTACACAAGTATGCTTTCTGACAGGAGTGTCCCTCAGCATGTATGTATGCATGTATGTATGTATGTATGTATGTATGTATGTATGTATGTATGTATGTATGTATGTATGTATGTATGTATGTATGTATGTATATACACACCTTACATCTCAGTGTAGGTATCAAATTATGAGGTTCGGCTTGCAATTTATTGCATAACATGATTGACTTGTGGGCATAGGGCATTGCAATAGGGTATTGCAGTACACATAAGCTCTCCAGGATAAATGCAGAAGACGAGTAGGGGTGGAGAAAATGCTGCTCTATATTTGATATGTAAAGGTTTCTATGGGTACAATGAGCAACTCACAGTTTGCATGGGAAGGAAGGGCACTAGACCACTTGTATTATGACGTTGCATGGGCAGAGTGAATGGGTATCGCCTGCACAGTGCACAGTGCAGATATAGTCACTGGCCAAGCAGGGGGAGAATTAAACGCCTAAGAGATAACACAGGGTCGTTTTCTTTCCCTTCAGTGGAGCTGGCCACCTCTCTAAACCCTGGAGTCCTGCGCTCTGCTGGAGGAATTCTCCAGCGCCTGACGCACGCGAACAGTTCCGTCGAGGAACCGTGGCTCCGTGTTTTCCTTACACCCATTCCTGCCACGGTCGGGTAGAATCTGTCACGCCTCTGGCGGGAATAAAATAGATTAGCGGGCGAGCACTGAGAAAGGCTTGCACGAGAGGTGGGCAAAGGCAGTGTCAGTGTACAGGCAATGGGGTTATAGGGAAGTATGTGATCAACAGTAACGCTATGAGATCATTACCCGAGCCCTATAACTTTCTGGTGTGGTTATCACAAAGGAACAAAATGGCGACCTTCATACTCTAACCAATTATAGCAGTACAACGTTTTCAGGCTCTGGGTAGAGGGGTGTAGCAAGACAGGTCTGCGAAGGTCAAGAGGCCAATGCGGGAGTTCAACATTGTAAAAGTTGTGAACGAAAAAGTGACCTCGCCACCTACATAACCCCAGAGAAGCCTAACATGCGCAGGCGCTGCACACACTGGGGTCAAGGTCAACACATGGTATGCATGCGATCCACCAGAGGTCCCCACCCGGGCGATAATACCGGCACTTCCGGTCTGGACGGGAAGTGGAAACTGGTTTATGCAGCGGGTAGGGCGATGGGCAGAGATCGGGTTAGGGAAGTCTTTTGACGGGACAGGTGAGAGAGGAGGCCGTTAGTGCGGGGTCCTGATCAGTGAAGAATGGCCTGAACACTTGGCCAACTTGATTTGTCCACCTTTGACACGGTCAGGTGTGACCTGCATACTAGGTACTGACCAAACCATGGCAGCAATGTTATTGCTACAAGTGTGAACAGACAGACAGAAAGGCTACTCCATGTCACCTTCAATACGCTACCCATTCAGCTTGGTGACCAAACTCTAACTCCTCTTTCCTGAGGTTAAAATATCCACCAGTTTAGGGCCATATGGCATGAATGCATTTATAATTGGTAGCTGGAAATCAAGCAGTATACTGAACCTATGTTACATGTTTGATGCCCTAATGATTCTCCATGACTGCATTATGAGTACGAATTGGCTTTTAAATGCAAAATGCATCAATGTACTATGCGGCAACAAAAGGGCTAGGTTGTAAAAGATGGCTAAAGACAAAGAGTAACTAATTGTTGTCGATTACCAAACTGATATACCTGTGGCGTGTCTTATTTCTTATATGATGTCTTCATCATTGAAAATGCCCATTTAACATGATACTTAGCATCAATTTGTCAGCAAACGGTCAAGGTTAAGCATAATATCCAAGCTCATAAACACAGGGGTTGTGCATTGTATATCTCTGAATGTGCACCCTTTCATGGAGCTGTTGCCAAATTTCAAGTGTAGAACATTGCTCTGCCAGGTATGTTTAGTTTCTCACGGCAGTCTGTGGCATTTCCCACACTGCAAAAATGGTGTTTAGATTTTAAACATGTTTAGGTCTAAACACGTTTAAAACCTAAACATATAGGTCAGTTAGGTGTCTCATCGACTACACATTTAGGAAATGAACACTTTTATTCTAACTACATAAACATTTATGCTAAACATGTTTAGATGTTTAGAGTTGAGACAGTTGAATAATAGGTGTTTAGATTTAAACATCAATATGTTTAAATACTTGGATGTTGAATCCACACCAGGTAGCAGCACTACCTTTGACTGGACTATCTGCACACAGTTATAATCAATTGTTGTGACAAATGTCCCCAAATCCCATGTTTATCATTGTTTCATTTCATAGAATGTCATGTGAATAGAAAGGGCAATAAAAAATTCACTAGATTCACCTCATGCCACCATCATTACCATAAAATAATCAATAAACTACATGACTGACACCTATTTGATGTTATTCTGGAATAGATAAGGCAATGTCCTTCCTGGCAAGCTGTTGTACCTTCTCAAGTCTCTCATTCTGATGCAGTGTGTAATATATGTACACATATAGGTGTGGCTGACATCTTTGGAGACTTTGACAAGTAAATACCTGCTGATGCCTCCCTAAGTAAATGAGAAAAAAAATCTCTGTTTTTTAATGCATACATGTCTGTAAACCTTAACTCTCCATCAAATCATTTAAACATCTAAACACAACAATTCTTAAACACCTAAACACAAAAATTCATATATCTAAACACAAAAGTTTTAACCTAAACACCTACATTTCTAAACACTTGAGCTAAGCACATTGTTTGGCTAAACATGTTTAGGAAATTAATGTGATTACAAAAACGTTGCAAGAATATGTTTAGAATTGTGTTTAGGATCTAAACACCATTTTTGCAGTGTACCAACTAGGTGCCAGGAAAGAGAGATTTTCTGGTATAATGTGTCATTTAGCCAGGCACATAGGGCTACTTTGTCATTCAGCGTGTCAAATTACTGTACTGAACTCAGCACCCTTTCGAAACAAACTATATGGTAAGGTGATAAAATCTATATATGACAAGGCACCGTTACGCAGGTGCATGCATGAGAAAATGAACTAATAAAATCATCCTTTTTTAACTTAAGAATTGTTCTTGGGGACACTTATCTACAGCACATAAGGGCCGGTTATCACACAAGGTAATTTTTCCGGTTGTCAGTGATGTACCTGGTGTCCTTGAAACAATGTGACTCCTTGAAACAATTGGTATAATATGAGAAATTCTCGTACATACCTTGCAAACACAATCCTGAGACATACTCGAAACATTCTCGTGTCAAAACTTGTGATGCCACCGAGAATTGTCCACATTCACTTCACAAGATTTTGACTCGTGATTTCCACAGGAAAAGAACATGTTCATAATTTTCAAGAAACTCCTGTGTCTTTCTCATATCATGGCACATACCCCAGATTTGCTCCAGTTAAACATGTTATTTTTCAGGGAATAACACAAGATATAGACACATGTTTTGACTTGTGGTTCTCACAAGAATCCACTGATTCATAAGAATGTGCTATTCCTGAAGATAACTCGAGATACAAACTTTTGTTTAATTCCCGGGATTAACTTGAGATGTTTACTCATGTTTTCTCCACAAGAATCCACTGTGTCATCAGAAGGAACACAAATCCTGGGAATAACACGAGATGTCAACTTGTGTCAGTAGTTGTGATTGACACAAGAATCTACTCAGTTACTTCCCAGGGATAACTCAAGATGTGAACTCGTGTCATGACCTGTGATCCCCACAAGATTATCCTGGTTCATAAGAACATGCCCAGTTCTACAGAATAACTTGAGATCTAAACATGTGTCAGGACTTGTGATTGTAATGAGAATTAACTCATATAATCTACAGGAATAACTCAAGCTGTTAACTTGTGTCATGACTTGTGATCCCCACAGGAATCCAATGGTTCATGAGAAGATGTCTAGTATGGAGGAATAACTGAAGATGTAATCTTGTGTCATGACTTGTGAATGCCTCGAGAATCCAATTAGTTCATTCCCAGGAATAACTCAAGAAATCTACATGTGTCATGGCATGTGATCCCCATAAGGATCTACAGGTTCATGAGAACATTCAAATTTTGAGTCGTGTTTAGAGGGTAATTATATTTGTAGCGAAATAACACATTGTACATGCATTATACTTTGACCAATGTTGTGATCGTTGATAACTTACCTTTGGAACGTTATAAGTGATGGATTTTCACAAACTGTATGAGAGTGTGTGTCAATCAATCAATACTGCCATTCTGCTATATATAAAATATCCCCTCTATACAAGGTAGTTTTGTCGTGGTTGTACATGTACTGGGGGGGGGTGGATTGTTGGAAAGAGGCTAATACAGTTCTATTTAGTCAACTGTGATTAACTAGACGCCGGAGAACGTGTTAAGATATTTGCTCAATGCATGGCATTTTTTTTTGTAATGGTACTTAACACATTAAAGGTCAACATATTGTTGTCTTGACATTGCTTAAAATGAATAATCTTCTATACGACAATATTGGACATTATATTTGTAATTGAAAGCCATGTTTTGCCATTATTATTAGCAGCTGGTCGACAGTTCGTCTGTATGTGTTCTCCTGTTCTCCACCTACAATTGTACAGTACGGAAGACCATTTTTTTTTCTGTTCTGCAATAAAAGATATCAAAAACCAAAGCAATGTAGGCCTACAATACGAAATTGTAGATTATGTGACTCGAACATTTGACATTTAGCCTGCGAAGACGCCTAGTAGATTCCTAGCCTCTCAGACCTTACCAGCACTTTCATTTCATTATGCTCCCCAAGGTTTGCTCAGATATAGAACGCTCAGCAATTGCAGTAACTGGATTTTTTTTGCACATTTCAGAAGAGAGGTCGGTAAATTAAATGACACCAAGCAGTATTCCTGAAAAAAGGGGCCAATATGTGGATTCATTTCAACCCCCTGCCACTTCAATTTTAGATTCAGTGAAATGTTTATTACATGCAGACATAACGGTTAGACACTGTATATAGCTCAGTACACCTCACCAGGATACCTACTGTGATAAATCTAAGTTTGAATTCACACATAACTTGTCAGCCTTTCCTTTCTAGACTTGCACGTGATAATTTCAGCGCCGTTATACACAATTACGACAGCTACAGTGATAACATGCACATTAGCTATAACTGTCAGTTACCTTCCCTAAAGTGTCCAGATGGGCCTTTTGGAGGCTATTCCGGCCATGTTTTCCGGCTCATTATCACCCTGGTGGCTAGTGACCCACCTGTTGGGGCGTCTGCTGGTAAAAAGGGTTAATTATGACCATTGATGACGTCACAGCGTCCCAAACTGTGCCTTGGCAATGTCCCCAACACGCAGGACACCACCTGGTGGAGAAGTACAGCTAATGTTAGTGTGCAGTTATGCGCATGGACAACCACTGGGAAAATACCCTTAATTACTGCCCCTGCCTTTATGCACACACCCTTCAAGACTTAATCATAGCACATTGTAGAGGGAGAAGTTACAGAAATTGCATTTGGTTGATAAGAGTTTCCTTCATAGTGATGTTCGAAACATACATGGCAATTTAATAGGGTCTTTGTTGATTTTACTGAAGTGAATAATACTTTCAACATGCGAATGTTGTGGATATGAGTCATGTCTCTTCCATGCTACACACTTATGCAACAAAGACATCGCACTAAAATTGACTGCTATTATTGAATATATTTGGATACTGGTTCATTGTGACATGTTTCCCAGGTGATGCAGGTAAGGCATTGGAAAAGAGAAGAAAGGAAAGTCACTTTCTAATGTCTTTCAATAGATGTTATGTTACTGCCCAAAATTAATGGTCTTCTAGCCACTCCTTTCCACATCGGCACGAATAACATCTGACACGACTTAACCAACTTTATTTATATAGATACAAAAGGATGACATTAAGAGTATCACACATCACATATATCTATAGTTAAAGTGTGTGCACCACATTTGAAATTCATCATGATGGATAGGGCTAAGCATGCATCAGCCATATTTCATCAGTTATATTGATGTCAGACCTTGATTGTTGTGAAAAACACCGCCATATCATCACTAGAAGCTGTTACATTAAGGGGTATTGATGCCTATAACATGTACACACATGCACACTCCAATCTATCAATGTATGGAAGCAAAACTACAATACACTACACCCCAATGATAAACAGCTCTTCATGATGAATATCACAATAATGGCAGTCAATTCTCTTAGTCTTACATTGAATGAAATTTAAGAGGAAGAGTCTACCGTCTTACTGACTGGTTATACCACCATGAATTGTGCATACATGTATACATTGTATTGTACATCTGCATTGCATTGTACATCAGCCTCAAGGCTGCATAATTTGGACATCAATTGTTCAAAATGTTCATTTCGTACATTCATGTAGAGGTTGTGAAGTTTCCTCATACGCTGGAGTGATCACTGTGAGAGACATTATTGACCATTCCTCAACATCCATTATGGCCATGAGCCATGCGCGATGTTGCTGGTATATTCTACATTGTTCTAACTATTGACTACTCATAACTAACCAAAGTGGCATCAACCCTTTTGTTTCTCCCTTGTTCACCACCTCAGGCTCCTGCCCATGCGCAGTAGTGTTATGCTAATTAGTTTTGCTGGTTGTCGGCGTCTCTGACCTCCTCCTGGGTGGTCAGCCTTTGTCGGGAGTCGATCCCTGACCACAGCCCCACCCAATCCTACTTCCGGCCGCCGGTACCTTGCTTGTTGGTTGACAATGGCAGGATTAAGTCTGGACACAGCGCTGGACAATGGTTGAGTGGGGTGAACAAAGGTGGTGTATAGCATGGGCGGGGCTGAGAGGGAGGTGGGGTGTGGTATGGGGGACTATGGGTTAGGGTGACTTAGGTTCAGTAACTTATGGCCAATGGTTCTCATCTTTAATAGTCAGTTCAAGGCAAATGCCACATCTGCTGTCCTTTGAAGACATTCAATGTGCGATACTAATTATGGTGGTAACTGTAACTGTGAAATGGTCTCAACTGGTCACGCTTGAAATACATGTATTAAAAACTTTATTCCTAAACAAAATGAAGGGAGTTATTTGACCTACGTTCTATTTCTGATAACATATACACAAATTTACAAGGGGATAGAATAATTATATCTTTAAGTGGATGAGAAAGAAAGAAGTACAAAAAGATCTTAAATGTACTGAAGCTATTGAATATGGTCTCATGGAGATCCCCTATACTGCTACTTTTATATCCATACACCCGTAGAACACCCACACGTCTCTGCGGATCTATAACATTCACTATAGCCACCATTGATTCGCCCTATAGCTCTATTCAGACACCACCTCCGCCTGTACCTAACAAAGTCTTGGTAACTCGCTTTGGCACCAGTCGGCCCAAGGCCGCCATATTGGGCGTGGGTGCTCACTTGGAAGCAGACGACATTCGCACAATGCACTTCATTAAGGCGCCATTTAGCACGTGCGTTACGCCAGCGTTACGCAATGACGTCATTGATACACCTCCTGGTGCAAAGATAGGCACGTCGCCTGCTAGAGACTTGGGAGGCTCGACGCCACTGAATTCAACCAAATTAAAAAACTCACCACCAAAAGGGAACTCCCCCCACAAGAGAATCGATTCGAGTGAGCGCCGCTGATTCGCCACGACAAAGGGAACGAAGCGACGTTTTCCTCTTACGTCATAGTGCCATGGCGTAATCAGGTTAGATGTAGGCCACCAATGGGCGCAAATCACACTCGTCACTGCGGGATCACACGGCGCATTAGGTCCGCATTGAATGGGCTGCGGAGCGCTGATTGGTCGGCGCCTCGCCAGAACAAAACTGATCATTAGTTGTAAATTGCATTAAAGGGTTGGTAATGGCTGCCTTTGCAGCCGGAGACACATACGGTGTAGGGGCAGGCTGGGGTCTCGGCACTTCATGTGCGAGTTGGTAGATTAGATTAGGGGTTATCTGAGGGTGGGGGAGGGAGGGGGTGGATATGATAGTGCTGATGTAACCTTGGGCACACGGGAAGGGCACTGACTGTGACCTCGACATAAATCAAATATGGAACAACAACAGCAACTGCAATTCTACATTGCTGTACCCCCCATGCACCCACACCTCGACCAGCCTTTTAAAGTTGGATACATCTATTGTACAGTGCTAGTGTAATATCAATGCATGCATACGAAAATGAAAACACGTACAAGGGATATTCCGGGTACTGTGTATATATATTGATAAATGTACTGTTCATCACAAAAAGGCATGTTATCATTAAACCATAGCATTAGCCGCAGCTAGTAGAACCCAACCCAGAAGGGTGGAGGGAGGGTGGGGTTAGGGGTCAGTTATGACATGTACATGTACATGTATACCCATTATTTCCGAAACTGTTCCAACATCATACGGGGGTGTCTTCTTTTAATTTTGAAGATCCATTCAAAAGAAAAAAAGTTATACCACTTTGAAATCTTTAGATTTTCCCACAAACTTATAGGGGGTGGCTAATACGAGGGTGCGGCTTATACGAGAGGATTTACGGTACCAGAACATTGAATCAAGAGCTACAGCCAAAAATTCCTTCTGATGATGATTCAGTTCAGTTGTATGGGTCCCTGCTGTCTCAGCAATTACAACACCACTGACTTCATATACTACTCACACCGCAGCCGCATCACATGAGCGTTTGTTTTAACACTATTGTCAACATTCTTCGTCTAATCATGACAACAAGTATGATTACATCAGTGCAGAGATGGGAAGAACATGTCTTTGAAGATGCAACATCAGTTTGTAGTATACATGGCGAAGGGGTAGAATATTCCGCCACATGTTCATAACATGCGACTCCAACTTTCATCAATTTTGCTTCGGGAATCAATAAAACAGAAAAGGTGCTTTGGAATGATTGGTTAACATTTAATATAAAAACAGTGCCAGAATCGCCATGGTATAACTGCCACTGATACCTCAAAATAAAAGGCGTTATGTATCTTTACTTAAGGTGAAAGTTACTGGTAGATGTAGCACCGAGTCCGGTGGGAGGGACCGCCTATACATACCATTTTAATTGTAATTGGTGTATCAGTTTACCATACTGCCTTTGGCCAGGGAACTCTTAGGGTGCCGCCTTTAAATGAGGACTTGTTGCGAACCTGTATATGAAAGTGAGTTGGGTGCCTAATCCCCAACCTCTATGACAGGTCAGTGGTAGAAGCATTAATTAGGTTTAGCCCTACCTGTTCCCACGGTCGGTGACTATAGCACCCCCTGCCAAGACGTTCTCAGCTTCCTGTCAGAGCCATACATACATCAAGGGGTTACAACAAAATGGCGGCCTCTGTCCTAGGACTTGTGGCGCCGCCACCCCTCACCCCCCGCGCGCATTCTGTCTGCGCAGGTCCTACATGCCACGCCCCTAGCGGGACGCCGACACACTACGTGAGGACCTCCCGCCCCGCCCAGCGTCCACTGTCGTCGACTTGGTCTCTGCAGGACTGAAGGCTGTATTCAATTGGGACCCAGCGTTCCCACCACAGATTGCAGTGAGAGGCAGAGACCTTATAGGGGTACCGCCAATGCTCCATCATGCCTCACATTCACCTCTTTCTCCACCCCAATGGCCTCACTAGCAGCGTCGGGCACCGCGGGAACCGGCTCCAGCACTCTGTGGGTGGCTGTCCTGAAGACAATGCCATAGACTGGCGGCTGGACAAAGAGCCTGGCCTTATTAGGTACTCCTAACTGACCATGCACCTGAGGCCGGCCGACACACGAACAGGGCTCCCTCATTCTCAACCCCCAGACAGTGGACCTACCCCTCCCCTTATAGTAGCTGTCATATTGAAATTCACCACAGCTACTATGGCATATCCGTAATTCTATCTGCATTTGCCCCCTACTGGACTGTCTCCAGTGTCCAGACAACTACTGTCAGACTACTGACACTTTTCTGATGCCAGACCATCATACACGACTGCCTCTATTTTTACTTCCTCAAACACCTTTCAGGCGTCTGTCACCCAGGTTGCTTTTGTTACAGTGCTGTTTGGCCCTCTTGCCTTCATAACCCTTCAGGACACCAAGGCCCTTGCACACCGACCCCTTCCCTTCTTGTCCATCCCCCGGGGTTCCACCAGCCACACGACTCTGTTGCTGTCCTCCTCTGCCCACCTCCATTCTTCACTCAATCCCAAACCTTGCCCTCTGGTGGTAGAGAAACCAATATGCCCCGTGGGGGCTAGGTACGGACCTAATCGGCCGGGCGACCACCCGTGGTGCATCCTCCCGCCCTCTACGATTGATAGGGCTCCTTCAAACACACTCAATCCGAGCCGCCAAAGTGGCATACCCTCAGGTGAGAGGACCTTCCCTCGCCAACCTGCTGACTTCACAGGTAGGACTTATACCCCGCCCATCCCTCAGCCTCTCCAGGGCGCCTCCCTGATCCCCCCTGACCTTGGTCCAGGCGCCTGTCCTCTGGTTTCACACCTGGTACCTGGTTTTTGCAGGCAGTAGTGTGAACTACTGGCAAACCACGTAATGTCTGGGCCCATCATTACTCGTGCGTGGGCTGCTGATATGCCTCATTTAACGCTCACCTTGTGTCTGTAATTTGGCAGATTTTCTAGTTGCATGGGCACCGGTGTCTAGAGATAATTCAATAAGTATGGTAGACACTGATAATTGTGATGTGGCATCTTGGACAAGAGAGTAGAGGAAGAGGACTGAGGAAGTGATGTCTTGAAGTGGAACAAGCCACAAAGCCACAATCTATTTATTTAGTATTCATGCCTCCCATGTATCCCTTAGTAAGATTATACTGAATGCATATAGGGCTGACCCGGGATGCATTATCAAGCAATTAGATACATTCCCTCTATTCACTGCAGACCTTTTTGGATACATTATGTAACACCTGGTTCCCATGATGCTGGTTCTTATCAGTGCTCATCTCACCAGGTGTCAGATTCAAGCAATGACTGTCCCACTAGGCCTCCGTACTGAGCCCTATAGCACCCTCTACATTCTAATTGTTCATGTAGAGTGTTCATCTTTCAGTTATAGAAATATTGATACTTCTCTTATCTTGAATCATATATCATCATATTATAAAGAATAGCTTCAGCTAGTGCATATAGCTACCAGCCATAAAGGGAACACACCGTGTGCCCAACAATACATATAGCCATCAGGGGATGGAGAAAAGTAAAGCCTTTAAGCTAGAGCATTCTGTAAGCAATACACAATGAACCCAGTCTGTCTGTACTGCTTCCTCCACGCCGACTGTGAGCCACTCCCTAGCTGCTCCCAACTGCTCACTACTATTGGGCGGCATAGGGTGGTTGTATGGGCGCATGATGACTACTACAGTGGTTTCCCTTCTCTCCAGCCATCCCACACCATCCCCTCAACTCCCTCAGTCCCCTATGCGTGACAGTTAAGCTGGGGATTCACATTAGGGGGTCCTGGCACCCCCTCCCGTCCCTTATGGATCAGAAACAACCTCCCCTCCCTCCCCTCATCCTCAGTCTACTAGCTGGCGGGCAAGCCTGCATCAGGCCTTGATCCTATGCTGGTGTTATATAAGCTTCATAGGCTGCAGTTGACCTCGATGAAGGCTCACCTCTTGTTAAAGTTGGGTTGTTCGCGTGATGCTCTGTACTGTGGGGACTGAGGTGGTGAAGGCTTCAAAGCAGAAGGTGGGAGGGGAGGAATGTCTTTGTGGTGTCCTTAACAATGGTCACTGGGTTGATTAAAGAAGAGTCTTAGTTATACAAGACTCTATGTATAACATGTATTCATTTCTCATATCAGTTCTCTCATTAATTCTAATGGCATTAGTAATGGTCAGGACGTACACGTGCACTGTGACACTACTATCTACATGATACATATTATAGGTGTTAACTGGAGTAGTTTTTAATGCATGGTAATACCCACCTTTACTGTTGATGCTGTTTGTTGGCGAGATTGCTAATTGGGATCATATCAGGTGAGTGAGTAATAAATGTTTAACGCCATTTCGACAGCTAAGGATATATTCATGGCGAGATCATATCAGGAACTGGATCACCTCACTGACTGTTTATCACCCATAAACTGTACCCCTATGTTGATGTATGTTTCTCGATTGTTGCCGCTATAACAAAGCCCGCTCTTATTAGAAGAAAATGCATGTTTAATCAAACCTGTGATTGTTGACCATTTGCTATGTATCAGTCTCTATATCTTGGCATGTGACTCTTAGTTATCATTGTCTTATATTATACGTCGTCGTCATTACACTGTGCTGTATTGTACAGTATCCTGTGATATTGATATTTGAAATCTATTTATTAATTCCATATTATGATCATTATTGTGTTATATAACTGTGTGATTTATATGGTTCTGCGATGGAAAGAAGCTCTTTGAATAGCTTAGGTATATTGTTGTCTATTTCCACTAGCCTTGACACAAATGACACAAACATGGTCTATAACGTGTTAGATGCGATACCTTTATATTCTACATATCCAAACGGGTACATGTACATGAAATATGCGTAATAATGATATTTTTACTTTGATGAAGATTATAACTCTAGGGGATTCACACCCTTTCACTTTCATTATGTCATCAGTATATGTTCCACAAATATCCCGTAGAATGTAATTACAACTAGGTATCTATCAGACCCAATATCTAATAGTATGAAAAAAATGGGTATTAAAACAAAGGAACCCCACTTTATAATATATTGAATAATCCTAAGCTGTCTTGACCGTTTGAATTGCATGCTGTACACTTTGTGGGCCTTTGTTCAAGGCTGTGTCAGCCTCATTACACACCTTCTTTTATGAATGGTATGCAAGTCCTTGCGTAATAACTGGATATCCGATAGTCTTATACGGGTACAATCATCATTTTCCGATTTGCTGGTTCTTAGATTGTTCAAATATGCATGTAGGTATGTATGGACATAAAAGTATGTGGGAAAGAGAATACAGGCAATATGTATTTTAATTGTATAGGTGATATTAAGTTAATCCATAGCGTATTGGTTGGGCTGCACTTTATAAATCAGCATACCTTGAGAGAGAGAGAGAGAGAGAGAGAGAGAGAGAGAGAGAGGAGAGAGAGGAGAGAGAGCGAGAGAGAGAGAGAGAGAGAGAGAGAGAGAAACACATTTGGTGACAGTAGACCATGCATTTGCATGGTCCTGCCTCCCCTTTTTCTACTTCTTCCTCTCTGTCTGCCAGCTGTCTGGCGCTCAGTCAGTTTGCTCTGGCTCTTACTCCATATCTCTACCTCTTCATTGTCCTTCTGTCACCCTGACTGTCTATTTGCTCTGTCTGTCTTTCTATGTTTGCTGTCTGTCTGTCTGTTTGTCTGTCTGTCTGTCTCTGTCTGTCTGTCTCTCCCTCACTCTCTCTGTCTCTCTCCGTCTCTCTATCACTCTCACTCTGAGGTCTCTGCATGGCCTGTCTGTTCTGCTCTCCATAGTTCCAATCCATCCCTGTTGTCTCTTTGAAATTTGATCACATACATTTCAAGGCTTATTTACCAACTCTCCTGCTCCTACTAAACCCCAACCTCACCCTTCCGGTCCACACCGTCCCATCCCACCAACTCCACACCGTCGTCTCTAAACCGGCTTCGGAACTCCGTGACCAGTGCTAAATTAGTTCAATTTCACAGACTTTCCCTGCAGCGCTATGCCGCCAACGATGCTGATCTAAAGGATATTGAATAAACTGACTGCCTGTCTTGTAGGGTCGACTAATTTCAGCATTAACCGATAGGGACTGCACCAGCCGGTCCGGGGGCTTAATTACAATTAGCGGACAATTAACGAGGCGGGCCTTTTCATTGTCATATGCCGATTTGGCCGGTAATCGGCACAATTGGCTTAATTTAGATACATGGTTGATGATAATTGAAACGGGCGCAACTGTTTGCTCGCCACGAGAGTTGTGAATCTCGTCGGCGCGAGAGTCTGACAATGCAGCCTCAGGCTCGTCTTTTGTCACGTGGTCATGATAAGGGTGGTGGGGTGGGTGGGGGACTGATAAAGTAACGTCAACGTTATCTTGGATGCACCGGAGGTCGCGCATACAATGACGTTACTTGACCGCTGACGATGTCTCAGAGGAGGGGAGTTGAAGCGTCCGTTTCACACGCCTTCTCGCGACATGAAATAAAGCCATCTCTGTGAAACTCGAGAACAATCCACGCTTCGTCACTCACCGCCCTTCCAAACCCCCTTCTCCCGCTGTGCCATGGTATTCCCTCGAGACCGGAAGGAGAAAGAAATCTGTCCCGCTTACTGTGCGATCCCAGGAGACCTCTAAAATTCCCGTGATGTCCCGAGTCGCGCCTGCGCGTGCGGGGCCTCCCGTCGTGCTTTTGTCAGTTGCGCCTGCGCATTGGACGTGCTTCCGGTGAAAGGACAACCGCAAGTTTGATCATGTAACGTCGGATCCACCCACTGACCCCCATGCAGCAAGGTCAGATGAGCGACACGAGTATCAATCTATTAGCTTTGGGGATGGAGGGGGTTGGGATAGGGTGGGTGAGCTGCTTAAGCCCCATTGTCAGCCGAGCTGCTCCCTGGGTTGGTGGAGAACGATAGCGTGTTTTTAACTCGCCTCCAACTGCCAATAGTCTGCATGGATCAAATCAAGATTGGGTCGTCATGTGCCCCCTTTTGTGTGGTCCCCAGTGGGCTAGGGTTGTGGAACTGGCGCACATGAGAGTGGGGATAAATACGTCCAAAGGAGAAGTCCATTACCTGGTGCTAAAAATGTGGATAGGATAATCTAATTGACGACTGGATATTCTGAGTGTAATAGGCCTGTAGCTTGCATATGAGCCTTTATAGTCCGACATCCTAAATATCATACCGACATTAGACAATGTAACTCTGGCATTTCTTTAGAAGTAGCTCTGTGAAGTGATCCCCTGAGCTCGGGCCCTGAGCCTATAATATATCTGGTGTTCAAACGACTAAAATGCCTTCAATTCAATTTTGATGAGAGGGAATTCAAGCGCCTCCTTGAATCCTGTATGTCGTGTATGGAAATCGATTCTCCATATCCTATCAGTCTTTCGCTTGTAAATACGCTAGCCATCAGGCGTCACATACATCATCTCCAATGAGCAGTTGCTGAGCTGCCCAAGGCCCTGAATAACAGCTGATGGGCGGGAAATTGAGTTGCTCTAACTGTATACAATGTACATCTTGTCATGGTCTTATGTAAGACATGGCCTGTGGGGGGGGGGGGGGGGGTTGAGCAGAAGGTTATAACAGGTCATGGCTCTGGGATTGATGATAGGAAAATCTCAGTGGATGGGGGGGGGGCTGAGATAGATCCGGAGAAAAACTATAATTTACAGTATTAAAGAATGGTTGACTTCTAATATTGATGTAAGCACGGGTAGGAGTGTCTCATGAGGAGTTTGAAAACATCAGCAAATTTGAGATAAAGAATATAATTCTATATACCCGGTACTACTTCGCCTAATCAGTCACATATCCAAAGGTTCAATCAGTAGCTCACTCACTAACACAATTGACCATGTTTATGTACGAACGTTAAATATTCATCAAATAAAGGGTCCCATATTCAAAGGTTCAATTTCACATACTACTCACCAGCCTGGAGGATACTTCACAAGATGCAACTGGGACTCCTCAAATCGTAACGAGAGCCATGCACTAGTGAATATCAGTCTGTAAATACTAATCGCTGTATTTCTGCGAACAAGCTACAAAATTCTATGCAATTGATGATAGCACTAACATACCTCTTTCTTATGACATTTGTAGT
Source organism: Acholoe squamosa (assembly GCA_949317995.1). Lineage (NCBI taxonomy): Eukaryota > Metazoa > Annelida > Polychaeta > Phyllodocida > Polynoidae > Acholoe > Acholoe squamosa. The sequence continues at coordinate 59,786,775 of OX439041.1, read as the reverse complement.
TTGGCTAGAAGATTACAGGAATGACACAAGGACAAAACAATGACCAACAGGCAGTGTGATGAAAGATGGGACAGGGAGAGCAATCGACATTTGGCCCTTTAAGCGCGACATGATGCCTCCAGAAAAAGAGGTGGCGAGTCTAGGTACTGCATCGCTCGCCAGCACTGTGTTTGCGACTTAAGCCGTAAATGCTGGGGGGAGGGGTGTATCAAGTCTGTACCGCTGGCATGTAAATCTCTAGGGGGGCTTCCACACATCATGGCGACCAAATGACATAGCCCCCTGTTGCCCTTACAGGTTCAGACGGGTGGGTGGGCAGGAAGTCGGGTGTAAAAGTGCTATTTGGTGTCGGCTGACCAATCCGCCGGCCGCGCCCCAAGATGAGCCCTTTGACACCATGCGTGGTGCGGGCCGCTCATTCTGCGCCCGACCCGGCTTCATTATCCCTGCCCGCACCACACTCCAACCCGCCACCCGCTGTTTACATTCTACTTCCGTTTCCGCTCGGTTGGCGCATGCGCTACTTGTGGGAGTGATCGGGGCACGTGACCTGGGCGTGGCAGGTCACGTGAGCGGGGCAGGGGATTCGGGGTGGGATGCTTGAGCGGTATAGAAGGACGCTTGATGACCGACGCGCGGCCATGGGTCAAATGATTAATTATCTGCACAGCAGTGGTAGTGCTGGCCCCAGTGCGCTCCTAACCCACCGTGCAAGGCGCAAGGAGGTCTGGATGGCTAACTGGAGAGCTTCACCCGGAGTGTGGAGACGCGTGCATGACCTGCCAATGGGGGTGAGCTGTTTGCCCAGCTCACCCTGCCCGCTGATCTGCTCCCTGAGTTGCTCGCCGCCCGCGGGACAACTCTCCCCTTCCCGTGTTAGGACAACGCGCCACCGCAACGTCCCGCGCCGCCTGGGTCAACAGCCGCGCATGTATCGTCATTTATTATGGCCTCTGTGAGCTGCTCACGGAGCTGCTCAGCGCCACCAAAGGAGCAACTCAAACACAGCCAGAAAGCCACCAGAACAAGCCGCCCCAGCCGCACGACATGATGAGTGTAAAAGTGTCGGCGTCAACCATATGATTCATCACCGTCTGCCAGGGGAGCAGCTGTGAGCAGCTCTCAACTGCTCTGTTCCACTCAATGTGGGACTTCTGTATACGGTGTAACTACTACTATCTATTCAGGGGTTCAGGACGTATGTTTCTATTGGGAAGTACCAGAATTTTACTTGGGTGGCGACAGGGATGGGGGATGGGGGAGGGGGGGGGGCTCCTAGGATTTCATAATGGCCATGTCTCGGGCGATGACATAAAAGGGAGAGCCAGTCACATCCCACTTTCACTGCCTATATATAAAATAAACCCATCGATGCATATAATGACGATCAGGGGTGGAATGAAAGAATTGTTGGGGAAAATTCATATCCAGATTTCACATGTAGAAACCCTATATATTTAGAGGTCTACAATTGGTAAATATCTCTTTATCTTTCTATGTGTTTACATATACTAGCGGTTCTCTCCACAATCTAACACACTATACCCTTCTAGACACCCGATATATGGATCAGTCATCTCATCACGTTCTTAGTTCTCATTGACCTTCTTGTCGGGTCAAAACCCCTTCACCTTACCATAGAAAGCAAACAACCAAGTATCCTTACGCCTGCCTAGAAACCCAAACCAGCAGCAAAACACTGAACAGCCATTAATGTAAGCATCTCCACCCACCTCAGCAATCCTTCTTTGTCGTCTTTAAGAAGGTTTAAGCAACCCCCATTGACCCCGAGCAGCTCAACCTCATATTTGAGCTGCTCCCAACAAAGCAGGAGATCATTAGCTGACAGCTCATCCCATTGCCTCCTGCTGTGGATACATGTCATTCTAGCCCCCCAATGTGGCAGGGAGGCAGGGACCAGGAGGGATACTGCCTCTCCCATACACACATGGTTGTGCAATGAACTCTGTTGAAAGAGCGGGGTCAATAACTGCGCAGAAAGGAATAACACAGTTCTAAGTAAATAAGATATTCTTATGTGAAAAGGGTGGATCTCAAGTGACAAAGAATGATACTTTCTTGTAGACAGGATTCATTTTTTTAGAGTGTCTTAGTTGTAATTTGTTTGATCAGAGATTATGTCCTTAGACATTCTGGGACACATTATGCACTTGGATCATAATAAAGTTGAATTTTTGATAATAACTCAATTTCTTTCTTCGCACTGGGTATATATTCACGTAACCTGGTTAACCCATAGTTTATATACTACATACACACGCCCGATGCCAGTTCTCTTATTCAACCTAAACCCAACGATGGCACCCTTTTACAATCCATTATATTATTCATGGGACGCATATATCTCATATCGTTGGGTAACCCCATAATCCATATAAAGCTCTACACTGAGGTAGCACTCCCGAGTGACAGTATATCACATGTCATAAGGTCCTGCCAATCTACGCCACCATTTACCGAATCACTCCTGCACCTTCTACGCCAATCATTTGTGCTCCCTTTGTTAAATTCTAATCTCTAGATCTGTAAGTGCCTCTGTATCTCTCACCTCTATTTTTTCTCTCCCTTTCTCTTTTTTTTCTGCAAAAGAGGAAGGTTAATGCAAATGTTTAAGAATCATGTTGCCATCACTAACCCTAGCCACACTCTATCTATTACTATTTCCTCCAGTACTAAATCTGTGTATTCTATTTCACCTTATAACACTGGAGACCCAGTGGTCTCTCTGTTGGTCTGTAGATGCTGGAGGGTGTTTCTCAGGGCCCTGCCTGCAGGTCTCATGAGATTTGGGTCGTATTAGAGGCGGCTCCCGCTAATGTGGCGACGGGCAGGTCGGGAGTCGCTCGGGAGGCGGTAAAGTGACGGCTGTGAGCTGCTCCCCCTTCCACCAATCTGCTCCCAGCTCCATATTTGATGTCCGGCTGTGGAGGTCGCCGTTTGGCCTCATCCATGAAGCATAGAGGGACAGGGCAGGGGGGCACTCTGCCACATCTCCGTTATGGTCGCAGGGATTAATCCCTTATTAGGGCGGCGCTGCCTATGGAGTCGGGCATGCCTGGAGGAAGGTTTGTGTCCCTCTGCAGCCACACCAGCCATACACAGGAGGAAGTCCCCCTAGCACCCCCTCCCCCTCCCTCAACGCCCTCTCGTTACCTTAATGTCTCCCTCGTCGTTTTGCATCCGTGGCACACCCGCACGCGGGCCAGTCGTCGGAAATATGCTTTCTATTGGATTTTCCACTTAGGCGCAAAGTTAATAGCGCCCCGGGGAGGCATAAGGCGATGTATTGGCCGGGGACGGCGGCCTGGAAGGACTCTGGGGACGAGCATGGAGGCCAGCAGGTGTGAGGGCGCGTCGGCCTCCAGGCGCCCACGGCCCCGACCCGACACACGGCCTCATCAGGTGCGAGTCTGAGCCCCACCCACCGCCCTGTTTGGAAACTTGGCCATCTCATCTGTCACAGAGGCTAATTCTACAGGTCAACCTCGGTAGTAGTGGCTAGGAAGTAGAAGTGGGTGGGAGGTGGGTGGTAGTAGAGTGCTAGTGGTGGACCTACCTGTAGAAATACATATATGGTTAGGTTAGTAAATGAAAGTGTGCTATACCAAGGTTGTTGGATGTCCAATGGGCACAGCCATTGCTGGAGCTGGCTACCAGCCTGCTATCACTGATAAGAGCTATCAGATGGGTACCAGTTGCGCCCTACGAATTTCGCAGTGAATGGGGGGGGGGATCATTTAATTGGTTGATAATTCTTCCCACTCGTTTTTAGTCTATGCTGCATTATTGTCTCATGGTGCATGAGTCTATTCATATAATCCGCTGTACCATGGCACTAATCACTTGGAGTACAGCACATTAAAATAAAGTAATTTCGTAAATACGCTTAAAGAGACTCCTAAGGTGAGTTTGATGCATGAACGCAAGCTCAAAGAGCTCCAAGTATTTAGTTAGAGGACATTGAAGGGTTAAGCCTCTACCCACACTTACTATGCATCACAATGTGCATACAAGGAGCCCAAATCCATATACTACTTAGCGTCTTCCCGGTAAATTCATCCAATGTCCTATACTACTTACAAAACTCTGAAACCTACTTCTCACTTAGAGTGCAGCTAACACATATATGGGATGAATGGGTATTGGATATATTGAATACGTTATAGGAGGATACTCCTATGGTAAGCTTGATGCAACATTAAAGAGTTGTAAGTAACATTATAAGGTTAAGTCTCTAACCACACTAACTGCCACAGTGTATACACGGCACCCCATTCCATGTACTACTTGGCTTATTCCCGTTAAAATCCCCCAATGCCATATACTACTTGCAATACTTAAAACTCTAAAACCCGCTTCTCATTCACAAAATGTGATTAAAAGATACGTAAGAGCGGGTCTTGGATAATGGCATAGCCGATGTCGAGGTACACATTGGACAATATAAATAAGCGATTTATTTCCCGTGCCATATATTGTAACCAAACCTAACAGTCAGTCAGTCAGAACCCAAAGTTCAGGCCCTGTCAGATTATAAATCTGGGATGTTCCCTAAGGAAAAGCCCTGGAGTAAACAGCTGGAGGAGTGGGATGCGTATGGAGGGTGGGCTAGAGACCTTGCCGCGTCCTCAGACACCCAGGGCGGGGACTTATGTAACATTCATCAGCCCTGGGCCTGATTAGCCCCAAGGGAGCAGTTCCTCGAGCAGCTCCTTAGACCGAGCAGTTAAACAACTCACGCCACAGGCGAAGTGAACTCTCTTTTAGCCACGTAATTGGATTTCATTCCTGCTCGTTCTCTTGATCCCTTAAGGAGTCCGACCTTTGATTGATCCGTGTTAGATCAGTGAAAGCAGGGAGGTCGGGTTAATTACCCCCACAGTCCCTATACGTGTATAGAGAGTGCAGGAGGGGGAGAGGGAGATTCGCAAGGCTTCAGACTCAGGCTCAACACCCCTCCCACCCCTACCATTTTAAGTACACTCCATCCCTCCACATACCCTTTACTGTATCTGTGTACACACCCTGTGTCCTCAGTGACTCCTACCCCTGTCCCTTTAAGGGCTGCATAATACGTTCAGGCCCATGCTCCCGTGTTGTCTTGATGCGCCAATGCAGGGCCGGCAAGTATATTCATCTAGATCGTATTGGTGCATCATGATGACACTTCAGGTGTATATCAATGCAGTTCTGACGAGGAGACTCATCATTGGCTCATGTCGGCCCCAGTTGGACTAATTCATTAAAACATTAAACATATATAAGTGGCTGTTTGCCGTATTGAGAGGGATAGGGAGTGATACATCTACCACTAAATCTAATAAAAGCGGCAGTAGGGCTGTCTTCGCTATGCAGGTGTTTGCAATGTGATCAACAGAGGATGATCTGAAGACTTCTCGTGGTAATGATCACAGGACCGTGACGGTGCTTTGAGGGTGCATCGGAGGGGGGGGGGTGGTGGGGGTGTCCGACTTTGATATATTTGAATTTACACACATGCGCACTTAGTTGTAAGCGACTTCCAGGCTGACATGTTGTACATGCTGCCAATTACGCAGGGCCAATCATGGAGACAACTTTCCATCGTCATTGGTCGTCACCCCTTGCTGGTCGCCATCTTGTCCCCTTCCAGTTCTCTCCCAGTTCCATTGTGGAACAGCATTGAAGCAAACCCGCAACCTCGCTATAAGAGGCCGTTAATGTAGACACCAGCAGATAAGATACAAGCCCTACACTGTCCTCTCATCTTGCCCTCTGACGCCATCTTCAAGAATGACCCCTGGCTCTCGGAAAGTCTCAGAAGACGTGACCTTGGACGAGAACGGCATGCTTGGGTGACGGCAGAGACGCTGGATGGATAGCTTCATGGTGGGGTGGATGAGTGCATCTTGTGTGAAGAAATTAACCATCTGAGTGCAGCATAGAGTGTTATTCATATGCTGCTGGCCCAATACAGCAGTGATCACATCGATGGATGAACGAATCTGTAAGATCAATGATCAGATCTATATAGGAGGATGGGTAACACTTGGTAGCACAGGAAACACCACATTGGCTTCGTATAGAACGGTAACAGTGAACATTATCTCATCCCCTTCTCACTAAGTTCAGTAAAGTGGGATGCCTGAAGACTTGAGAAGATGACGACTTTGTACAGACCCTAGGTAGCAAAGAAGGCAAACCACAGCACATTCTATAAACTCCACACATTCCGGCATCAAGCCCTCAGCAGCCGTCTAATGAACTTTGCCATCATTTATGGGCGCTTAACTACTTTGCATGGAGAGCAGAAATCAAATTACCGCGTGGACACGGGACGACGCGCGTATGGCGCTGAGGGGGCGGCACAAGGGGCGCGGCACGACGCGTGCCCTTTATGTCCATGTGAATAGGCCTTAACTGGCGGCGCGGCGTCAGTGCGGTGTTCCACGTCCTGCGCACAATGGCGGACAGTGGAAATCAGCCCCCTTTTTGTGACAGCAGGCGGCGCTGTGCTCCTCTGCGCTGGTACCGACAATAAAGCTACAAACACGTGCTAGTGGACCATTGAGACGGAAGCCACTTAGCGCCATTGAGTGTCCGAGTGGCCGACTTGGCCTAACACGGTGGGAATTTAGTCGTTAGGAGAGAAGACTCTAAAGCCTCCCTGCCGCGCCTCTGGAGACCTTCCTGGGAGGGACAGACATTCCGACATTGTCGGCGATGCATCTGTTGGAAGAAGAGATGGGAAGTCTTTTGGTGTAGGGGTTTTGTATTGGTTCTGGCAGGAGGGGTCACATGTCGTTTCTGCAGTTGCATAGTCGTCTTCAATACAATGGTGATCCTTGAAAGTTAGTCAGTAGCAACCAGCCCATGTAGGTCGTAGTGGTATGTAACGCAATTCGTAGGGATATGGCTGTTCCATGGCACATTGTACCCGAAAATATAATGACCATCGATTAAAGCTGATTATTGATAATTTCTTTTTATTATCAGTGCAGTATACTTTAACATCCAGTGTACATAGTCATGCGGCTGGAGAATGTTTAACAATCAAGTCACTGCTAAGAGGGGGTGGTTGTGGTTTTGTGGGCATCTTCTAGGGTGTTCAGTCTATTTTTAGAAAAAAGAGAAAAACTTTTATTTTCAACTAGAATGGATAATGGGGATCGATCCTGAGTAATACAAAACTGAAAGTATTGTAATTCTATCATCACTAGGAGAGGGCCCTGTGTGTGCAATTATTTAACAAGGCCCTATCTAATACATTCTCATATTCCGAGCAGCTTCTACTGATAGTATATCCACCCAACCATGTGTAGGCAATGTTTGACCGCAGCTAACCACCCTGTGAAGCAGCAGGGACCTAACTGTAACTCACGCTCTAATAGATAGCGTTACAGCGATACAGACGTTGATTCCATCCATATATAGACCTCTGCGGGCAAACAAACCAATGTACTGAATTGACCTTTGGGTAAGGTGACTATGCGTCACTTACCTGAAAACTATGCATACATTGGAATTCTCTCTCTTGGTCCTAGTCTATTCATTATATTATCTAATTCACTTACCAATGAGATATTAGAATGTATAGATTTATTTGATATGGATATCTAAAGTTGTCCTATTTAATACATTCTAATATTCTAAGGGGCTTCTACTCATGGTATATCTACCTAACCACGTGTAGGCAATGTTTGCCCACAGCTAACCACCCTGTGACGTCACCAGGAGCTAACTGTAACTCACACTATTAAGACAGTTTTCAGTTACACAATGCTGTACGCTCGAACAGTGATCACCCTGGCCTAGCGTGAGTTACAGATGTAGATTTCACCTATATATAGGTCTCTGCGGGCAAACAAATCAGTGCACTGAGTTGACCTTTGGGTAAGGTGACTATGCCTCACTTAGCCGAAAACTATACACACATTTGAATTCTATCCTCATATCCTATGCTACACATTAAATAATGTAATTTACTTACCAATGGGATGCATAGAATGCATAGGGGTATTACATACAGTCATTTAAGCAAGGCCTATCTTATTCATTCTAATATTTTGAGGAGCTCCTACTCATGGTGTAGTCACCTAACCACGTGTTGTCAATGTTTGCCCACAGCTAACCACTCTGTAGCGTAGCAGGAGCCTAACTCGAGGCGTTTGGGTAGCGGTTTTCTGACAACATGCAGTGCATTGTGGGATAGGGTGACCTCGAACGCTAACTACACCACCTCAGCTTGTTCCCTCCACCCCCTTCCACCCCAGCCAGGTCTGGCTAGGTACCAGTCCCTAACTATGCTTGGGAGGGTAGTAAGTTGACTCAGGGATCAACATTGACCTACATGGGGAGGACCAATAGGGGATGGCCTTACAAACCAGCATTGGGTGCGTTCGGGCAGCGGTTTTCAAAGGATATCTATTGCATTATGGGTAGGGGTGACCTCGAACGCTAACTACACAACCTTAGCTTGTTCCCTCCACCCCCTTCCACCCAGCCAGGTCTGGCTAGGTACCAGCCCTTAACTATGCTTGGAAGTGTAGTAAGTTGACTTGGGGATCAACATTGACCCACATGGAGCAGACCAATAGGGGGTGGCCTTACAAACCAGCATTGATCCCTCGGCCGTACTCCGAACGCACCGAGTGATCCGTTGGCCGTACTCCAAACGCCTCGACTGTAACTCACGATATACAAGTTAATGATTATGAGTGGAAGTCAGTCATTCGATATACCCGGTACAAGTAGACACCAAAGCGTAACAAAACAGTGTAGTTCAGTTGGGGCGTCCGGGACCACTATTGGACAGGTCTAGAGGACGTTGTGTTTTTGTGACCACGTTCCGCGTGATAGGGTCGTGCCACACCAGGCGTTGAGGCAATTGAATTTGGCGCCGTTGAAGGCTGAGAGCAGGGCGGAACGTTGGCTACCCCAATATGATTAGACTGGAAGGCGACAGGACGTCGTGCAAAGTCGTCTGCCACGTCAGGTACGCGCCGACCCCATTTGATGGCTGATGTGTCGCACCAGACCCACATACCAAAACCACAATGGGAACTGGAGGCTATTTCTGAGGAGCCAAGCAGTTTACAGCTACTAGTAAATCCCCTTGGGTTCATATCTAATTTTTTGTTTGTTTGTTTTTTTGTACAATTTCTTTATTGCAGAAAAGTGTATGTTTTTTTTTTGTATGAACGCATCTACAATAAACTGGAGAGAAACTACAGTTTGGAGTAACTGGGAAATGCTCCCCCCAGACAGCTGATCAACTCATTAGTAATGTAGCAACCTAATTTGTAACAAAAATATATCTCAGATATTTGTGTAGCAATATGACACTATACATACAATAATTGTCTGCACTGGATACCATACAGTATTATCACTTAACTATCCGTAATTACAAGTGCCCTGATGTTATTGGGCGGGTCTACATTGGGGTGTGATTTGGAGAATGTTTCAGCAGGGTTCTCAGAAATATCATCCAGTGCTATACGGGGCAGAGCCATTGCTAGTACCAAACACATTTCCTAGGTGGCTCATGTAGTCGGGGGCTAGATCAGCAGTTGGTCTCTTTGTACAGTTTACCTTGGTTGGCCCTTCCTAACAGACTATATGAAGGTATATTCTAAAAATCTATACCTTTGGATAGCAAATACTTTAAACTTAAACAATATTAGCTTTATATAGACTTAGTACTTCAATTACAAGAGAAATTAAACTTTGAAAGTTTTCTTAGAGGGCACATATAATCCAGGCTGAGTAAAACCAAGCCATTGTCTCCCTATCAGGCTAATCCCCTCCATTCACACCTAAAACAATGGACAGGTACTTAAGGTGATTAAGATAGAGGCAGGGACAGCTTATCCTATTGTTTTCTGTGGGTGGAGGGGAAGATAAGAGATTACCCACAATCCTCTGCCAGATCCAAGATGGCCGTCGGGGCCAGTTACATAACTAATTTCAAGATGGCCACCTCCATAAAGGAATGGCTCTGTTCCCTATAGCATGAGTTAAGTTGCTGATTGTTTCTATTTGTGGGTATTACAAATCAATGTAATCCATTGACCTTTGGGTAAGGTGACTATTCCTCATACAAAATCAAAATCTATCTCTGGGTCCTATTATACATGTTGAATAATGTAATCCACAAGTTTCCAAATCAGAAGGGAAAAATGTAGTTATCTAAGAGTATGTTATCTGATACTATCTACATGTAATATTTTGAGAGTTCCTATTCATGGTATAGCTACTTAACTGCGTGCAGGCAATGTTTTCTTGCAGGTAACCACCCTGTGACATATCAATAACCTAACTATAACTCGTGCTATAGGAATGTAATATAATTATGATTATTATGCTTGCACTAGTGCCTTTTAGGTACTGATAGAGACACAAGGCGAAGCAGAGTGCCTCTATCAAGTACCTAACAGGGACGCATGCAAGCATAACCATCACAGATTGCATTTATACCATGGTCTGCACCTTTAGGAAGCATTAGAATGCATCAGAATACATTCTGCATTCACTGATATACAAACATATATATGGTATCCATGGGGTCCCAGACATAAGACTCATTTAACCCAGCACCATTGTCCAGTCCCATGGCCTAATAGATAGCAGGAAACACTTGGACTAGAAGATCCCTGGTTCTAGTCCCACCCATGCTGAGCTTTTCCTGTATGAACCACTGTCAAAGCTAAACTTGAACTGGTGTCACATATAAGAATATTATAGAAAAAGAACACTGTCAATAATATGTGTTAACTCTCAGTGCCTCTATCCTGTGATAAAAGCACTCAGATTATCCAGTTTCGGCACCCAAAATCGTTCTGAGAAGTGATAACTGTGGTATAACATGGGATAGCCGACTTGGGTTGTGGATTAAGGGTCTAAAGAGCAGAGGGTGAACAGTGGGAGACGGGTATTTGGTGTATGTGTGTGACAGAGATGAGCGGCTATACACGGGTGTATTGGCATGTATTAGCATGTATTGGCTACTGAGAGAACCGGTAGTTAATACATATAGTTATCTCCATGCAGATACGATTGATGGCAATACAATGGTACCGTAAGTGTTCTTGAGGCCACTTGGTAGACAGCTTGTCTATGTTTCTGGCAGTGAGTCTGCGTATTGAGCAGGGTACTAATTGGCACAGATTGTTCTACCCTTAATTACCACAGACAACCGCACCTGCCCAACAGACTAACCAGCAATACATGAGGGTGGACTCCTGTTTGCTAGTCTGACTACTCCCACACCTTCTGGAGTCATGGGTAATATTGTTTGCAAAAATATTTGCCGACCTTAAAATCAGAGGGCCTGTATCCCAGGCCGACTTGTCTACATCGTTAAATGACACTATTACTACGTGACCTACAATCACTTTGAATACTCTTAATTCAGATTTTCTGTAGTCAGAAATATAATCGTTTGAAAGACTTTCCGTTTCTAATTGACACGCAACCCTTCCAGGGTTGTTGATACATGTATGTATCATATCGAGCCTGTAGGGTTGACATATGTATGCCCAACGAGTTTGACATGATACTTGAAGGCAGACCTGCAGGGCATTTCAAAACGAGATCTACAGCTATGGTTTTGAAATGCTCTCATGGCGGGTTGACTGGCTAGGCCAGCATACATGCACCATGATGGCCAATGGTATTCCAAGTTAGCAGGTTGTCCCATGGGCGCGGCCATTGCTGGAGCTTTTTATCTGTGAGTTCTACTGATAACACCTATCAGATGGGTACCAGTTGGCCCCCGAGAGAACCGCAGTGAATAGTTGGGTGTCATTTCATTGGCTGATAAACAAACCAGCTAAGTCCGTATGTACATGGAGTGAATAAGGTAGCGGTTGGAGAATGTGGATGGCATTGCGAGGTTTGAATAAAGATTAGATGACGAGAAATAGGCTGAAAATCACTGCGAAGTAATCTGCCATTCTCTTTTTAGGTCAAGTATATTCCTAAAGTAACAGCTTTGGCCTCGGCTTCTTCTCTAATAACACTATTGTGTAAGTGGTGAGAAGGAAAGTTACAGTACCTATCAATTCCTGTTTCTATTTCAACCGCCAGTGGTCTGATCTTTTCTATTCTTCATTAGATCCCCGATAATGTATCCACTACAATAAGTGTAGACTCCTAAACAGATGAGTAATGTTCTTCTTGCAAGCTCGCCACTGTACCAACTACGGGAGAAAATGTAGATAACTGCTATTTGCTGGGGTTTGTTAGTCATGGGTCATTGCCCATAAATGACCCATGGCGAGAACTCAAGGGGCACGGTACAAAATAGGGACCTAGCGAAATATAGTATTGACCAATGAGAAAAATTCCTTTCATTCAGTGCCGACTTTTCAGGGTGCATTACGTAATACCTGGTACCCATCAGCTTGCTGTTATCAGTCCTTATCTCGCAAGGTATCAGCTTCATCAAGGGTCAGCCCACTAAGGCAAAAAAAGAAGCTGTGTTCCCGGTAACATGGTACAGAAAGTTGAGGTCGGTAGGTCGTTTTTTTTGTTTTTTTTTAAATTTTTTTTGGGGGGGAGGAGGTCTAAGGTCTCATAGAGTCATTATTCGCTGGGTTTTCACTTGTGGGTGTTAGAAATGTTCATTTCTAGCATGGGATATTAGAAAACCATTGGAAAATATGTGCATACATGTCAAATAACAATTTTGGAAGAGAATCTTCGAAAATTTTGAAAAACAAATCTTTAAAAATCAGGAAAAATTTGAAAAAATCATCAAAAAGTTCTGAGGTCGGCCCTCTTTAGCTGAGGTCGGTCGGGTTACCGGAAACAAAATTTTTTTTTTGGCCTAAGGAATCCCTAAGCGGGAATACCAATATAGCACACAACCACTCCGATTTGTAAACACCCAAACTATAATAGCGTGAGTTACAGATGTAGATTCCACCTATATATAGGCCACTGCAGGCAAACAAACTAATGCACTGAATTGACCTCTGGGTAAGGTGACTATGACTCACTTACCTAAAAACTATAATTCTATCTCTAGGTCCTATTCTACAAGTTGAATCATGTGATTCACTTACCGGTACATAGGATGTCTAGGGGATGTGTTAATAGTTATTTAACAATGTCCTATCTACTTCATTCTAATATTTTGAGGAGCTTCTACTTATGGTGTAGTTACCTAACCTCGTGTTGGCAATGTTTGCCCGCAGCTAACCACCATGTGACAGAGAAAGGGCCTAAGGGTATATGTTAACACCCGAATCGTAGTGGATGGCTGTAGAGCTTTACGAAAAAAAAAAACACTGTCATCATTACCTGGGATGTGTTAGAGCACTCTTAGCTCTGCTACTAACAATAGTCAATACCACTAGACGCTCAACACCATCCAGCCCATGTCAAAATCTGAAGGCATAAGGCTACCGGTGACATTGAATGGGGCCTCTGATGTGAAAGGGAAACGACTGGCTATTAGTTTATGTGGGACTTTTTGATATGGGAGGACACTGACTACCTGTGTCTGTGATAAGCCCCAATCAACTACCAGTGACAAAGGATCAGCGCTTTGACAAGGATGGGGCCTGTAACAGTACAGGGCATTGAATACTTGTAAGTGACTTCGGCAACTACCAGTGACTTGAGCTGAAGTCTGTGGTGAGACAGGACGCTGACCAAGCTGATCAAACTCGACCACTAGAGTGAGTCGTCGCTGGCACCTAGGGATACTGGTTAAAAGTAGTTTTGTCCGGTGGTTGTTGTAGTGCTTATTTGTAGGCAGGTAACTTGCATAGTAATATTCCCCAGAAAATGTTGTCCGGCAGGCACTGACTCTTACCTGACAGGAGAGTCAGGCTTCCTGCATAGGGCTCATTTGTCAGGTGGCTGGAATTGTAGGACATAATTTTTTTATGTCGATTTCCTCTTAAAGATGGCTTCCTAAGACATGTTTGTTGCCATTTTGTGAGAAACTTTTAATACGGGGGCCCAGATTATTTGGTTCTTGCAAATCTGTTAGCCTTCATATCAAGTTTAGCTGCCACGGTCAGCCATGTTGGATATGGTTTCAGGTCTCACAACAGAGGTGTTATTCATGAAATAATGTTATTCATGAGAATCTGCTTGGAGATTGGAGATTGACTTCCTGTCTGATAGCTACCCTTTGCAACCCACACGGCATGTGCCAAATCTTGGAAAAGGGTGCGAACTAAAAGTTTCCAACAAAAGACGCTCTTTCCACTCACAGACAGCAAAACTAAGGTGGTACTCTTGTCAATACCATAAGCTGATTGTTGGGGATTTATTTCTGTCAAATGTTATTCTTAGAAACTTGCCGTTTCTAGAGCACCTGAAAGTTTTAGGTATGCCAGTCCCAGCGACTCAGTCCTTAACTGAGTCGCGCCCAGTGACTAAGAAAATGGGGACCCATACTGCCTAAACGCGAGAGAAGTATTCCCTGGAATGCCGAAGTGGCGAGATTGGGCGCTGACTACAAAGGTCTTTGGCTGGTGCGTGTGATGAGACGGGACACTGACTATCATTGACTTCAGCTGGGGCCTGTGGTGTGATTGGGCGCTGACTACCAGTGACTTCAGATGGGGCCTGTGATGGGCAGTGAATAACAGTGACTTTGCCTAGAGTTCGGAGGGGAAAGGATGCTGACGACCAGTGACTGGCTGGAGCAGAGAGAGCGCAGTCTTTCTCTAGGTTCTATGGCTGGAGCATGTGATGGGACAGGGCACTGACTACCATTGGCAGGCGGTCGTGTCAACGATGTACGCTGATCACATTAGTTCATTACCCACAAGACGCCGTCACCGGAAGTAACCTGTTGCCCACCACCGCCATTAGCGACGGGGATTAATGGCGGCGACACGCTAAGCGCAAACCAAGTTAGCGGATGGGGCGCTGCTAGGGACATAGTGGGTGACTGGGAGTAGGGTAAGTTGGTGGGTATCACTCAGAGTCTGGAGGTGAGCAACGACCTCAAGCAGTGCTTTAACATTAATCAGTCTGTCTTCAACTTATACCTTTACTTAGGTTTAAAGAAGCATTCTGCTGCAGTTTTTTTTTTAAAGAATGGCATCTTGCTTAGATGTATCTCATATGGATATAGATTCTTGTTTTCCTCGTAGCAGCGTACAAAAGAGAATTCTATTGCATACACAGATACACTGGAGTATGTGACATCTGAACATCATAAGTCCTTTTGTCTGCCGACATTAGAGAAACACTTAGACAGTGTGTTACTATTAGCCCTATCTATCTCCCCAGTGAAAACGTCAGACAAATCAGTGCCCGATTTGACAGAGGTACTGACCGTTTAACTATTGGTGATGGTCTGGATGTGCTAGCAGGCCAGCCAAGTCTAGTAGGTATGACTTGGCTGGTAACAGATCCTACTCAATCCAAGGGGGTCAAAAAACAAGTCATTGTTGTAAAGAGTATGGGGAACTGGGAGGTTTAAGTAATGTCCTATGTTCAAGTATAGATACTCTACTTTGTAAATTCACTTCCATTTTTGCCTGTCAGTTGAATGAAACTCTACTACATATCCTTCTGTAAAATATCCCCTGTCACAACCTATCCTCTGTCACTGTGTTGTGGTTTCACTCTCTGGAGCTGAGATCCAGCTAGCCTTACCCCTTTCCCTGCAGGGGGAGGTAGTACTACCTCAGACTGGTCTAGTACTGCCTTCACACTTCACTGACCATGCAATTGGGTGGTTAGTAGTGGGCAAACAAGTTCAACCCCCATACCTAGAGGTCACTACTTGTGTGAATTAGTTGTCTCCATCTGCCCAAAGTGGTGAGAAATGCAAACAAATATGCACCACAGCACACCACACAGTCCAAAGATGGCCAACTTGGATCCAGGATTTTGATAGCTGGCACACCTTTGAGGCTACAACAATTATACAGTTAAGTATATGAATCTATGAGAGGTACAGACAAACAAAAGAAGGCATTACTTTACATATCAGTCCACCTTATTGTTCAAGACTAGGGTGTTTATGCCTCAAACTCAGTGACTTTCCCAACCCCCATTGATAGAATGGGACACCGTTATTGACTGTACCATACACACTAGGTACAGGCGATGTAAATTGACTAGGTCTGGATGTGCTAGGTAGCAGGCTTCTGCCATCCTATAAGTATTGGCAACATTCACAGTTGTTGGAGGCCCCCACAGCTTGTAGCTAGCCAGACAAGTTGAGGCAGCTCTACCGCTGGTGTCAGCAATAAAACCTGCTTATAAATAAATGCAACCCAGTACTCTACACCTTTATGAGATATGGACTTCGCCAAATCCTGTTATTAACCAACATATTGCTTTATGCCCTGATAGTGATACTTAGACGTACTTTATAAAACCATGTGAAATCTGCCTTTGTAGTACGTTCATCCTTTATTGAGGTCGCCATAATTATAGATAGATAAAAGGCATTGCACAACACATTCCATGTTATTTACCATTCAATCACCCTGGAGTCATCTCATCACCCAGAAACCGGAGGATTGAAAGGGTTGCAGGCATGGTGTGTAAGTGGTTAGTTAGCAGTGACATTGTCAAGGGCGGCCTGGAGTCGCTGTGGTAGGCGGGAGATGCAACTTAACGGGCGATGAACCACCTCTTGTTGGCGCCTACGATGGGAACGTACTCGTCTGGTTCCTTCTTCACTCCAAATACGACACTCTCCAAGCCGCGTTCTGGAAAAGAACAGTTGTCTGCAGATTATCAGGTGAAATGGCAGTGTCTGGCGACTCATTGTCTCCTATTGCCTACAGATTTACAACTAAATGGAGGATAGTCACGGCTGCAGATCTTTACATACAGAGCCAGTACATACAGAGCCAGTAGTAGCGTTTTCGCACTGTAAATTTATTATGGAGCAGCTTGTGTTCAGAGACTAAATTGTAAGTCCTATTCCGCGTTAGCGGATTCCTTAGTGGGCTGACCCCAGCTGAAGCTGATACCTTGCAAGATAAGGACTGATAACAGCGAGCTGATGGGTACCAGGTGTTACGTAATGCACCCTGAAAAGTCTGCACTGAATGAAAGGAATTTTCTCATTGGTCAATACTGTATTCCGCTAGGTCGGACCCTTCCTTCTATTACCTGTAGTGTGCAGGCACATGATCTTCTTTCTGAGAAACCTTTAGTGACGGAGGACCGACTGACTTAAGACCCCGCATCACTCAGAAGGCCCTAGAAACCCCTATAAGAAGAGGCAAGAATAATCCATCATAGAGTTTATTCAATATAAATCGCCTGGCATTGTTCCTGTGGTGTTTCAATATGCTAGTTTAGATTTCGACTTTTCATGAATTTGTCACAACATTGTAAAGGTTGAATAAAGAGAGACACAAGAAATCAATCAGATTCATCCCAAACTCTGCCAAAAGTTCAGTTACTTCTGTATTGATAATCCTCACCAATGCCAGAGTGCACACCATGTTATAGTAGCAACATCAGTGGCAACACACTTCAGTCCTCCTCACAGTTGAGCAGTCATTCGTTGGACTACAAGCCCTTATCGGAATTAATGTAATTCGCCAAAACAGCGAGTGGTGGTGTGTGGAATAACACTAGCGGCTCGTTATCTCGGGCCCCAACTCCTGCTCGGCTATCAGAGCAACAACCCTCTCTGCACGGCCGAGCTGCTCCCAGTCACTCAGCTACTTTGTACCCAGTTGGAAATCTCCCCATCGGACGACGACTATTTTGTCAGCGCGGCTGTCGGTCGGTGCAATGCTGACACTTATCACGGCGCCACAACATGGGTTGGCCGTGTCCTCGGCCTTGGGGCTGCGTAATCTGGGCGTTGTCATAACAGGGTACGGGGCAGTCGTGCGGAGAGACGCACCCTGCACAAACACGCGCACAAAGCAGACGACATTTCCGTTTGGTGGACGGCAAACGACAATTGGACCGCGCCGCTGGTCGCCCCCGGTTTGCGGGGCTTATCGCGTCGGGACAGCGTCGGACGCCAGAGTGCATTACGCAGACTCATCGCCGCCACGTTTATTTAGCGTCTGTACGGAGCGCCAACCAAGCGTCTCCTCTCTCTTTCCTCCAGGGGGAGAGGCTAGAGGAAGTGGACCTGGGAAGCAGGACTAAAGGGATGATGAAGACAAGGGGGTGGGAGGATATGAATGGGTTTGGGGAGGAGTGGCTATGCCACTTGGTGTATTACGATTGAATACCTGCCCACTTAACAACCGAAGTCACCTCTCCTGGTTTGACAGAAAGGGTTCTGCAAATTGTAAATCTGACTTTTCATGCATAAATGTTCAGACAGTCATTTAACCAGTGTCAGTCTCCACTTTTCATATACTACTTAGCCTAACACTTTACAGTTCTGTCAGCGCTGTACACATGCGACTACATATTCTTGAGAGCAGCAGTGACGTCATATGGACCAACACTGTCCTTATCTGCCTTAGGCCAAGTTAAAAAAAAGGTTTTTTCCAGTTACCCCACCGACCCTAGCAAAACAGGGCCTACCCTAGACAATTTATATATATATATATATATATATATATATATATATAGAGAGAGAGAGAGAGAGAGAGAGAGAGAGAGAGAGAGAGAGAGAGAGAGAGAGAGAGAGAGAGAGAGAGAGAGAGAGAGAGAATTTTTAAGAATTTTTGAGATTTTTTTTTTATATTTTTGAGAAATATTTAAGATTTTTTTTTTGTATTTTATGAATTTGTCATTAATACAATATTTGGGTGTACAGTTAATAGCTTTACTCAGCATATCTCTTGTAGATTTTTCACATTTCTCATTTGTTGTCCGTGTTCTTACCTTGAAATCAAAGAACCAGATAGAGCTGCCCATACATTTCTATACAAAATCGAACAAAAAAAAATCCGACCTACCGACCCTAGCTCTTTGAGTCATGTAACTGGAAACACATGAATTTTTTTTTGGCCTAGTTGAAATGCCTTTCAGCTCAGTGAATAGAGTGTATATTACACACAGCCATTTTCTCTGGATGATGGATTCAACAGAAAATGTGTTATTCATCTATGAAATCATCATGTAACCCCTTGTGTGGCTTCCCATATGACTTCTCTCAAAATGTGAACACAGAAGTGAAAACTTTAGTTGTACAATGTAAATCTGTGTTCTGTAGAAAGGTTTAATGGACGCCATGAACTTTCCTCTCGGGAATCCAGCAACTTTTCAACCTTTTCCCTTGATGTGGCTTCCGTGCATATAATGGCAACTAAGCAACTCTGTCGTTTTGCATTTCGCAGGGATAGCTTCAAGTAACTCGTGCTTTATCACGGGAGCACGCGGGAAATGACGAGAAAACGCGAGAGTGTCGTCGTGTTGCGCATGCGCTCCTAAGTACGTGCCACTGCATACTATGAGAGTAGGCATGCGTACAGAGGCACTTCCGTTCAGGAGGGAGTGTGTGGGCAAGAGTGCAATTGGAGGGGCGGGGTGGGCGTCAGAGAGTGACATGAGGAGGTGGGGGAGGTACGGGGGGGGGGGGGCAGAAAGTAAAAGACACATGAACAGACACCGTCGTCGTGACAGTTGGCGTAGGGCCCCAACTTTCCGGCTACTTTTCGTGTGCTTGTGGCTCAGCGTTTATTGCTCACATACAACTATCTGCACTCTGTCCACGCAGGCCGCACCATGCAGCAAACTGCTCACAAAACGCTCTTTCTCCCCCACAAAGAACCGTCAACGTTAGGACGGCTTCATGTTGGCTTTGTTGGCGACTTCTGCCAATTGTTGACCTTCTATGTCAGCACGCGAAGCGGTAGTTGGTCGGCCATGCTGAAACCTTACCACCCCAGCGCGGTGCCTCCATCTTAGCTTTGCTTACTTTGATTTTCATTGTTTTATCCGATGTGGACAGAGTAGCTGCCCTGTCATGCACTGGGGCAAACTGAGCTACTCTTAGCTACCTCACGGTAGAACAGGAGATAGTGACATTAAGTGTGTATTGGAAAGTGGGCGACAGCGGATGGCCGGCCAGTGCTCGGTGTGAGTAGTATACAGAGTTGTCACACATTTCCAGTGATAGATCAGCATCTGGGTTCTCCTTATGGAAATCAAGTTTTTTTTATCGCCGATTACGTTGATACGCTGTATACGATGTATGAGGGCATGTTTCATTCAATAACTATTTGGCTCTTGGACAGTTGTTACGGTGTGTTTTATGTATAAGAGTGTGTCAACATGTTGCAGGTGAAGAAAACCATTTTAAACTACCTATTGGCCTCATCCCCACTAGGATACAAGTGTCTTCAGACAGGTAGAAATGCCATGTCTACACCTGGCTCAGCTCACCTTGTCCAATTAATTAATACTAAAGACTGATTATCACACACCGATTACAGCATAGATAGGAATCCGACCGAAGGTTGTGAGCCAAGATCCCTAATTGTTTAACGGCTCTCAATGTTAACCAACTAAAGATCGCATCACCATGACTAAATCCATGCATCTTGGTCGCCATAATGCACCAGCACTGTATTGGAGCATCATGGCAACCTTTCGCAAGTCTAAACTGCCGGAGGGTTGGCAGGCTCAATAAATGCAGTCATGGTGACAAGATTCACCAGGGCTGCGCTCAAGCATCATAACACTAAATGGTACGGTTCGTGAAAGCCCTATATGGACATCCAAGGGTTAACAGCCGCCGCCTCAGCCTGTTGGAGGGGTGCGTGTATGTGAGCTGCTCCTTGCGTAGATGATTTGCTCAGAGATGCTCACCTAATTGACGCTGTTTATCTATTTATCAGTGGATAAAGGTCGACGAAGACGTTTTTGACGACGTTTTGAGGCCGGTTTGTGAGGTAACAGGAAGTGACAGGAGCTCTTTGATGACCTGAACACGACAGAGCACGTCGGGGGGTTCGTGAGATGGGTGACTTTAACGGTGGGTGGAGAGGTGGAGGTGGAGATGGAGGAAGATATTGGGCGGGGGGGCGGGGTTACAAAAGAGCCTATGGAGGTGCCTGGAGTCGCAGTAAAAAAGGTTTTTTTTCGGGTTTGGGAGTTGTTCGAGTGAGCAAACTGCAGAGAGTAGGTTCACCCCGAAAAAAATAACAAAGTTTGATGCTCAGATACATTCTTGTATTTGTGGAGTATACTATAGGGCCAGGAAGATATCTGTGATCATTTGTGGGTGAATTGGACGCAGCTCTACATTGTCCACAAAATGGACGCAGTGTATCATTTGTGTTGATGTTGAAGACAAAGCGAGTACCACAACAAGATCAACAAGAGGTGAGGTGGCTGAGTAAGAAGAAGGGTGAGCTGTTAAGGTGGTGGTGGGAGGGTTTGGGTGGGGGGGGGGTGGTCTTAGGATCTGCAGATCGCCTCGGTCTGCGTGAGGTCACGCGAGACTTAGACTGGACGCCTTGTCACCGGAGGGGCCACACCTGCCGCCATGGAGACACCGCTGCCGTCTTCGTGAGAGCCTCCAGGGTGACCCCGGAGGATACAGAAATGGGACACTTCAAAGGATGATCAGTACCACTGACGCCCGCTGGAGGGCGCGCGCGAGGTTTCGCAGAACCTGACGACATTTTGCCACGGCAGACGAAAATTTCACCCAAGTCAGGCTCAGGTTTTGGCGGGCTTTCTGCCCACAGCAATCCGTGACAAACAGCGGCTGTGCCCAACTTCCCAACCTCTGCTGCTTTCTTCTACTGCACATGCCTTGCAGGTCTTTTCAAACCTAAACCTTTAATCAGCCTCTCAATATTTAAACGTTGCCGCGATTTAGGACTACATTTGTATGTGACAAGATGGCAGCACCGTAAGGTCGGTACGTGAACCTGACGTCACTTCCGGTGACGTCCCTGGCCGGATCAAACAAGCAAGACGCTCATCTGAAACAGTGAACGTGGTGGGAAAACCACGACTCACGTAACGCACCCTTTCATCACCAAATACCTCCTTTCCGGCAAAGTCGGCCTCATGAGGCCGCAGGTCTCGATGACAACACGATGCAGACGACTATTAAAGCTTTCGCGCCAAGGACATGGTGAGCAAATTTCAACCGGCTGCCATCTTTGTACACAGTTTTAGTCAGACAAAGGAACTTTGATGCATTAAATAAACTGAATCACCTTATTATGAATAGACTCAGAGAAGGGAAAAGGTCGCAAGACTTCCTTGTGTTGCGAGTTTGACCTCTAAGATCATGTGGGTCGGCAAACCACTTGACTCTGTTATTGAACGAGGTAATTACCCGAATAGGTAACCAGATAGGCTGACATTAATGGGGTATTGTGGGGAAACAGCTCAATTTAAACATCGGATGACATTTCTGTATTGGGAGAAGATCCCATTTGAAAACCTATCGCTGGGTGACGGAATTTGACTTAAATTCCAAGGCTTTGAATTAGATTCTGAAAAGGCACCCGCAAGACACATTTGATTCTCCATCATTCACATTGTCAAAGCTTTATCCATTAAAATGAAATCTAGCACGTTATGCAATGAGTCTTAGGCTACATTGTAGTCACTGCCCAGTTAATTCATGAATGATGCGCCCTTTCCCCTCTGGCTTTCTCCTCGCCTTTTTCCCTCGGCAAGCTTTGCTATCGTTCAAATATATAGTATCGACAAACAACTCCAAATAATATCTGACACGATTAGGATCTACCCTCTTAACCCCAAACACAATCATCTAGTTTAAGTTACCATTCATGGAGACTTCATTTATCACCAAATGTCTTGGGACCAACCATAAGGAAATCCAGTGGCGTGTGAACATGCACGCCTTTTTAACGCCTGCCACTTCCAGTCCAGTTAAACCCCTTTTACACCGTCACTAGTGATCACCCTTAATTACTGCCACAAGACCTGATTCCTGTTGACTCCTGGTCCTTGTCGAGTGCAGTATGTGTGACTTAGCAGGGGCTACAAGGACTTAAAGACGGCTTTGTTGGTTGACACCCAATTATTGGTCCCCAATCCCCAGTACTCAGTCCCTGCATACAATACCCCCATCCATCCACCTCCTCACCCTCTCTCACAAATCCCCAGCCTCCTATACCCGTCTGTCCCGGCGCCTACTGGACAGTAGTTATACGTAACAGGGCGTTGTGAGAGCACAAATTGTTTTCTTTGTTGAATCCCCCCATCACCATCCAGCCTCTGAAACTAGCCACGCTTTTCGCCTCATGCCCCCAATAACCAGCACGGAAAACAAGAGCTGGGAGGGATTAGCCAGGAGGCGGGTGGCTGAATGAAGCAAAGACAACACTGCTAGGGCAGGACAGTGGCTAGAGCGGATACCCTTTAAGTGCCACATCAGTGCTTCAGGTTTAAGCTCCTTGCTCGTCATGATGCACCGTTGCGGTGCTGAGGAGTCTAACGGCCAGCACTACATTGCTGCATCATGTCGACCCCTCGGGAGTGAATGAACCATGAGTATTTAATAAGGTTAGAAGTTCACATGAATGCAATCCTGAAGAGTGACATCAGCTGCCAGGGCTGCATTCACGCATCATGACACCAGAAGAGCATCACGCATTAATGCACTACGCATCCCTTAAGTGGCTAAGGAAATATTGGTACAGACCACCCATGCAGGATACAAGCCTTATGGTGATGTCTCACGGGGTGGGTGGGGGACTGGAGGCAGGTATCCCCTGGAGGATCAGGGTGGGACAGGTGGAGGAGAGATTACATGTAAATTGATTGTCCAGGCGGGCTTAGAACCACCTGAATGGTGACACTTTACACTACACTTGGCTGTGAAAACAACAGCCTATGTGTGCATTACTCACCTGGTGGCCTTGATTGTCACAGCAGATGTACACC
This sequence comes from Acholoe squamosa, assembly GCA_949317995.1. Lineage (NCBI taxonomy): Eukaryota > Metazoa > Annelida > Polychaeta > Phyllodocida > Polynoidae > Acholoe > Acholoe squamosa. Next base: position 59,762,982 of record OX439041.1, on the reverse strand, counting down.
TGAGTATGAACTACTTAGTATGGACATAAAAAGCAGTGAGGATGATGGTAAGGGGGGGGGAGGAGGTCGTACAGTAAATGCCCTACTATACTGATGCCCACTAAGTCAGCCATTTTGAATTTCACTGGTTGAGATGAAATCCACTGATATGATATACCATGATGGGTACCTTGTCCCTGGGTAACACCCACTTCCAGGACATACTAGTCCCATCTTATCAGTGCATGTCGCCAGAACCAGCGCCAGTATGGTAATCATCGAACCCCATTCCATGCATGGTATTAACTATTTCTATCTGCAGTATACACTAAACATTACTTTTCACTTCTTAATACATGTGTATTCACAAATTTATGTCCATATCAATGTATTACAATCCTCTTGTCATAGACCCCATTAGACCCTTATTGTGACAAGTGTTAGGTAGGCCTATACATGTACATGTATTTTCAAACTGTGAGTACATTATCAATGATCTCACAGTTTGAAAGAAATTTTATGTATGCTGTCATAAATACTCAAGTGTGATAGGGTAGAGGCACCCTGAGTCGGACAGACACCTAAAGTGGGACACCTTTTGCACTGAATTACATAATAGATATGAAAAATGCAGCTATCATTTGAATTAGACATGCAAACTCAGGTATCATACTCTCAAACAAATGAGGAATGACATGTGGACATTTCATTACAAACAGAATCCTTCATAATAATCTGTACTCCCAGATCTGAATACCTAACCTGTGTGTAGTTTACCTACTATCTAACACATAAACATAATCACTACTCAGTCTGCCCATAGAAGTCATGCTCATCTGGGCCTGTAGACTGACCTGTTATAGGTATGCAAAATCAAACATCTAACTAAAAGTGTCATGGAGAGGAGTATTGTTTTAGCTTGGATTCCTTAGTGTTATGTGTTATGTGCCTTTATAGAATATCTATACAGTGACCCATTGTGTCTGTATCAATTAGACAACATAGTGTCTGACTCTAGGATCACCTCTGGCATGAGCTGTCTGACTTGAGGTGCAATTTTATATTTTGGAGACTAAATATGTAAAGCTCAGTTATTCATATGTATTGGAGAGTTTCATCAAAACCTCTCCAAGGATTTTGAGGGTAAAGTATTATGTGTCAACTGGTGAAATGGAAATTAGAATTCAACACTTCTAAATGTACAAGATTTGAGCACCAAATATGGCCACCTCCTGTATGATCAGGAGCGTCCGAAATGGGTGCCTCTACCCTACAAGGGGAGAGGAAAAAAATGGACCAAGACATGAAACTTTGTCAGATAGCAGTCAGGCATCGCACCGTGCGAACTGAACTTTGCATAAAAAGAAGACAGGAGGAGATGAAAATGACACGGAGGCAAAGGTCTTAATTATGACAGAGTAATTGTAGTAATCAGGAGCATAATTTCTGATAAATGGAGTCTGGTTCAAGTCATCGACTCCTTCATTGTCCTTAATTCACATCCCCAAATCATGAGGCTGTTTTTATTATTGTTGCCGAGGACGGTCAGATGACCCCATTCTCATCTTCAAAGCGTTTTTTAATTTAAATTAGTCACATGTGCGCCGGTATGTTGGGGGCCGAAACATGAGAGCAAGCTGAATAAATTAGAATTGTCAAAAGTCGAAGACAAAGCATTTTTTGATCGCCCTGCATGCGCAGTTCGACTCTTAAACCGATTACTTCGGCGCGTTGCTATAAGAAACACCACCTCGCGGGGGGCGGACAAACGACACAGTAATCAGAAAAGACCCGGATGAAGTAAACAATTAACCCCGGAAGTTGGCACACACCTGCGCGCGCAAATCCGCAGACGACATTCTGCTCGCTTCACTTGGCGGGAAACGTGACCGGTGACGTCATCAATCATAATTAATCACCCATTAACCAAGCTGGATATGCAAACGCTGTCAGTACTCAAGTGATTTAATTTGTTTTGGGTATAGCAAAGATAATACCGCCAGTAAATGCTGCAGCTCGCCTTTTGTAATTTTTAAATGCCCCCATCGGGAAAGCGTTTATAAATGTCAGCAAAGGCACGTTTCTCTTCAGAATGGCTTCCTTCGTGAAGTTTATGAGGGAGACTAAAGAATACTCTGATTAACCTTTCCCAACAAAGACTATACCAACAAGCAATGGAATGTAAGCCTACATTGTACAATTATTCTGTTTGTGATCGATTGGTGTTTCTACATGTAACTTGAAAATGAAGAGTGTGAAAATTGTAACTTTTCTCACTCACTATGAGGCAATATGTGCATGGCTCAGAATACTCTTTTGAAATTTTTACCTCGGCTCAAGTGGTGTTATTCATAAAACAGATTTTAGGACACCTCCTGGAGGTATCCTCAAATGTCAAATTCAGTATTTCCCTATATCTTGTCGAAGATTTGCAAAGTGGAATGTTTGCCAGAATTCAAGTCTGGCAAGTAATTTTTTTTTCAGAATTGCACACTATTCCTATTCCGTCGGTGATGACTGAACAATATTCTAGAATTGGGCGGAGCATATGTATGTACACCTTACAGGTTGTTTGTGCATCCGTGTATTTCCTGATCTGGCTCAGATCATAATCCTAAAATGCACCGGCCAAAAAAAAAAAATGAAAAAAAGGACAAAAACACCTGGACCCTCCCAAGAGTGTGGCATTGCATAAGTAGGGACAGGCACAGAATTTCCAACTTATAATTCCCATGTCAGAATATCAGATTCTGTTTTTCGGTGTAATCCATATTCCCAATGACATTTCCTTAAGTTTCCAAGTTTCTCAAAAGGTGAGAAAATTAAACGTAAAATTTTGGGCATGGTGATTTGGGAACACTAGTTAATCATATGAATGCTGAAACTGTGACCTGGGACTTGGTGTCTGCCAACCGTCTAGGCTGATCAGCTGCCTGTGTTTGTACCAACACTGAGTATACGCTCTGCGAGACGACCAAGGTATCCAGGAGGGTGTTGCTCCTTTTGTAAAAAGAGCTGTGAGTATGTGCCCTCTTTTCTAAACAAGTCGTGCACTGCTTCACCTAAGTACTTGCACTCACCACATTAGTCTGAAAAGTCATCTGCCTTGTTTAAAATAGAGAGAGCTGCACTACCAGGTACCTACTCATGTCACACGCACCATAGTTTATTATACTGACTGACTTCTCCCAACTAGGTACCTACTCAAATCCCCCTTTTTTAGCACTGTACTTGAATGAACACTTGTGAGCAACAAAAGGGACAGGTTATAGCTACATGAAAAGAAAGGACTGGAAATGAGGGCATTTTTAGCTAGCTCTTCCTTTTACTATAGGAGCAACACCCTCCTGGTTACCAACCGTCAGGCTAGCCCACTGAAAGTGGTTAATACCAACGAGGCCTGCACACTACAGGTAATAGAAGGAGGGGTCGTTTGCCCATCAAGGTCTGTAAATAGGCCCAATTATGAAAGAAGACTACTTATCACTCTAGGGGCTGTACATGACAAGAAAAACAAGGAAGCTTGGACCTCCACAAGGCCACTCACAGAAGTTCCTTTCCCCATGTTGGTCCATCTATGTTTAAGAGATTATACTTTGATAACAGACACCAATACCTATCATCCATTCCCACCATTTGTCTATTTAGTAGCTTGTCCAGTTGATATATATTAGGAACCGTATTAAGGTACATCCCTGTTAGTAGAACTTTATAAGATCATTAATATTTACTTCAGTATCTGAACTGGAAATATGGTAATGAAGTAATTAGGTTAGAAAGAATATTTACTTCAGTGTCTTAACTGGAATATGGCAATGAAGTAATTGGGTTAGAAAGATATATTGACCGATCTTTATTTGACCAAAGATGACTTCCTATTGTTTAACAGTGTCAACTCTGTAGTGTGAGTCTTCTGACCCCACCTGATTTTCTGAATAAAATTCCCAAAGAGGCCCTATCTGGATTGATTTGAGCCGGGTTATTCAGGTCACCTTAATAAGCCAGGGATTTGTATACTGTTTGATCAATATTGTACTGAACCTGCACAATAGCTGTCCAATTCCACTCAACCCATATTTACAAGATGATAACGCTACGCATATGGCTATCGGCAGTGCTCCCTACACTATAGCCAGAATTTTCATATTACAGTGGTACTGTTCTTGGCTTGGGATCTGTAGGGGGGGGTCTGCATGTTCCTCGTCAGATCATCATTACTTTTAAGGTAAAGTTGATCCCATTTCTGACTTCCTTTGAGTGCGAATGTACGCAGCTCTCCCAAAGCCCATGCTTCACGGCCATGCTGTCCCTCACTTTGGGTCAGAATACAATTTACACCTAAGCATGCTCATTCCTCTTACCCCAAAGCTCATAACTATTCCTTGTGAAGGGTGACAGGAAGATCCTTGCCCAGCTACCGCATCTCACAATTGGAACAGCAAGTGACGTCATATGGCACAAAACAGGAACCATTACCCAGGAAATATTGCCATTATGAATAACAATCACAATGTGGCATTTTCATGTGTACATAGCCCGTCAAATTTCTCACGTACTTCCAATGATGCACCCTACCAAACAGGTTATGAATATAAAGGATATCTGGAATAAATGTCATAGTGCCTTGTCACATCTAAATTTACAAACAAAATGGCAGACTGCAAATATACCTAAGACAAATGTCACCGCTGTGTTCTCTGACAGCTCTCAAGGTACTATTATCTGGAGGTGACTTTGGCTGTTGGCCTAACTACTGCTACTCCTTCCTCCCCTTTATTAATGACTTCATCCATCTTCATGTATCTATATGAGTATAAATAAATACTGTATATATATATATATAGAGAGAGAGAGAGAGAGAGAGAGAGAGAGAGACAGACAGAGAGAGAGAGAGAGAGAGAGAGAGAGACAGAGAGACAGAGAGACAGAGAGAGACAGAGACAGACAGAGAGAGACAGAGACAGACAGACAGAGACAGACAGGGAAACAGACAGACAGACAGACAGACAGACAGCCAGACAGACAGAGGCAGAGAGACAGACAGGCAGACAGAGACAGACAGACAGAAAGACAGAAAGACAGACAGACAGAGACAGACATACATAAAGACAGATAGAGACAGACAGAGACAGACAGACAGACAGACAGACAGACAGACAGACAGAGACATAGTATGTAGAGTTACATGTCATCCCAACAAACACGGACCAGAAACACTAATGCCTGCATGCTCTAGATAGGTGACTTAAGATACAAGGCTAGATTAACTACAAGGGGAAAGGTGCAAACCAAACTCATTAGTAATTAGTCCTGACATTTAGGCTACATATGGTGAGAGCCAGCAGAGATAGTCACACATTGCACTAAGATAACACCAGATAGGGATGTGAGGTATGTTTCGTGATCTGTCATGATAAGTGACATATATCTAATGTAGATTAATTGCCTGAACTGGCGCATTTAGGCACTTTTTAGGCATGGTCCAATTATGTACAGATTAAGACAAGTCAGGTCAGATTTTTAAGCTAAAGCTTACAGATTAAGTACACCCATTTAGGATCAAATAAAACAGTTTCCCTTCTTGTAGGTGTAGATCATGGCGAGAGAGTGAATTTTCATACGAAATAACTTTACGTTAAAGGTGGGAGTCATCTTTCGACTCATGCAGAGTCGAATAACAGGAATATTTCTTTTAAACTGAGTGGGACTTTGTTCAAACTTTCAATTTTAGAAAAAAAAAAAAGCATTTCCTAATCCTATGTGTCTTGAAACACATGTATCCGTAGGTATTGCAGTGTATTTTATATACATGTTCTATAGTATGACTATTGCTTTAGATGCAGGTATTTTTACTTTCAACTATTTTTTTTTATAAAGTCAACTCTGTCATCTGGTGATATTTCTGAGATTAACCACCGACATTGTCTGATATTTGTGAACCTTGACGCTGGAGTACACACAATTACAGGTGGTTCTTAAAACAACAGACTTGTGGAACAGTTGGCCGGGTGTTGGTGGACGTTTAAGAGGTTTGGAAGTACATGTAATGCTATTTAAGGCATGATGTGACCTTTAATTGATTGACTCAATTGCATGGGTGTCCATGTGTTCTATGTCCTCAGTCTTCAACAGGTGTTGGGGGTCCTGGGGGGCAGAGGTCTAAGTACTAGCACTAGTCCTTACTGGTGATTGATGACTGACGTCAAAAAGACGTCATTACCAGCCGGACCAGGTAGGGGAAACTCAAAATACGTCATAACAAACAATTAAAGCTCAACGGCCAGTAGGTATGGTTTTAGAAGTGGGTAGACAGAATACAGTTGTTCCCACTAGATTGTGGGAAGGGAAAATGGCTGCTGGCCATGTGACATGTGCATGCTTGACCATACATGGTCGGAAGTGTATACCCTATCAATTTGGACAAAATATGGGAAGAGGTGTATAAGGAAGAATTCGCATACCCGGTATGTATACTATGGGTATATTGAAATTAAAGAGAAGACAGGGGGAGCAGATTAACCCCAGTTGGTATTTAATCTCACACAAAGGAAGGACAGCATTGCATATGAGAGAGTGGTTAGGCTTTTGCTTCGGGTTATTAATGTATATGGATGGATAAATCGTGTTCATACGGAGAAAATCACATGTCCATGAATGTCAGAGAGAGTGAAAAGTCACGAAGAAAGTAAAACTATTGTGATTCACTGCTGGACTAAACATATGCATGCCTCAGATATTTTTTTAAAATTTATTTTGTGATGTGTTTCATAAATCGCATTTTAGGATCCAGAGGTATAGAGCTTCGAATTTGCCATTTCCTAGTGCCCCGCAAAAGACACTTGCCAAATCAAATGTTTTACAGAATTCAATTCTGACAAGATTTTGTTTAGAATAGCACCACATTCTTATACCAGATATAACCTTCGTTTTAAAATCAAGGATTACAAAGATAGTCGCCAAACTGTGTGAATAGCCTATTGGTGCAGGGCGACGCGATTAGAATCAGTCGACATACATTTATACATGTAGGGTCTATAGAGCTATCTGTTCATCACAGTAAATAATTTCGTGTTGGTGGGTAATTCCAGTACCAGAACTGAAGGTTCACATAGAGCATAATGACAGATAACCCTCCTTATTTGCATAATTTCAGCCTTAACCCATGAGACACTATTTGGGAAAGGTGATTGCTATGCAGAAAATGTGGGTTGAGGTAATTAAATCATCATCAGCTTCCCCTCAAGTCAAATTCTAATCTTGTCTGATCTATGTCTTCTTAAGGGCCTGCATAGTTGTCAGTTGTGTGACGTATGCGTCTAGGGTGACGTAGGCTACGTCTATGACAGGTAGGGAATGTTAGTACTGGAGTCCATTTCTAGGGGAGTTACTATTGCCTGGAGCTACCAGATATGAGACCAGTTGGTTTTGTGTGGTACGATTTGAGGGGTGCTGTAGTAGGTTCAAAAATATCCCCCTGGTATGGTATATCTAAAAACTACCTCATTACTATTCTCACACAACTTCAGCAATGGCAGGCATTTTGGACGAAAGTGCCGAATAAAGTGCAATATGATGGAAGATGATGACTGTGAACATAATTTAAGTCCTTATTAATACCCCCATAGTGGGCCAGATGGGACTGATCTCCCCACCACCGCTCCACTCCCGGCCATCCTCCCAATCCCCCTACCCCATTCCTCCCCGCAGGTAACCTCCCACAGGTAACCTGACCAGCAACATACCCAGCATAAAAGGTTGTGAGAAATCCAAACACATCGCCGACACCAGAAGCGCCTGACCAAACAGTGGCAGACTTGGAGCGCGTCGGCGCCAGTGTCGGCCACAAGCCTACCTGTTCTATTCTCCATACCCTGAGGCCACTACCGACCAAGAGAAAGGGAATCCAGAAAACAGAAACAGAAGTACCTCCCTGAAACTCTTTTTAACTCTGTACGGGCTGCATATTGTTCATGCGTCATACTCCTTGGTTACCATGGTGTACCAATGCAATGCTGGCGCATCTACTCATTTGCGCTGCTCTGGTGCATCATGCCGACCCTACGGGAGTGTATCAACCCCGTGCCATGGGGCATGATGCATGCATGCATGTATACATAATGGTAACAAATAGGCTTAATATTCTGAAGTACTGTTAGGCCACTAAAGGGTTAAACCCTATATCCACACGCCCATTCTCTTCACCCAACACCCCTACGGTCATATCGAGGCAGGGACAACAGGCCGCGCGTTACTTAAACAAATACTTACGCTCCAGCAGCCTAATCGCCTTGTGTTACCTAATTAGATTTGAAGTTTAATATCCTAATTCATCAAGTTGCCATTGATGGTTGTGGCTATAGCCAAAGGGCACTGGTCCGACCCACAATAGGACGCGGGGGCGCGCCGACCGACCGGCGTCCGTAAAACAACATGGCGGCGACGGCGCTTCCGGCGTGAGGGTCGCAGTGGTGGGTATCAGGCGATTAGAGATTGTCGCGTTTGGAGGAAGAATTAGCGTAAATCCCGATCCTTTCTCCACTTGGGTCTTTAGTAGGTACACACTGGGGGCGCAGACATGGCGTTGATGTATATATAACAAACATTAAGGCTTCGAGCAGGATCAACAGAGATACACTCCTCCAGTGTAGCAGTAGCGGCCTGAGGGGATTATCGGGCGGACCTTAAGAATTACCCGCCATAGCTCTAAATACACGAGATTAAGCCCTAATCCAGAGCAATAGCAGGCTTGTTCACCTGATCCATAAATCCAAACTCTAACTTGCACACAACGCATCACTCCTCTACATGATCCCCCTCCCACCCTCCCTGTTGACTCATTGTCCTACCAACGGCTCCACACAAGGATATTACATATCTAAACCACCCCTCCCTCTCTCCTCCAGGTACTACCTTATGACAAACACAAACTTCTCCAGCGTCTAATACCTCTCCTTAATCCCGCCACTCTATAAAGCAATGGCCTCTTGCTATTGTAGTGGGATTTCTCAGTATTTTTATGTAACATTAGCTGCAATGTCAATTCTCAACTGCCATGTTGAATCTCCACTAGTAACATGTCACCGATTACTGTGTGCATGGAATAACTCTAGGGATCCCTGGTATTAAGTGATTTTTTTCTGACAAAGATATTATCGTGTCCTGGTAACTTAAGCATTAACGTTGACAATTCAGAGGTTTTCTTTTGCTACCAGCATTATTTAGGAGAGTTACACAGAAGGAATCATCTCGTTTACAAGAAGATAAAGTTGGTGGGCATTAAGTTGGATATATACCCAGGCTAAATAGACAAAATAGAAGACGTGTCGCTGCAGCTCAAAGTGAACGTATACTGTGCCTAGACGTCTCCTTATGTTGGTATTCAGCATTTGAACTATACACATGGTCACATAATGACCATTAAATTTCATCCTTTTCATATTAGTTCAAGCCTTAAAGGATGGAGTAGATTTAGCGAACACAGTTACATGTATACCCTCTTTTTAAATCTGCATCATTCACATTCGTATGTGTATCATTATCTTGTACTAGGATCATATATTTAACAAGACAATTAAGTTTGATGTTTAATATATATATATATATATATATATATATATATATATATATATATATATATAGAGAGAGAGAGAGAGAGAGAGAGAGAGAGAGAGAGAGAGAGAGAGAGAGAGAGAGGGATGAAAATTTACCATGTAAATGCAGAAAAGGGTAGGATGCTGAAATGGTGAGCAGTGAAACAGACAGGGCCTTACAGTTGAATAAAGGAATATACACTGCTTAACTGTTGTTAATCACATTGACTTTCAGCCCAATCATCCCAGTTAATTGTCACACACTTGTGTGTACCCTGTACTTAGCAGATGTCACACTTTGCCGTGTGACCATTAATCACTGTATATTTCCCAAATGTCTCACCCACTACATTCTTTTATTAGTGTCGGCTTGAGAGTCAGGCTTGTCTTTATATCTGGCACCAACTGTACACTGAGGAATTCAAGCATGGAGGAATCATAATCTGCCCTGAGATTGCTTGGTGGTTGCAAGCAGTAATGACAAGTTATCTCATAAGAGACATTTCAAAGGAGACAACCTGTAGTTTAATGAAACTAGCCTACCTGGAGGCTAATGACATTGGGATGTAGGCGCCAATCAATGTCAGTGTTATGTTGTCTTCAGTTAGTGTTGATTAATTGTCGTCTTATTGCTTGACTTTTTACTGTCTCCAGTTCAGTCGTACCCTTCTATAATGCACATCTTTGATTATCTCTATTTTTCTGTGTATGTCTGTTTTCCCTCCACAGTACTTGTTGTTGGGAAGTTTTATTTTCCTAAACTTCATCGAACAAGTATACTTTTCATAAGATGCCAAAAACCTTCCTCTCCACCGTTGCAGCATCGAGTGTCAATTAGAAATGGATTTTCCTTGATGTAAGGATAAACACGCGGGGATAAACATTAGATCTGGTAAATTATCTAAGAAATATCATGTGTGGAAGGGTATTTTGAATTGCTATACACTTACTAAATTTAAAAAAAAACACACATATACAAAATGTAAACAACAAGAACAGTACCAACAGTAACAGGAATACACAGAAATGAATGGAGACCAGATAGCAGACCAGATCTCAACACAAGATGTGTTCACATGGGCACTTCCGGTAGGCAGTATTCCCGTCATGCACCAGTGTCGCGAGCTGTATACGGCATGGCGTCTGGCGCCACCACGTGACCTGACCCAGCGCGCCCCCTACACGGAACGCCCTGTCCCTACTCACCCCTGTAACCCCTCTTCGTATCAACTTGTGAGGGTGGCCAAGGTGGGTAGACTGAGCACTGGTGTCAGGAATCACTGCAAACATCCCCATATCCCATACCCATACCACATCTCCAAAAGATGGAACTGTTTTATGGATCCATACAGAATACCCTAACAGAAGAGGTAAAGGAAAGAGGTGGAGGTATTGCTCTGCTGGGATGTACCACAAACTCACTTCCCATACCGGTATGTCTGTACATCCTCAAACATGCTGTTCATTCCGCCATCTCCAGCCATTCAATAGGGGTATCTCATATTCCCTGAAAAGAATCACGTCAGAACAGGTAATTTACTGCATGAACAATTTGGTGATATCATGTCAAGATCTACCACATTATAGAGGATATTTCACTATACCTATGGTCAAGGCCAACAAAAAGAAAACCATCAATTCATTTAATACCTCAAGATCATACTGTATGTTGTAGTGTGATATGACAAGATCATACTACATGTACTATCACTTATGAGTTTGGGACTGGCCATTTCAATACCAACGACCACAGCTCCCAAGTTAGCTAAGTAGGAAGAGCACTGGACTGTTGATCTAGTCCCAAGAGGTCCTCAATACTTTTCAGGTTAAGACCTAAACCATCTTTGTATAGAATACCAAAATTTTTTTATTCCTTTTCATATTTGTTTCTGGACTAGCCCACCTGGGTCGCACCAGACTTTTGCCAGGTTTTACCCATCTGGGTCAGCCCAGAAAGGGACCATCCATATATTACGTACTCCGTAAGGTGGGGGGTCAAGATAAATGTGTGCAGGTGCGTACAGGGGGAGGGGGATCTGGGGCCATTCTGACATACACAGTGTACGCAATGGGGTATTCTAGAGGCCAAATTTGGACTATCCCAGGCAATTTTGGGTCATTTTTAGGGGTATAAACAAAGCATCTTGTAATTTTATCATGCCTGTTTTGAGGGGTGGGACGAATTTAAGAATTTAAGGTCGGCTCTCTTTGGCTGAGGTAGGTCGGGTGACCAGAAATCAAACTTTTCTTTTTGGCCCCAGATAGAAATCACGATGCTTGACTTGCTACACTTGTTTTTTCCAAAACCATACGGTATGTTGATGATTATTGTTCATTCCCCTATTCCGAATTAGCAGGTTGTCACATGGGCGCGGCCATTGCTGGAGCTTATTACCAGAGAGTTCTACTGATAACACCTATCAGTATCAGATGGGTACCAGTTGGCCCCCGAAGGACCGCAGTGAATAGATTGGGGTCCTCTCATTGGCTAAACATTAAACCTGCTAAGTCCGTATACGCTAGAATGTTCTTCATCCCTACATGTAGGCTATACGGCACATGGCTATTGTATTATTGACCAATGGGAGGCATCCCTGACATATACTGCGGAGTCGGGGGCTGAAGGTGTTAGTCATAGTGGCGTTGGGGTCTAATGGCGGCCCCCAGCTGATAATGGCTATGTGAGCTATAGGACGGCACAACTCTGGCTTTATACACACATGATATTGCAATAGGAGGGATATACATGTACATGAAGACACCTTTAATTACTTAGCCGTCATTTTGAAAAATTGGGTCTTTGACCTAGAGTAATAACTTCACCTTGGCAGTTACACACTCTGTTTAGTATACAGAGTGCATTAGAACAGACACAATTAGACATGCTAGTGTCTAAATCTACCGCAGTGCACTTGTCAGGGGTCAATAAAAAAAAAAACAAAGCTATACTCTTGAAATCATGACATATGTTATAGTCGTGCCATGCTGTTGATGACACCTATGACAGCCTGAGTGGTATATACATCTCCAAAGTTGTTTTAAATCTAGCTTTTATAATGATACCCACCCTTAAATTTTAAAAAAAAAGTCCACAGGTTACGCCCAGACATAACTAATCCCACTCTGGCGTGCATTTCAATTATCTGGGTTATCAAGACTATCACCAGTCAGATGCACCAGCTAAACTCGACAGCAGTGACTTTGACAGCACATTATAGAGAAAGAAAAGGTGTAGTCAATCTTCTCGATGTTGTATCATTTCAGTTGCAAAATTTCTCGGCTGTACGTCCGCCCCCTCCCCGGACCATCCCTTGTGGCTACGCTCCTGTTGTGTAAATTTCTCTTGAAGATTGCTTTAATATCATTTGAGTATCAACCCCTACAGTATTACATATTTTTTATACACCTCTGCTATATATGGTCTTTTCTAATAGAAGCTGGTAATTGGGGTATTTTTTCCATGAATTTTGTCTCCCTATACCCCCTTTCAGTTTTACCTATGACTGGCATTGTGTAGTTCTTCTTTTTTTGGCAGTGGTTAGACGTTGAGGCTGCTTATAAAATGGGTCAAGTAGAGCATAGTGACATGGGCCTTTTTGGGCTTACAAATACGTTGTAGTTGCATAAGACATGGATATTTCCTTGAAATCGACAGGGGGACATGGATTGGACTTTTCTTAAAATCGACATGGAGACATGCATGGCAATTTCTTAAAATCGACATGGGACATACCTACAAAGTACCACTATCTGTCTATTTATCTTATTGAGAGTGATTCTCCTCAGGGGTGGATCCAAGGGGAGGGGGCATAGGGGTTATGGATGATGATAAGATTTTAACACCCCCCCCCCCCACCATATAGGGGAGGCCGACTCTACAGAGGGACCAAGTCACACACATAGAAACATGCACACAAACATACATTCATGCAATAGAATAAAATGAGAAATGAGATGAAGAGTGAATGAGATGGAAGGTGAAATTACGATGTGCTGGGGAAGCTCGGGTGGGGAAGCTTCTGGGTTTCAGTGAGTGTCCCAATCAGCGATGGAGCGTTGAGCCATGCTTGTCCATGCTCGGCCCAACATAAGCCAACATTGGCCCAATGTATCCTTGCTACCTATAGGACTCAGTATGGAGGCCTAGTGGTGCCGCCATCTTGAATTTTGCTGGTTCAGATAAAGCCCACTGATAAGCCATATACCATGATGGGTACCTTGTCCCTGGTTAACACCCACTTCCGGGGACATGCTGGCCCCATCTTATCAGTTCTTATCAGTGTGTGTGGTGGGAACCAGCTCCAAACCAGCTAGTGGTCAATACGCTGGGTATCTGCGGTCTGTATAACTAAACCATAAAATTATGTACAGGGGCGTAGGAAAAGGAGAAGAATAATGAGGAGGTTCCCTATATAAGCCTATATAAAAATATAGCAGCCCCCCCCCCCCCCAACCGAGACCCCTGCCCCCCCCCCCCAAATAAAAATGTGCTTCCTACGCCCCTGATGTACTGGGGGAGAAGCGGGAGTGGAATTCAGGGGTAGGTTTCCAGCCTACTTGCTACTGGGGTACGGGTAATGGTTCCTTATTCGCACACTAGGAGGCAGTACTGACGCCGTCTGTGTCCGTTGGCTCATGTGTTTTGCCTAGGAGTTTCGCATCTACTTCTCTCCTAATACTTCTCTCTCATCGAAACAGGCAAATAAAAATTCCATACAAATAGGGAAACATCGCAGTAAAATTGATTCAGTTAAAGTGTTTTCATTGCTGAGTAAAAGAAAGTTCCATCATTTATATTAAGATAAAAGTGTATGGGGCTTGAGACGTCGAATCCAGTAGAATACGCTTTTCGCCTGACAGGGATAGTAAGTTTTGGTTATAGAGGATCTAGCAAGTTTTGGCTCTCTGACAGTCCTAAAACTAGAGTCTGTGTGGTAATTGGACCTTATTCTGTACAGAGAACGATGAATGCAAATAAAAGTTTGCATTGATATGAGACAATATTGTAATAAAGAAAGCTAGATATTGTCTAGGCAGGCAACTAGACTACTAGTATTGGCCTCCTCCCTCCATAGACATACACCCATGCCGTCCTCCCGACCCACACCCCGTGTGGCTCAAAATGTCCCGTCAGTGACCAGGTTGTTGAGCTACCAGACACCTTTATTGGACAGGTGCAAATCCCAAAAGGCCAATTCCATAGGGGGTGGACAATGGCATCATGGGGAGGATTTGGGGGATAGAGGGAATACACCCTAGATTTGTCATTCATTGAACTAGCCAGCGACATGACAGTGCTTGTAGGAAGTGAGGACTAAAAACAAGACAATTATAGAGTCTGGTCTAGTGACTGTATACAACATGGGTTTATAAAGGGTGTAAATTGAGAACAAGGCTGGACTTGTTATAATTAGATGTATATTTGGAAAGCTGATATTATTGTGACAGTTATCTGTTTGTTTGAAGCGAGACACCTCGGTGTTGACATATCCATTCATTGTTTTGTTTTTTATAATCAGACCAACATTAAAAGGTGTTTATTAGCGCCATGCAGAGGTATATTCTAATTGCTTGAATTGCATTTTTTTTTTATAACAGATGGATATTTCAATACTGAATAGGGTGTTCATTATTCTCAAAGTGAGAGTGATACGTTAATGAATATGTCAGAAATATGTATACAGAACTGCCATTTGCCCTGCAAGAGCCACGGATTTATATTATCATGTACATAGAAAGAATTGCACATCAATTGGCATATGGTGATACGTGCTTAATCATATACTATCGCTAATACTGATATCTGATATTAATTTGCCCTTTTCAATCCTAAGCTGAGCAGGCTTACTTTCGCCTGCCATACAAAGAAAAGATATACCTGCAATGTATTTGCAAACGCTATTCACCTTAACAGCGTTCCGTTTATAATACCTTTTCAATCTGAACAATAAGTGGTCAATGTTCAATAGTCAAGGGCGATCAGTGGTGAAATAGTTGAGAGGTGAAGTAGTATATTCAGGCTTATTGATGGGGGCTATTGACGCGTGTGGTCAATGTGACAAAAGAGACTTAGAGGGTGAAGTGGACATTGTCTGGGTAGTCTGTCACGTAGTGGTCAAGGTGTGAGACACGTCTGTACGGTATGGAAACTGTGAAGTGGTTATTTAGGGTGTTAAAAAATGTTTGTGTCTGGATTTGGTTGAGGTTAGGCTAATATGGCAGGCAGTGGACGCGGGTTTGAAAGTATTATAAGTGGTAGGTTTGAGTATGTTTTGTGCAGATATGTGATAAGTGTTATGAACTTGTTTCCATTGGGTTGAATGATTTAATATCACTTTTGTACATTTACATGGGAATTGAACATCGATTGCAAGGTGGATACAAAATTAATAATCTCATTCATATAATACAAAACCATGATGTGTCAGGTGCTGAAATGAAAGTTTCAACTTTTTTTAACGTTTCTCCTCGTGTAGGGTGATAAATATAGAGAAAATAAGTGAGCGATGGTTGCTATGTTGAGGTTTGGGATCATTTTCATGACGTGAAAACAACATTACACATTAATTGATGGGTGAATGTGTGTGTCCTTAATAATTAAGGACACACACATTCACCAGCAATTAAGTTAATTGCTGGTGTATTATGTGTGCAACAGACACGCAGACGGGACAGAAAGAAAGAGACC
This sequence comes from Acholoe squamosa, assembly GCA_949317995.1. NCBI lineage: Eukaryota > Metazoa > Annelida > Polychaeta > Phyllodocida > Polynoidae > Acholoe > Acholoe squamosa. The sequence goes on along the minus strand of OX439041.1, from coordinate 59,746,725 downwards.
AAGAGTCCTTCCTAGATGTCTTGGGATGGGGGGGGGGGGGCAAAGGGAAACCCCAGAAAATGAGTTATCCAGCGGGATAAGCATGCATAGTGGAGTTGAACATAGAGAAATCCTTCACATCTGAGGACCAAGCAAGAGGAGGATATCACTTCGACCACCCCTAGTGTCTCTCGCTAGGAGAAGCTCGGAGCAGATGTTTTCTTGTCGGCCGCCACTCCGGCGCCAAAACAGACCTGAAGGAGCCCCCCCCCTATTTCCACCCTGCCCCCTCTACACCTCTTACATCTACCCCCCCCCCTCTGTCTTATCACCTTCATATTGTACAACACTCATAGGCCAACATTTCACTCCCAACACTCATCCCAAAAAAACACCTACATTATAAATGTATGGACTCAGTATGGAGGCCTAGTGGAGCCGCCATCTTGAATTTCGCTGGTTGAGCTAAAACCCACTGATAAGACATACCATGATGGGTACCTTGTCCCTGGTAAACACCCACTTCCAGGGACATGCTGGTCCCATCTTATCAGTTCTTATCAGTGTGTGTTGCTGGAACCAGCTCCAGACCAGCAAGTGGCCAATACAGTGTGATTTATGGAAAGCGGCATAGCAGAGAGAGAGAGAGAGAGACAGAGACAGAGACAGAGACAGGCAGACTGACAGGCAGGGGGGAGAGGCAGATGGAGAGGCAGGGAGAGAGAAAATAACCTGTTGCATGGGTGAGGGAGAAAGAGGCTGGGACCCTGGAGAACCCCCAGTTAGTTATAGTCTCCCAGAGCTACAGAGATCATAGACTATTATAGACTATATAGTCTAGAGCTATGCCAAGTGTGTCCACCATTTTGAATTTCGCAGGGTCTGCCAAAAGTGGAAAAACACACTGATTAGACATGTCATGATTGGTATCTTGTTTCTGGAATCCACCCAGCTGGTTCCCATGTCATCAGCCCCTGATAATGCATGTCGCTAGAACTAGCTCCAGCCCGCTTGGAGCCTATATGAGCGGTGCTGGGAGACAGAGGCAGATCGAGGCATACAGACAGAGATAGGGGTCTGGTTTAAGACAAGGGTCATGTCTCAATAAAAGTGGAGGTGAGATGTCAAAGTGAGTGAAATGAAAAGGAAGGAGTACTTCAGAGGAGCAGTACAGTGAGAGTGTGGGGGTTGTAACAGGGTGTTGAGCCTGTGAGGTTGGCGCCCAGCGGCGGGCTGTGTAATCGGGCGAAGGCTAGTGGCGCCAAACCGATTTGGGGTAGCAAATAGAGTGGCAGAGACTGTGTGTTAGTGAGGAAAAGGGGTGTACTTCACACCTCCTGATCCAGTGTTTTAACTTGGGGCGCCACCTGATTATTAATTCATAAACATGGGCTAGAGTTTTGTTGTTACTGGAGCTAATGTTTGCATTACACATGTCTGGGTTAGGGCTTTAATTGGCGCCAGACGGATGATGATGATTTGTGTGGGTGTGATGATAATACCCAAGCCATAGAAGAGCGTGTCAACGACCTGCTACTATAACGGCCTAGACTGTACCCATATAGCTAAGGACTGTGAACACGGCCTATACAGGCTATAGCTATAGCCACCACCATGCAAGAAGAGAAAAGCCAGCACTAAAAGCGCAGTCCTACAATCGGCTCAGGCTTCCCGCCGAGTTCTGACGGCCGCCGCGACAATCCGGCGCCGACTTTGGCCCAACCCGCCCCCTCCCCACCCCTCCCACACGGTATATGTCGCGGCTACAAGCCCCCTGCTCACCCTAGGTGCCAGCCAAGCCGATTTCTGACTAGTCAGGTGGGGTAGGACCATGTAGGTGTGTCGGGATGGTGGTATTGCTGGGAGCTGCAATTGCAATGTATAGACAGGGTGTTTTAAGCCCATCCATGCCTTTGCAGCTAGTTTCTCTGAAGTTCTTTCCAAGCCTTCACAGTACCAACCACCCTGGAGCAACCCCCCCCCCCCTTCCCAACCCACCCACACTACAGGTCGAAGGCGCCGGCCAGGCTACACGGGCGGTGTGAGACGGGGCCGCTTCTCGGCGCCCCTCCAGACGGACCGCGCCGCCACCAGTGCACGCTTCATTTGCTCACCGAGGATGGTGTCAGCTCGAGTTTCACGGCCCACCACACGCGCAATATGTTATCCACAATTAAAACCCCCTAACGCCGTGCCTGTCGAGCTATAGCGGGACTGGCTGACGGAGCTTTGTGTTTCAATGTGTTGTGGCGTATGTTATAAAGAAGGTCGTGGATTGCGGTCGGTTTGGAGTGTCCCACCAAATTGATTGTTTTGGCCAGTTATATTGCCCTGTTCACACTTTGGCTTCGAGCTCTGCTGGTTTCAGTTTTTCAGCTTTGGACAGGGGTCCTACTCTCTATGAGAATCCGATTTAGACAAAGTTTACTTAGTCAATGATTGCAGCGTCAATACACAGATCCATAGGATAAGAAATATATAGAAATATAATAATAGTATGTGCCTCTTAGAAACCTGGACGTGTCCAATTAATGGCAAAATGAACAGATGCAAAGAGAAGGTCAATCGTAGCACATCTATAGTGTTCATTTAGTGCTATTAAATAATTCATTCTCTTTCTCTCTCTCTCTCTCTCTCTCTCTCTCTCTCTCTCTCTCTCTCTCTCTCTCTCTGCTACCTACTAGCCTCAGAAAAGACATGGTACATACTCTATAGCTCTCTATATATGGCAGCCGACCACCGTCCACTAGCACCTAGGCCGAAATACCTGCCTGTTTGCAAGCAGGCAGGTATTTCGGCCTACTAGCACCATCCTCTATCCTTCTCTCATCCTTCACCACTCGCCGCTGCTTCATGCCCCCAACCAAACCACGGTGCCTATTGACGATACAGTGCTGCTTGGGTGTGCTCGTTCCGGGGCCCAGGTCGGCCAGGCAGTGGGTTAGGCATGAATGGAAGCCAGTCTGACTGCGTCCCATGCTGCGTCACACCCCTGGCGCCATGGCTACTTATGCATGGCCACCTGAACAAAGCCAGCCTGTCGGCCGCGGTGCCTCGACCCGCCCACCCCACCACAAGCCCCGCCCCAACCGCCCGCATTCAGCGCTCTCGACCGCACGGCCTGACTCTCTCTCACCGCCTGGAGATCCAGCTAATTCCAACGAAATCTTTAAATTCTGTCTATCTTGTCAATTTAAAGTCAATGGATGCGAGGAAATAGGTTCCTGTGGTGTTTCTCCTGGTAGACTCAGTTATGTTTGATGAGGAGGCGAAGCGAAGGAATTGTCAGGAAAGGTGGCGGTGGGTTGAACATAAGGCTGGAAAGTTGGCACCTTGCTACGTCACTCAGGGAGTGGGCGGGGTTTCAGTTTCTGCCTTCAGGGGTTCGGTTCTCTGACATTAACATGTTATCCTGCACACCCAGCGCCTATACAGAGCATGGGGACGAGCACTCACATGGATACCCCATTGTAATATTCCAAACAGGCTCAGGGGTAAAAACCAGCACGTTTTCCCTCTGGAGACAGTGAAGATCCTGTGTGGAGTCAGTAGATTCCATGGCATATGGAGAAGGATCATGTAGGTATATCTGAAAGGTATACTACATGGTATAGAAGGCGGGGAGAAGTGGCGTTTTGAGTGATGGCCGAGTCCTGCGACTGTTTACCGCCCGGCGCCTCCAGTATTGGTCGATCCGCTGATAATGTTGACACTGCGTCACGTGCAGTGGCAGTCCTGAGCGCGACCCGCCAGCCGCGACACCTACCGCCCACCCCCACCCGCCCCGACCCGTCACAAAACACGCCTATTTCTCGCCCTGATTGGTCCACCCGCCCCTGCTAGCCAATAGGAGCGCGCGACTCATTAAGCCTTCGGTGCGACCCTCTGAGTCGAGCCGCCGCGCCGCTGTGAGGCGATATAGTTTCGCGTTGGGCGTCGGGCCCGACCAGTGAGAGCGCCGCAGCCGTCAGAGCCACAGTACCGTGTGTTAGGAGACGTGTAGTGATAGGAGGGAACTGTTTGTGTTTGGCCGGCTGGCGGCGCGCTTGGAGTGGAGGTCGGACAGTGGGTTTCATAGATACCCAGGAGTAACACTAAGCATCCGCCAGTACCACCGCCGCCTCTACTTCACTCAAGGCGCGCGAGTCGAGTGGAAAGGACTGCTGGTTGTGATATGTATACTACTACCACCTTGGACGTATTACTTCTAATATTTCATACAGTGGGCCTGTGAGGTCAAAACCACACTAACCCTCAACCTAAGGACTATTACTGCTTCTACAAATACCTCCAGTGTGTATTATTATACTTCTCCAGTGACTGTGGACACGATCAGGGGAGGAGCTGGGCACTTTACCAGAGAGCCAGTCGCTTCAGGTCATACAGCAGGAGCGGTCCTAGAAGACAGCTTCTACCGCTCCTCTCACCCCTCCCCATGATATACGATCAGCTGGGCCGCGAGCCCCGAGCCAGCCCAGCAGCAGCCATGGCTTACAACCACCCATTCCTGCTGCACCGTCATTCGGACTACAGCATGAGTTCCATCCTCTCTCAGCCGCAGTATTTCCCTGGCATGCTTAACCATCATGGTGCGATGCATGCCTCTATCCTGCCGAAACTGCAGCAGACCATGGGCCGGTCACCGCTCACGGGCGAGATGCTCATGCCATCGGCACTGTCACGACCCATGCGGACACTGGAGCCTCCGGAATCCGAAGTGCAGGATGACCCCAAAGTGGAATTGGAATCTATGGATCTATGGGAGCAATTCCACGGTTTAGGCACGGAAATGGTGATTACTAAATCTGGAAGGTAGGTTGAATATTGCTGGGGAAAAATATTGAGATATTAATATCGCTTGGTAAAGTTGGCAGAAAAATTTGTAATGGAGAGTATTTTTTTTTAAATATTATTTTATTATCTCCTCGTGGTTATCTTGGGTATTCAGCGTCCCATGCCCTTGGATTCAAAAATTCATTCTCCCAAACTTTCTCCCCAAGAGTTGTATGGGGAGTGCTCTTGTGATCAAGTCAAGTGTCAGTGAAGGTTGCTGGCATCGACCCAACTACAACCCATGCCATGACAGAGGACACATCAAATTCAATAGACTCATCAGTGGACTGATATCCACTCACTGGAACCCACTCACTGACATAGGATTTATTCCCAGAGACCAGTGTATTTTAATATCCAAACATAAATATATGTAATGCATTCCTCAAACTGCCAAAGGATTTATCCAAACATTCTTTTTTTTATCAAATATTTTCCATTTGGTGTACTGGAATTTAAATCAAGTAGAAAAGTACATGATTCACGGACTGGTGAGCAGTTAATCGGGTTTGCCAAGTCCTGTTTTTCTTGATCCAGATTCACCATGCTGGAGGCCCGGGGCTGGAGATTGACCCATCTGTATTACTATATCTAATATCAATTCCATATCACTGTAGTAGAGAGAAAAAGATCGAATGTATTTGAAGTCACAGTCACCAACAATGTCTTCCATAAATGAAATGCCTCTATATTTAGACTAACATTTAGGAAATATAAAAGCATCATAGAAAAAAAAAGAGGATGGGAGATTCAAAATGATGATATTAAATAGGTTGGAGGGAGGTTGGACATATCATGTGAACAATTAAGACCGACCAGTTATACTTTGTCCCATTGCATGTATGGCTCTTACAGTGTCTGGCGACGGTGGCATTTATTACTATCTGCCTGCGACCGCAGGAACCACTGTTTAGAGTCGTACATTTTGATAGAGATAAGACAGATAGCTGCGGCGCTAGCCACAGGACCCTAAACACAGGGTTAAGTGTGTGCTGAGCCGTCGGGACAAGAATCCCTTCACTCACCACCTCCAGCCTGGCTGGCATAGATCCTACCCCATGACACCCCATTCACACAGCAGTATATGGCTCTATATCAGTGGATGGGAATAAATGGTATATGGTGGGGGAGGGGGGGGGGGTACTTCAAAGGCTGACATGGCCCATCCTGGTGCCTACCAGTCCACTATAGTTCCTCCAGGACTTCCTTTTGATGGCGACAACGGTCTGCGAGGAAAGATGTTAGGATGACAGTCCCAGGGTAGATCTGAGAGTATTTATACTCGGGCGTGAACCTTGGATCCCCTGGATCCTGTTCCAGCCTGTGGTGTGTTATAAATATATATCATACCGGGTGGTTCAGGAATGCTTGGGTTTACGACCTGGTTTACACCTCGTGTGCTGGCTGAGGGGAAGGTTTATAGATTATAGGGGTTAATAATTGGATCGGCCTACATCACTGAGAATGCTGTTCCTGACAAAATGTAGCTTCAAGTAATGGTTGTACTTGTAGGTCTTCAGCAGAATGGCTGAGCATTGTCATAAAGTAGGAAAACGTCCGTGTATTTACACATGCTCACACCTTTTGGCCTGTGAGCCCTGCTTTAGCCTCATCCACCAACCCAGCTTTATAAAACATGCATGGGGCGAATATGGCTGCATGGGTCGTGGCCTACTTGGAACCCATCTGTGAGAAAATAACCCACAACTATTGGTGATGGGGCTTTCCTAAAGGATGAGAAGCATAACAAAGGGTGATTTGAATCAGGTGTGCTATGATATTATAGAGGGAATAGAACGAGTGTGCTCATGGTATTGGGAGGACTGGAAGAGGGGTTGTAGCAGCAGAGGTCTGCCGTGCGTACAGCCAGTCTGCAATCAGCAACCGCCACCACCAGCCCCAGGTAAACTGGTGCGTTTCCAACCAGGTCGACACAGCCATAAAAATCACCACTCATCCATGCAGACCGGGCCGCTACCGACCAACAGCCTGTACTACGGTGGTACAGCTTTCATAGGCCGACATCGTCCCCACACGGACGGCCGGACGAAGCCTTCTCTGGTCGGACTATATGGCCTCCTTGCACTCATATTATATTGTACTAAAAATACGAGCCAGATGACCAGTGGTCATCTTGTATTTTGATAATCCATCCTTGAGATAGGTCCACTTACAGGAGGGGAAAGGGATCTAAACAGTTTTTTTAGTGGCAGTCGGACAGTGGAAGGGAAGTGGTTTAGAGGGATTGGGTTAAGGGGAGTGGAGTATGTTAGATTTGGGGGCGGTGGTGGTTGAGTTGCATTGTCTCCGCACAGAGGGGAAATGTAAACAGAGCCCTGAGGCTACAAATGCTACTCGTGCTACCCCGACTGCCACCCACTAACCTAACCCACCGCCACCAAGGTATATACTACTACTCTGGCACACTGTAGCAGTGTCAAACCCAAAGTATCAACCCTAATACAAACAACCTTTCTAAACCCAGTTAGTAACCCTTTCCACAGAATCTATACAGCCGCTACACACGCCAACACCAGCCATAATAAAACACAACTAGTATATACACACCCTTACCTCGTTCAGTGTGAGGACTTTGTTGCCTTTTCACACACTGTTGTTGAATATACCCCCTCCTCTCAGTACTCCGACCCTTGTCCTCCTGCTCGAGTCGAATTGACTCTTCCAAATGCAGTTATTCCAGGGGCGTAGGAAAAAGGGGGGCCAGGGGGCCTGGCGCCCCCACCCCAATGATGAGATTTCCTATATAAGCCTATATAAAAATACAGCAGGCCCTCCCCCCAACCGAGACCCCCGGGCCCCCCAATAAAAATTTGCTTCCTTCGCCCCTGTATTCTCAGCTGAGAGTGGGTCCCACTCCGCGGCCCACCTCGCTGCGACCACTTTGGTTACTGGCGTCCATAAAACGCACGGCTTAGTCATTAATCATACGGGCTCGGTGGCGGATGAAACGCGAAGCCTCCCGACAAGATTTCTCCATTAATTTGGAACAATTCAATTGGTACACTGATAGGCAACTCACCGGGGCCCATGTAGCCCGCACGCCCGGTGTAGTAACCCGACCGGCCCGGTTCCCGTCATTTATTGCCTATTTGAGTTTTTATTTCGAGCTAGACGAGGGGTTGGACTAGGGGCTCGGGACAGGGGTCGCACCATGGCATGTATCTTTCCAGTGGAAGCTATTTCTAAGTAGTTATAAGAAAGTCAAATGTTATGGGAGCTTTTATAGTGGTGTGTTGTGATTGTGTCCATTCCCATAGAAAATGGATATTTTCATGGACAGCACACTTGCGATATATCATAATCATTTTTAGTCATTTTCGACAATTCTAGCTAGATATATTGCACCTATCAAGGGGATACCGGTAATAACATAAATTTATCAGTTAGGTGCATTGGCACTATCAGTGTCACATGTACCATGCACAGAGTGAGAGTTGATGACTCCCTTATTATTATCAGTGACTCCCCAACACAGTAAATACTTCTATACATATCTATACTACTGACAAGTCACCACTCATTTTAACACCTACCCCCCCCCCCCCGAACTATCCCTTCTCTACATGTATATCTCTAACACATAGAGCTCTTAACCATTGTTTCAGTCGGCCACAGATAATGTATGTTTGTTAACCACACTGAGACTGGCGACAGGAATCCCCACTTGAGGCTGGCTAGAGTGTTCTCTGGACAACAAGCAATGACCACTTAAGTGTCCAGGTGGCCACCTCTGCCGATAGTAGTCTGCTTAGTGCAGACCTCCGACGCCTCCCGCCGCCTGAAGGGCCGCAGAGAGGCCCTCGGCGCCCACTCCAGTGCCCTACAGGAGCTGCTGACACGGTACAAGTTCTTCCTACACCAGCCGAAATTAATGTAGAATAACCTATGACAAAGTATGATGAAAAAAATTGTGTAATTTCCAGGTAAAAATGGTGTGAACATTGGCTGGATGTAAGATAGGCCTTAGCCTGTATGGGTGGGGATACGGGAGGTCATGGGTGGATGTTATGGCGTTAGAAGTGGTTGTGCTGATAGGGAACCATGGTGGAGGTTTTATATCTGGTGGGAACTACTGGAGGAAAGTTTGTCAAGGGATATTGGAGGAGGAATAGGAGAGGCGTCGGCGCCAAGGATCATGATGTCACTTCAGGTAGGGTTTGGGTGGATGCTGAGGGTGCTGGAGGAGGGCTGGACAGGTGTGAAGAGACCCTGGAGACGGAGACAGTCAGACTGTCAGGTGTCAAGTCACACCTGTAAATAGCTGATCTGACTCGTCACTCAAAACTCACCTGTCGGTGGGTAATACCTTCTCAGGTGCTGGAGGTGGGTAGGTGGATCTATGTATACATATCTCATGATAACATTGGAGTGCTTCTGATTTCACACACGGTTCATATGATACTGCATTCTAGAAAAGCTCACGACCCACTGATGGTCTATCTACAGACTTAACTTGAAATTAATTATCACATTTGTAAACGCTGGTTTCCTCAATATTTGTCCTGTTTTATTTTTCATCTCGGACTTTGTTGGACGCGCATGGCAGTTATTTATTCATGATATTAGAAAAAGCCATGGGATTTTCTGGAATTTCTCCAACTGGGTCAATCAATGCGGCTGTGACTTGGGTGCTGCCGTTGGAAGCCAAGGTTGCTGGGTGTAGAAAAAGAAGGGAGGCGGAGTGGATGATGCAGTGTAGTTTGTAGAGCTATTGAGTGTTCTGGATAGATATGGTTTTGACTTAGATGGATGAAACAGGATGTAGTGTTACTTGATGGGAAGTACTATAGGTGCGGTTTATCATGCCACTATAGCGGCCTACGGGTCGGGGAAGCTAGCGCCCGAAGCCGTCAAGGTGGAGCCGGGTTTGGGTAAAGCAGGCTGTAAGGTAGGACAGGTAGGCCGTACCCTTCGCCGACCACCCCCGGCGCCGGGCGGGGTGAGGGGCGGAGCGCGAGCCGTCCCCCTGTCGGGTTCGCACAGCGGGGAGTGCCGCGCCCCGCCCGCATCCGCACGCGTCGCGACGTCTATCCCGCAAATGGGGGTTATATGGGGGTGCATCCTTTGTTATTTGCAGGAATCCGCAGTGACACAACCTCCATTAGCCCATACTGTTTGGTTCACAACCCGCTGTGGTCTCAGTCCAAATATTTCCCCTCCGCCATCGCGCTGACATAGACCGCGCCCTGGGGACGCGTTGACGCCCGTCAGGGGAGGCGGGCGCAGCCTGAGGTGGGCGGCACTGGCCGGCTCTGGGCTCGGTCAACACAGCTCCTGTCCCACGGTCTTCTCCTGTACGTTAACACATGTCACAAGTAGTGTTGTCACTGTCACCACTACTGTTGTAACAAGGACCCTGGAAAATGACACAGACACCGCGGTCAGCACTCACCTCCTCTACCAAATAGGTCCTAGTTGATGCAGACATTGATGTGAGGGGAGGGATGGAGTTCGGTGGTAAGGGGGGGGGGGGTAGGAGGAGGTAGGGGATCCTCCCCGGGGGTTGGGCGGGCGGAGCCCCGTGACAAGGTGGTCCCCAAGCGCGCCGTCCGTTGTTTGGTCAGTGTCATTAATGACTTGTCCTGCCGTCCTAGTAGTCCTCGGCTACAGATAGTAGTAGTATACAGAGATAGGGGTATGGTACCGCCCTGGTACTGGCTGACCAGTGAGTGGACAGTATGCCACGTCCAGTGGTCAGCATCATTGTTCTGCATCACATTCACAGTAAAGGGTGTTAGGTAACACTGAAGCCATACACCACTGCATTCAATGTGGTAAGGCACCTCCTAAACACACCACCCCTCTATTAGCCCCTTCTAGTATACTACTGCCCCCCACCTCCCCAAACACACACACACAAGGATCCAGACGGAGGGAGAGATAATGGGTTTATATACAAAGTGGGTCACTAAGGGGGTCTGACATAGATAATACCCACCATGGAGGACCAAGAGATGGAGATTGTTGGTGGTGGTCTTGGGGGGGGGGGGGTCCTCCTGGTGTGTCATTAGCACCATCTAGTGGGGACATCAGCAACCATCCCCTCTCCACTGCTGTTCTCCCCTAGGGACACAGGCGGTACAGTAATGGGGCTGTAGGGTAGGTGGTTGACATTGGTGGGGGGGGGGGCAGCTAGGTGTAGGTTATGGGGGGCAAAAAGCCCTTTCCTGGGGAAATGACAAGTGACATTATCACCCAGTGTGTATATTGGTCCTGGTGATGGTGGTGTGGAGATGGGGAGGGCACGGAGGAGGCCCCTGAGGCCTGCTTCTCAACTCACACCTTATCTATATGGGCAATCTCACTCAGGTGAAGAGACTTCAGGAGGGGGATGGGCCTGGGGATGGGTCAGGTAGGTGAGGTGTGGGTATATAGGGTGTGCAGGCTATATAGAAAATAGTCTGTCAAGGCGTCCGTGTACAATATATAGGGTGAGTATAGAGCTGTGGTGTGAACGGTGTGTAGACAATATACCTTGATATGCAGAGGTGTGTGAAGGGAATGATGTGGAGAAAGGGGGGGGATGCCCACACCAATCCCCCCCCCCCTCAAGGGGCTTGACAGGCCCCCGCGGAGACACTACTCACAGTGGTCACCCCACCCGCTCATCTGCCTCAGTCCCCCGCCGGGTAATTTCAGGGCACCCCATGCTGACCTGACTATAAAATGGCCACACTGTGAAATTCCGTAAAATTTACGCTAACACACCCTCAATCTACCTCGTCACACTTGGACCAAGTACTGAATTTAAATGTCCACCAACTGGGCCAAGGAAAATAAGCGGTTGGGCATAGATCGGTATGTCAGCATTTGTATATGGCCGTACTGAGAATAGCTCTGTACATTTTTATAATCATAGAGCATCAAACCAAGTCATAAGTCAGATAGGAAACACTAATAACCACATCAGCAACAGAATCTATGTATTACTTGTAGATAAACAGGAATGGAGGCGGATTTTGGCCATTATACTGGCTCCATAAACAATGCAGAATGCCGGATTTACCACTTTGAGCGTCTGTAGATAGACATTTGAAGTATACATATATTAAAGGATGTTGTATAGTGTAGTGCCCAGACCACTGAACCTGCTATGAAACTATATGTAGGTCGCCTGATGGTAGATCTGTATAGATTAGTAGGGTGGGTACTGGAGGAGGGGTTGGGGTTTGGGATGGGGGTGTACCCTGCCTATACATCTATAGAGGCAGTAGATCAATAAGATCACGGCACACTGCTGTATCAATGTGAACGATTAGAGGTATTACCCACACCTGGAGAAGGCTAGGGTGTGGGTACAGAACACTTCCCCGACCACCAACCCAGCACAATACATCAGTATATACATTCAACAATGGATGAGATTTATAAAGGCTGAACAGATACCAGAAAGTGATATCCGCATGTTTGTTTTTTGTTGTTTATTTTTGTTATTGAGATTGATTCATTGGAAATGAATAAAGGCACCGTATGTTTTGGACTTTTTTTTTTTTTATAAAGATTCCTTGGGAAAATATATCCATGGGAGAGGTATTCACTGTAGTTCAGCCAATTTGAATCTCTTGTACTAATAATGATGAAGAACTGGAGTTTGGATCCAAGTATGGGTGTCTTAATTAACACCTGAAGGGGTTAATTAATGTTGACTTTTGTTACTGCCCTCAGATTAACCCCTGCATGCCCGCTGTGACCCCCAGAACTCATCACAGGTTAGCCCTCCCAGGTCCAATGCTCACCTGTCCATCCTGGGGGTTTGGTGAAGAAGGTAAAGGGTGGGTGGTTACCTTTGGGGTTACTGGTTACCTTGGCAGTGTAAGCCTGAAGCAGCATGGTAGGACAGGGGGCCATGTGGGCATGTAGGGCCAGCTGGGTGTGGTTCTGGTCCTTGTTTACTTTGGCTGATGACCACAGGAAGGCTCAGGGGTTTCCATGTCCGAGAAGAACGCTGCATTTACCGAGCGCTACCAAACACCACCTCTCCAACCCATAACCGTACGGAACCTCCATGTGTCCATCCTCCCTCCCAACCACCTCTCCAGCCCTTGGCCAGGGGGTTGTTTGGACAACTGATGACCGCCGAGTGACCAGTGCACTGACCGTGGTCGAGCTGACCACCTCACACAGAAGAATGGGCAGGAGGGTTTTTCAGGCCTCTTCTCAAGCCCAACAAGGACTGATTAACGGTGCCAGTAATCGTATTTCTACTTGACCCACACTTCAGCTCCTCCCTTCCTTTTACCAATGCCTAACATGCAGTCCAAATCAGTGGTGCAACCATCTGGTGGTCAATGGGCAATCTTGATACATGTCTGAAAATTGAGCTGTTGTCACCAAAACGCTCATGTAGATTTTGTCTGTCTATGTAGATATCAATGAAATATGCATCTATATTTCTCTAATCAGCATCAGCTCATAAACACACTAAATTAATACTTCTTAATCAAGTTAATGTTGTCATGGTTGGCTATATAGGCTGCTTGAGTGTCTATATTAGTCATCCCCACATGCAATGCTACAGGTGTAAACACACATTTATATATTTACCCCCATATCACGCCATTACATGCTCAAAGAAACTGTCTTTGTCACCTTACACCCCGCCTTACACTCCTTCCCTATAATGAAGCTTCATACTGATTCAACACTAAAGGCACATGTAGGAGTATATATGAACACACAGTTCCCTTATTATGTCATGGGAACCTTCTACATGGCTGCCTTTGGTGAAAACACATCCACTAGATAGGTTAGCATCTTTTTTTTTATGTTGGTACTGTGGAAGGGATGGATAATCCTAGGATTACCCATCCCTCTCACACGGACATCTGTATATAATTTGGCCATATGGCCAAAGAGATTACTATCAATTTACTATATTATAAAAGAGCACAACATCAGCTCTTAACCTGCTGTGTAAACAGAAAGACAGGACCTGGTCCTACCTTTATGCAGGATAAATAAAAGAATTTCAACTCAACTCAACTCAACTCAAAGGCGACAATCTGAAACAAAGCAACGCCCAATGTGTAGATCACGTGTTGCTAGTGGCAGCTGAATTGTGAAACAGGCCCCTTTATCAGAAGTGTTTTCTTTCAACAAAGACTGAGGGAGGTGAGACAGAAAGGCGATCCTCATCTTGTGTTTCTATAGTTGTTTGGTGCTTGCTTTAAACGGCAATGAAGGAAGGGATCCATGGGATCTTTGTACCTTTTTTTTTGCTTGATCTTTTTATGGGTATTATTTTGTATTTTGCCTGGATGGGCGTCATATAGAGATAGGGGTGGTTGTGGTATGATGTATTGGATGGGTGGGTGGGTGTTTGGTGTCTATGGACAGCAGCACACAGGAGGAATAGGCATTAAGGATGGAGGAAAGGGGGGGGGGTGAGGAGTGGGGGGAGGTATCTCACAGATCATCTGTCCGGACACTGACAAGGCCGATGATGGAGCAGGTTATTTTTGCCCCCCTTGGTTACTCCCACGTCCGTTACAAGCGTGTATACTTCCCAAGCGTGTCTCATTTCACACAATATAACACCACCCTCCCTCCCACCCACCCACACATCCACCCCTCCTCCAGGAGGCTGCCACAGACAACAGCCTTATCAGCAGCGACTAGAACAATATCCTCAGTCATCAAGCACAGGCTCTGAAAGTTAATTAGGAATGAGACCGCCGACACAGCCTTTTAATTCAGCATATACGTCGGAATAACGCGATTAGGGAATAAAAGGTGTAATGGAGAGGTTCTGTCTTAGTCCCACTACACATATTGTATACCTTATAGATGGATCTCTGTCAGGTACTTTAGCACCTTGTGTAATTAGATTACATGATGGTGTCTTAGTTTTTTCCCCATGAAGGATGAGAAGCCACTAAATGGACGGTTGGTTAGAGTTAAGGTCTATATGCATGGTCATATTTGCACCTCCCTATAGCCATAGGTTGCCTTTGTTTACAATTGCCCTGACTGAACTCTCCTTATACAAATGTACATGAGTAGACTTACATGTATGAGTTTGCCTATTTTGTTTTAACTGCTAAAGGACAACTCAATGTAGACCTAAAATTCAACCCTGGGCCATAACCTCTAAGTACAGGTGGTGGGTTAGACTCAGGGGTTGCCCTTATAGTCCTGAGTCTAAGGACTCCTCCAGTACAAACTTGATACAGCTACACTGGTGTTTAAATGTCGGTCTTATTCACTACGACAGCTGATAAGAGGCCACAGCGTGGGCCAACTGTTCCACTACATTTCTTTTCAAAGCCGAAGAATGCAATGAAATAAAATAGCAAAACTTATTTTGAAAAAAAAACTATTCATATATTCCAGCTATCTGAATATATCGACACCCAAGCTGACTGTGACTGTATTATTAGCTAAAAGTCACACATAATTTATTAAACACACCAAACCATACGGCCATGCTATTGTTGCTGATAGTCAGCACCTTTTGAAGTGTCTGGTTAAAGCAGAGAGGTGTTTGCAATTCTTGTATGTAGGCTGTGAGTTTTATGTATTTTTGACTTGGTTCTTTGTCTGCCTTGGTAGGGGAGGGGGTGTCTGCATGGACTGGGGTGGTACTGCTTCAAGTGGGTTGCTTTATGCCGCTCATTGTTCCTCCCCTTGCAGTGGATGGGCTGTGCTAATAAATTTGTGTCTGGAGAAGTCTCTACTAGCCTGTGGTAGGGAGCAGTGTTCTCTAATGGTCCCAACACCATGGTTAGAGATAGACATGGGGGTTGTTCATCAACTCCTGACCCTGCACACTGCACTCACCTTCCCCACCTCTATACACATAAGTACCGTTAATGTCAGTGCTTATTTAGCCTAACCATGTCCTACTGGAGGATGCTTCAGTTCTCCTCCAGCAGCTACCTGTACACACTAATCCCATCACTGCCATGGAGACCCATACACACATCCAGGGGCTGTAAGGTTCCCAGTAGACCTTCTTCTAGTCTCCATAGAGCTTACTCCCAGGAGATTGTCTGCATTATAGTCTACTTACAGGTACAAACTATAGCATGCTCTATATGACCTATGATGTAATCGCTGAATGTAATATCACTCCTGTCAGGCTGTACATTGTGTATACAGTTATTTAACCACACATTGCCTCAATACAGTGACAAGGGCATTAGATTTTGAGGAGTTTAATTCCCAAACACAAAACAGTCCAATTTTGCAGCCACCTGACAGAATTTTTACTTCCTGATAATAACATTATGAGCTACATTAAAAGGACACTCTACTTCAGCTTATCCCTTTGATTTGTGGATTTTATATGGTTTTGATTATAGTCGGGAGTAAAGAGTAAGTAAAGTGATTGGGGCAATGTCATGCGATGACAAGCAACTATATTTACTTGCCATTGTCACGTGAGCAGGGTGACCCTATATTGATTTAACTCCCATTCTAAGCCTCCTACAACCAGTGTGCCCGTAAGTGGATGTGGGTGGGGGGAGTAATGCCTTTACAACCCAGTGTACACGAAACCTCCCCCCCCACACACACACACATACAAAATTGTATTATGAAATGCTTTTCACTCTCAAATACCCACAACACATGACTTATAGACGATTCTATACTGAGAAGAAATGGTGAGTTTTAGGACCATTGTTAGGCTATCTGGACCGAGGGTAACGAGGATTTGTGCCTTTAACGAGTGGAGTCGGTCGATGATGACGCATTTGAGTAATACAATATTGATGATAAGCGAGTGACCCATCCCCATCCAACCCCTCAACACAAGTCAACGGGTTCGACCTCAACCTTACTGTGGATACGATTGGCACGGCCATAACTCTAATGCTTGCCACGAGGAGTCGCTAGCTCCGCCATTTCTGGAGACCAATGGGAAAGACCCACAGACTAATCCAAATCCAGATCCAAATGCAGGGCTGCGTGCACGCGTCTCTAGAATGAGAACGCGCTGCAACCCTCATCCCCTTGCCCTGCCTCCCAACCCCCAATCCCACAACACAGGCACTGGGGAGCCCCTTAACTCACAAATTACCCTTTCGCTGTTCCGTTCCACTCTTTTGATCTCAGTCCTGTCTCTGACTGACTGACGTGGGTAGGCTGGTTAAGGCTGCCCCTGGTGGCCTAGATGTAGGTGGATCGGGGTCACCTCCCCCCTTCCAACTTCTCCCTTTACCCACTGAGCGCCGGGTGTCGACAGACGATCCCCCTCCATGATCCTTCCACTAATGAATGTGATGAATATTGTCGACAACAACATTAACAATAATATCCTCTCCACTTACTCGGTATTAATTAGTCCTTCCATTTCAATTCTACACCCCTTTTTCCACCGCCATTTTTTAAGGTTTTTTTTATGGAGGTGGGTCTCTTTTTCTGAAGCTCCAATGTAAACAAACACGTGACCTTTATATCTGTCCGCCAGTCCAAATCGTTTATTCATTTTGTTTTTCTTCCTTTTTTTGTCGTCACGATTTCTCTGTCTCGAATGTTTATATTTTGTTCCTCTTTGTTCATTTGTAATGAAATGAGAATTACTGTTTAGTTGATGAATGACTTAACTCTGACTTGGCCCAATCCTTCTGCTCTGGGCTCTGCACACTGTTTAGATATTTGGATAAATAAATGTTGGTATTTGAACAAGCATAAATAAACAGCCACATTTATGCATGAATCATTAACGTCTCCTTAGGATACCGTCGAGTTTGGAAAATATCTGTTAACATATTTTCCCTGATATTGAGATTGTATCTAACTTGTCCTTTTTTTTCCTTTCTTTACAGGAGAATGTTTCCTCCCTACAAAGTCAAAGTTTCAGGACTAGACAAAAGGGCAAAATACATTTTGCTCATGGACATAGTCGCCGTTGATGACTGCCGCTATAAGTTCCATAATTCCCGTTGGATGGTCGCCGGCAAGGCGGATCCGGAAATGCCCAAACGGATGTACATACATCCCGACTCGCCCTCTACTGGCGAGCAGTGGATGCAGAAAGTCGTGTCTTTCCACAAGCTCAAACTGACGAATAACATCTCCGACAAACACGGATTCGTAAGTACTGTAAATATCGGACCTTAGTATATATTTTACCATATCCAATGATCATGCGAGCATGTGCAAAGGGGTCAAACCACATTAGTCTTGCACATGGCCGTATCGATTATTATTTCCTTAGATGACATTTTTCTTTATTATGATATCATTTCGATTTATATATTTCTTTCATATTTTTTTCTGTGATGAATTTATAAACATTGTTCATCGCCGTGAACGTTCTCTCGACCGTATCCATTTAAACCCGTATAGTACATACCAGTAATATAAGTAAACAAAACTAAAACTACAAATGATTTAATAAGATTCTTCTGATGAGGCCAGAGGTGGGTGCAGATGAGTGGAGTCATACGTTGGTATAGGCATTGTTAAAAGCAGGGAGGCCTGTCTGTGAGTATTCTGGGCATGTTCAGCATTTCACACGGCGGCTTCTTTTACCATACCTGACATTTTATACAGGTGATCCATCATTCACCTCCCCGAGGGGGTGAAAACACTCCCAGCCGTGTCCTGGCAACCCCAGGTGTGGCTTCAGGAGAATGGATTGGGTGGGGTGAGGGTGGGGGGAGTATAATGCTCCCAGAACCATACCTTTTACCCTAGTCCACTATATCCCCTTATGAATAGCTTTTCGGATGACTCTTGGCTTTCTGGCTCCTATATCACTCAGATATCACATCTGTAATGACTCCAAAAAGAAGATAAAAATTGGAATGGATCGAATTGAGTGGAATCAAACGATGATTCTCAATGCAATACCCACCTCTTGGTAAATATTAGTGCTCGGACTTAGGAACGATTTAGGGCTGACTCGGACGTGTTAAATTTGCATGGATACGCCAAAGCTGTTGACACAGGTCACACAGACCCACGGAGGGGCAGGAGCTGGTGTGTGTGTGTGGGGGGGGGGGGGCTTGTGTGGGGACAGAGGACCGAGGAGGAGGACGGAGGCAAAGCCATGCCTCTGGGGTATGTTTGGACTGGAGAAGGGGTGGACACTAGTAAATGGAAGACAAGGGGTTAAAGCCCCTGGAGGTACATGTAGAAGAAGATAGGAGGGTCTGGAGAGAGGAAGGGATTTGAGACAGAGATGTAGTATAGATACTCTGTTTGCAAGTTGGTTGGTGCTGTGGGTACATGGGGTCAGACCCATTTGACTGTACAAATGTACTAATCTCTTTTCACATTGACTAACCTTGACCAATATATATTGGATCATTTTCTCAAATACATACCAGATTAGGAGGAATGACTTCCCACCAGCGCTACATGTGGGTCTACTGTTGGTTATGCACCTATCCTTACATCTGCATGTTATGATATAGCTTGAGGCATATCATGATGTCTATGCAATCTACACATGTGAGTGAATAAAGGATGCTTGGTCGGATAACAGGGGTAACAAGATCTACTGAATACCAGCCAACAGATCGCCTCTATGCTCTATTTTTGTCAAGAGGGAGAGTGAAAGGAGGGTGCACATTGCATATGCACACAATCCACGTGCCTGCGTGTGCATGTGTCTGCTGTATATCAATTCCACCATCCCTTATTGAGCTCCAAATCGGGGCGACGTATATAGCTTACAAGGTAGAAAAATTAGGGTTTATAACATCCTTCAATAATCTCTGCCAATGTGTGTGTGTGTAGGGGGGGGGTGAGAACACCCCTTCTGTTGCCCCCCCCCCTTCACTCCATACAGTTTACAGGACCTACGCGTGTGTGTTCGCGGCGGTTAGCGTTGGGGTGCGAGCGGGCGCTACGCGGGCGTGGGATGGGGCGGCATGGAGGGGTTCTAATACATAGACGACTCGACCTCATTGTTTCTGTGCCGGACGAGGCAAATTGGAGCGTTCATAAATCATGAGGGGTGAGTTGGTGGACTGTCAGCTTCAGGAGTAGGCGCGGTGTGAAGTATGGGACGGGGACGCGTAGAGGACAAGTGACCCAGGCGTCGGCAGTTGTTGTGCTCACGTCGTCCTGTGCTTGCAGGGTGTGGAGGAGTAGGCAGCAATGTGGTGGGGGAAGTGTGCAGCAGTGGAAGGTGCGTAGCGCGGTCTGGTCTTGGCGGCACCGTTTGTTTGCCGGCCTCTCGGCGCCGCCACCCCGGTGTAGGGGCCGCGCCCTACGCCGCTCCTCGAGGCGACGAGACGACGACGCCGCGGCGCACACATTGGCCGACGTAGGACACACATGGTGGTACCACCTCTCTGTGCCATGTACTTGTAGATTAACACGAGGAAAACGCTGAATGGATGTGGTCTGTTGGCGGGGGTGTGGGATGTGAATATGGTGTTATATATGTACCATGAGGTAGGCTAGATAGAACTGGCAGGGAGGAAGGTGTAACACCGATCAGTGTAGGAGGAAGGCTATGGGTGAGGATAGAGAGTGGAAAACCCTCCCTACTCATGACCTTATCTGTCACTGGCAGTCTAGGTGGTTGATATAGGAGGGTGGCTGTACCTATGTAGGTGTGGGGTATATAGAGGGTGCTCTCTTACTATATATACCGTAATATAGTGACGTCCCACGGGACGTCATGCCGTATATACGTCACATTAAGGGAACGCCCTTGGCAGACTTGGCCCAGGGAGTTGGATCTTTTTGTCTGTCTGTGTGTCCCCTGATGACAACAGACGGTAACACCCCCTGGTGGCGAGGACCAGCATCAGGCGCGGCACAGGACGGTACGTCATTGTTAGTCATCACCACTCTTACCTCTCCCTTCTAACCTCCTTCCCCATCCTTCTCCCATCACTATACTTCAATGCTCCCACTCCTCTGGACGATCATCAGCATCGACGATGATCCTGTCCAGATCGTAGGCTACTTACACTGAGAGGAGATATGGAAATGTAGTGGTGTTAGTGGGGTGGGGGGGGGGGGTTAGAGTGGGGGTCGGGGAGGGGGAGGGGGTCACTTGCCCCTGTCCAAACACTGTTAGGTTTTAACCTGGCATTGTGCCTCCCGGCCCCGGGTACGGACAGGGTCTGGAGGGGCATCCCATCATCACTGCTCTCTGTGAGGGCCTCATCTGCCTCCTGTGTGGCTCCTTGGGCTACAAGTGTGTTTACAAGTGCCCTGTCGACAACACCCCCTCCCCCTCTTCCTCTCTCTAGCAGCACTAAAACCTACCACACCCAGACTTACTTCCTCCAGGTCTTGGTATATGGGTATTGCACTGGAGGATTGCTATTGGATCATCCTCCAGTATGCAGAGAGGTCTGTAAAAGTGAGATCAACCCTTAATGCCCCATGGAGAGTGGACATCTTACCCCCCCCCTACCCATTAAACTTATGTATCCCTTTTCCACACATACACACAGGTCCCTACCACCCCTCCTACCCTATACCCCCTGGGGGATGAGGTCCAGGTTAACGCCCCCACCCTCCTCTCACAGCGGGCGCTTCATTTGGCCGTCATTTGTTCGGCGCTCGTCCAAATGCCAATTTCCCACGAAAATGACATGGTCGTGATATATTTACCCACCAAATAAGTGTCCGTTTCACACAGTTGCTTTAATGGCGACGGGGGAGGCGCGAGGCAGACTGGCGCCGCGGTCTGACTAGGGCTGATGTGATCTGACTGGGTAAAAGGATCTCGGGTTTACATCCATTGCTACCACCCACCACTTCTGACTCCTATACCTTATAGTAGACCCCCGCCTTAATACACTATCGCGTATACCACATACGCACATATATACAATACATACATAGAAACTTCCCTTCCACCCTACTGCCCTGTGACCCATTTCAGCCCATGGTCATACTTCACCCATATTTAGGCAGCGCAGCATCATATACATCTTCAGGGATATTCCTCGGATGGTAGGTTAGACCGTGTGGTTTTGTATATGGACCAACCATTGGGGAATCTATTGTAAAAGTTTCATTGTATGTCTACCCCGTAACACAACTCGCATTGCATCATAGACATATCACACTGGCATCTTTCACATGGCCCCCAACTCATCAGTTGCCATCCTTCTAATATATATATGCATATTATTACAAAAACTGTCTGACCTTCCATCCTAATCACCCAAATGGCAATAGAGAAAGTGTGCTTCAGAAGTGAGAGAGAAAAATAAGCTGGCAATTATGTTATGTCCCCTTAGATGCTCATTTGTAATATGACCTGCCATTATCATTTTGCCCTGGAGTTTATTGAGTGAGAGAATAGATTTCTTTTTTTTTTGTCTTGAATACTACCTTTTAGTCGTGTGGGTATTATATTTAGTACCCAATAAACCCTCATCATTTATCATTGACCTATGAGGTGTCTTTGGAGACTAGATAAGATAAAATGAGAGCAGTAACAGACACTTGTAATGATTCTGCACTCTATGTCATGATGTATGTGAAGCACGATAAACACGCCATCTAACCGCTACTTTAAAGCGGCACGGCTGTAATCATAATGACATGATCAAATTAAAGCCTCATGGAATACACCGCATACTTCAGTTGGTTTCAACAGCCAAGAGATTAATTAAATGATCATTAATTACACATGGCGGCATGGGTGTCTATAGCATGATGTATTTTCACTCGGATATCACTGAATAGTCGTATTACATGCAAGAGGCGACACGATTGCTATTATTTAGCGCTTGAGATAAGGGATGGTGAAGGCCAGAGGTGTCCTTTGTCTCAATAGGGTCCTCGTTAAGGAGGCTGAGTGACTGATACCCTGATTCCTTACACCAATTTGCTTATACTACTTAGGGATATCACACTCGGGCGCTCGACTACTGAGCAGTTGTCTAGGACCATATCGACCTTGGCTTCTAAAGAATACTATGCTCTGACACTCTTTCTGTACATGGCTCTAGCTAAGGACTAGTTTTCCCAAGTGGTTTTATTTTCCCTGAACTCTCCCCTCGCCAGCTGTTCCCTCTGGGCCTCGACTGACGTCTAGACACGTCTATGGTGCTGTCCACAGGGTTTGTTGTTGTCGGTGCGCTCATCCGGCAGGGCTAGAGCTCCAGTCTCAACTCCCCTCTCCCTGTCCTAAACAACAAAGCAGGGACCTCGGCCACTGAGGGCCCGTTGACCGCCACAAATTGCCGGCTCCGTGTCCAGCCCAAGAGCTGAACTGTGGGGCCTAGTGAGGCCGACCTGAACAGTCTGTCCACCCGACAAACCCAGCCTGTAATTATGGTGTCCTTCCTACAGGCGGCTCCGGAAGATGTCCCCAGGCCATCCTCCCCTATTTTCTGGCGTATGGGCGCGTACAGTGACTGGGGAAGTGTGGGTAAAAGGGAGCTGGATTGTGTTGGAGTGACAAGCCATAGCCACTGACCTAATGTCTGGCTTTTGAAGGCGGCCTTCTTTTCTCTGGTGGGTCAGGGCACTGAGAGAATAAATAAACAACTTGTGTGACTATTTAATGTCATTTAGTGTCCATCCCCAACATAAGACGGTGTAATGTTCACACAACGAGAGTCACTGAGTTGTGGGTCTCTATCTGCAGTAGTGTACTCTGCCCCTAGGGCGGGCATTCATTATTCAAATATTAGCAGTCAGTTTGGCAGATACTTGGGTCATTTTTTCGCCCCCAAGGGGACATAGAGCAATTTTGCATTGAACACAGTGATGGTTCACAACCTTTCATTAACACAGAAAAGAAAAGAGAAATAATGGGGAAAAAATATTAAAACGAAGGGGCCATTCAATGTTCATGATTCATAAGTGCTCTGGTTATCCACACAAAAAGGGAAGATTAGATTTTTGGCACGTGTTGAACCCAGTCCTGACATTTTGATGTTGGAGGCGAGTCTGATTCAAGTTCTTCAATCACCACTGGACCCAGATGACCTAGTAGTGCGCGCACCTAAAGTCGACGGCCGTCGTAAGAAATGCGCGTTCGTGTGACACAGATATCGGTTGCCTCCTTAACAATCGTTACTCCCAGGCCGAGATAAGAGCCACTGTAGTAAATTGGTCTCTTTGTGCTTGAATCACGTCGATCCAGGGCCCACCCTCCGCCACCCACCCAACACACGCACCCACCCAACTGACTGAGAGCAGACGACAATTCACTGAGGGCTAGCAGACGACGATTTCGCCATCAGTCAGCGCCACATGCAGAGGCGACACATCGTGACTAGTGGCGGAACTAAAATAACATTTTCCCAATCTGGCTTGTAGGTAGTAGCTCGTAGGCTTTCATTGCTAAGCTCAGGACTGCATTAATGAATTCTGTTTTACATTTCATGAATAAATATTGAGAATTCAATATTCAAGCTAATGTTTTGATCATTGAAAGAGGGAGGAGGGACTTTGTATTCACTTCCATTAGGAAATGAGGCATATTGATTGAATGTAGGTCTTCTTTTAAAAGCGATACATGAAGATAGTGTATTACGGTGCCATTGGCAACGAGAACCACGAATCAACATTCTTAATGCATTATTATGAATAGCATTTTATTGTGGAAGATGTTTTGACAGGAAAACAATGTTCTCAGTATTTCAGTGGTTCTGCCAGGACTGTTGTCGAGACAGACTGGTAAGTGGGGAAACGTTGGTTGTTGGCTGGAGAAAGAGGCGGGTGGGCTCCTGTTATTCCCCACGTGTAGAGTGGGCTCATAGCCCTGTGGCCTCCTACTGCACCTTCTCTGTACATGTGTCGGTGTTCACCCCCTGGAGGAGGGAGGGCGGCGGTGCCGTCGTTCCGGTCAGGCATGTATACACCCCCGACCGTCGGCCCCAGGATCTCACCCGCCAGCAAAAACTATCAGGCCTAGGAGGTGTGTTGTTGTAGTAAGGAGGCCCGTCGGCCTGCTGCCTGTTCGCATTTCGCCAACCCTGCCGCGCGTTCAACTGTAGGAGACGCCCAGCACTGCTTCCGGCCGCAGTTCGCCGTTGAGGTCCAGGGGTGGGCGCCCCCATCCCCCAGGGGGCGAGTCGGTTGCGCGGAGAGGCGCCAGGGTGGCGTCCGACTATGTAGTGACGTTACGTCCACTCCAGTGCGCCCAGTCGGCCCTGGAGCCACTCCTAACACCACCACCATACCGCCTCCATCTATCTCCTCCTGCTCCTATTCTAGGGAGCAGCAGTGACGTCATAGCAACCAGTGTGGCCCTCATCAGCCTTATCTGCCTACTGATAAGAATCATCATGAAGGGTTGAATTATAAGGCAAAAAAAAGGTTTGTTTCCCGTAACCCGACCGACCTCAGCTCAAAGGGGCCGACCTCAGACATAACTTTTCTAATTTTTCCCGATTTTTTTTTACCATTTTTTTACCATTTCTGAAATTTTTTTTCAAAATTTTCAAAGATTCTCTTCCAAAATTGTTATTTGACATGTGTGTACACATTTCCCCATCATTTTCCATATCCCAAGCAGGAAATCAACGTTTCTTACAATTGCCAGTGAAAAACAGCAATATATATATCACTCTGAGACCTTGGATACAAAAAAAAATTCCGACCTACCGACCTCAACTTTTTTGACCATGTTACCGAAAACACAGCTTTTTTTAGGCCTAAATAGGGAATGTACTAGAAAAAAGTGTTAAAACCCTTATTAGAAAAGATCTAGACATCGGACAATATAATGAGTTACATATTTTGAAAGATATTGAAAATTTGCATCACATACTTGATCCACTATTTTCTACTCCCAATATTAGAAAAGAAAACAGCAAAAATGCTACTTTTCTAGTACATTGCCTATATAATTTGACCCTTTGCCAGGTCCCTATCAACCAGGGTTCTGCTCCCGAGAATATGGTGGATGTAGGAAATAGAACATAGAAATATATATACCTGTATATATCTTGGTTGGTCCATTACCGAAGAGGGCATATGGCCCCATGTACGAAGGGGTAACATGTGGATATATTCACACAATGAACCTTTGATTCAGTTGTTAATTTTATCCCACCTGTCCCCTGGGACCCTGGAGAAATGGAGGGTGAATTGACCGACAAATAGCACAGGTGGGGGACAATGCTACATGCCTGACCTCTCTGTCTATCCCTTTGACCAAGTGTAAATGCAGGTGGGGGTGCATGAATACCCCACCTGGATGGTTGGATACCTGCAGCCTGTGGCATTGGTGACCAGTATAAAAGTCGCTGCATTTTCTCACCTCATCAGGCATGAACTCTTCCTTCCCACCCCTTGAACACACCCAGGGCAGTCACCACTAGCTTCACCCGCATCTCCAGCCTTAAGGCTTTGATTTCCAGCCGCACAAAACTTTTTATTGACTACTGTGACTTAAAAAGGCATCTGAATCTCAGACCCAGAGGGAAGTAGATCACACCCCCTCCCATTCTCTAGCACAAAAACCTGTGTTGACCAAATTCCTGGTATGTTTTGATTGATGTAACATATTCCAGTTTCTAGTTATTATCTATGGGTAAAATTGAGAACGAACTGGCGTTTTGGATCTTTTCACCTGACAAGCCTCTACTCCGTTGCCAGCATCTAAGCATTGGTGAGGGTTCAAATCTGTTAAAACTGTCCAACACTCAGGTGCAACGTTTATAATGGTCGCAGGACACACATTTACTTGTGGCGTGGTCCTGTAAAGAAAACAACTGCTCTGACATTGTCAAGATGGCAGGCTGGATCACAACTATGTGACAACCTCAGAAATAGGTGTGTCTACCTTTAACTTTCCCCATCCCCTCCTGCAGCTATAACACTGGCTCATCCAGATTAATGAGAGGCATTTTTATATCGACTGAGATGGGAATTGACTGTATAGCTGTACATATATCTGTGAGATCTCCTCTGAGGGGGTCGTCAGAGGGGGGTCACTCAGGTGTTATCTACCCCGTTATCAGAGGGCCCTACAGGTATGATTTATACCTGTAGGGGTCGTCTCATGGCCACAGGACCCTCCCTCCACCCCTTTGAGAGCCATCCTTCTCCGACGAAGACAAACGGCATTGGTAAGTTAGGAGGGCAGTGGTAGAGGTGTCATAATTGGACGTGGTTTGGTTTTATGTGTTGTTCTGCAGTTTACATGGGGTCAGTGTGACTGCTCGTTGCTACACCTCCCCCTCCTGACACCCGCCTATCCACGTCCAAATAGACACGTACGGGTATATTTCAATGACTACAGGAGCCAGGGGGGGGGTGTATAGATAGGTGAGAGGCTGACTGTCTTTCCCCTGAGGCTATATAGCTTGTTGGAAACTCAGGAAGAAGTACATATCGACGCCCCCCCCCCCTCTCATCCCCCTCCTTACACCCAACCTAAAGTCATGCACACAACATCCCGTCCTGGTCCAAGTTTTCAAACCTTGGGCGCCACAGTCCCCTGGTTAAGTCACAACTGAGACGCCATGTTAACGACGTGTTTGCCACCTTCTGACAGCTCCCACTGATGGCAGAGGGAGGCGCCCACCCCCTCTGGGACTGTTTGTCTTCCACGGTGAAAAGTCACCGCCTCCACTGTTCCCGACTTGTACAACACGGATGTAAGCACAGTGATGCATTACTTTGGACGTTATTTGCTCCCCCAGTTTAGATACTATCACACCGACGTAGCTGTAAACAATTTTTACCAACGAATAAATGAATGTAGCAGTACTAAAGCATAGTGGCAGACCTTCGTGAATAATCTCCCTGGTTCATTCTAGATCATTTGCCAGCATGACATCTAGAAATCTGATGCCCCTACCACCTTTTGGCTGGGGGAATTTGAAGGTGATGTCTGTTTTGTGAACTATATGAAATGTCGTCTGCCTTGTGTCAAAGATACTCAGGGACGCTGAAGTGGATTTGAATTACCTCTCTAGCGTCCCACAGGAGGCTGGAGGAGCCACTGTCGAGATGCTTGTGGCCTGAGAGTGTCTGTTGGGGACCTTCTTTGGCGCCATTGGTATCAGGAAACGCGTACTCGAGGTATTGGTGACAATACCACGTGACCTGGGCAGGTGACAAGAGAGACGGACACCTTATCTCATTGTATGATGATGGGAACAGAAGACATTTATCAGGACCCCCCCCCCCTCCCTGAATTGTCTATATATGCCGAATCAGCTACCTGTTTCGTGAAAGCTATCAAGAAATTGTTATATTTGGAGGTATACCCATCAGCCCATTTTCTTTTATATATCAACCAAAGAGGTGGGCAAAATCAGATTTAACTGAAGGCGTTTTCTGTATAGAGTTGTAATTACCTGTAGGCCAACACTCCCACAACCTGGCACACCCGGCCAACAGGGGGCGGTGTCAGTGTCACAAGCAGACGCCAGAGGGCAGATATATACTCCTCTCTCCAAGCACAATTTCCTCCTTGCTCCCAGAACGAGGCTCTGTCTGCTCATTAGTCTCTCTTTGGTCAAATGACCTCTGGCTCCAACACCTCTCCCCGCCGGGAAAAGGGGAAACCAAGATAAAGGGGAGGGCACCTATGTAGTTCTAGTGGTAGGTATTCAGCGACCGGAAGTAGTGGGTTACACTGGGGGCATCTAACTTCCGGCGCTGCTAAAGCCAAGACAGTCCAGTTGCAGGTAGGTCTCATACATCTAGATTAGACTGGTGGAGGAACAGGGGCTGGTTATTTATAGCTACCGCCATAGCTAATCATGTGACTGTTTACCTGTGGATGTGACTGCTGCCCCAAGATCGATAAAAGGCCGAGGTTCATTCAACCATATACTGGTATCTGCATAGGAATAAGTTATCTACAAGATCTGCAGCATAGTATTACCACTGCCATCTGCCGCGCCATATTGAATAGCTAATAGACAGCACGTCTGGCCTTTTTTTATCATTGGTCAATTCTACATAGTAGGATAATATTGTTTTATTGACGGCTTAAGTGCAAAGAGGTAAAAGGCAAAATTGCGTGTGAGCACGAATATCAGCATAAAAAATGCTGACAGATATTCATTCAATTATGAAATTTTAAATAGTGATACCTTATCAGATATAAATTCCCCTTTCTCTATAGACACCTAGAGACCATTTAGCTCTTTTGATCAACTGTTGGAGTGGAAAATGTGGCACGGCGTTATAGGGGCACTGTTTTGAAAGGCAAAAGCAATAAAAACACCTGTGACCAGCTATATCAAATACTACAATTTCCTACTCCACAATGTTTTTTTTCTCTCCAATACCATGGATATAGGCGTCAGACGATTGCACATATATACATGTTAAAATGAATATAGAAATGGATGCTTAGATATGTAGGTCTGCCGACTGATATGGTGTACACCTCCCGACAAATGGCGCCAGTGCCCGTTGCTCTACCATCTTATCAGTTTTCTCTATTATCACCTGGGCCAAAAAAAAAAAAGGTTTGTTTCCGGTCACCCGACCTACCTCAGCCTAAAGGGGCCGACCTCAGATTTTTTCAAGAAAATTTTCATATTTTAATTTTAATTTTTCCTATTTTTTTCATAATTTTTGCACATTGACATCATATTTCTAATTTTTTTAGGATTACTTGTGTCCAAGTATAGAATCCAACATTCTGGCCAAGTACTCTTAAGTTTTGTGCTGGTGTGATAGAAAAATCGATTCTCCATGACTCAATTATCAATAATAACAATGGAATATGTGGATCAACATGGTAAAAGGTACGCCCACGAGGGGGTGCGTACCTTTTACCGTGTTGATCCACATATATGGGCCAAAATACGATCCAGTAAAAAAAAATCCGACCTACCTACCTCAACTTTTTGGACCATGTTACCGGAAACTTTCAATTTTTTTTAGGCCCTAGTAGGAGGATACCTGTATGTTGTCATCCAGATGAACCTGTAAAGTATTTAATGCACTCGTTAAAAATGCTGAAAAACTATTGAATTAAGTATAAATGATACACACTGATTACTATATTTTCCACTTCGAATATAAGAAATTTGGGAAAGCAGTCATTATCTGATAGTGATAATATTTCCTGTGTCATATCGGCATAGACATACTTTAGCATTAAGTCCCATGTGAGATTTCTCTATGATGAATGTGGCTGATTAGTGGAATTATTTTGACTCTAATGTGCACCTGCTTCAACATTGCACCAGTAGGATAAATAATAGGGTGGGTGGGGGTGTCCAGAGGAGGGGGTATACAGGATAGAAAAATTGTGAGGAGAAGGTTAGTAGAGATGACCCTAAGGTGTATGCGTCATGTTGTCACAATCAGTGGGCTGTCACTGTGTCAATATGTAGCGTGTGACAGCATGACGATGTGACACCATGGCCGACGAGCCTGCTATGTGCTATATGCCAAGGGATGACCTCAAAGGTGAGCCGGCCATGGGGGAAAGGAGGGCTGCAGACATTCAGTGAACCTTCTTTGAATACCTGACATTAAGCGGTCACAGGAGGCTACATAGTGCATGAGAGGGGAGAAAAAATCGGGGCGGGAGAGCGTTGCATAGCATTTACAGGGGGCACATCATGTATATATGTATTCACCTTCCTCTCAAGCCACCACACACAGTGCCCTCATTGGAGTCCACTTTCGTTGGAACTAGCGATCAGAACCATAAAAAGCGACCAAAGTTGACAGGTTTATGTTCAAGGGGACCTATATATCATGTGATTGGCGGAGCAGGGTGTGAATGTTGGGTCCCTGTGTGTCAGAATTAGAGGTAGACCTGGTACAACCGCGTGACCCTAACCCCCTCACAAAGCCCCTGACATCCTAGTTGGAAATTAGATGTGGTCCCCAACTCTATCCCATGCCATCCCTCCAACAGTGCCTCATGAGCCTGAGTGTTG
Source organism: Acholoe squamosa (assembly GCA_949317995.1). NCBI lineage: Eukaryota > Metazoa > Annelida > Polychaeta > Phyllodocida > Polynoidae > Acholoe > Acholoe squamosa. The sequence continues at coordinate 59,716,141 of OX439041.1, read as the reverse complement.
GGGAAAGGCTCTAAAATCTGCCAGAGGGTAGTGACTTCATAAACAGGACCTCATTTATCATATAGACTGAAAACAGAGCCTTGTCGCACGCCACCCTGACACAGTTTGTGTCAACTGTATCAACGTCTTTAGGGGAGTCATAAAAGAAGCTCATATTGGTACTTAATGGCAATAATATCTCCCCTCTCGCAATTGTGTCACGCACTTGGGTGACAGACCCCTAACAACAGCGCATCAGGTGCGCCGTGTAGCCTGTAGGGTGATAAATGTGTAGTAAAACTACATGTAAAAGATACGATCGTTCACCCGATTACACCGTATTTATGAGGAGAGGGAGATTATGTCGTTATAGTGATTGTATATGAGTTATCACTTGAATTCACCTGTTGTCGCTACAATGCATAGACCTATTTGTATAGGCATTGAATTTTTCCTCTTCAGTACTGTTGAGAAAAAGTAATGCCATGGCATTTTACCAAAATATCAACTGATTAGCATTACACTGGAACTATCTAAAATGGTCCCACCCTTGTTTTAGAAAATCTAGAGGTATGTGGCCCCGAATCGCCCCCTTGAGAGCCCTACGCGAGAGCCCATGCATATAACTTAGTAGCCCGAAGTTGTCTGCTTTCGGGCTAGTTAAATATGTAGGCATCTGTCACAGCCAGTCAGAGGTGCCCAGGGTGGTGCGGGCATATCTAGTGGACGTGTAGTCTACCTCGGGTAGTCTAAGGTTTCTTTTTTTTTTTCAATAAAATGTGCGACAGTAATATTCTACCTCATTTCATCTCCCATGTTCAGTGTTAAAACGAGATGGGGAGGGAGGGCAGGCGGAAAGTAGTATACCATCAAACCCATTACGGTATATCCCGTTATGTCCCTTTTAAAGCGGTATGACGTATTGTGGTGTAATATGACGCTTGAAGTGACTGTTTCCGTTTCCGGCTCAATGATGGACGGATATTCCAGCACGATAGTTGTCGCTACCCACTTACGTGCGCGTATATGACCATGGAACAGGCGCGGCGCCTGGGATTTCGAGGAGTGCGCGATGCTTGTGCAGTTGTGCGGGAGGGCGGCAGATAACTGCACCGTTTGAAGTTCACATCTACCGCCAAGCCGTCGACCTTCCCGCCGCCCCGACCGGCGCCGACACCGTCGGCGGCCGACGCCAGTTCGTCTCCCCTCCCGGAGAGGCTCTCACGGCCCAACGATGGCCCCCTACAACTCGTGCCGCCTCCTACCTCCTCCTCCCGTCCGCCAGGCTGCTTAATCCACGGATAAGCCAGACCTCAAGTTGTCATCGGCGGATCTCACTTGTCGCCCTCTCGGGTGGCGGCTTACCTGTTAGCGGGGCTCTTTGATGTGGGGAATGGGTACAATAAAGGCCATCGGAAATCCCCGCTCTCTGAGTGTGGGTGTTAGGTAACCCAGTGTTAATTATTCACCTACCTATGGCCAGCCCTCACCTGGTCTGGGCCCTGTTGTTGATAATGTACCTGTACATTTACAGGTATCGCTGTATCCTCCATTGTTATCGATAACAACGTGGTGATTTTTATTGCATCTCTCGGGGCTTTGTTGTCATGTTTATATCTCTATTCATGTCGGCATACTAATTCTCCCACACCCACACTCATTGTTGTGATATTGAGGTGAAATAATAACAGAATTGTGCAAATATGACAATATGCACTTGCTTAATGTCCTATGTCATATTTTGGATCCAGATTAATACATAAAAAAGGCATTCCCGTGCTTGAATGCTAATAGTGATAACCGCGTGCTTCATATCACAGCGAAAGATATTATCTATGAGAACGCGACACATTCATGAAATATAAATAAAGATTTAAAGTGCGAAAGCTATTAGACCCCCCCCCACACACACACACACACACCAAACACCAAGTCTGGTTGATTTTATCATGATGGCAGCCTGTCCTAGATAGCTCCATTTTTTTGCCTGATATAAAAGAGAAGGCAGATTGAAATGACTTGAGGTCTACTCCCAGGCTTGCTTGTTGAGTGCAGGGGTTGTAGGGTTGGCGTTGCGGTTCGTTTTTGGCGCCTGTAGATTTTCCCCTGATCGCGCACCAAACACGGAGACGCCTAGACGTCCCAGGGAGACACTGGAGGGAGGTAGAGGAAGGGGTAGATGAAGAAAGGGTGGGGTGGAGAGAGAATAGAGGGAAAGTGAGAGAAAGCCTTGCTCCCAAATCGACAGTGGCGCCCCCAGCAGTTTACCGGGCCGGAAAGATCTTATCTGACCATCGAGCATGCGCACTCGGCCTTTTGTGTCGGCCGAGAAGGGAGCGGTCACGTGACTCGATGGCCTACCTCTCCGACGAAATATAAAACCTTGCCTTTAAAAGGGACTTCATTCGTTAACACAGTCACTCTCCTATCTTGACTTGCACCAAAATGGATTTGACACTCTTTTATTTCGGCGTTCTTAGCCCAGTTTCGCGACCCACTTGATTTCGACGTGCGACCCCAACGACTTTTCGTGCAAAATTGCCTGCGTCCTCTTTTTCTTGTGTGTTTCTCTCCTCGTTTTTTTTTCAAACGATGGACATTGTTTATTTGGAAAGTCTTTTTGCTGGCATTAAATTTAAATGTAGTTGTTTTGTTATCGAACTATTTAGCACCATATATCAATCACAGTGACTGTATTTTATTACCTATGGGACTCAAACATATATAATTCGCTGATAGTGTACTCTTCCAACTGCTGATGTATTCTTGTCTGAAAGACATATAATCATTTTTTTATTCATTTTCATTTATGTTGCTCAGACTATTAACACTATCACCTTATTTTGGATGCTTCGAGGATTCGTACTGACGTTCTTGCTTATTGCTTTGCAGACCATTTTGAACTCCATGCACAAGTACCAACCCCGGTTTCATCTGGTTCGCGCCAACGACATCCTGAAGTTACCCTACAGCGCCTTCAGGACGTATGTCTTCAAAGAAACATCCTTCATTGCCGTCACAGCCTATCAAAATGAAAAGGTAACTGTCTTATCCTTCCAAAAATGAAACGAGCCCTTTTAACTTAATTTAAGATATAGTGTGTTGGGAGAGGCCCCGTGAAAGGGGCATGAGTGACCCTATCATTATTAGCCCGTGTGATGATTATACCCCAGACGGGAGGGGGTTAACATGGAATGGGAGCATGAGGGTTAATGAAAGGCTATGTTGAGCCTCCATGTTGATCAACATGCGCACAGGATGACGGAATATCGACCTAGCCATGATGAAGCGACTCTCGCCAATTCTCGCCAGGTCTCGCTCTTGCACCGAACACGTGTGATTTCAATCAATTTGGTGCCGTTTTCTGTGTCGGCTTGGCGCGAGAAATCCATACAAATGAAGGCCCCGGCTGGCGCCAGGCGCCCAACCGCTTACTCCGGTGATGTATGACCTGTCGGTTGCCTGTGCCACCCTGGAGGCCTAGTGCATCCGAGTGGACCTGGGGTAACAACCCCCAATCACTGGAGCAGCAGGAGGGGTTGATGAGAGGGGGTGTGGGGTGGTGGTAGGGTAGTGGTCAAGTCGTCTGGGAGTGAGTGAAGTCTCTGTACTAGAGGTTATGGGTGTATCTAGGTCATCGCCTTGTTTAAACTACACTATTGAGCAATGTTGAGTTAACCAAACAAAGTAGAAACAGCCAGTCTTTTGTATCATTCATTCTTTGCCCATTAACCCTTTCAAACCCATTAGACTAACGCTATTTCCTCCTGGGTTATATCCGCCTCCAGATGGAGGGTTTCAGTGTCTGGATCCCTCCTGTGCTGCTGGATCACGTCCCGGGGAGTGTTAGGGATTATCACTGATCTGATCTCAATCCAGATGGAATCTAGATGGAGAGAGCAGTCCACGTTAGCAGCCCATATGAGCAGCTCAAGTGACAATCCTCCGACCATTAGCTGCCTGAGTGCAATACGAATTATGGCAGTCAAAATCCTTCTAATTCTACCGAAAGCCAGGCTGATAATATAATATATAATTTACTTTTTAATATGAACTCTGTCGAGAAAAGTTTCCTATTCACCCCATTTCAATCGCTATCTAGAGAAGTTCCCGCTTTGATTGAGGCAACTTCGAGTGTTATGGTCCACCGTGGGTGTAAGTAGTATATGAAATTAAGGGTTATTCGCTGGCATTTTATCCTTGGTTTGTATCCAATCTTTGACACAAAGGTAAGAAATAAATCAGTTCTTTTCATGTCAATCCAGACTGTACCTGTGCTAATTATAGCCTAGGGAGCAACTCATGTGGTCTATATATAGCTGTCTACATCTAGCCAGCTGCTGACGGCTGCCGGCGTTAGGGGTAGGGTTCCTAGTAAATGGTAATCGACGTTCTCAATTAGATTAGGGGTAATCTAGGCCTAATCCCCGACAAGAGGAGATGGGTGGGGGGACGCAACCATGGGGGAGGCAGGAGAATGCGGGTCAAGAGCCAGCCTTATGGGCCATGGCCGCTGGTCATGGAAGATGGAGGGTTAACCCATAAGAGGAAGCAATGCTGGTGATTTCAGTGCCACGGTCCTAAGATTAAACTAGGTTTTTCCCTTGTCGTGAATCTTGCCAATATTCTCCTGATTTTCCTTTCGTTCCCGACGGGAACTATGTAATTTTTTTCAGTGGCAATTTGTAATTTGATACCTAATGGAAAAAGAGTGTCGGGCTCAAATCCCCCTCGCGTGGCCAATAATAACTGAGAATGTTTATGGTTTTTATACTCTGTGCTTTGATGTGTTGAGACGACATTTGATAAGTAGGTGAGCTTGGCTTGTTAGACTATAGATGTAACATCCAACCGGACGTTTCCCACAGTCAACACATGACCCATCTACGGGAGGAATGCTATTGTGATGACTAAATAATGGAGCGGAAAATACAATTCCTGCACAATTACAGTTCGCGTGAGAAGTATTCCCAGTGTCTACCTTAGGCCCTCCCTTCCATCGTTCCCTGCAACCTCTTCTCAAGCGCCTTCTCACCCCCCCCCCCCACCTAACCAGGTCAGCACACGCTGCTCGTCCCTTCACTGCTCGATCACGAAGGCAAGGGGATGGTCTATTATTTCATAGTCGGTGGGTGCTTTGTTTTAAGGCATTAGTCTGGTGGGTAAATGTGTCCAGGGCAAGTAGGGAACTGGGCCAGTTAGGGTGATGGATCTTCCTGTCCCGTTTGCCCACCGCCCTCCGTCCCATCTGTTCTCTCACAACGAGGTACTGACGGCAAGGGATTGGGTGGGGGCATATGTTAGGCTGATTTTTTTTTGTGTTGGAAGGTCAGGTAGACATTGAGAGAGATAGAAAGGAATGTGTTACTAGACTAGGCTTTTTGTGGTATGTTATAAGTTGTGGCTCAATCTAACTGACCTTGTCTTCCTTTCAGATCACTCAACTTAAGATCGACCACAACCCATTCGCCAAAGGTTTCCGGGACACAGGGACGGGAAAGCGCGAAAAAAAGTGAGTACCTTTATTACAATGTTTGGAAATATTCTAAAAGTACAGAGTATAAGATTTTTCTTCTTCTCTGCATTGAATGATAGCAGAAAGACCTGACACAGTGCACTTTCATATACTCATAAGTTGGGCATTTCACTGACTCAAACGTAATATGAAGGCCTTCACCATCTAAGTAGCTTTACATCCAATACAGTCCCCTCCCGCAACTACAAGGCGAGCAATCTCACGCTCCATGAGGCTTTATTTGAGAACTGGTTTCACAATACTGGGGGTGGGCGGTACTGGGTGCTATTGTAGCCGCTTTAAGTGGTTGTATTCTATGGGACTCTTCTTAATCTGCCACTATTGTGTTGGTCTGCTAATCAGTGCCTCTCCAGCACTGTGCTGTTGGCTCTCATACCCCTCCTCCCTTGGCTGGCTGAATATTAGATTGGGGGTTAAGGCATAGAGCTGGGCGGTGCTGGGGTAGAGATGGTAGTCTGACACGATTACCAGCACAGGTCGCTTTGTGGGGGACATAATATCATTACACCACAAACGTTCTGATTTCGAGGGCGACTTCTTCCCCTTTTAGAATGGGTTAAGCTGAAAGGTGCTAAATTGCAGAGATAAGGATTGAGAGGTGACATTCACAGTGTAAATTTTGGGGTATTTGTTGTGGGCATAAAGGCACAGAAGGCAGAATAAATGCTTGGCATTAAAATCGTTCTCAAAATCTTAAACCGAATAGGACATGGTGAATATAGATTTCCATTCATTGTAATTTGAGAACAAAACAGTGCAACCTTAATGCCGTTCCCAACATGGAGGCACACACACGATAAGAAATTCTCCAGGTGCCATTAGCCACAGGAGAAGGCATGGAATTAACACAAAACCTGCAGAGAACATGATTGAAACTCGTAGCCATCATTTTGTTGGCAGTGAACCGAGGTGTAATCAATAAAGGGACCGCGGAGAGGCATTAGAGGCATTATTATGTGGCCTGCCTTGCATCTCGTTCAAGTTAAGTAATGTTGTATTTGCTTGAGTATGGAGGAGGTCGGTGCTGGAGGAGTATGGGGGGCATGCTACTGACGCCTCCTGTGTGAGGAATATGGAGGTATGGGGAGGGGAAGGCACATTGGGTGTGGGCCCTGACAAGCCTAACACAGGTGAGTTTACACCAATCAGCTAAGCACGTGGCGCCATGCTGTTCCCACTAGTCGGATTACTCCTGTTGCCGCCAGCAGCAACAAAGAAAGGCTAAGAAAATAAGTGGAGATTGGCAATAACAATTGTTATTGGTGCTTTGAGTGAATGGCCTCACAGAGAACGTGTTAAGACCACTTCGCCGCCCACTTCATACAAAAGGCTAATTTGTGGTTTTGTGACTCAATAATATACTGTGGTTAGGAATAATGGCCACAAGTACCGTTATAATTGTCAAGACAAACCAGAATTGTCCCTCCAGTCTCATTTAGTGGTCGTCAAAGGAGATTAGCGAAATGGAAGAATGGGGAGTGTGTTTTGGTGTTATGCCTGGCACAAAGATTATATGCAAGTGTCATGTGTCAAGGATCTCCTGCTGTTTTCTTGTCATTGTGACATGTTATGGTTTGCTCTCTAAGTAAAAAACTGCATTTTTAGTTTACATTGAAATCTATGATATGTATGTACAAGAATACCAGTACAAGAATTTCTTTTTGATAAATGTAGTTATGGCAAATATTGCCTTTTGTAAAGTTCAAGAATGGTTTACATCTTTATACGTTGACCACTGATCATGTTGCTGTGCCAAATGAACCATTTTGTTGTGCCATGTGAACCATTTTTTGTCTTTGTTTCCCTCAAGAAGACTGCTTAGTCAGTCTCATCACCACCAACACAACTCGATGAGCTCTCACCAAAATGATGGACACACGTCATCGGACCACCACACCAGTGATATGACACATACGTCATTTGACGATTCTGTGCGGGACGGTGACGTTAGCGGTGATGAGGACGAGAATATGGAGATCTGTGTCGTTGATGAGAAGCCTGACAGTCGGCCATCTTCCCCCCTGACGTCATGTCCGGTTCCAGTGCCTGATGGGTACCACTCAGGTAAGAATGCACAATATTTTGCTTGAGATTTAGTTACAGATGATAAGATTTGATGGTAATATCATTTGATATAACTGATAAAAGTCTATATCTGGGGCTTTGCTAAGATTAATGAAATTCTGCATATTAGGCCTAGATCGAATAAGGGAAAATAATCTGGTAAAACCATGAAGGCTCTTAGAATGTGTGGGGCTTAGCTCAAATTGGTAATTTACGTCATTTCCGCGTGTGTGGGCTTTGCATGTAGAACTTAACCGGCTTCAGGCATTTCCTCCCTTTCATACACGCACAACCCTCCTTCTATTTTCCAGTTAGCGGTTGTCCGTAATCGTGTTTTCTTTTGAGTTGGGTGTTGAAATAATTGATTAGTGGCCCTAAGTGGCACAGTGTTAGGTGGAGAGTGGGTGTTTTGACAGGCACAGCCAACGTCGCGCCTCGCTCTACAACGAGAACATTTAAATTCGCCTCCCCTCGCCCAGCCCGTCGTCCTACTGTTGTCATTAGCGTGGTGCCGCGCCGACAGGGTGTTGGGCCGCCCGTTCCGATCGCCATAATCGACAGCAATAATAACGGCGGTGGCGGCGATGAGTGAGAAGGGTGGGAGGCTTTGAGAACTGCCATCAAGTCCCCTCCATGCACCTCCAAAGCCTGCAATGGCCCATACACGGCACACCCTCTGTTTGCTGCGTGTTGCCATCGCAACTATCTGGTGGGAGATCTAAATCGACGTGCCACGCGGTCGGCACCTTTATAGAGTGCGGCTTCAGACCCGATTTACCTGGGTGTGAGAGGTGGGGTGGGGCGGGGGGGGGGGGGGTCCTGCGGTGAGAGAAACAGGGAACTCGCCAGATTTGAGAATGATCCCAGTCAGCCAAAGTCCCTTGCCAGAGAGAGCAAAGAAAAGAAGCCATATTGTACACTATATAGGACTCCCTATGCAGACTCTTTGCTAAACTCCTAAACATGAGATCTTCATTTCATTTCGAAGCCAGACAGACTTCGGGTACTTCTGAACTCATACTACCTGCTCCAGGTATGACACAAACAGGTAGCCATTCACAAGGTGGCTCCCAATACCCCCCCCCCCCCAGCTAAACACACCAACATACACGCACCCTCCACCACCTCTGTCTAATCTGCCAGTTAGCAGTCATGCACAGTGGCGGCAGTGCAGAAAGATGATCAGATATGACCTTACCCTCTACCACCCTCCTACCAGCCGCGCTGTCAACCTAGCAGGAAGATTAGCAGCCCTCTTGTCCCTACATGTCTCTACAAGAAGGCCGCCACACCTCAAAATCACATGGGGACGAAGGAACCTCTCAGACCTGCTGTCAGTTTGATCAAAAGAAGGCTAGCCCCACTATGCCACCAGTCATACACGACCCAACCTATCCCAGAGTCATGCCTCGTATACCTATGTGCTATTCTATATGGTAGAGTGATGTGGCTTCTATTCTCCGGAGATAAATGTGCCATTCAAGTACTGGCTTCTCATGTTGTGAATTCAGGTTGGTTGGGATACAAGAACACGAGCAGTGGACTCGTGTTAACAGTAACTGGGTACATTGTTCCTTATTGAAAATAGATGACATAGATCTTTGGAGGTGTGGACATGAATATTCAACACATGCAACGAAGGGGATGGCAGGTTGTAAGCATTAAGGCTATATGTCATGCAAGGCAGGGGGAGGTTTCCAGCCTATTCATTCCAGAAAGAAGGCACACTCGTTTATTCACAGTGCTGAAATTTTGACATCCTTATGGTTGCAGCTTAAAATGGGGGATGGCGGATGAGGGAAGGGAGGGAGGAGGTGTAGGGGGGGTAGTGTCAACACATCCAGGTGGGGTGTGCTCCACACGCTGCTCCAGGTGCCTTGGGGCCCAGGTCTCCTCCAGCACCCTGTATTTGCCTGAGCTCTCACCTGAGTCCTCTCTGGAATTTGTGGGTCAGCTTAATGGCAATCCCTTTGGTGGGGTGATGATGATTTGCCAACTTAGAGACGGGAAAGGATAAAGAATTTACACTTCAAAATTGAATTGGGTCAAATTGTGGCATTGGTTGATATTTCTTTAAATCGTATTAACTCACAAATGGTCATTCTATTCATAAATGCTGATGTTGCGTTTTCTTTGTCATTCACAGGTGGCGATGACATCGATCGGCATAGCGGCGCCGGAAGCCCGCGGCCCCGACGCGAGGACACCAACAACAACAAAGGCAATCTGGCGGCCAATAGCCGGCACAGGGAGAGTGAACTTCCGGAGCGGACCTCTACCCCTAAGCACCACCTGACGGTGAATGGACATGCGTCTGACGCCTTGAGAGCGTCAGAAGCCCTTCGGGGGTCGGTACAGGATCGGCTCTCTCCAGTGGGGCATCTAGGTGAGCGGGAAGTGCGGGAGGAGGCGCGGTCTCCGGTCAGTCACACTTCCGAGGACTGGCGGAGTCGCCGCTCCCCACCCCTCTCCCCTCGACATGGACGATCTCCCTCACCGCCCACGACGTCACTACGACCGAGATCGCGGTCGCGGTCACCGTTGGCCAGTCGTAGCAATTCGCCGAACTCTAAACTTGAGGAGGACGATAAGAAGCATAAATCGAGCCCACCTAACGTGACTGTTATTCAACCGTCAGTAAACCACCCCATGTTCTCCTACATGTACCACCATGGCATGTACCCGGGCGCTAACCTACCGCTACACCTTAGCCATATGTTCTTTGGTGGGCTAGCAGGACATGGCGGGTCATTGCCATGGCCCAGCAGTATGGGTGAACTGGGCTCACTTCATGGCGCTGCAGGACAGCATGCTGGACTGTCCCAAAACATGTTGCTGAATGGGCAGCTACCTCTGGCACCTACTCACCCCATGTGGTCCCAGAGCTACGCCGCCGCATTCGCCAGTAGTCAGGCAGCGCACCAAGACTCTATGAGCCCCCACCTACCTCTCCCAGGGTCGCTACTAGGGTCGAGAGGGGCCTCTGCAGCAGGCCACCGCTTCACCCCCTACACCATCCCCGTCACTAAAACCACCTTGGCCACTTCTGCGCCTCTTGCCTCTACAGGCCTTTCCTCACCTCACTCTTCTGATGGTCGCGGACCGTCGCCTGTGTCGTCAGTAAGGTCGGCACATCATCATTCACATCATGGTAGCAGCAGCCATCATGGCTCACCTTCCTCGCCCAGTCGTGGCTCGCCCCAGCCCGCCCATTCACATCCCGCCCATCCCTCAGCCTCCAGTAGTGCGCCCACACAAAACTCTGTCACCTCTGAACTGAAAAACATTGAGCGCATGGTGAATGGGCTGGAGCGGCAACAAGAGCAACTCGCTGCCGAGTCGCTCTCCAAAATGAGTGATAAATAGTGGAGTCTGCATGTGCTATACAGCCTCTTAGGACTCAGTTATTATAATAATTATCATAATTACTATCATTGCTACGTCATCATGGCTTGGTCATGCTGCCTGTGAAAGCGCCAGTCATCCAGTCATAAACTCTTGAATACTTTGCTTATCATCCATCCTATGAGTGGTGATGTAATCAATTAATCATCTTGCTACAGAGACTATACTGATGAAGAAATCTGTATAGAAAAGAAATTGTTTGTATAGCACTCTGTGGTGACTTTCTGTTTTGTTGTTATTATGATTATTATGATTATTTTTTTCTGTGTTTGGGAGGAAGTTATTTGACTTCATACAAAACCCATGACCCTGCAGCAACGACTGTGACACCACTGGCGGGCAATCAGGGGGAGTATGTGCAAACGAACTATTTACAACCGTAGAGTATTGAGTCGTCCACTTTCTCCCCTGTGTGTGAACAAATCTGTCGGTGAACGGTCCGTGTAGACTAAATATTATAGGAAATTTTCCCACCTTGTCAGGTCAAAGAAATATTCAACAATGTAGAATGCACATTTCTTGATATATGAAGGGACAAAGGTCGTTGTTCTAGTCGAGTTGTATGAGAAATCCATAACTAACATTATTTCCACCTTTGTGTAGCTACGTGTGACTGAGGTTGGTTGAGGGTGGGAGGGGGGCGGTTGGCCAGTAGAAAACATGGTCAGCATTGTTCAACGCACGTACCTCTGTTAGACTGTTATCATCTTTCAATTGAAAGTAGAAAAAATAACCCAATTCTGCCTAGTGTTAACAATACACTACATGTACCCCTCTGTCCAAACTATAAGGTTTATCCCTCAGACAGTAGTTTGACTTAATAGGTCGGTGGATGAATCAAAAATAACATGTAGGGGACAGGATTGGCTGACCGCAGACAGAGTAGTTGGGGTGTCAAGCTACCCACCTGCCTTCGCCAATCCTGCACTACGAATAGCCCATGAGCTGCTCAGAGAAGACATTTGCTCACCAGCTCTATACCTCCTCTACCTTTGCTAAATTATCTCTACTGTAATAAGAGCATTCATTACCTTATTTCTGATTGAGTCTTAAATCTGAAATTGAGAAAACTTCATTTGAAATGACCGTGAATATATCAAAATTAGATTTAAACAAATATGATATATCTTTTAGCAATCAGTTCCGAGTGGGTATACGTGGTTTAATGTACGAGACGATCCTGTGTAGATAAAGAAAAACTAATTGTGTGATACATTATAAAATGCTGGATCTCATCCCAAGACTGTGTGGTACGTCGTGTTAAACAAAATATTTCTTGACAGAAGACACTGGTTCTTGCTATACAAACTTTGCTTGATGTCAGGGCGGTACTTCTAAGTCTTATTTTTTGCGATGTTGTGAATTCTACTGAAAAAAAAAGGTAGCACACCCTTCTGACAACATCACATGATACTATTGTAAAATTGAAGTTTGTTATTTCTAAGAATGCCATAGTCACCGTTATTTGCTAATATTCTCTCTCTCTCTCTCTATATATATATATATATATATATATATATATATATATATATATATATATATGGGTGCACAGGGACTTCAATATGAATTTGTCCCAGCCGGAGCAGCAGGTTTACGAATACAGACATACAGCTACCATGACAACATGCTACGTCATCATCCAGTGCCGTCACGTCATTATTCTCGACGTACAAATGGAATGACTTTGTGCTCAGTTGGCATAAGGCACCTTAGGTTATTGACAACCAGTGTTACTTTCTATTTTTTTTCTAAGTGGTGCTCTCTATAACTGTATTTTCATTATTCTCATCAAGACTTCATCAATATTTGTTGCATCATCGTCATCTTCATCAACATCATCGTTAACCATGACCAACAGGTGTGGTACCTTGATATGCGCAATGTCTAAAACCGATTTTGTGTCCTCTAAAGGGTCTCCCCCTTGGTATTGGTTATCCTCGGGTTCATATCGACAGAACACACTTTCATTGTACAATTATCATAAGTAACATGCATACAGCGTTAATGTGCAGATATCGGAATACCATGAAATATAGGTCATAGGGGATCAAGGTTGGGGTCAAGGTGGTTTCTTCATGTCACCATGTTTTGTTATTATACATATAATTATGACCGTCACAACTTTTGGGGACCCTGGTCTGTAACCATTGAGACTGAAGCCAAATGATGTATAAATTGTATTATTTCTGAATGGTAAATCTTTGTAAATGATATTATTTTACCTAGAATGTACATTGGTGTTCCGGGGTCTGTCACGGACGTGTTTCCAGAGAAATTTATTTATTGTAAAGTTGTATTTATTCTCACGTCTGGTTCTGTAAGATAATAATGTTGTGTTGTACAGTTCTATGGTATGCATACGGACCTAAATTAAAGCAATAAAAGGATCTACGCCTATTTCATTCGCCTGTGTTCTCTTTGTCATCCACATTAAGTTCTTAGTAATCACAGCTTTGATAGCCTTGTTTAATATACCATATCCTCCAAAATAATCTGTTCTATGCATCAGCACGTTCTTTTCTTCTTTTGATACACGATTTGGAAACTAGACCATTATTAATCTAGGAATAAGTATAGGTAGAACAAAAAATAATAAATTTTAGTAATCGTTATACCATGGCTATCACGTTCTTGAATGATTTTACGATGCCTGGAGCGGATAATGACGTTCGAATAGTATACGCGCTAAGTGAATGGATGTTGACACTTGGATTGAAACGAGATGACAGCAAGTTGACATGATAGATTTAATTCGATAATAAAAAACTATATATAGCATTAGAAGCTTAATGTGAATAGAGGATGAAAGTAGACATTATATTCTAGCACCTTCCTTTAAATCGCCATGATTTAAAGTGTATTTTCAACAGGATTGAAGAAATAAAAATTGAATCGAGCGACAATTCCCCCGTCATGTTGACTGCGTAGCGCACGGATTATTTACCACGGCGAGACTCAAGTTGTCACGTTGGCATATGCTCTAAGGGTATTCTGGCTGTCGCGCGCAGTCCTTACCAGTGGTTCTACTATGAAAATGCCTGTATGACACACGCCGAGGTAACACTTTTGGTCCAGGCAGCCTTGTCGTCTCGCCGAGAAACCAATATGGCGGAGGAGCTTGAACAAGACATATCACTTGGATTTTTATTTCTTCAATATATGAGGTATTTACTTAAAAAAAATGGTGGAAACCCTGGTATAAACGTCATATATAACAAATAGAGATGCACACGGTGAATCTAGGGGCTAGATAAGAAGACACTCGGCCTACGGCCTCGTGCTTCTTATCTGCCCCTAGATTCACCTAGTGCATCTCTATTCATTATATATGTCCTTAGTATATAATGGGCAATGACTATTTTCAACTGCTGGTAAGAACGTGATCTACAAATAGAAATTACAACCAGTACGAGCAATTCTGATGGCAATCTATTATGGCATTCTTTAACCACATTTAATGCACATCACCTCACAGGTCTCAAGTATCAAACATACGAGTGTTTTCTTTCCCAAGCTCCATGGGTTAAGATGGATAATGTAAGGACCTCAATTACCAAGACACTTATTACACGTCAATTATCCTAACACACCAGGCCTATTAGGGGTGTCCATGATTTACCTTCCTCCAGATAGGGCTAAATACCACCAAGCAGGAGTTACTTGGTGCAGGTTGCACCATTTTAGGATCCTCTGTCTCAACCAATAAACCCCCCACCACAACCAACAGGGGCACTTCTCGCCGGAACCGATTAGAGAATAAGTAAGGGATGGAAAATGCACACATTACGTGCCCTAATTGCCGTTGCCAGGCACCAGCCGGACGTGGGATTATTTCGTACTGGCGGAGGTTTGTCCTGATTGATGGACGCAGGTTGTAAGGAAGCTAGGGTAAGTGGGTCATATATCCCTACGCACAGAGTGGCAGAGCCCTGATCGGTGACCATTCAGTCGTATTAAGACGTACCCGATCTGTCCACCACAGGGCTAATTCAGGAAAATGCTGGCACTAATGTTGACATATTGCTTCATGAACAATACATCGAGCTACTCAAGGCTAAGGTGCTAGGTGGCAGATGAATGAGACAGCCCAGAATGCTGTACTAGGGTTAGCCCTCTTTAGTAGGGCCAAACAAGTTTGGTTTCCGGTCACCCTACCTACCTCAGCCAAAGGGGGCCGACCTCAGAATTTTTTAAGAAAATTTTCATAATTTTGTTCAAAATTTTATATATTTTTCTTTTCTTTTCATATCAATTTTATATTCACATTTTTAGATTTTCCTTATGTCCAAATAAGGAATCCACGATTTTACTCAAACTCTCTACGTTTTGGTTGGTATAATAGAGAAAATGGATTATCTGTGATGGTTATTAGTAATAACAATCCAATATTTCAGCCAAAATATGGCTCAGTAAAAAAAAGAAGGAAAAAAAGGAAAAAATCCGACACATCTACTGGGCTCTATTGTTGTGTTACGTATGTTTATAAGTCCTCATGTTTTTCCTTCCATTGGTACCAATATACATATGTTTACTATACACTGTATAAATTATATGATGATATATTGCATAATAATCAAGATATAGGTGATAGAAGTACACCTACCCTTGATGACGTTCTGCACAAATAATCTGCGTCTGCGTCAATCTGTACACATACATAAGGGTTGCTAAACCTCCCTATTGTGTATGCTCGTCTGTATATGTTCTAGTTGTACCAGTAGCTGTGTGATATATATATATATATATATATATATATATATATATATATATATATATATATATATATGGGAAGTCTAGCTCAAATTATATGGTGATGGATTGCCCATCTTAAACCAAACACCAAGTCTGCCATATAGTCACTGGTTTTATTACATATACATAGTTATCCACAGTTACAGCAAGATTATTTCAATCCAAGCTCAGGCTCCACAGTGGTGTAATTCTCACACATATACAATCCTATAGCATGGACATGTTGCTGGCTGGCCACAGTCCCATAGAATACAGTTAGTGTCTCAAGAGTGCATGTGAATGCATGCACAGCATGCCTGTGCTTAAGGCCTGCACATAATAATTCCCTCGGCTACTCCAGGAGTATCTGTCTTAGTGTCTACCTGTCAATGTCCAACACAATACTAACTACTCCCTGCATTTACCTCTAACTAGTATCTTTTCTTACTCCCAGCCCCAAGCTCATACCTATGTTCACTCGTTCAGGCTCACCTGTACGCCGCAGCTACGTCATCACCTGCTAATGTATCTACTCAGCTTAAACCTGTCCAGGACTCATCTTTATACTAGCCCTGCTACTCCATTATATACAGTTATCAATGTCAATAAATATACACTCACTGTTATACTTTAATATACCTGACTCATCTTATTTATCACACTTTATGACAAGACACTACCTCAACTTTTTGGACCATGTTACCGGAAACTTACATTTTTTAAGGCCTAGAGGTACTATTGACTTAGCACCACACAACCCCAGCTCTCATTAATGGGTGATACTGACTTTTAAGAACTTTCACCGGCCAATGTACCCTGAGACTTCAGTGTACTTAAACGTATATGCTGTTCATAGAAGGTATGTCACACTTTCTCAATCTTTAAGGTTCAACCTAATACATGGCGTCGTTCTATGTGAGATTCTCTCAGGGTCTCCATTGCGTTAATTACAAGAGTCCTCACTTACATTTATTGCTTGTTGATGATCATCAGCAAGAGCAACATGGTAAATGTACCATTGGCACCTTGACACTGGAAGAGAAAAAAATGTGCTATGCATGGGAGATGTATGGATGTAGCTGTTGAACAGATAAAGGCAATTCGTATTACCGTTCTATCCAATGTTGCTCTCATCTCACTTCTTCTTTGGCTAAGTATCCATTCTCCATTGTGTATAGAGTGTATTAAGTTTAAACACATTTTTGATGTGGTTACACGAATCTTTCACTTTCATGAAGTCCATATTTTAGTGAACTGATTGAAAATCTCATATTCATTTCAACAAGGTGAGAAATCGCCTCCAGTGTGAAATTGTTCTCCAGTTTCTCCAGATCCCATGCTTTTATCCTTGCTTTGATGCGAATCCGTCAGAATTCTGAGATATTTGTCATAGGAGGCCGCTTGTTTCTCATTTCCTTACACCCAATCCCGCTCCACTCCCCACCAACCCACCCCTCAACCCCTTCCATCTTTTCTGAGCACACATTTGATATTCGCAGAGATTTTCCCTACAAAAAAGTCCACCACTAAAAACCTTCTGAAAGGCCATGCCAGATTGTCGGTGAGGATTTCAATGAGAACTATGCTCTCCAAGCATAAACCTTATATCAAATTAATGGAGGTCTGATGGAGGCCACAGATTCTGAAAGTCTGCTTTCAGAGCAACAGAGCAATAAGAGTGTGTCTTAGTGTCTCTAACGAGGAGGCAATATTGCGTCTTGGATATGAGGCCAGTTGTCACAGGAGAAGGCCCCCGAAGGTGTCATGGTCGACAGATTAACGTAACATTAGGAGGCATTATGGGATGCCTGTGTTGATTTTCTCACTGCGCGTGCGCAGAGGCCACAGTAATGAAGCGTCCTCTGGAACTTATTGTCGACTTGTGGTGACCCCTGGAGGGAGATAGGAGGGGGCAGACGACAATCTGCAAAGGAAAAAGTAGGAAGACGTCAGACTTGGGTCCATCTCCATGGAAACCACACAGGTGTGACGCTATGTGAGATTTGTGAAGAAGAAAGATCGCGAATTGCAATGTAAGCCGAGTAATTTCTGTGGACATTCGGAGCCAATTTCCGAATCACCGGATATGTGCATAAATTCAAGCAGTCACCCTATTTCAGCCATTAGTGGATTTTTTTTTTTTGCAAACTCATCTATGACTGTTACCTGTAGATCAATGAGACAGGGATAATAACATGTCGTTGACATGGAATAATGTATTACCTGTGTATCAACAACTTGATGAAGTGGGGTCCTACGACAGGACATTTGAGAGCAAATCTTATACATTCAGTTTCAACCGTTGAATTAAATACACAACACCTAGATATAACCATGGAATTATGATATATGTCATAAATGTGTCGCTTTGAAGTTTGAAATCATAATGTCAGTAGTCGCTTCTCACGAAGATTCATAACTGTTATTGTAATTAAGCAGTTATATGATTGCTACAGGTCATGATATGGGGCTTCTGGTACCTGTATAATTAAATATCATGACTGATAGACTTTGGTTGTGAGATAAGCCACTGGACAACTATGGATACCTGCTACCGTATGCCTGTACATAATTCAGATAAGAAAATCAATGGAATATGTCATGGCATGATTCTGATTTCAAGTACGACATAGACACATGCTGTAGATGTACATAGAATTTGACTTTATATCAAGCTTTATCATATCACTCCACTTAACCTCTTCATTGAACTATCGATTGGGGAAAAATTCCCAATGTCACCCTCTGAGTCGTCACTTTAATTGGCTCTCTTGTTAGATTTCGCACCCTTAAGTTGTCTGGGGACAGGCTCTTTGTTCTCGGGTATTGATTCTTAAATCATTGTGCTCCAGGTAGGTGATATACGGCCACCTCTCAGGGAGATGGGGGTCAAAGGAGTAGCAGATAGAATACCTCTGAACAGTTAATTCTGCTATGACCTGGGATGATTTATCTCAAGTAGTTTGCCCCCTATCAAGTTGGTTGTTTTAGAGCCTACTCTATATCACTCAACTAAACAATTGCCATCTATATACTGAAGCACTCATTCTAAGATGGCGACGTGTGGGTCGATAGAATTGTGAGTGGTAATATTTGTCAGAACATGTCCAGAGTTGTTGAAATGATTTCATCTGGAGGGCTATAAACATGTTAGCCATGAGAGGAACCATCTCAGACTTAAGGGGAATAATAAGAGTCATGAGATCCTAATACTTTATCTACAGTGGAGGGCGTGTGAAATAGAGTGAAGGCATACAACATAATAACTATAATTATATGAGTTGTAAATTTTTATCCATGGGCATGAAGAGATACGCCACTGGAACCTAACACATGTTTAATGACCATACAAGATGGTATCTTTAACATTCAGCCAAAAGAGGTTGATGATATAGAGTCATGCTTGCAAGTGCAAATACATCATTCACCCTCAATATCATACATCATGAGAATAAGCAAATCATTATTTTTGCATGACAAATAGAACACTTGGGTTCTAGATTTCCATTGTAACGGTTATATAAATCCCTACTATTATCACGGCAAAACAAAAAGATATTTCTTTCATCATGTTGATATAATTCCTTTAAAACAGTGAAAAAGTAGTATATTTCACAACACTATCATGCCAAGCATAGACATCCCAACATTGACAAAGTATCTATATGGATCACAAAGACGATACCTTTAGTACTTCACATATAGAATGAATTACAAAAAAATAACAACATACGAAATTCAACTCATGATGTATCCAGTGTATTTTCTCTACATTGGAAATGCATGGAAATCTGTGCTCTTATGTCAATTCTTAATTCACTCTACGAGGGAGCTCTAGTACTTTGAACATGATAATAACGGGTTGTATATCAAGTGTCACCTTCGTGATGAGGGCACGGTTATTAATTAATAAATATGTCACCTTGTCACAGAGCAGTTATATTATAGGCCAGGCTAACTTGTTATTAACCACACTCACAATTATGAAAAGCCTGAGGGGAATCCATCTTTACATATCTGCTCAGGTTATTTTTTATTGAAGGGTATGTCATTCCAGCGATAACTTGATTCTGGCTCCCTAGACTTTGTATGAAATTAGGTTTTCATGGGAGAAAAAATGCGTAAATTTCATTTTAAAATCACTCAAGCTGAGTGAAGTGTGACCTACCATGTAAGTGGTAGAAAAGTGGTCACTCACAACTTTACAGTTTTCATATACATACATCCAGGTCTCATGTTATACACAGGAGAAGCAAACTGCCCACTGAAACACATAGGCGGAAAAAAAGGTGGGGGGGCAAGCATAGTTTAAATCGATTTCACACTTTACATTGGATTTTATCATGTCCAGAGTTTGTGGGGTGTGAAAATGAGCACCATACAACTTTGACCATACAGTAAGTATAACATTCAGAGTGTGAAATGTTTATGCTCATGTCCATACACATGCATCGGGATATGGTACACGTGCTAATTCATAAATGTCCAGGAGGAGGCGGGTTGGTTCGTTCTGGTTTCTGATAAGCACCAACGCTTCTTATCTTGTATAGAGGAGATTGAACTATGCATACGTGTGTTTAGGGGTATTGCTGGTAAGGTGACCTATGGTGCACTTCAAAAATGGAGTTTTGAAGCAAGGTCATGAGATAAATGGAAGCCAATAAAACATTGAATCAACGTTTGGCCGCAATTAATCAGCGTTGACCAGCCACTTTTCAATGTTGATCTAGAAATGAATTATTTCCTGCCTACTATATAGATTGTGTGAGAGTAGATTTTGGAAGCTAGCTGTACCTATGTGATTGAAAAGAGGTGTTTCTGGCAGCCGAGAGTAGGAGATGGGAAGGTTGGGTGTGTGAAGACTTGAAATGTAGAGTGGCTAGTATTGTGAAAAGGTAGGGGTGGCTGGGGTGTGGTGTAGCACCCTGCCAGGGAGCCATTCATTATGGACGCATCTCGCACCTTTCACTCTGTCCCCCGGCGCCTCTACTGACGGATCCATCAATCATTGGGGGGATCGGTGCCTGAGGTCGGCGCGCCGCCAGGTATATACTCACACCCCACCACCTGCAAATATATAAGTAAAGATTACCAGGGGTCGGTTGCAGAACTTACTTTGTTAACAGAATTTTGCAACAGCGCCCCCTATAAATACACTAAAACCATAGTAGTATGTACACATTTAAACAAGCACCTATTAATGACACTGTCACTAGTGCTCCATCTGTATTATAATCTGTTATGATTTTCACCCAAATCAGAATTTTATGCTGACGACCTTTGTTATCTACACAGATGGTAAGTACTAAACCTGGTAACATGGTCACTAGGCTATAGGATGATCTATATTAATAGTAATATGGTGTGCCCGTCTTAAGCTTACAGTGAATACAGAAAGAAATGCACCTGACTTTGATGGTTTTAGTGTTTATATAAATGGGTGCCTACCCAATCAGCTATGGAGCATTGGACCATGTTTGTCCATGCTTGGCCCAGTATAAGCCGACATTGGTCCAATGTATCCTTGCTACCTGGATATTGGAGCCTGTGAATGAGCTTGTTTGTTTTTTTTTTGTCTGGGAGTTACGAGTCACGTTTTGAAGAAGCAGTCTATCATCTCTGGCCTAGCATTCTGCTGATTTTAAAGGATTCTGCTCTTTGGTAAAGACGGATACTCTGAACTATGAATAGTGGTGCCATATATATGTACAGCAAGAATCCTCTTTACATTGTGTCTTTATAAAACTGAAACTTGCCAATTTTTGTTCCACGTACATTGCTATATATTCAAATGCACGTGGCTATTCATATTCATGATAAATTTTTTTATCTTATTGCTAATTGATGCGATGTTTTTCTCATTTCGATCATACTGAGGAACGTATTGTAATGATGTGATTTATGCTCAATAAAAAAAAACTTTTCAAACACTAACTCCACTCTAATCGCCCTAGAGTTGCTAGAGGGGGGTTATCCTTTTTTTTGTATAGTTCTAGATGCTATTCACATTTATCTCGCTGTAGACCTGTAAAGCAGTGTACTGCTTAACTCAAATCAGCTCCATACTTAGATGTAGTAATTATGCTTATCAGATAAGATGCATTTAGGCCACGTCCCATGCCTAATACAAGGTGTATAGCATGCTCCCTTGCACCTACCATTAGCACCAGATGATGCTTACAAGGCTTAACAGTTTGCTTAAGGTTAAACACATATGCTGCTTTGATAGTGGGTAGCATTAATAATGGTTTTCTGAGGAACTAAGGCTAAACTAAATCGTTTTGGACATCAACATTATCACTTAGATAGAACAATGAATGGTCTCCACAAAGCCATATCTTTACATACATATAGGCTCTAGATGCATAGTCAGAATTATAAACTTTATTCACTATTTTATCCTGTATGATTTACCAATAAAGTGTTAGGAGCACTCTTGCAGCCCCCCCCCCTTCCATGTGGTTACATCACCACATCCCCCCTTTCACAACAAAGCCACCTTAGGGGTCTCTTAACTCTATGAGAGTGTCACAATATTGTAAACCAATAAGTAGACAATGATATCGTGTGTCAGAGGGACCTTACACACCTAGGCACAGCCCCAGGTAAGCCCCTAAGCCGCTCTGGTAGCAGGCCCTGAATTGACAAATTCCATTGTGATGAGGGCAGTCCTCTTCCTGTCGGCTCTCTAATGTGTCTTGAGGGAAACTTGCACTGAGACGCTGCCAGAGGGCATTGTAGGCAGAGAGGAAGGCTGACATTGAGTCGTGGGGCGTTAGAAAGAGGTCTAATGACTGATGCATCAGAGAGAAGGGCTTTTGAAGAGGAGGGAAGGTGTTGGCTTGAAAGGCAATGTGCACATATAAAGCCACACTTCTCAGGTAAAAAAATGCCCCATTAATTCTCACTGTATTTACATGTATGAGGTTTGGACATATCATCTTATGTACATGCTTAGGCGATATACTGTATTCTATATGATGTACTTGATAGCAACAGATTGATAACATGCTATGCCATTTCTACCTTCATTGTTTTAGTATATCCATGACTTTTGTAAGTTCATTCAAAATCTGGCCATGGCAGAGAGAAGAATAGACAAAGTGTCCGTAATCATACCTAGGAATGCAATATATATCCTTGCCTTCTTGGCTCTGTGGTCACACTGGACTTTCACCAACATTATTACATGGAGGTGTGCACACTAATCGTGTGAAATATCCCATGCCAGTGTATATATATAGGAGTTCACATGAGCATCACGACTTGGTGTGTGAAGCCCTTCTATAATACCAGAGACGATTGTGGTCGTATCAAGCACTGGTGACAGACTGTCTCCCACTTACCCACACTGATCGTGGGATTTTCTGATTAGCACTTCAGCTTCCAAAGTCCTAAATCCAACTGCAGCCCCAAAACACCAACCTTAAGTCACATTTAGGTGGTGGATGAGGTGTGTTGATCCCTACATGTTGTGGTGAGAACTAGACGTGTGATAATCCCTACAGAATGAGCCTGAGAGAGATACCCGCCCCAGGGAGATATGATTAGGTGGGTGGTCACAGCTCTCTGCTACCTTGCTAAACCCTGTGATTGTATCAAACTGAGCTGGGTAATCTCCCCTTTGTACTGTTTGATGCTGGGTGGTAGCATTGTATAGAAAGCAGTGGAAAGTTGGGATTCTGTTTTGTAGCAATTAATCATGTGTGAACGTGGCATTTTTTTAGATTCCCTTCATTACTCAGTGTTTGCAGAGATATTTCTGGTGAATAAAGCAATGTAAACTTTTATAAACTCATTTTCTGCAGAATGTATTATCGGAGTTAATTGAAGGAAAGCTTCATCCAACAAGTGCTGGTTAGACACTGGCACTGAATTAAAAAGAAATCAAGCTCCTCATAATTGTTGATGAGGTATAGGCCTAATGATTATTCGGTATACAAAAATTGAATGTCATTATAGAAATAAAGGTATATGACTAAATAATCGGCAGGTGGTTGTCATTAGTGTTTCGACATAAATTTGACAGTGTCATCTAAGATTTAGTGTTACTGACATATTTAGATGTTGGTGATCAGTTGATAAATAATACACCGATTGGTATTTAGTCTAAGCTGAATAATAACAGAATGGTTTTCTTCGTGCCTTTCAATTCTCTTCTGGAGGCTTTTGTTTTGATCTCCAATGAGTACAAAAATCAGTTCAACTATGAATCAACATTAAAACGTGTTGATCAACCAGTCTGGGTGTGCATGAGCCAATATTGAACTTGGTACCAGATGACATGTATTGGAAACAAAACTATGCTTTGTCACAAATACATTTGGTTCGAAGGACTGATTGTATAGAACATATCACATGACTATTAACCCCAACCAGTGAATAGTAAATGAGACTCAGTGAGAGGGTGTAATTATTTTCAGAAAGTTTAAACCAGGGGACACATATGAAACAAAGCATATCTGCACTTCAAACGTTCAAAGAGTCCACCAATGCACACCTAAGATAGAACTTCCAACACAGTCGGTGCGTTCGGAGTACAGCCGAGGGATCAACGCTGGTTTGTAAGGCCACCCCCTATTGGTCTGCCCCATGTAGGTCAATGTTGATCCCCAAGTCAACTTACTACACTTCCAAGCATAGTTAAGGACTGGTACCTAGCCAGACCTGGCTGGGGTGGAAGGGGGTGGAGGGAACCAGCTGAGGTGGGGTAGTTAGCGTTCGAGGTCACCCCTACCCATAATGCACTAGATATCGATAGAAAACCGCTGCCCGAACGCCTCGACAAGGTGGAGTCTGGTCAGTTGTTGAGGGTGCTCAGTGAGCAATCAGCCTATGCCCTGGTGCTCTGGTCCAATGGTCAGTCAGTGCTGCTCATAATATATACTGGTCAGTCTGTTGTCTATAAAGGCGGTGTCTATGTCACATACAGAATCTCAGTGATTGGGGCGTGGCTGTGTCGGTCAATCCCTGGTCAGTACCTACCACCCCTTGCCTGTAAGCACCCTTGGATTATGTACGTCTCACTTATTGTGAACGGCGGGAGGCCAGGTGGTGAACTGAACAGCCGCCAGGGGCAGCCTTCGCCTCGCTGCTCTTCAACAGACGCCGCCGGAAGTCGCCTTGTGACGTATGGAAGAAAAGTGCGCAATTGCATAACCCGTCACAACGGAGGCTCGTAGTCCTCGATTAGGGCGTGAAAGGGCGTGATGGTTATGCCTTTGAAGTACCCGGATGAAGGTGTAAACACGGAGCGTCCCTAATGACAAGGTGATATGGGATATAGCAGAAATTGTATGGGGGGAGGGCAGTGATAGAAACAGATCAGCTCACATATGTTCCTATCATGATGCATTCCCTCTTAAGAAATGATGCACTGCCTCTTAAGAAATGATGCATTTCCTCTTAGAAAGCGATCGACCCGTGAAATTCCTTTAGATACTCTCTTTATTATATATGGCATCCAAAAGAAGAGATATTAGACATTATGAATCGTTCATGCACATCCTTAAGGAGATAAGTCCCAACGGTTCTTTAAGTTTAGATTGATGAAATGTGTATAGGCCTAGGTACACGCAACTCTATATATGCTGCTGCCATTCATCAAATGGGCAGGTGATTATTTCTTTATTCAATTTTAGTTTTTTGTGGACACATTCCATACACTACATTTCCTATATATTATGAAGAAACAGCTGATCACATACTGAGCTGAGCAACATGAGGTGACAAATCCCTCTCTTCAACTTCTTTCTTTCTGTTTATTTGTCCATCTGGCTGTCTGCCTCTGTCTCTGTCTGTCTGCCTGTCTCTCTCTGTCTCTGTCTCTCTGTCTCTCTGTCTCTCTGTCTCTCTCTCTCTCTCTCTCTCTCTCTCTCTCTCTCTCTCTCTCTCTCTCTCTCTCCTCGACCCCATTTATATTCTCTTCCTCTCCTTCTCTGTGTGTGTGTGTGTGTGTGCGTGTCTTAATTTGTCTGTCTGTCTGTCTATCTCTCTTTCTCTCTCTCTCTCTATCTATCTCTCTCTCTGTCCTCTCTCTTCCTTCCCATTTTTTTTCCTTTCAATTATCTCCATCGTCTTTTTCTCTCCTTCACTTTTTTCCATTTCAGTCCCACCACACTCGGCGTGGCTTTGAGAAGGTTTACCAACATGGCCCTTCTCCAGTGGTAATTACTGCTAATCCAATTTCCGGTTCACCGAGACGAGAACCCCTTGCAAGGCAAGAAGAGAACCCTGTGCGCTGTGGAGAGTTCCGCGAATTAGCAACCCTCAAGATCTCTGTCAATTCATTTGGCGAATCGTATACGCCATTGACAGCATTAATGAAGGCATCCCTGCCTAACACAACACGCCCGTGGTGTCCGTGACGCTCTCAGAGACATTCAAACCGGCCCAGATCCCTACTCTCCCAGCAACAACTGTCAGCCAGGGCAGACGACATTCAGCCTAATGAGATGCTTCTCTTTCAATTCCCATCTTGAAGAGGTTGGCTCCTTTTTCTCTGTGTGTGCTTGAAGAATGAATAATTAGCAGATTTGGTCTCGAACTGGATGATATGGGGAGGGGACTTTGAGTTGTCAAATTTCAAAATTATGGAACAGCAGCACAAACGTGAGATTTGCAGATAGATACATTGTACACTGGCCCTTTTAGGATACAGAGAGTTGGGTTTCAAATATTCAGTACTGTCAGTCCCAATAAAGTATACTAGATTAGCATTCTCCTTATGCCCGACTAGTAAATTTTATTGGAAAATGCTTAGGTACATCTTGTATCAGTATCAAGGCAGTTCACAGATTGCCAACCTGTCTAACGTTGTCCCTTGGGGTAATTTGGCACTACTGCCCTTACTTTACACCCTTCACACCAGCCGCCAAGCCATTTACACCTGTCACACCTGTATCGTGTCCATCCCCCCGTCCACCCACCTGTCCCCCTCCAGGGTGTTATTTTATTGCTGGTGCATGAATAATCTGAAGTCAGCTTTTTGGTATACATGTAACTACATTTTTGGTGTACATTTTCCAACCCCAGGTAATATATAAAGATATAGACGTGTTCAGATCTATGGATCAAACTACATTGTATTGGGGAGGGCGTTTTATGCATATCATCGATAAGATCTTTACTAATGAGCATTAGCATACAAGGAGCACGGATATTTTGATATAGATCTTTACTACATGTGATATGGTGAATAGACCAGGTATGACTGTATAGTATAGGTAGATTTCCACAAATGCAATAAGTATTTCAAACCACAGCCTGAATGCATTTCTCTGTCATATTGTGAGTATATGGGTGTCGTGCTGGGGTCACATTTATCGATGGGTCAGTGTGCAGTGGTCAATGAGCATCAGTATTGGCTTCATGGGGTGGCGGTCAAACTGTGAGGTTCATGGGCTTATCTCAAAGGAGACTCTGATGGAGGGCTACAGATGGCTAACAAAGCCTGTCAGAGTCATTTGACGGTCTCACATAGATTTGCTTTTATTTCTACTTAGTCGAATCAGCTTCATTGGACTTAATAACTAGTGCTCTGACCCCTAGGACATGGGAGGCGTAAATGGAACAAATATATGTAGGTCTATAGTTGCCCTTTTCACATTCTTATGCTTGATATTTTTCACTTTCAAAGTTTCAGTCCACCAATCTGTCATCAAATCCCTTTATCTCTTCAGGGTCCACATCAATGTCCTCCTTCTTAACATATTTTAAGACCGAAAACCTGGTTTGACAGCATGGCCTCAATTCAGGACATTTTGCATTTTCAAGAACCTGTAAGATTAATGTTCGTTCAAAATAGGAGGTTCACCTTTGTCGTGTCAAACTTTTATTTTCCACATGCTTCAGTGGGTCTGATACATCTGGCCATAATAAATTATATTTCTTATTGAACCAATGATGAGTGCTTAGCTACCTTGGCACAATAGGGACAAAGCTGACATTAGTACAAAATGACAAATAGGGGTTTGGGGTAGCAATCTACACTATTAGTAATATGA
Organism: Acholoe squamosa; assembly: GCA_949317995.1. Classification (NCBI taxonomy): domain Eukaryota; kingdom Metazoa; phylum Annelida; class Polychaeta; order Phyllodocida; family Polynoidae; genus Acholoe; species Acholoe squamosa. The sequence goes on along the minus strand of OX439041.1, from coordinate 59,688,421 downwards.
AAGTGTTCTTCTATATATTTAAGCAAAACTGATAACTTTCCCTTTGAAATACCAAGATAATGACACGGCGTGATGTATTTTGAATAATGAAATAGAGTTTTTATATGAAATCTTAAATTCATGCACCACAATTCCCCCTATAGTCCAAAAGCTTTTGCGGACTAAATAGCAAAGACATAGGGTGACATTCAGGTTATAGGTAGTATTCTGCCTCAACAGTATTTTTCTGCGCATCATTTAAATCCCTCCGGGGGGTCTTGCTAAAAAGCAAACGAGCTCGGAATACAAAAACGTGCAGAGAATTCTTTTGATAAAAGGTATGCTCGTCTTCCCATTTCATAAAAAGTGCACATAATAATCAGCAGACTTGTGCATGTCTCCATAGAAACACATTGTACATCTTTTGGAAAGACAATCAGAACGTGCATGCCATCATGCACATTTGTATGAACACGTTTTATGCTATAAAGGAGGCAATCTCGTTTTGTTTTTGGAAAGACCCTCCTGTGATGCAAATAGACTTCCTGTCATACCCACACTTCACTATCCCACTCCCTGTCTTTGCATCCCACCTTACCTGATCTTCATCCCATGTGGCCCTCTATATTTCCTCTTTTCCCTCCTTACCCCCTTCCCACCCTCTCCCCATGCTACCGACCCAACAATCTCACCCTTGGAGGGCCCTCTCAGCATGTCCACAGAGTGGAGGAAGGCAGTGCCGCTGCCTCGGTCATTGAACACAATTGCTGCCAAACTTGCCGACCTTCTGCTGACAAACAGAACACCACGGCCGCGGCTGAGTACCTCTTGGTGGTGCTCGGCAACCCTTGGCATCTCTCGTGGCGTTGTCCAAGTCCTGGCTGCCCCCTCCCCCCTGGAGGACGTCGGGGTAGGCAGGATGGCGCCGGACCTGTCACTCAGTGGTGATGGATCGACCCTACGACTGACGACGCATGCGCCGAGTGGTATCCGCTTGCGGCGTCTCCTTCTGCACCCCTGGATCCATCGTAACCCAACATGGTACCCAACTCGAACCCTCCTCCTCCTTCCATCCCCACGTACTACCCCAACCCAACATCTCCATACACTCCCTCATCTCCATCCTTACGCCCACCGACCACTGCCTATTGTGTCGTATGTATGTCGTCCTTCTATATATATATAGCATTCATCTTCAAATAGAGCCCTGGTTTTTCCTCACTTGTACCTGTGGTCCTAGCTAAGTCTGCTTTGCTAGAGTCCTCACGACCAAGGTCAAGAAGTGAGCTTTCAGACAACTCCCAACCCTTACACAAATAGCAATACTATTCATCCTCATGCAGATACAGTAGCTTGACCCATACCCTTGACAAAGGACACTAATATTGTATCATGCCTAGGGGTGATCATCAGATAGGAGAAGGTTATTAGTGTCGTGTATTCGGCTTTTTGTCTCAATATTAACATGAAAACCTCCCATTTCTATGTAATGTGATAATACATGTAAATAAGAATGAATAGTTATCTTTAGACCATAATCATAATTCTTGACACTGCATGATTTTCAATGAAATGGAACGAGAGATCTGGAAGGTCTTGCCAAAAGATAACGGGGATGAACCACTGTAAGTCTTTTCAGAGAGTGCCGAGGAAAACGTGTATGGCCTAACTCGTTTTAATAGTACCCGGTACATGTATTGACAAAAAAGTTACAACAGAATGTATGGGTAACCCGTTTTGAGATGTAAAAAACGTGCACGTTTTCTCTAAACGATTATCCAGACAATTATTTAGCAAGACAAAAACGTGCATGTTTACCTTGTTGGTTCACGTTCCTTTTTTGACAAGACCATCTTGACAGCCAGTATACCCCAACTCCTTCTCTATGCCTGCCACCCTACATCATAATGCTACCTCTCATGTGCACTCTTCTATCCTTCTGTGTCAACAAGACACAAGACCTTACTTGGCGAGTTTTCACTTTCAAATCAAACAGACTTTGGATATGCTCTGACGCCCCTGTCCTCAACCAGCTGCAGTACAAATTTTCAGTATGATGTTTCACCCCTCCCCCCCCCACTCCCCCGGTCCAAAAGAATAAGCACGCCTAATGGTTCCTTTAGATTCCTAAACGTTCATGATGATCCGTTTCAAAGAAGAATAAATCACAATAAGCAACCAAAGCAGCAACCACTGCTTGCAATAACACTCCATGTCCCATGAAGTTTGGATAGCCCCTCTGCATTTTAAGTCCCCCTAGTTTGGAACTTATCATTTCAGAAACCAAACTCAAATGGCAATAGCTTCAGAAAACATTAAAGTATAGACTTGTGCCGCCATGGTGAAGGAGACTATCCCATATTATCGCTCATCTCCTCCAGGGTAGGACGTTCGACAGACGCATGATTAGACGTGATGTCAACGGTCCGTGCCTGTGCATGACGTCATTAACTGACACTTCCGGTGGTGATCATGGTGGCACTGACCAGGGGCGAACTGGACCCTGGAGGAGAAACAATGGAAGTAAGGACATTGTACATGTACAAAGAGGTACACTGTTTAGGACATTGCAAGAAGTCCCTCGATTGGCTGCAGAATCCTTTGGGTTCAACTACTATAAGTCAACTGTCTCCATGTCGCCAATGCTAGATCAGCCAATGGAGGTCTTTAAAATGAGTCCCGCTACTCCCATGTGCATATACTTAATTAAATGTAATTAATTTAATTACTTAATGTAGTTTTGTTGATAGTAATTTTCTAAAACAACTTTCTTGTATTGTTAAGTAAAGTATATAAAATACTTGTATATATACCTGCTATTTTCATGATTAGATGAGCGATGTCAACATCTCATTGCATTTGTACTGTCTTGTATTGTCATGTTTTTGTCATGTAAAAATTAATTAATTTCTTTGTACTTTACACTAGAAGTTATATTGTTATAAATATATAATGTGAATATATTCTGAATAACAATGTATTATTATTAAATCATGTAAATATAGGTGGCCAACTAAAACTGATTTTATATTAAGCGGCAGCCTTTTTGTTCTGAAAACTGTCAAATCTTGATAGCTGAAAATATAAAACCGTTGACTGTACTATTTTACAAACCAACAGTTTCATACATATAGAGATCATATTTGTAATTGTGAAATCTTCAGAGCAAATAAATGTTTATTGAATTGAATTGAATTGAAATATAGGTGAAGAATATAGGATGTGGAATATTCTATGTACATATATGGTATATAAATGCAAATAACTGTGGAAGGGCAATTGGAGAAAAGTGTAGAAAATTTGTGAGTTGATAGCTAGCAGAAAGATCAACCTGCAATGAAGACAATTGCATTGCTGCGCTGGGAAAGGAACATATCAGCCAAGTAAGAGCTGCATAATGCCTCCCTGTTCATTTTCCTTTGTCGCCACTATGCATCAAATGACCAATGCGGTAGTACATCATAATTCATGCTGGCCATTTAGAACTGGATCCACCCTGCGGTCATGACCTCATACTCACGAGCATTGCATTGTCGCGGCATGCTGTCCCTTCATGGGGCATATTAGTGAACTATTCTGGCTTTAAAGGGTTAAGGAGTAGTAAAAGTAGAGGACATAGAGACGTGTGAGGACCTGCTGCCCCCTCCCCGACTCCTGGCGCCGTCTGGCGGGGGTCTGCAGAAGTCGACCTGCTGCTGATGTTGATTAGTCTTGCCCCCTCACAGACGCGCGGGTCGGAGCGACGCCTGGCGGCCAGGGGCGCCTGCACAAACAGATCACACGGCGCATTATGGAAATGACGATCACGGGGACGCCTCAAGATCCACCCACCACTGCCCTGTTTTATTCCCCTTCCCTGCCCCTCTTCCATCCCCTGCCTACCCTCCCTCCAGGATTCCCCAAGACACACACACCATCACTCGGTGTGGCTAACATCCCAGCAAATTGTCGTGAGTCCTCGTCAACCTGTGTGAAGTGGCTCACACATGTCGCTAGATGGAACACAACATGGTTATAGCACAAGATCACCAGGAATAGCAATTGCTATGCCCCATGAGTCTAACACACAGTGGCGAAAGATGACGGAATGAGTTATTACTCAAAAAGGAGACAGTTGACGACAATTTGCTGGGATGGGGATAGTGCCAAGAAGAAGAAGAAGAAGAAGAAGAAGAAGAAGAAGAAGAAGAAGAAGAAGAAGAAGAAGAAGAAGAAGAAGAAGAAGAAGAAGAAGAAGAAGAAGAAGAAGAAGAAGAAGAAGAAGAAGAAGAAGAAGAAGAAGAAGAAGAAGAAGAAGAAAATCCGTTTGAATGCGTTATTGCTTGAAAGTATAAGTAAATGGACAGCTGGCCGAAGAGTAGGTGAAACAACAATCAATCACTTCAAGATATTGAATTTAGAGGAGAAGGAAAGGCTAGACGCCGTCTTGATGGAGTTTACTTGGGAATTGAGAGATTAAGGGTCTGTGATAGTGATATCGGTTTGAGTCCACAGCTTCCTCCTCTGGTTAACAATCCTGCCTTGATTACGCCAGCTTACCCCGCCCCTCATCAATGCTTAATGTCAGAAACGTGTCGGAGCTGGTGAAGCGTCACACCCATCCCATAATATCCGCCCATTAACGGCTCAAAAGCCCGCGCATCCGCAGTTATCACATCAGCACACCATTTACAGCACCACCCTCTTCTAGGCAATGTGGCGCTGGTGTCAGAACGCCGCACCAGAAGACGACAATTGGCGGTTCTCGCATGTGCTGGGGCGGCGACGATCGACGCGTCAGCTGCTCGTATACGGATACTTCAGAGGCACCGGAAGTCGGCCCTTGGGCGCATGCGTCTAATCGTGACGTAATCGTGTCCCAAAAGCTGGCGGAAAGGGTTAGTGACGGGATCGCTAGAATTGATCTGAAGCTTAAGCCCCACTTCCATTGTCATCATCCTATTCCGTCAGTGACGATTCGGTGACGATTTTGCATGGAATTTCGACGGAATGGCCACGGAATCGTATTCCGTCACCATTCCATAGCCATTCTGTCACCATTCCGTCCAAAATTGTGACGGAATCGTCACTGGAGGGTGTTGCTCCTATAGTAAATAGAGCTATCAGTGTGCGCCCGCTTTTCACCATAACTCTTGCACTCACCACATTAGTCTGAAAAGTCACCTGCCTTGTTCAAAATAGAGAGAGCTGCACTATCAGGTACCTACTTATGTCACACACTCTATAGTTTATTATACTGACTGACTTCTCCAAACTAGGTACCTACTCAAATCCCCCTTTTTTTAGCACCATACTTGAATGACCATGTGTGAGCAATTCATGAGAAAAGTTACTGGAAACGAGGCCCTTTTTAGCCAGTACTACCTTTTACAATAGGAGCAACAGTCTCCTGACGGAATAGGGTGACTGCAATGTAAGTAGCCCTTTACGAAACCAAGAGCTGTTACTGCCGTTACAGATAATGGCCTGAAAGCAGAATTTTCTACCTGTTCATGAATTTGCTTTGACTCGTCTACTGACATTAACATTTAGTATTTATCCTTAGTAGACGAGGAATTCTACAGCTCATGTGAACGCGAATGTTGTACCTCGAATTTTCATACAGTTTCTATTTTTCATTTTCCGCCACACAAGATCGTGGCATGCACATAAACATTAGGTAACTTTCTTGCACGTGCCTGCCAAGATGAATTCAAATTGCGAATTCAGTTTTAATCTGAGAGACCCCTCCCACTCGTGCGTTTTGTTTACTTATACTTACACCTTGAAGTACAAATCCATGACCTCTCAGACTTGTGCAAAGGGCCTTAGGACGAGAGTCTATAGAACCAAATCATGACTTTACACCCAGACTTCCATATATAATGAATACCATAATGAAGCCTGACGCTAGTTTTGCTTGCACAAATCTCAGCTGCGAGTTGACATTTCTTCAGTTGGTAATCTGCCCTGGTGGCCATTGTCCCCTCCCACCTCCAGTGCCAGTATAGCAGTAATCCTCCAACAACACCATTAAGCGACAAAAGCGCCGACATATCGCTAATCGTGACTTGTAACCGAGCCGTCGGGCAATATTTGGTCACACAACAACCGGTCCACACCTTGCAGGTGACAACCATGCCTGCCAGAAACGCCTGCAAGTGTGCCCGCACCCGCTTCAGAACCGGCCTTCCATTTGTTCGAATGTCGTCTGGTGGCGGCGTCCCGCGTTAAAAATCGCAGGATTATCGCGGTCGCCAAGACTTGGTGGCGCCAACCGCCGACGCGGCGGCTGGGATTTTGTCGCTGGATTATGAAAAGAAAACAAGCCTTCCGGCGTAAGGCTAGTCGGGGCAATCTCCCTAATCCGTGTCTATGCGCCTAAGAAGGGTGTTGTGTTCAACAGGACGTGTTTTACCAGCTAATAGTTTTAATTACGCATTGTTCCCGCCATGAATAAAAGCCGCAAGTCACTCAGCAGAGGAAAGGACTAACGGGAGTGGTCTGCAGAGTGTTATTACATTATCAGTATGGGTGGTGAGTTACTGGGGGGGGGGGGGGTTAAGGACCTTGTAGTTGTGCATGACGGTTGTTTGGATCTCAGCAGACGTTACGAGTGGCTGCTGGCGGGACTATCAGAATCAGGGATATCACAAGATAAGAGGACGGGGTGGAGATACGAATGTGTTGGTATAACTTCCAGATAATTACTCCTATCCTAAACAACAGGGGAATGCGGATTTGATCACCTGTTTCACTGCTATTTTATTATGGTGATCACCTGTCATTATTAGACATGGAAATGACAAGACACATTACTATGTATGCATGCATTAACTGTCACCATAAACCACAGGAACACCTGGTAATGCAATCGCTGTATCCCTGTACTTAAGAGTTTATCTAATTTTTTTACCCTAGAATTTAGCCAAAATTAGGGGCTAAATGAGGGGCGCCCCCCCCCGTTTCAAAATCCTGGATCCGACCCTGTATAGCGTGTGAGATTTAATTCAAAGAATATGAATACTTGTATATAAAAGATTGGACATAAAATGAATACCAGAGGTTACAATTCACAATGATTCACAAATGATCTATGGCATATATACAATATAAGATATTGTGCAGTGAAAAATGGCTCATTACAGTTTACGTTTCTAAGGCAGCAATTGTGTTCAATGACCGAGACATAAGTTGGTAGATGGAGGGTCGAAGTCACAGCCGCTCACATACATAGCGTATTTGGTGGCATGTTTTTGGTCTAGAATATTTCTGATGGGGACAAACAAAAAGTTTGGTTTCCGGTCACCCGATCTATACCTCACCCAAGAGGGATTTTTAAAGAAAAAAATCATCAATTTTTTTCATAATTTTGGATATTCGTTGCTTCCAAAAAAAAAAGAATCCGAGATTTTGATCTAAGCTTTCTATGAATTGACTGGTACAATAGATTACATGTGTAAATGGATTGTCTGTGAGGGTTAATAATTTTGTAATTATAGTTCAATATTTCGGCAAAAATATGCCTCAGTCAAAAAGATATATTTAAGAAAAAAAAATCTGAACTACATACCTCAACTTTTTAGACCATTTTTTTTAAAGCCTGGACTATAACCTCTGTTTGCACTTTAAAGTTGATTAGGGTAGCTTAACCTAAAGACGGTCACATACCTTGAGTCGTCCACCTGTCAGCTCATGTTTCTCACTTTTACATGTATTTTTGGGGCTTGCATTCCATCTCCTGGGATGTATTGTAATTGTCATTGTATAATGATGCACTAAAGTACCCCTGTTTGACTGGTTTCCATCATGACCAAAGTTCTGGCCATTTCATCAGAACTTTCCAACTTTGGTCTCATGTTTCGAACAGTAAAAATGATCACATGTACCTCATATTGACTATAGGCATAGTTAAATGACAGTACTAAATGATAGCATACGCAAAAGTACAGAAATGTTGGATACTGTCAGTGTAGGACTTATTACCTATAGAGTATATTCACCATGAGACGTCCTCCATTTCAACTTGAGTCGTCCATACATTACAGAGTTATTTATGCATTTGATCTGTTAGAAACTATTGATTATTTAGTATTAACTGACAAGATTCATGGCTAGAATAGTTTGGGATGCAAAATCTGACCGGACTATGCTCTGATGCATGTACAACCTTTACTGTAATCCTACTATTATTAGTATGTGGAGGAAGTATGTGATACTCCGAGAATAATCAGTTAAATCTAGGGCAGGGTTATTATAATGCATATTGTAGGTTAACTAAGCTGTAGCTGAGGCAACGCCTATATATAATGCAGGGTTAGGAATACCACCACTACTTTACTGAGATTTGCAATATCCATGAGCATAACATTGCCTCTGATTATCATTCTAGTTTAGCCACTATAAAACCTATATTTTCATTATGATGCAGTACCTTAAACAATGTCATTTTATTGCATACTTATTTGAGAAGCTTATTCTTTATTTCTTTTAATTGACAGTTTAATAAAAGGGTTTTAAAAGGGTGAGCCTTGAGCTGTCAGCTCAAAGTGCAAAGTGGACGTCTAAAGGTGAAAATAGACCAAATGGAATGTTCTTCCACCCATTAAATAATATTTACACATGGATTTCCAAAATATGAAAGGTACACTGCAAAAATGGTGTTTAGATCCTAAACACAATTCTAAACATATTCTTGCAACGTTTTTGTAATCACATTGAATTCCTAAACATGTTTAGCCAAACAATGTGCTTAGCTCAAGTGTTTAGAACTCTAGGTGTTTAGGTTCAAAATTTGTGTTTAGATTATCGATGAAATTTTGCGTTTAGATGTTTATGAATTTTTGTGTTTAGATGTTTAAGTTATTTGGTGGGAGGTAAGGGTTTGCAGACATGTATCCATTAAAAAATAAAGGAATGTTTTTTGTTTGTTTTCTCATTTATTGGAAGCCATCATCAGGTTTGTACACAGCAAAATCTCCCAAGATGTCAGCCACAGCTATATACACTTACATGTACACACTGCATTAGAATGAGAGACTTGAGAAAGTACAACAGCTTGGCAGGAAGGACATTGCTTTATCTGTTACAAAATAACATGAAAAAGGTGTCAGTCATGGAACTCATTGGTTAATTTAGGGTCATAATGGTGGTGTAAGTTGAATTTAGCCAATCTTCTATTGCTGTTTCCATTTTCATGACATTCAATGAAATGACACTATGATACACAAGGGGTTTGGGGAGTATTGTCACAACAATTGATTATAACTGTTTGCAGATAGTCCATTGAGAGGTAGTGCTGCTACCTGGTGTGGATTTGACATCCACAAATCTAAACATATTGATGTTCAAATCTAAACACCTAGTATTCAAGTGTTTAAACTCTAAACATCTAAACATGTTTAGCAAAAATGTTTATGTATTTAGAATAAAAGTGTTTTTTTCCTAAATGTGTAGTTGATGAGACACCTAATTGACGAATATGTTTAGGTTTTAAACATGTTTAGACCTAAACATGTTTAAAATCTAAACACCATTTTTGCAGTGTATGAGAGCCCAAACCAGTATCTTTCCATTGGTACATTTTTGGAAGTCTGAGGACCTATAAGTGTTAGAGGTATCAGCCACTACAAATCCCTTATTGAAAATCTGCACAGGAACGGTTGTCTCATGGTGAAGCTACCCTCGTGGTATCCACTGTTGCCCAAAGAGCAATGTACATGTATGTAGTTGACGTTAAGGTATAGGATGATATATCATTCGAAAGATATTGCTATTTATAATCACAGTGATGTTGGTCGCACAAAAATGAACTATAAAAAGGAATGCCCTGGTTACAGTAGAGACCAGCGAAATGTGCATGAGCTGGTTATTATGTTCAACAAATCAATTTGAATGATGGATATATGACATCGCCGATAGGTGTTGTGATATATGCCAACAATACAATAATAAATTCTTTCCCTACAATTGTCCTATAAATGAAGATGACAAGTTCATACCATAGCCCCCTCCCCCTAACTCTTCGAAATGGTGCTTCGACATAATGTAGCCTCTGTGGCAGTGTTGGTTATTAGGATTTAGGGATTGGCCTGACGATTCAAGCTCCTAAATCTCTGCCCGCAGTGTTGAGAGTTGTTTCAGACCCTGCTCCCAGGTGGCACACATATCTGCTCTAGGTGACAAGCTGACAAGGAAGGTGAGGGATTTATTTCCAGGTGTCTCTAGGTCTAGATTTTGTGACCTTCTCCAGGGTTCACCTTGGAAGTATGCTACCTGCAGATTTCTATTAGAGACTATCCCACTGTGGCCTAATCATCAGTGACAAAAAAAAATGTATAAAAGCTTTGTAACAAACTCAGTGTTGTGTGGTGTAAAGGTTACTGGCTAGTGATGTTGGAAAATAAAGGAGTGATGGGTACACTAATAACATTTTCTCTGGGAAAGTAAATCACTTGATTAGTAGATAATTCATATTAGTCCTACAGGATTTGTGACAAGTCACAAATTACATCATTCTCATATATACCACTACATGGTAGTCGATTAGAAATTGGCTTAGCAACTTCAAGATGACTTCAGAATATGACTTAAAATTATGGGACCTTAGTTTTGCTGATTATGTCGTGATTTAAGATATATTTTTACAAAAGAATACCTTCCTCTAATCTGGTATCATTGTCCATCTAAATTGTACATACACAACACTAGTACATTGCATCTATAGCAAAAAAAAGAATCACACAAATACACATGTGATACCCTATGGACAGTAGTGGTTTAGTCTCTGTTGAAATCCAATTTGTTTTATTCGGATTACAGAAAACAAAACGTTGTCAATGTCATGTCTATAATTTATTATACTGACTTTATCACTGTCCAGATAGAGGACCTAAGGTGGACCTGATAAATACTTTAAGTGGGACAAACATACAGCTCAAGTGACATGAGTCTTCAGCACTTGAATGTGCACAGTGTCAGGAACAACAGTCTTTTATGTAAGCACTAATCGATTGACAGTTTGGAGGGATAGGTATAACTTATGGTACCACAATATATCTCTACCTGAAGAGTTTACAATGGTGTAGAGTACACCTGAGGTGCAAGACACAGCACTTACTGTGACCAGCAGACGATATTAGAATAAAACACAATGCAAGATGTCGTCTGCTTGTCACGTGATCCTATTCTCGGGTCATGTGACCACGCAGAACTGAACATGGCGAAGATCGAGAAATTCTCCAGTTTGGAATGTCAAACTATGATTTTGATTCATTGCACAGAGTGATGACCTCTAGAGATCCATCTGTATAAACTAACAGCTGTGCACAGAAAATCTCAAGAAATGGTTTGATCATGTTATTTTGGCTCCTGCCAGGAAATATCATATACCTGCATTGTATTTGAAACATACCATCCTGAATAAGTTATTGCCTCTATCATTGAAACAAAGTAGAAAGCAGAAATCACACACAACAGAACCTACTTTTACTGTAAAGAGGATGTATAGATTCTAAACACAATGCTTAACATGTTATTATCCTGTTGTTGAATACAGATTATGAGGCTAAAATGTTTAGAAACCCATAACTTGATTTCTTTTTGTGTTCAGATTTCTGTGTGTTCATGTCTGGATGTGAAGTGTATACTATCATGCTTATGCTTATGAAGTTACGTTCATGTATGTGTTTAGTTCTGATACGCTTAGATATGGTTCAGGTTTATAGTCGCACACATAATGATATGGTATCCATAGATATTGAACTTTAGGTACATCATCTCAATGTTTCTACAACTAAAGAGTACTCCTGGAGGACATCATCACAATACACTACATATATATCTACCTTCTGTAGATCTAGTATAACTGAATGGCTGAGAGAAGATAGAAATGTCTATTCTTGGACTACATAGTAAAGGTGCCTATATGGAGGTCATTGCTTGTCAATCCAAACAAATAATTATAGGACGCAAATAAACCATCGAACGAGCTGGACTTTTGTAGTAATATTTTTTATAGTAAAATCACTCGATATTGATTTTCAAATGTTGTTAGCACATTTTAGATAAAAATCTAAATCTTTGAAGTTAGTACATTTTAGCGCAGAGCTGCCACCTATTATGCCTTTCATATGAACAATTAAACATATAAATGTACATGCTACTATCCTTTCAATATTTGTAATGATTTCAGGGAACCTATTCATCATTTTTACTTCATCAAGTCCTTCAGTAACAGCGGTACCATGGTAAGAAGTGTATGATTGTGTATGGTTTTCTTTTAGATCTCAGTGTATTTTATCTGGTGTATAACTTTGCAGTGGTTGTGTGTACTGTACATCAGGATCCTCACAAATTCATGGTTAACCTCAAGGTGTATGAATAAGCCAACTCGTGGTTAGTTCCTATAGACTAGTTAGACTAAGATAAAATCCTACTCACACTCCTAGCAAACCACACCTGTAAACCTGCACACCACTAAGAAGTTACTCTAAGCTGGGTAAGAAAATTGCCTTCTTAGACCCTGGAGTAAGGTCGAGGACCTCATACACACCTACTTGACTCCAGCAGAGCAGGCCATGCTCCTTTGTGGCCACACATCCACTGGTGAAGTCAAGCAGCTTTAGGGAACAAATAGGCTCCTTAGGCGTGAGCAGGCCCCACATGGCGGTGTTAGTGCACGGGGAGGACTGCCTACTCCTCCTCCACCTATTGTAGTGTAAACTTCAAAGCCCCTTAAGTCTCCTTAAGCATTGTGCATAGGGGACAGCCCCTCCCTAAAGGTAATGGGCCACAGCGGTGAGGTGCAGGAATAAAGCAACTAAGGCTGGCAAATTATCTCCTAATTATTGCTAATGAAGAAGTGGTGTTAATTGAGAAGTTTCCCGTTCGGATTGAGTCTCAACCGCCCTCCGCTGGGTGGCGCGCGATAAGCTACCGTGAAAAGGGCAAAAGGAGCAACTGGTTTATTGTGTTGCAATGGGTTCTGGCACATTACCTGAACAATGGTGCTTTAGGATAGCACCCTACCTGGGGTTACATCAAAGGGGAGAGGCCACACGACTGGGTAGACGATCGCTAAGGTGTGGGGGCACATAGAAAGAATGACAACCCAGGGAGCACAATTAACAGATAATTTCTGCACGGTCTCCTGTGAATTCTCGCTCAGCTTTAAAGGAACGTGAGAAACGCCAAATCACAGGCAAATGATCGCTGCGAAGATATGGCCAGCGTCTTAAGAGTTCAAAGGTAATACTAACGCACATAAGACTTGCCTGGATTAAGATTTAACCGTTACTGAAATAGCACTATATTTAGTGCTAAGTAGACCTAGTCTGCTATTAAATTGTGTCCAAGGATCGGTGTTTACCTCTGGGTAAAGCACACCTACCGAGCCACCGGCCCTATGTGTAAATTTACTCAAATCACACATTGTGGTATGAACATGTAGATAAAAGAAAAGAAAAGGGGACGTCCATGAGGGGGCATCATAAAGGTGACTTTTACCTTGTTGGTCCACATATGTAGCTTTCATTAGAGGTGAAAAATGCAACCTATCTCCCATAATATAAGGTTGAATTCCCATATTAGTATTTTAGTTGGAAAGATGTCAATTGAAATGAAGTCCAGTCAAGATTAGATATGGAATAGAGTCTTTATATATAAAAGTACAATATAGCATTTTTCCGAGTATTATTTTTCTATTCGCATATTTACCATTATGCACCAGGGTGCAAACCGGAAGTCTCGATGTTCACTTTCCGGTCGGGGTGTTGCTGGTTCCCGGCGGGTATGGGGCTTGTCTAGACACACTACAAGCTGCGGCCACCTCTTTAGGGCGGGAACCAGCGCGGACAGTCTGTGTGCGGTCTTCGCGCATTGTGTCTGCGCACGGAAGTGTGCCAAATATGGGCATAGTTCTAACATTGGGGTCGGCGCTGAGACTGATGACAACAATAGCCCTGATGGGACCATGGCCCGGTACCTAAATCATATCATGGCAGTGTTTGAGTTGGATATTAACTTATTTAGGAGCTGTGCTTGGTCATGGTCACCAGTGAACACCACACCTCATTGGGTACTGTTTACAACAATCCTAATATTCAGATAATTTGAAATTCACCGCTAATTTGGGTTCAATATGGGGTTTCCTGTGAGAAACCGATTAGAGCGATTAAAATGCCTATCATTGCTGTCTGAACTGTAAGAATCCCAAAGGAAATGCTTCCCTGACCAATATTCAGTATTGAATTGACTGTGACCAGTGTGCTGAGATGATTACGCCGTGAGAGTAATGAGAAATCGAGGAGTTATTTGGTTGAACAGCTGTTGGGTGGGAGAATGGGCGGGAGGGGTGGGGCACTGGCGCCTGGTCGTTTCTCATTTATGTTGACCAAGGATTGTCTGGCTAAACAGCCAGAGGAGGCTGTTCTTTGTTTTATACCTGCTGAGTGATTAGGTGATTAGTACTGCTTTATATATATGCACCCATGACGGTTGGACTTGAAAGGCTGTCAGCTGAGCACTGACCAATGGGACTCAGTCCGTCTGGATATAAAGGGAGGAGGGTCGGAGCGGGGTCGGAGTCAAGAGGCCAGCCTGGCGCCATGGCGGTGAACTTGATAAGCTTTGATAGAGTCAGGTAAGGTCTGATAGAGCTGTGACCGACCTGTGTGATAAAATCATGCCACCACCTGACTTAGCTATCGGGAGACACGCCGTCAAAACTACCAATTAATTAGCAATAATCTCTGTAGCCCTCGCACTCACCATCAGGGTGCAAATCACCTCCATCTCCGATACCTGTATTTTAAAGGACGTCAGCTGTAGCACTCATATCAACTCTGGAATGAGAAGGGCCTTCAGGATATGTTCAGGGTGTCGGGGTTGTTGAAAAGCTGAGGTTACACTAAAAGGGAATGGGTGTGGAGGTCTTGTTGTAGTCCCTACTCAGCCTATAATAGGCCTTCAGGGGGAGGAAGTTGGTGGTAAAATGATACCCTAACAGAAAGCTACCTGCTCTCACTTCGCACAAAGAGTGCCCACAAAAAGCCCTCGGCATGCAGACACAAGAAGGCGCCAGCGTCGCCCATTCTATTTTCTTTCGGGCTAAGTGGCCAAGTCCCCATTACGAATGGTGGGCGGAATTAACATTATCGTCCGGCTTCCTCTCCGCTTTAGACATCGACAACACCGCATGGCCCAATAAAAACAAATTAGGGTTGCAATGGAAGGAGTGCGTAATGTCAGAACCTCTCAGCACCTAGATATGCATTTTTAAAGGTTAAGGGTATATTGTGGCAGCAGATTCAGGTTTGGGTGTAGGGTTTTAAGAGAAGGTGTGGGGGCATACAATAGTGCTAATCGTTATGACGCCACCAGCCGAGAACACGTCAACAATCCAGGATTGAATTGAGTAAACACGTCAATTAAAGCACACAGTTCATGCCCACACAGTAAACTTGGATCAAAGATTCCACTAAAAGGTTAACATCTCTGTGTGTCTTGTCTCCCTTCGCTGTAGACCTAACACTGAAACTTGTGAAGGTGGTATGGAAGTCTTCAGCTCACTTCTGATAGCGCCACCCTCACGAGAGGCCCCCTCTTGGATACAAATCTTCAAAGGTGCTGGTCGACGACTATGGCGCCTTCTTTTCTGTGGGTTTGACTGTTTATTTCATCTTTTCTTTTCTTTTTATACGAGGGGAAGATGTTTCTATCGTTGGGGTCGTAGAGAATGGACTCTCATCTTGTTAGACACTGGTCACAGTGGTGGTGTCGGCCCGACTGCTGGTTCCCAGCCTTTCAATGGCGTCCGACAGAAACGTGAAAGTCGTCTGCTAACGGGGAAGGCATGGCATCCATCTGGGATGGCTGTCTGGGAAAGCAAAGAGGGGTCGACTTTCATTAGGCATTGCTACAACCCGGTCTGGACCCTGTAACAGCTGTGAACTGGGCATGCGTCCCGTGTGGGCAGCCTCGGCCAGCGGCTATTAATACCAGTTTAATAGCCTGGGAGCATCTATATATTCAACTGGATGTGTATTCTATTTTATTGTTTTATTGCCCTCCTTTGATCTAGATAAGAATCTGATTGAACATGGATGTGTATTCACTCTCCAGCATATGTTAAGTAATGATAAAGTGGTATTGCCTCTGCTGTAAGAGCTAGCTCGCCACTGGGCGACGATCTACTCAGATGAAGGTTTGAAGCCAGCCTGTACTTTGTCAGCCTGGAGGGGGCGAGCCTGCCGTGTGGGACGCAACAGAACGAAGACATATGGCAGGTTCTGATGGTTCGGGGTTTGTAACCCTTCATTCTAGCCTAGCCTGTAGTAGCACCACAGGCCGTAACCAATCAGTGCCGTTCTCACAAGTGGATCCTGTGACTCCGACCAGATAACAGATCACTTCTTAGCACCATTTGATCCTTCTGACTATCGAACAGCCGACATTTACCCGGCAGTACCTCTGTCGTCGTCCAGGCGCCTCTGAAGGCAGACAACGCGCTCGACACCGTCACTACAGATGAAAACCTAAAAAAATGAGCGCTTCATAGAGCAACGCTGTTTGGGGAACCCGGTGTCGGGTTTTCCTTCTTTTTATCTAGGGTCTGGCCTCTCTTTACCTCCCGGTTTACCGCCTTTACAAGTCTAGCAGACAACTTTGCTACCACGGTGCAACAAAACTGCCCCTGGCTACTTGAAGATCATCCCAAAGGCGACCAGCAGCCGACATTGCGTGGTTACCATAGCGCGCGTCTCTCTGAAGTTGTCTGCTCAAGAGGCAAGAACAATTTCACAGGCGGCGCCTTCGCTCCAAGATGGCGACAGGAAGCACTCATGTTGTTTATCATGCAGAACCTTTGCTGGGAAGTAAAAAGCAAAGTATATGTCTTAGTGTCAACACTTAGTTTTTCTTCACATTCCCTTGAAATTTTAGAGCTTAGGGTTTAGAAAAAAAAAACATTCCCTTGAAATATGCATGATGCATTCACGACTCTCTCTCTCTCTCTCTCTCTCTCTCTCTCTCTCTCTCTCTCTCTCTCTCTCTCTCTCTCTCCTCATTCAATAGAAATCATCACTTACATCCCCGCTTCCTTTGCACCGACCTAAGTTATATGGCCACAGGATTCCAAACGACAGATTGGCGTCTAAATGAAGGTATAATTTGGCAAGGAAGGGATCATTTCTCCCCTGTGCTGGGATGATTTATAAGGACACGGTGGTTGCATGCCCAAATGTGAATGGAGAACATAGACACATACCACCTGACCTGACCTCATTCACCACCTGATAGGGAAGTAATCAGTAATTGGGGGGAGCCGTTAAAAGGCGGACAAGGAGTTAACCCTTTTCGGACCACATGCTGCATTAATGCTAATGCACCATGCCCTTGGGTCGCTATGGTGAATCAGAATGAATGCACTGGGGCTGCACCCATGTATCATAACACCCGTAGGATCGGCATGATGCACCAATGCAGTGATGTCAAGTAGACTCACCAGCACTGCATCTGGTGCATCATGCCGATCAAGAAATATGGAACCTGAGGCATCGCGCGTCCCTGAAAGGGTTAAGTGCATGACTAAGGTGAGGGGTACAAACCCATGAATCACATGTCATCCCTGTATGTAAATCATGTTTGATCCTGGCACCACGTCACCTTCACACATACATTATGGCTCATTATAAGTCAGTGCCCCAATTAGTACATGCTGCTTGATGGGCGCTCAGGTGGCGGGGTTAATGAGTGCATATAGGATGTCGTTATACATCCAGGGTCTCCTCCTTCATGTGTATAATCAAGTCTACCTACACTGTAAAACAGTGTTTAGATTGTAAATGCTGAGTGTTTGGCAGCTAAACACTTTTCTAAATAATTTTACCCCATATATTGAGACACCTTTTTTGTTTAATTTGTAAGCATGTTTAAATAAAATGTATCTGTATACCAACGATTTGATATGATAAGCATTTAAACACTTTCCCTGTGTTTATGTTAGGAAATGTTTAGCTCTATGGGGAGCTGTTGTTTTTGCTGCTGTAATCTTAGATATGTCCATGCAGTACATATGATTTAGAGATTTGAGACGTGTTGCGATGCGCACTGACTAAACAAAGACCTGATGCCTCTAATGGGCAAACCCCACCCCAAAAAAGTCCTGGGCAGATCATTAGAATCTACTATAAACATTTTCATTAGTTCATATGAAACAACAGAATCTCTATTCCTTGATCTATGATATGCTGTGCACTGCATGTGAAAGGGGTGTTTAGATTATAAGCTTGTTGAGGTATAAACTTGTTTAAAGTCTTAACACAATGATACTTAGCCTACTGGCTAGGAAGTTGAATTCTTGACCATCTCTCTAGGATTTAAACAATTTTTTTTTCTAAATGCTTAAACATCTATATGTTGAACATGTTTAGATATTTAGCACTTGGGTGCTATGAAGTATGGAATTAAGTTTCGGTCTTAAGATATTTTCTTCTCATTTTAAATGCGATTAAAACATTTAGAATGCCAATACTATCATTCAACATGTTGGGATGGTCGTTTGAATCAAAAGTCTTTTTGATTGATGAGCAATGCTCAGCATAGACACCTTTTCTGTGAAGTCATGAAAATAGCTATAGCAATATTGCTCTCAACATTTCTGTTGTATACCAAGTCTACATAAGGCTAATCCCTTTTATTGATAATGTAAGTATTCTCTAGGGGTGTTTTGAAGTGCTCTCTACCTACTGAGGATGTAGTAGAAAAATTGAGCTGATGGACCAGAGACCAATATATCTAAACATAATATAATGCTTATCATTATAAGCACAAGCATGTTAAGTATGTTAGACCTAAACACATGGACAGCCCTAACCAGAAAAAGAAAATAGGAACACTTCCCATCTATAGCATTGCAGATCTAAACAAAGGGACATGATGGATGATTGGAAGAATTTAGCTACAACGTCCATGCTTTTTTCCCATATCGTCTCTTCACGATATCGTACATCAATATTTGTATCGTCGACATAAATTATTACCTATCCAGTGGATAGCGAACCAGGCTCCACGTTATACCGACTTAGCTGGTTTGATTATCAGCCAATGAAATAACACCGACTATTCACTGCAGTCCTCTCGGGGGGCATGTGGTACCCATCTGATAAATTCTATCAGTGATAACCGCTGGTAATCAGCTTAGCAATGGCCGCGCCCATTGGACAATCATTTACCTCGGTATAAAGTATGCACATACACATTAGTATGTACATTTCTTCACATTGCATTCAGAACTCAGAGAACATTGTGTGAGGCCAAATAAAAAAAAAATAGCTTTGTTTCCAGTTACCCGACCGACCCTAGCAAAACAGGGCCAAACAATTTTTTTTAGAAACTTTTCATACTTTGTTGAGCATTTTTATATTTTTTCATTCATTTTCCTTTTCATATATATTCCCCTCTATCACAGTTGTCAACTTTTCTTTTTCCATCATTATTTTGCAATGAAATAAAAGAATTTGATATATCCATTGATATGTGCCCTAGCATTTCCTATACATATGTAAAAAAAAAAAAAAAAGACCTACCGACCCTACCTTTTCAATTCATGTAACTCTAAACACAACTTCAACGTATTGATCACTAGAGATAATTGTTGTATGTGTGATTAAAGTCATGACGTGACAGGGACAGAAGAATTGAGATAGGGGTTCTCCCTTTAACGTGTTACCTTTATTCATAGTGGGGTCGTTTTAACATGTAGATTATATTTTATATTCTTCCTTCGATAACAGTAGGATGACATTGATGTGATTAAATGTACATAGTTTGTAGAATGAAGCCAATAGTGCGGTTACTGTTCCAATATAACCAGCAACTTCTCAAGTTAACATGAGAACATTCCCCCTTAAAATATACATACAAGACCTACCTTTACACATAAGCTGTGTATAGGTAAATAATAATGCATATATGCATTATTATATATACATGGGGCCTCATGGGTCTATAATCTATACATCTACATGTAATACAGTGGTCATGGTTAATCTTGCTTGATTTTCGGCCAACATAGATGGTATCTTGCTAATCTTCTGCCTCCAAAATAATACTAATAATTGCCGTAGAAGGGAAAGCATGCACCAGTGGTTATGTGCAGCACAGGGCGTGCCTCTGTTTCAACTGTATACTTGCTGCTGTGACAAACAACAGGCGATTATATCTATGCCTTTGTATAGCTCCAGCTATGGCCAGAATGCTGATATGCTGGGTGTGTAATTTGTAATTTGATAAATATTAACAAATCATCTTAGCATCTGGTTACATAAATTGGGATATTTTGAGGTTATCTGATCCGACCTACTAGAATGATTTTTATCCAGATTTGTTTTAAAAAAAACGTAAACGATTTATATTGAATCTATCCAGAAGACCAGGAGTCAATTTAATTTATCAAGGTACGATTCGTTCACGGGTTAATCCTGGAATATCTAGGGTCACTCGAGAAAGATGGTGATTTCGGGCCTTTCAAAGTACTTAGATTTGCTAGGACATGAATTGATGCTATGTATTTCAAAGCCTCAATGACTTATTTTCAAAATAATGTCCGCCTTTGGTGGACTCTAAACCTGAAGTGTATCCGGACACGTCACATTTCCTTCAAACCCACAGGCTTGAGTCAAATTTTGTCAATGCCAATCCACTTCATTTCCCTCCAATAAAAAAACCTAGATACTCATTCTAGTATATCAAAACACGTTTAGTGGAATTACGAATAGAAAGGAGAATGAGTGTAATCATTTTATTCATCAACATGTGCACACATTAGGCGCGAAGGGGGCAGATTGTGATTGAGAGGCCATCGATATTAACTCAGGATAGGAGCATTAGAAATGTATGGGGTATGGGGCATCAGCCCTAACCCCGGGCCCTAACCCCCTTACCCCTAACCCAAGAAACACGCGGAGGTTCTTTCCTGTGTCAGGGCTATCTATACTTTGTTTTATTAGATTGATGCATCTATTTATATTTGGACTATATCATACCAAATCCTGAATGGCAATAACCTGAGCATTTTGCAAGTCTAGCTTTACTTTAGTCTTTTAGTTCACAGTTTATGGCTTCCACCACCTCTTCCCCCGACTAATGTCCTCATAATGAATAGTGCCTAGGGCGGCGATTTGAACACTGTTGAATGTGATTGAGACGGTCTGAGCTAAGCCTTCTACCTCCTTTCTGCATTATTATATGTGCAACCAGAACCCCCCCCCCCTCTCCTCAATCTATACAGCCCCTCACCCTGGGGGAGCCTTGCATAATTCTATTTGGCTGTACTGTAAGAGAAAGATGTTTAGATGAGGGGGTTATGCCTGTGCTTTTCTCGGTTTTAGCGTCGGGTTTCTCGGCTGGGCTGTGGCCGCCTGCGGTGGTGGTTGAGTATGACGATGGTGCGGATTTCTGGTGGTACAGAACTGGAGGCAAGCAGTGGAGGAAAGGGAGGGGGGATGTTGAGCCTCCTGGCGCCAGTCGCCGACTGAGCAGACCGGCGCCAGGCCCATGTTTATTCTTCAAATTAGACATGAAGTCGGCACACTACAGTAGCCCCCCCCCCCTCCACAACTCCGAACCCCGAATCCCCACATACCCCACCCCCACCCCACCTCATTCAATTTGGTATTGGGGACGGTCAGTTGAGGCCGCATTGGTTTGATCCTCCAGCACGTAGGGGTGAAAGGTGAAGTTGTTGTAGGCGTTACGTGGATGTCTCGGATCCCGGCGCCGGCTTTAATAGACTCTTAGCCGTGCGAAAAGAAAGCAGCTTTTTACACTCTCTGACAGACCACACACTCTACCTTCGTCCCCACTTATCAGGCGTGTCGATCCTGCCCCGTAGGGGGGATTGCGCCTAAAATCTAGCCTAAGTCGGACCTAAACCCAAGACCTTGGACACCTTAAGGCTCCAAAAGCCGGCATAGAGGCGCCAGACGCTGTGGGTGCTGGCCAACCACGACCCACACCAAGTTCACATGACGTACAGGTACCTGGAGAGTGCTGTGGACGTCTGAAAATGTCATGCCATGATGTGTATTGGTTACCAAGTAAAGAATGGACTGGTTGTGGTTTAAGTTAAATGAATTAGGATATAAACGTGTTGGGTCCCTATATATTTATATCTATATGTTATAATTCTATATCATATCTCACAAAAAGAAAAGAATAATTTTATCTTCAATAATGTCAGAGTTCTGAATGATATAGCCATCTAAATTCAATCTAGTAGAAATCGTCTTTTCATGCAACGCGGGTACGTATCAGTATCATTATTGATTTCGTCTATTCCATAAAAATGTAGTCCCCCCCATGTAATGATATATTTTCTTCTTAATACATGTACACATAGACATCGGCCTGATTCATTACATCAATAATTCCCACTCTCTGACACATAAGATACATTTTCAAATATTCATTTTGTTGTGGCTTAAACTCACAATATTTGTGTTTGATGTTGAAATGAAAGTGAGCCAAATTTAAGTAATAAAACTGGAGGACGACAACTAAATGTATATAACTGTCATGGTATGTGTATCACATGTACTATAAATGAATGAGTTTCCACATGTTTGCATGCATGTTATTATATATTTGATTTTGATCATTTTTCCTCGGATTCATGAGCATGGAGAGAAATGAGAAGCTTCACATGGCCTCGGCACATTTCATATATACTTTATGTTGATGATATATGCAATGAGAACTATTTACTTAAAACAAAATGGGGAATGTACATGGCTCTCTCCTTTTGGTCATTTATTGCCCAGTGAACACTCAAGCGACACACAAACCATGTAATCAAACTGACTTGACGTTTTTTAACAGACCTGGAAAATACAAATTAATACAATAATACTTATACGAAAACCTATGTGGGTCACCGTTAAAATCAATACAATGTAAATAATTATAGATCTATCACCCAATTCCCCCTCTCTCTCTCTCTCTCTCTCTCTCTCTCTCTCTCTCTCTCTCTCTCTCTCTCTCTCTCTCTCTCTCTTTCTCTTTCTCTCTCTTTCCTCTTTCCTTTACAAAGAAAGTCCCTTTCTCTTTTTCCCCGGGGGTTTTCCTCCCAGTTGTACATGCAGTATGTGAGCAGTGATCCGGTCGGAACAAGTCATCACCATCTCTGCAAAGGCCCAGAAAAAAATAAGACGTCTGCAGGCGAATCAAGCCGCAGAGAATAACTGAATTATGCGCGCTTGCCAAATCAATCTGCGCGATTCGTCAAACCTGTACACGGGGCCGATATTATAAAAGGGGAGAATTATGTGGATGGTTATCACCGACTATGATAGAGCGTGTTCTTGTTGTGGTACTATGTGAGTGTGTGAAAGTTGAGATAACCCTCACACCCACTGTTCTGGTCCTTGCCCTATGCGATACCTTTTCCTTGGAAATGTAGATACTATCTCTATGTAGACGCTCGAAATGGAAAAAAGGATCTTGATTGAAATTTGGTGTATAATTCATGTGATTCAAAGCAGGAAGTATGAGGTCTATATTCTGATGAAAGAAAGTTTATGACTTGTGACCAATGTAAAAACATACTTTGTATTCTCTAAAATTTTGTTATATATTTTCCGTTGGTCATTCGTTCAACACGAATCTTATGTAATATGTATGGTATGGTCCAATGTACATGCATCTAAACACCTAAAAGCCAATATAGGATTTTGTATACATGTACTCAAAATAATAAATCATGTGAAATCACCAAAGTAATGTTTCCGTTTTCCCTATAAACAGAATATCTTTAATGGTATATTTTCAGCCCAAGCAAATTTAAAGTAAAGTTTATGATGTTCGTTTGATATGTATGTTAGAGATATACAGTCAGCCCTCACTTTCTCGACCCTTTAATTCCTCAGATCCCTCACTACCTCAGACAAAAATTTTGCAACTTTTCTATATAGTCTATTATATTTGGACTTGAATCCTCGAATATTTTGCTTCCTCAGATATTTTTCCTTGCATTTTCCAAATTCGGGGAAGCAAGGGCTGACTGTAGTTGAATGCGTTAAGGAACAAAAAATATTTGAAAAATGTATTTTTCGGCTGTTCATAGTCTATATAGTAGAGAGCTCATCATGACAGCACTGAAATTCACTCCAAGGGAGCACTGCAAAAATGGGTAAATGCTGAAAATCTGGGATGGATTTGTTGCGTTTTGGAACCAAACTCTTAAAGTTCAAATTGAGAATATATAAAGCAGATGAAATCAGACAGAAACTTATGAGCATCAATGGTGGTTGATTCTACAAGGCAGTGTATCAGGGCTGATATTTGGTAGTTGACATATCTAAGTTGTGATTGAATGTGATAGTTGTATGGTTCCTGCTTAAATGTGGTTATAAGTACGTGTATTTCATCTCATTCTAAATGATTCTTTAGTGTCCACAGCTGCATGTTGTTGCTCCTGAGACAATCATCCTTTTCAGAACCATTTATTTAACATCCTCCTTAAAGACACCCTGGGTAAAAAAAATGACACCATAGTGAAAATTATCTAATTTTCTCTGAAGATCCCAGGGGCTGAGACGACTCTTTTTATTTCTGATCTCACGGGACGAACAAGCTCAGGTCCCGGGCATGTTCGGTGCCTAGAGTCGGTCTCTTCGAGGCCAGCAGTACCTTGTTCTCACAGTCACACTCCCCACCTTCATCCCAAACATGTGCGACGAGGGCGACCCGCGGTGGCGTCTCCGCACACTAGCGGAGCCTGGGGACAATCCAGGTGAACTACAAAGGGTGAGTGGACAGGTGAGAACTCAGGTGAGAGAACAGCCACGCCACCTGGTGAACAAGAGCCCAAACGTGAAATGGATTGACTTTTTAGACTACGATTTTTATTTTTTTTATGAACGTATCAGTTCTCAATTATCTCACAGATCCCAGTCGGAATACCTACTAGTATGCTTAATTCACTCTCGAAATATTTGTAACATGTTAGGGCTAAGGCAAATGATGCTCACCAGCAGTCCTATCTTTTTTGTGAAACTCACAGTGTATAAAAAAATGAATCTAAGTGGTAAACCAAGCACAGGATATGTGTCAGGTAGCGGGATGAATTATCAACCAATGAAACAATTCCTTCAATTAACTGCCGAATTCTTAGGGGTAAGTGGCAATGCCTGCATTGGGTATCCCACAATATCGGTACAATAGTCGACAGTTTAACTAAAGTGTGATGTTTCAGTTATAAGATATAGCTCTTACCAAGAAATGTGTGTGGAAATACACATATGCTCTGACTGCTGAGATGTGTTCGGTGAATCATCCAGTCTTCTTTTTATTTTTTTTAATTTTCTAATATTCTTTCCTTTTTTTCCTAATGCGCATAGTCCACTAGGCCTCATTTTTGGGCTTAGAGGACTATGGGTATTACTTTGTAAAGCAGGTGTATGAAGCAAAATTTCCTTCAGGGGGTATGCTTTTCAAATACTTATATATATATTATAGGTGAGACCTTCACATTACACGTGTATTGGGGGTCATTTAATCTGTATATAAAAATGAACAATGTACAAATAATATTCAAAAGTATATCAGTTGTTTCCATCTCTTGATCCCAAAGGAGCAACTTTCCCTTTTCTCTCACTTGACCAGTAACCAAGCACTGTAATAAATCTGTTCTCCCCAACTATACCTATTCAGGCTGTTGTATAAAGCTCTTTAATCTAACCCTTGACACTTAACCCTCAATTACAGCTCAAATGCACATCTTAATCCCTGCTCTAAATACTAATTATGCAGGGATAGGCCCAGAAAATTGTGAGTACTTTCAGTGTTAAAATGCCCATTCTTCTTCCAACAACCCCACACACCTCAGAGTGTTAATTACGCACGCT
Source organism: Acholoe squamosa (assembly GCA_949317995.1). NCBI lineage: Eukaryota > Metazoa > Annelida > Polychaeta > Phyllodocida > Polynoidae > Acholoe > Acholoe squamosa. The sequence continues at coordinate 59,662,559 of OX439041.1, read as the reverse complement.
GGGTGAGAAGAAGCATTGGGCGGGGATTTGGTTGAGGATTTTGTCCATTGGGGGGTTTTGTTTGCAGTGAGTCTTAATTAAAAGGAGAGGCGTGTGAAACAATAGAAGTAGGCGTGACATGCCCAGGGCAGGTGACCAGAGGCCAAGCCCAGACGCACCAAGTGAGCCAGGTAAAGGAAGATGGCGCCATTGGTGGTGGGATAATCACTAAGGTATGTACGCGAGCTGGGATTAACCCTTTAACGGCCACTTTCTGATGTCCAGGCTAGTCTACTCGCTAATGCTAGAATCAAGCATCATGTCGACTGTAGTGGATTGATACACACATAAAAAAGGTCGTCATGATGCACTAAAATAGAGTTGGCGAGTAGACTCCAGCACTGTATTGGTACATGATGACAACAAAGGAATACGAACCAGGAATATAAACCTGGGAGAATAATGCGACATTAAAGGGTTAAATTCATATGAAGGTGATATCCCATAGATACACCCAGCGTTATGTTAATTACATATGGGGGTCCATGCATGACCCCCTACCCTAACTGCACACCCTGATCCCCAATATAATTGGCAGACAAATTAACTGGCGCCATCAAGATAAAGGCCACACCTTACCTGTGAAGCTGACAACAATGAGTCTCCTGCCCTTCAAAGAAGTCTAACCCGTCACATAATAAAGCCTCCTGGCAGCTAGGGTGGCGCTGCCTTTTCTCTTTCCACCTGCCGTTTTGCACCTTTTGTGGGGTTTAGCACTGCTCGCCATTTCAGTGACTGGGTTCAGGAAAAATGTTCACTGTTGGTGGGGGTGGGGGTGGGGGTGGTTGGGTTGAAGGGTTAGGGGAGGGGGTGAACTCAGGCTATTTGGTACAGTTATAGTTATACCACGATTTCGGGACTTCCAGTGGGTTTATATGCAGTTTAGCCGCGCATTATTCTGCATATACCACACATGTGCATTTTTTAAATTTTTGGTATATACTTTTTCGGGGTCAAGTTGGACTTAGAATATTTTTGGAAATTATGGCAGCTATACAAAGTTAATCTAGCCATTTTCCATTGTGAAAAATCATGCCAACTCGTATGAGGATTGAACCCCGGCTGCAGTGGTGGTAGGCGAAGGCCTTAGCCATAGCGCCACACTGAACAGTGAGGAAATCAAAAGCAAAGGTTGGAGACTACTAACCTGATGGTGGTAGGTCCGTACGTGCACCCGCATTTCGTATCGAATCCAACCATGACAAGTCTTCAAATTAAAACATACATATGGTCGATAGGCACCACTTGTCGTCATTTGACCATTTTTCCTTCTATGCTTAATAAATCATTCAAAAGGGAACCTATAATGTGTTATTATCATTTATTCTGATAGCCCTTGGTTGGAGCTACATGGGGAACCCTGGTTTTACATGTATCTGAGGTATATTTTGGGAGTCAGGGGCTTAAAACTAGCCAAAAAGGCTCGTTTTTTAACGAGAAAATTAAAAAATGTACATATACAGGCGAAAATTTTTTTTTTAAAGCAGGAGGGCAGATGTATATTATTAGGTATGTTTAGAATTATTCAAAGAATTTTTTAATACCATTTGGCCATGTATAGACTGATTTATTTTCATGCTGCAAGCAAAAAAGTGTTTGGCAAGTTTTCGAGGTGATTAGTGTGACGCCCAAAGATGTTGGTATAACTCTAATATAATTATGCTACATGGACTAATGAAATATGTCAAATTAAAGCATAACTTCTACCTGTATATCCATAAAAAATTGGCAGCCTAGGTCCAACATAGAGCAGTACACATGGGAAAGCATGCTGGGGTAGGCTTAGTAGGAGATTCGTCTCACGCCCGGGAGATTCGTCTCACGCCCAGGAGATTTGTCTCACGCCCTGTTTATGCAGGCATAAATAACAACCAGGCCTTTCATTTCTAATAGTCCTCTTTATCATCCCTAAGTACCTATATATGAAAGTAATAACACCTGTGAATGGCGTTTTCCTACTACCACCCAATCCAGAGATATACCTATTATAATGAGAGGGAGATTCGTCTCACGCCCAGGAGATTCATCTCACGCCCAGGAGATTCGTCTCACGCCCTAGCAATACTGCTTATCATATTCTCTCAGCTAGAAAATGAAGGAAATGAGAGCCAATGTAGTTCATAATATAGGGTAAGGTGTCTCCTTTAATTACCATTCAAGAAATTGAAGGTAAATATTGTATACATGAGGTCTGAGTTACCCCTCGCACCCACTTGTGAGCTGGTTGCCGGTCGGGCAGCAGGAGCAGGGTGGGTCTCCCTAACTAGGCCACAATGCTGAGTCAATGGGAGATAATTTCATAGTTGACTTTTGATGGGTAATTTTAGGAATTTTGCCTTGAAAAATTATGATAGTGTGGGTATGAACACCTTGTTGGCTGGTGTGAAAAATAAACTCATTATGATTTATAGAAATAGGAGATATTGGTCTGTGTATGATACACACACTGACCCACATAGCTGAGACTGTGAGTGCATGGTATGTTGTCCACTCCCCACCCCCTGCCTCCCGGGTGGTCAAGGTGCCTGCCTGTCGTGGTATGAAAGGGACCCACCATGGCTTCGCGTACACCGCCCCCTAGCGGACATATCCCCGGCTTTAGGAGCCTGCTGGAGTAACTCGGATCTCATGTATTGGATGTAACTTCAGTTTTCATATTTAACCTACCCCCATATATGGATGTTATGGTCCCACCACTGTAGTATACACCCATAATTTTTTTTACATATGCTATCATATTTATTTTTTGGTCCTATACAGCCCAAATGACGACAAGTGGTGCCTATCGACCATATCCTTAGACATTCTAGATGATCTCTCCATACGTATTATGTCCAATATATTCAAAATAAAGGAGAATCCATTGATTTTTCCATCGTAAGCGAGTCGCGGTCCGGCCATTCCTCCTTGCTCGGCGAAAGTGTGTCAGTGGCCCGTATGTGGATATAGGTCAAGTTCTCGTCGTACGAGGAAGACGCTGAAAATTTCGGACCATTTTGGAAAATCAATGGATTCTTATTTATTTTGAATATATCGGACATATCAAGCATGGAGTACTCATCTAGAATGTCTAAGGATATGTATGTTTTAATTTGAAAACTTGTCATGGTTGGATTCGATACGAAAAGTGACTGTATACACAGCGGTACCTCTCCCGGCAAGGAACAAAAACAATGGCTTCGCGCAGAGCAGACCCGGGCCGTATCGCTTGCTTTTACAAAATGTCTTCTCGTGGCTATAATCTTTGGATATCAGGTAAGAAATTAATACAAAATGGAGGAAATGGTGGTATAAACCTATTAGGTGATGAATATCGGGGCCCACGGGCTATACATGCTGTATATACCCTCGCCGCTGCGCGGCTCGGGTATATACAGCATGTACAGCCCTAGATATCCATATTTGGGTGTAGTCAACCACATATATATATATATATATATATATATATGGTCAATTGCACCGAGTTGGGATCAAACTGATATTTTCCCATGGGAAGGATGTAAGGGCAGATGATCCTTAAAGGGATAGATTCCGTTGGTGTACATACGAACTGAAGTCCTGCTGTGTTCTTACAGCATGTGTATACTGCTTCCACACAGAGGTGCTAATTTTTATTGCCCCACATGTGGTCCTGTTTGAAGTTTGGTCTGTGTGGGGTCATTAGGGTTTGGGGGTGGAGGCTGGAGCAGCTCCATAAACTGACCAACAACCCAACAGAAGTGGGTTGGTGTCTATTGATGGAACAGCCTGATTTCAAAATTCTGACAGTTGGAGAAAATAAAATACTCAATTTCTGATTGTTTTATTCATCAGAAAAAGCTGGTTTCAGCTATACCTATCATTGAGGTACTCACACATATCGTATGCACTTTGCAGAAAATAGTATTCACTAAAGACAGAGATATTTAGGATAACTTGGCATATTTGACCAGAGCTCTTTACCCCACCTTATATGAGTCCCCCTGTGGGATCACAGGCTGTTCTGTCCTATTTATAGTCTTCGTTCCCCTTTAAATATATTGCATTGCTCTTATTTCCAGTGAATAAGAATGTTAATTAGCTCTCTTGCATACCCTACTTTTACCCGCCTATAGACGATATTTAATACAGCTGGCTGCAATCTATGGTGTATTTTGAGGTTTTTGAGGTTATTAATATTTCTCCTACTTGATACTCTAGGAAAAACCAAATACTCAAAATGGATGAGCCATCATTTGATTTCCAAAGAGGCAATGATATGCTTTATTATATATAGTCATTCTATTGATCATTCCTCTTGTCAGTAGCAATTATGCTGTGGTGTAGGTAAAGTGGAACCGTTCGTGCCACACATTTAATTTTATTATAGCAGGTAAATAATATCATATAAAAGAGATCAAAGGGGGTAAATAGAATATCTTATGTGTCTACTTTGAGATAGAAAATAGAGAAGATTTGAGTATCAAACATATAACTTTTCATTCTGATAGGTGTAAATCAAAATGAGATTGGGGTAGTTCTAGAACCATACGTGCCACATATTCCAGGCCCTCATAAATTTAATGCTACATGGTCTAAACCTATATTGTTGTCAAAATATTCTGCTTATGTAAGGTATTGATAACAGAAGAAAGGACAAAATTCTACCAGCTGCTTTTGATATAAGACACTCAAATGTGACAGGGAACCGTACATGCCACATGGAACCATATGTGCCACACTATGCATTATGCCTTTAACATCCTGATCTAGGCTAGTTTGTGTCTAGGACAGGTTACCATTGTAAGAAAATAATGCCCAGCATTGTGGATAACAGGTAAGAAATTGCACCTCCAAAAATAGCTCTATTTAGACCAGAATCCCATAGGATCTAATGTTATAAAATGGAATTGAGGCTAAAATTGGCAATTATGCTCCCAATTAGTGTTCCCAATTTTTGGCATATGCCCCTCAGTCCAGTAGTATTTTGGTCACAAAATTCAGAAATGTCCAATCATTTTAATTTACCCCCCCCCCAAGTGGCCTCTATGTGATCCAAATTCACTGCAATTGACCATGTACGGTATCTTCCCTTCTCACCCCCTATTTACTTGGGTATTTACCTTTAAACATGCATGCAGATGTCGGCTATGAATGGTATAACTGTAGGCCCCAGTAAAACCTGAGAATAGTCCGAATAAATCTGGTTAATATTTAAGATATTTTGAAAGCAAATAAAATATAATGTAAATGGGTATACTCTACTAAAGCCAATGCTATATTCTATATATATACTATTGGCTCGAATTTTGCACGATATCGTCCGATGGCGGGGGGAGGCATTAAATTATTTTATTAAATTATTACCACACGATTCACTCATGATAGTAGACTATGATTCCCGATGCAAACCGATGCAAAATCGGACCAAAATCGGCTTAGTGGAGGACCCAATGTGCAGTGTGAAGATAAGGCGCACTGAAAAAAGTCTTCCTGACAAAGTGACATGTATACCCATGTCAACTTGATTTGACAGAGAGCACACGTCATTGGGACATGTGCACATATGTCACCATGACAACTGTAGCACACAGTTATCCGCATATGATTTGACATGCCTTAAAATGCCACGTCATCTCTGAGTTGACTAGGGTCATGGCCATGTCAAAGGCACTTGACATGTGATGGTTTGACATACATAACTGTTCTAGGATATTCCACTAGATGGGGCAAACAACCATTTTGGTACCAGGGTTAATCACTACCAAGAAGTACTACCAACACTTGAGACATTTGATGTATCTGTGTCATTTTGTTTTCATGAAGAATAGATCACTAAGGTCTGTAAATACTATCAATGAATGGTAGTGAATTCTATTTCATTGTTAAATTTGCATTTGTTATTGAATATTAAAATAGACAACCACCATCCTGAATAATTCAACTGGAGAGGTTAGACACCTTATGTGTGGGTCAGTGAAAATACCAAAGGATTGTATGCTAACCCACAATCTATAATCTCAGTATCTACAGTACATGGAGACATATGGCATTGACATGCACCTCCATGCCCTTGTCTTAGGGCTGCATAGAGGTCCTCAGTCAAGTAGATGTTCTGTAGATAGGAAAACGTGCCTTAGTGTTACAGGCCTGTGGGACTATGATATCCCCTGCCTTCTATTATAGGCCTGCCTTGATTGAACCATTGGTACATAGCTATTGACTGCTCTTGACCCTTACATAATTGTCTCACAGTATTACCTAGCACTCAGGTAAATGGATCAGAAATATGTGATGTGTCTTCATTACGCATGTCAAGTAGAGTTGACGAACCAAATATGAGAGCGTCAACCTTATTCAACATGCCTTCATACATGTCATGTGGGAGACAAATTGTGACCTGTGCAGTATGCGTCAAAGCGATCAGTGTTCTTCTCTCTGTGCGAGGCTCCACTACGCAATTTTCAGCACATTCTCACACAAGGTAGTGCAGGCAATGTCTAACATATAAGTGGAGGCTCCACTATGCGATTTTTTGCTACATTCTCAAGGAATGTTATCCCCATAGTGCCTAAGGTAGAGGGTTGACATTCCTATATTGTAAACATGAGAATCAAAATTGTAAACATGAGATTTCAGGGGTCATTTCATGGGTGATCTCCATATTTACAAACTAACCTGCACCTGCATAGAGTCTGTCATTGGTAGGAGTTCAATATATAAACATCAACACAGCAAAATATAAATAACAACACAGCAGTTACACAGATCACAGGGTCTTGAACTGTAAAAATCAAACCTGTCTGATATTGAGTTGCATAGAGTCATCAGTGTGGAAGTCTGCAATATTTACATTAGTTCAGCTTAATTTGGTAAACAAAAACATCTTTTTGCCAACACAAGCATGCCTGAAATTGCACACAAGGAGTCCAGCAAAAAATGATGCAGGTCTGAAGTGAGCAGACGCGGGATGAGCAGATGTGGGACGAGCAGACACGGGACATATGTTTTTCCATCATTTGCCTATGATGCCAACAAATTTTGAACATATGGGACAAATATGGTACTGTGAGATTAGCTATGCCCCTGAATTTATCAAATTAGTTTCAGCTTTGTAATGTCCAGAAAAAGAGAGTTTTAAGCAAATTTACTCTCTTGTCCCGCATCTGCTCATTTGCTTGTCCCATGTCTGCTCATTTATGGAGCAGCTCATCAGATTTTTGCCTATTTCAACCACAATTCTTTTTTCTATGGGGTATTATGGTCTCAGGGAATTTCACAAAACCATTCTTGTCCCATATGTTCCAAATTTGTGTTTGTCCCGCATCTGCTCATCCCGTGTCTGCTCACTGGCCTTGGTCATGACATCCCAACATAAACAAGTGGCTCCTTTAACATACAATTTATACCTTGCAATGATAACAAATGCCACTTTGAGTCTTTGTTTGAGTCTCATTTTGTGAGAATCGCTCCGATTCTCTGCAAAAATCGTGTAGTGGAGCCTTAACTATAGGCTGTTGACATTCTTAGAATGTAAACATGAGATTTCTGTGCAGTTGGTGGTCAGTCGGGAGTAGTTTTGAGAAGATCGTAGATAAGAGATAAGATAAGGGTTCAATTGAGGCTCTCTACTCCTGGCCCCTGGTTTACAAATATCTCTATTTTTCTTAAAAAGGGGATATCTATTACTAAATAGGCTGAATTTTTTCTATATATTTTCTCAAATCATTTCCCGATTTGTTTTAGATTTTCTGTAAATATTTCTTATAACTCATGAATGATTTTGTGAATTTTGGTAATAGAAAATGGGAGAGAAATTTCTCAGAGGTTTAGAGCCCCACTGCCACTGCCCACATCACCCTCCCGGCTGGGGAGGTTTCAAATACGACTGACCTAGGCCTGTGTGGGCACTTCCATCAACATCAAGTGTATTTGTTGACACTATGCCACTGTATATTCCTTATGAGGTACACCGTGGATCAAAACAAAACATATCAAGATATTTTTGAACTCATTATTTGTAATGTTATGAGTACTTGTCCTAATATATAAAAAAAAGCATCGATCCTGTATGATTTCTTTACTTAAATACTGCCAACTTTCCTTGATGCTATGTCATTAATTATATTTGGTTGAAAATAACAATATGCGATTCGTACCATGAATTCACATCAAACAGAATTGAATTTACATTATTTGAATGTGTTTGTGTCGTCCATATTGGAGGCTCCACTACACAATTTTCCTAGAGAATTGCAGCTATTCTCATGAAAGGAGACACAAACACAGCTTATACGGTGATATTTGTCATTCTTCCAGTGTAGAAATTGAATGTTAACAGAGCCATTTGTTTATATGGGGAAGGATTTGTGGGTGATCTCGGGCATGTATTTGTTGACAAAAGATGTTTTTGCTTACTAAATCCAGTTGGCCTAATGTAAACATTGCAGACTTTCACTCTAATGAGTCTCTGCAACTCAATATCAGACAGGTTTGATTTTTACATGACAAGACCCTGCGATCTGTACGACTGCTGTGTTGTTATTTATATTTTGCAGTGTTGATGTTTATATATTGAACTCCCACCCAATCACAGAGTCTATGCAGGTGCAGGTTTGTTTGTAAATATGGCACACAAAGAGAGAGATCACCCATCAAATGGCCCCTGAAATCTCATGTTTACAATTTTGAATCTGATGTTTACAATATAGGAATGTCAACACCCTATACCTTAGGCACTATAGCAATAACATTTTATGAGAATGTAGCAAAAGATCGCTGAGTGGAGCCTCCACTATTTGTGAGAATAGCTGCAATTCTCAGTGATAATCGCTTAGTGGAGCCTCCACTATTCAGATATAGATGCATGCTGATTATTAACTAGCGACAATTAATGATAACTAGCAATTAAGATAAAAGAAACTTGTGCCCTGGAAATGGGAGGTTGATAAGTTGTTACCCAGGTAACAAAATTAGGATAATCTAATGTCTAATCAACGCTATTTCCAAGTTGAAACAACATTCATAGACGGTTCAGCTTAAATCCATTCCATGGACTCAAACCAACATTGAATAAATGTTCAAAAAACGTTTATTTGACAAAAGAATTTTCATGAAAATATGCATGAAAATGATGTTGAATTAACCTTGAAACAACCTTATCTTACTCTCTACCAAGCCCGTGTATTGCCATAGGATATTTACTTTATTTCTACTTTTCTGATGTATTTGATTCACTTCCTCCCATCTATTTATGCTCATATGGTAAAACCCCCTTCTGCAAAGGGATCATGTACCCCATGTTTTAGAGGAACAGCATCTTGATTCATAAAGGAAGACAGAACAGGAATAATAAACTCTAAATGTTTCAATAAGGGTGTCTGCCATACCCTGGACCATAATGCAGGGATATTTTTCATCCATTTACGGATATTCTTTTCACCTAGATGCAATCTTGATAATAAGATTGGTAGAACTATGATATTATCATCATTATTATTTAGATTAGATGAATACCTATTCGTATCATGCAGCCAAGTCCCATCATATTTCCTGCCACCTAGTGAGTCATATTGGAATCATAGAATAATCTTGAATCAACGGGGTTTTTTTTACCAGTTAAGTCAACATTGTTTTTAGTCCACATTCTGAACGTATATCAAAGGTTATCTGAAAAAAAACGTTAATTACTTAGCATTTTTTTAAAGTTAAGCCAACATGAATGGAATAATGTTTTCTCAAAAAAACAACTCAAATCAATGTTGAAACAATGTTTCTGAATAAATGTTAGTCCAATTAACCATCAGTGAACTTTCATCAACGTTCACTTAACGTTTCTTGTTACTTGGGTAAGGAAGGATAATTAGTCTTTATCAGTTCTTATTTCGCCAGGTTTACATGAAAGTAAACGCAACAATTGCTTTTTCTAAAAAGAAAATTAATGATGATTTTTGACAGGCAAGTTTTCACCAAAATTTGTTCAAAGTTCTAGGGCTGTAGACTGGTGTTGTTTCTTCAATATTATTATGAAAAGTAGGACAGCACTTTATGAGATAATAATTTATTTAGGTAAATATTGGAGTAGCAAACATGAAATTTCAAATATCTTATTCGTTCAACATAGGATAGATTGCCTGTAGCACAAAGCCAGAGATGATGTTACTCAAATTTGTTCAAAGTCTTAACAGCTAGCCAAAACCCATCTCATCAATGTCAGATGCCGATATCAATGAACGTCATGCCAATTTATTTTTGGTATTATGAGTCCGATGTAAACCGCATGCCTTACTTTCTCCAACAGCACTAACTGCTTCACCTTCATTTACAACTGTGCCATTTATGAGAAACCTTTTGAACACAAAGGGCCCTACCATTGAAAGTAGCACAAGGAATGTCAAGTGTGACAGTCCACCTGTAGGTTTAATCGGACGAATGGATAAGAAATAGGACGCCCATCAGTAATAGCCTAAACAAACCCTACATCCATGGACTCAATTCAGATTCCAGCTGGTAACTAACTAGCCCGCTATTGCCTGTCAAACAGATTTGAACAAATGACAGAAGCTTATTAGCTGCTCCCATGACATCACATACATGGCATCCCACTGCCAGAAGAGAGCAACCAGTGCACCAAACAGCAGGTAGGCCTAGGGAGTGTAAGTAATGATGGACGGAGAGTGTAAGGAGACATGACGTCATGACGTGTATTGGCACCCGTCACCATGGAGACGGAAGACGTCAGGTGACGTGTCTGGCACCGGACAGCTGCATCAAGCAGCAGGCGGGAGCAGTATAAGCAAACACGGTACAGGTGTTATATACTGACACATAGGGACTGCTGTAAAACTAACAGGGTATCTGATTAATAGGTAAACTTTAAAATGCTGACGTTTTTATATTCTTCTACCAAAGCCAATTAGGTTTGATTCACGTGGATGATATGTTGTAAGGGATATCAGGCACACACAAAGGCTTTTCAAGATCAGGAAGTCATTTCTTAGACGCTAACTTTAAGGCACTCCTAAATGTACCAACCGGACCTCGATCGGAAGGGGATTCTTGGGGTCGATCCCTACAAATGGTCAAGATATAGAGGGCACAAGCATTAGTTTTTTTTCACATCGATACCAAGGGAATTTATTATACTGGCCACATGCACTGTGAAAAAATGTCATTGAAATGATGACGCATTCCTCATCCTAAATTTGCCAGAGATCCGTCTTTTTTTTCACAGAGATTCCTTGTACAGTTGTGTACCACGATACTGCCACTTGGGGCTATTCGTAAAACCTACACTGGTGCATTGCTTTTCAATAACAGTAGTCCAATGTTTAGTTTTACGAGGATCCCTGGTAGATTCAATAGATTTTTGGTTTTTTTACAGTGTGGTCATGATTGCAATATAATGATAATCTGTTGAACTTGATATAATTGTCTTATGGCCATAGGGTATAAGAGGCTCACAGATCTATTACTAAAAAATAATGCAACACTACATCTATGACAGATATTTCTAAACTTGAATCGTTTAAGAATAGAAAATGGTGTGCATCCTTCAGCAGTTGATGGTGTAGGAATGAAAAAAGAAAATCTTAACTGCTCGCTTCTTTTAGCATGAGGGAAGTACCCACACCCTCACCACATAGCTGACATGTCACAACATAGGTGAGAATTAATGCCCAAAACCTCCAGGGGGCAGAAACTGGAACACCTTGTGTTATACTCACATCTACTTCAGATATAAAATCAGGGGCGTAGGAAAAGGGGGGGCAGGGGGGCCTGCCCCCCCCCCAATAATGAAGAGGTTCCCTATATAAGCCTATATAAAAATGTAGCGCCCCCCCCCCCCCAAACCGAGACCCCTGGGCCCCCCCAATAAAAATTTGCTTCCTACGCCCCTGAAAATACCACTTTTCAACTCATGCTGATTAGCTGTCACTGTCTATCTGGTATCTCTGTCTCTCCCTCCAGGTCTCTCTCCCCCCCCCCCCTCTCTCTCTCTCTCTCTCTCTCTCTCTCTCTCTCTGGCATACATCTGTCCCCTGTTGTATATGTATACACTACAATGTACCTTGAACACCTCGCCCATCTACCTTCTCACATCACCTACTCCCTCAAGGTCCTGGGGGATTTGGGAATCAGATCGAGCCTCACCTGAAGGTGTTCACCTTACCACGGACCTGCCTTTACCTTTTCCATGTCCCTTTACTTAACCCCACCCCTATCCACCCATCCCTCATCAAAATCAATTTTTGATTACCTCTTGCCACACCCTATGTTTCACGCCTCCTCCACAGAAGAGGTCAGCCCCCTGGAGGATTCTACACCACCTCCTCCAGTGAGTGTGTCACCGTCAGTTTTGTTGTAAGGCAGTGCAAGGAGCCCCGAGAGCTAAGGACACAGCCCTCAGGGAGGGTTGTGGCCTCAAGCAAAGCTGCTTTGTTTAAAGACAACGCTTTCCAAAATTGTCACAAGAAGACCCCAAGTGCATGGGGACAGAACGTTGACTCAATGCTGACAATTGGTCGACGCGTTTTCAACATTGATCCAATGTTCTTTTTTCACCGTGCCAGAGTGTGAAATACTTGTATAAAGCACATCAATGACAAGTGGGATCAATTGAACTAGCCCGTGCTTTGTCAAATTACAAAATGTGGTAGAAGTGTTTGCATCAGCTATGCACGTGTTAGCTGCTTAATGCATTTATAAAATGGGAGCTGCTCTATGAAGCTACTTTCAAATGATAGATAGCGCTCATAACTTTCAATAGCCCTAGACGTCTTCAATTTGAAAGGTGGTCTGGTGGGTTTCCTCAGGATCAGCTTTGGAACCTCAAGTTTCAGTGGAGTTGCTCGGAGCTTCTCGAAGACAGGCGCTGGTCCAGCCGCTCGTGTCGTTTGCCAGGTCCATTCATTTGTTGCTGTGTTTGCATACTTGGTTGCCCCTGGCGGGCGGGCCACTGGCGCCTCCGCCTTGCCTCCACGGCAAAACAAACATAAATGTGGAGGGCTGTCTGAAGGAAGGCTTCTGGAGAGGTGGACGTTGATTTGTAGGCCTCCACACCAGTGGGACAGCCAGACAGACACACGCCACCCCTCTTATACACGTGCTGTCGCCAGGTTAGGACCAGCCACAACTAATAAACCATCACCATGTGCTTTTAACTGCCCTCCCAAATGCTTTATAGACACGGGAGTCATAGTGATAATGCTGATACATGCTGAGACACAGACTGAAAAAAGTAATATATCTTTTGGTAACTTTCTGATAAGTACTCAATTTCATAGGAAAGAAAAAAGAACAGAGGGATAGATGGATTCCTTTCTACAAGAACAATCCTGAAGAGTACGCAAAAAGTGCTGCATGCATGGTCAGTGGAGGACGGCTCTAAGAAAATACCACGGTCCCACCCCTACTTCACTTGAATCCATCTGTTGCCAAATACTAGTTCTGCCCCCGCCCCTCTCCTCTCCCCATACCCTACATACTACACACCCATTAACTGTCAGTCCAACGTCCATTCCATGCTTCAACATGGAGGTCATGCGTATGGCCTTGACCCTTGACATGTCTTGACCTTCAGTGAGCTGCTCAGCAGTTGGTGCTGACCTTGGATGACCTTGACCAACGGTTCGCGTCAGGGGTTTAAACTCAGGCGGCTAGGGAACTGATAAAATGAGGATAACAGTCAAACGTCGTGACATTAAGTGTGGTCACTAGTGACGTTATCAGCACCGATAACAATAAACATCGATATCAGATGATGTTATTCTGTTCTCATTGATCCTGGGAGTTATTTTTCAATTCCTATTTTCATTCTTTCCCCACACTAACCATAAGTAAAGGCATTGATTTAGTGATGACGGAGAGGGAAATAAAAGGGATAGACCTAAAGGATAGACCTATTATCATAAAATCCTTTCTCAATGGGAAGAAACAATGGAATTTATGCTTCTTCTAGAAGATGTTTTATCATGTAATCAGTCCTTGCACAATAACACGCATGCCTTGAGTTAGTGCATGCAACCAAAGTGGCTGTCATATGATATAGTACAAATTGCATAATGCTAAACGTACATGTACGGCCCGGGATGTACGGTATCTACATTGGAAAGGAGACATCAACAATAATATGGAACACCACATCATTGTCATATCAAATATCAAGGCCAAATAAGAAAGTACTAACTAGTAAATCCCGGCAGGCCCTACTATGTAATATTTATCCAATTTTGAAAGAAAAAAAAACAGACATTATTTTAGACATTCTTTGGGTGTCTGAGCACTTTTACTGTCCTTTCACAATTACTCAGTTATATTCATGTGGTTTACGAAAAGGTATCTATACATTAGTCAAACCATCAATCTATGCTAACTATGACTTCACCTTAAGTCAAATGTCAAGGATATCTTTTTATTTCAGGAAAGAGGAAAGACAAAAAAGGAGCATACTCCATTTACACAGAGTACATCATGTTGCTCTAATGACAGCTCCTTTGAACTCAAAACTCAAATGTGAAGTCCCATTTAAATGCACCACAAATCAGTGTTCACGTCCTATGCTCCAACACTAAGTTAGCAGAAACTAGTTGGAGAGTCAGGTCTAGCAGGAGGATATTTATCCACAGAGACTGTTACAAGTAGGGGTAGGATGGTCAAAGGGGGTCCCAGGCACTGTCTATAATGCACTCTGAGGTTGGGCAGGGACTGTGAAACTGGTCCAGTTCACTATCCATTCACGCGTCATCTGTTACAATGGAGAGGATGGTGATTTTTAAGACATTTAGATTCTAGAGGTTTAGGTTTTAACCTGGGAAAGTACCTAAGGTTGATTGAGTACTGTCGTTGGCATAGCGTGTCTGTGGATGAAGGCTAATGAACTGTGGATGAAAAATGTGTACGCATAGCTGCCTATGGATATGTGCTAGCATTCTGTAGTACAGAGACAAGATATTTCTCATACTAATTTGACTATGTTTAAAGGCTATACTGATGATAGCGTTGAATGCATACGTCAGCTAGGGATATTTCATCGAAAAGATTAGGATCTGGATTCTCACTGTAGCTGACTCACCTTTCATTTCCCTGCTATTCTCCACCCTGAGAAATGACTCATTCTGTACATGGAATTGACTTCCTCTGAATTAGGCAGTTGAGCGAAAAGTGGGGATGTGGTTTCATGACTGGTCTTACCTGAATGTTTCAAAGCTCAATTCATATATATTACTTAGGCCATGGAATTGACAGAAGGAACTAACTGGGAATAGGTTTTTACTTGGGAATTAATTCTGGACCACTCCTGAATCACTTTTCTCACAAATGACCTTTTATCAACAGAACAGAGAATCCCTAAGGTGAGTCAGTTCCGTTTTGGGAATACCACCTCCAACATAACTCAATCCCAATCTTTTAGAAACACCCTCCAGCAGTTCTAGCAAGACTTATCTCCGGTATCATAGTACTGTACAGCATTTAAATAGTAGTTGAACAGTATAAGGCTTTTCATAAATTTAGGTTTTCACAGAACCGAACCAGGATTACCTTGTTCCATACTTGAAATCATTTACTCACAAATTTGTGTAAATCTAATTTTGGGCGCGTTCCAGGAGAATCACGGGAGATCACACATGGTCGCAAATCCACTTAAGGAACATGTATTTTACAGACCACATGTAATAGAATTATTTTTTGATTAAGCCACTTAGTTGTCCAACCATCTAAAATTAATCACAATTTCTCAACATTTCCAAGCGGCAGGTTGTCAAGGCCGAGAATTGCAAACGCCCATTTCCTTTGAGGTAAGCCAGTGTGCATGTACCGAGGGGTCTATGTTGTATTTGTGCATGCACTTCTTCTTTTACAGAAAAAAATACCTGCATGTCTTCATTCACGGATAAAAGCACTGCAGGGGACTGGCGTAAATCCGTGCTTTGGCTGTATTATTTGACACACAGATCCTGCTATCCATTCCTCCTCTACCTATCCCACCAAATTTTCCTATCCACCAACTTCTGCCCATAGCTACCACGTAAAACCTCCACCCCTCACCCTATACGGGACAGAGCCATTGCTAGTATCAAACAAATTAGCTACGTGGCTCATGTAGTCGGGGGCTAGATCAGCAGTTGGCCTCTTTGTATAGTTTACTTTGGTTGGCCCTTCCTAATAGTCTATATGAAGCTATATTCTAAAAATCTATACCTTTGGATAGCAAATACTTTAAATTTAACCAATACATGTATAAGCTTTCCATAGACTTAGTACTTCAAATACAAGAGAAATTAAACTTTAAAAGTTTTCTTAGAGGGCACACATAATCCAGGCTGAGTACGTTCTGACATCAGCACCACATTACATATAATGCGTCTCTGACGCCGTGCACCCCTGGGAAGTGTAAACTGACCAATGAAAAAGAAGTGTGTCAAGCACCGGCAATGTATCATGGCCGCGATGATGTGGTACTACTTGCACACTTTTAAAGTTTGAAGCTCTATATCTAATAAACTATGCATTATTTTATAAATTTCTTGACAAAGACGAGATGTATGGCCTCGTAACATTATTTTGTACCTACATACCCTGTAAATGCCCAACTCCAGACCAAAACAAAGAATTTCTATACCGGCGAGGAGGTCGGGAGATCTCTCACTGACAGTGGAGAAGAATATTGTTATTTCTTAAAAAGTACTGGGAATCTAAAGTGTAGTTTCATTGGATATAATGTGAGATCTAAATCTCCAACTAAATATTCATCATTAATATAAATTTAGATGGATTAGAGGTAAAAAATGCCAGGAGCTATATTGTGCAGCATGATAAAGGCCTAACAACGCAGCCTTGTCACTTGCGTAAGGATATGAGTACAGATTTAAGCCATGGCTGACACAAAGACAGTGACGCACTCCCGTAGAGGGTGGTGCTGTAAACAGTATGGGCTGAGTAAAACCAAGCCATTGTCTCCCTATCAGGCTAATCTCCTCCATTCACACCTAAAACGATGGACAGGTCCTTAAGGTGATTAAGATAGGTGCAGAAGCAGCTTATCAGTCTTATCAATTCCCATTGTTTTCTATGGGTGGAGGGGAAGATAAGTGATTACCCACAACCCTTACACTGCATCTGCGGTCTGTATAACTTATGTAGTTGGACAGCAGAGGGAGCGGAAATCAGGGGTAGGTTTCCAGCCAACACAACCCTCTGCCAGATCCATGATGGCCTCAGGGGGCAGTTACATAACTGATTTCAAGATGGCCACCTCCATACAGGTATGGCACTGTTCCCTATACTACTCCCACACACTCAGTGTTCCCCAGAGGGTCATTCCTGCCGACGCAGGCGCCAGGCGCTCCTTTCAGCCCACTTGGAGACGCGGTTGGCGGCGTCAGACGTCAGGCTTTGTGAGCAGCTTCGTGAGCAGCTCCTGTAAGCGATCCCTGAGCTGCTCCCTCCGCCCCACGAGCACCTCAACCTTGTCCACCTGTCACTCCACATCGCCTTTACCCCGCCGTGATACCGCCGAGCCCAGTGTGGTCAGCACACGGCGAGGCGCGGCCTACGTCACAGCCCAAGATCCACCGGATACGTCACCGCGCAGCCGGAAGTAGCCCCCGCGGCGCGGCGGAAAAGATGGCGTCGCGGATCATCGCCGGTGGAGATAACGATGGACGGAGTAGGGTGGGGGTTATCGGCGCTTAAACTCTTCATGCGGCAGAAATGGACCGACAGGCAGCCCAAATGATCATCACACAGAGGCTGGGATGGTGGAGGTCGGGATGGGAGTCCTGGGCAAATAAGAGTGGGGGGGGGGTCCTAAATGGGTCATATTGAAGGCCATGGAGGTCATGAAAAACATCACCTCGGAATGGCCGACATCTATAGTCTGACCTTGTCCATGCAAAATAAATGAGTAATATTGGCATTCGAGAACTATACAAGAATGTTAGAATCACAAGGGGGTCTTTATCTGCCCCATGTTAGAAAAAGGACCTAATTTCCCTGATTATGGTCACTTGGCAAGTTCAGTCTGAATACATTATATGTACATGCCCAACTGTACATACTTTACCATTGGTCAATATGATGACCATCAATATTAACTGTGCACTATCAGGGTAGAAGTACATCATGGCATGCTTAACATAGGGTGGGACTGTATACAGATGGTACGGGAGGAAAAGGAGACTGGAGGCTTAGACTGATTGATGCAGGCATCGACTGCTTGCCGCTCCAGGCGTCGCGAGATGAACGGCTTCTTCCCCTTCCGGCGGCCGGCCGGGTAATGGACGAAGGTTGCGTCACTAATCGGTTTGAACAGGATTCAATTGCCGACGCGGACCTCAGGCTATGCTGATCTGTGGGTAGGGGCAGAGGGGCTGTCTTCTGGAAGGCTGTAGCCAAGGCCACCTGGCTTGCAGTAGCCCATATATTGCTTCCCCATCTTGCGAAATAATCGTGAAAAAATAAACGCATAGGTACACATGTAAACATGTGCACTGTATACAAAATATAGATTTTAGTTAATCTAGTATCGTCGATTAACTTGAATATTGGTATGTTAGGATGCTCACTGTGCTAAAGGTGTTACATGTAGCTGTGAAAGATTGGAACAAAGGGAAATATATATTGCTGATGCTGTTTACTATTACATGTATAGTAGATGGTGCAGCGAGATGTTGTCAACTCCGTGACGAATAGGTTAGCAGTGATTAGGACTACCCCTACTCTAAGCCTCCTTACTTTAGCCCACAGGACCTCGCTAGGTGATGCCCATTTGCCAGTGGTCAAATGGCTTTCGCGTGGTCAATCACTAGGTTTAGAGCAAGTGGCTATCTTTGCGCTTGGTTGTGTTGGTGAGGATTAGACACAGGTCCAAGTGAGATTAGCCAAGCCACGACCTATCCAGGACAGGATTCCTACACACCAACACCCGATAATGGCAAGGAGATGGGGAAAGATGGTGTGTCCCGTGGTGTGTATAGAGAGGCCATTAATCAGGATGGACTGACTATTTGTACCACCAAACAGAGCATCTATATGCATTGACATGAAAATGAAAGAGGACATCGACATAACTGAGATGCACATGTATGTCATACCCACATACATAATATAGTCTAGATCATGTACCCACCCCAACGTGCACATCTCTGAAAATTCTATATCAGGCCAGTTTTCAAACCCAACCCATTAACCCATCATGTAGGTGTTACTGTCAATTGAAATTATATCCAGCAATTCATTGTGTGGCCCGGCAAGGGGCATGGAGGTCATACATTCTTGAAAGCGTAGCCTGGCACAAACTGCCATTTCTCATGACTACATATCAGAGAAGCCTTCGTTACCGGTAGCTATTTGACATACTTACGGGTACCGGTAAGTGGTCTACAAATGTACTTACATAGAGCTTACATGGAAAAGACCGAGGTCTATGTGGTATATTTTTCGACATAATGGTAAAGACATGGCATGGTAAGTACAATGTAGACGACGAGGTTAAGTGTGAGGGACATTGTGGTCATGGAGACCCGTTGACAGAGATCTACATGATGTATAACTGTTCACATCTTTGTTTTTAACAATATGGTGTCACAATCATCCATACCCACGTAGGCCCTGATTAAAGCATTCCTTTTCCGTCTTTATATTTACAATTTCTTGGTCATATTCCATCACCTGCCTTTCCTCCTCTTCCTGCTCACACCAGTATAGGCCTACCCCTTTTCAAGATCCTGCCCAGCGTCAGAAGTTAAGCCGGCTGGATCCTTATTGGCCATCAGGCAGGGTAGTGTGCCGGAAGGATAACGCCCCATGTGCGCGCGCAGATTTGTCGTCTTACTGAGGCGCCCTCTTGTGGTAGATAGTTGAGTCAGCGACCTGTGAGTTGTTAGGACATGTAGTTTGATCGGGGAAGGGGTCATTTATGGTTATTGGAGTGCATGGTGCAGAGGGGGCATGTGTGCAAAGAAGGGGGGGTCAGGATGTGAACTATGCTGTATGTGGATTGGAAGCGATAGGTCATGGAGCAGGTCCATCTATGACGTTGCGCCCTGCCGAGCGACTCAGACGCCGGCAACCAGCGTCCCGTCTCGCGCGCATGCGCCCTGATGCTGGCCATGTCACACGAAATCTGCGCCCACTATCACTTCTCCTCGCACCAGGTGGCGCCAGTAGGCCCGGGTGGTGGGAAGGTGGGGGCTGGGGGATCGGGTAGGGTGGGAGGGGAGAAGGTAGACATGGGTGAGGGGGGAGGACACCTTGTCCGGAAGTCGCAGTTGTGGCTGTGCAGTAAACGACATTTGTAGACGGCGGCGTCCCCTAATTCTAAGTGACGTTGAAGTGTTGTTAATGTACATTAAGGGAGGATCTGGTTTGCTTTGGCCCTGGATGAAATATCGCCAGTGAAATCGAGCGCGACAAACCCTTATACCACTCAAGAGTTGGGCCTGCTCCCAGCGGCTTAACCAAGGCAGGGCCATGTTCACTTCAAGTGGTCGTCTCTTTTAATCCTCCGCCATCAAAACATGACCCTGATCTTTACTTCATGTGAACCTGAGATGTCTTAGATAAAAACAGTTTCAATTTCGCTCTGAAGAATATCCCAAAGCACATGGCATTTGGCCGTCTCAAGCATTTTAAGATTACATTTCTTGTACATGAAGGAGCGTCATATATAACTGAAATATCTGGATTAATGTGATCCATGTCACACTTGGTCTCTGTACATGGCCCTGAGGCAGGCAGAAGCCGAGAACCCTGATGCTAAACTCTTAAGATCTCTATCGCTAAGGTCGGTGCAGGAGGCGAGGGGGCAACGGGACGGTCACGACCCCTGGTGACACTGCAGTCGGAAGTGATTCCGGAAGTGGCGGGGTCAGGGGTCGTCGTCATGGTGACACAGGACGCGCAAGGTCGTCGTTACCACTGTCAGCAGATCCGCTGCCTCTGCTCCTTTAGTACACATACTGTCCTTGCTCATCGTACCACAGCTGCTGCTACTGCTGCTGCAGCTGCGATCACTAGTTGTTCCATCCATTGATGACTTGGTCTCAGCGTTTCCACGCATACACGTACATGCATGTTCTTCTGGAGATGATCCAACTCTGGAGTAAATAATGATGTGAATATAACATCGTAAATTATGATAAATTATTCAACATTGCTAATAAAGAGTAACTCAGTGTATGTGAAAGTAATATCCTGTAGAGCCATATACATTGTAGATAGCAGAGGCGTAGGAAACGGGAGGGGGCAAGTTGCTCGATCGGGGGAACTATTGGCTTATGAAGGGGATATATACCTCCTTAGCCCCACCTTTTCCCACGCCAGTGTATTGACTATCTGTCACCTAGCAATGTGCTCCAACCTATGTATCAAATGAAAAGAGACCGTGGATGAGGATACACCAGGTGGTGGAGGTTATAGCAGGTATCGATTAAGCCAAAATCCCGTAAGGGCCAAATAACCCATGATGCACCAATGTAATTCCAGCACTGCCTTGTCGCAGCAGGTCTGTATCAATCCTGCAGTTTAACCCCTGATGAGCCAGCGATCCAGCGCTGTATCGATGCATCAATCCGACAAACGATCAGAGTAGATTCATGAACTGTTCGCCCCTGAAAGGGTTAATCTCCAGGGCAGGGTTAGGTCTGAGGGTGATGGAGGGAGAAGCTTGGTGACACAGACTGTGGACGACACTTACCAGACCCAGTCTAGATGACTCAGTGAGACTCCGGCTCCTAGTCTATTAGCAGCCCTGTGAAGTTGGTGACAACCCTGCATCTCACACATAGCAACGAGACATTTGTTGGTGGAGGGGGTTCGAGGGTATGTAGAAAGTGAGTGTATGGGGGAGCAAGTTCCTGTGAACTGTAGGTGAGTGAAGCTGGCTCGTGAAGCTTGACAGGGAATAACAGACAATTAATACCAGCATCCTTGCTTCTGTAAATTCTTTAACAACAACATCAATACAGGAAAGGTAGAAATCACAATGTGATATTTTGTTAGTGACATTTTGACGACAGCACACCATGCCCCCCCCCCCATTCGCTTTGAGGCCCTCTTAAAAGATCGTATAGTCTCCAGAGTCCAGGGAGGGAGCCACCGTGACTGGCTACTCTTGTTTTATTTCCACAAGTGATATGTACTTCCATAAGTCTCATGGATCATTGCACTTGAAGATCTGTGTCAGAAACTGTAAATAATCCTAGGGTAAGATGTTATAGGTCTTTTTTCATTGTATCTCTGTTCACGCAGTCTGTTCCCATCAAAATGCACATGCAGTCGACCCTTGCAAGGTAAGTCCAAATATAATAGAAAACCTAGCAGTAGTTCCAGATTTTCTGTCTGATGTAATGAGGGATCTCAGGAATCAAAGGATCGAGGAAATGAGGGTTGACTGTGTATCGTTTTAGCAAATAGATCCTTTATTATTTAAGTACCATCGGGAGTATGGAAACCTTTAGATTCTCAATAAGTTTTAACACCACCCCAGGCCCTTCTTTATATATTGACGCCTGGAAAGTCTGTTGTGTTTGCTGTACGAAAAAGACAGTATTAATTATCCCAACAGGTATATGTACACCTAAAAAGCTAAAATGACGAGCTTCATCTAACACGGTTTCTGATAATAACATTGACACAGATAAATGTGTTGGTACAGATATTTAAAGCTTGTGTCATTCTACTTTGCTGATCTTCTGGTGTTTGCCATATTCTATCAAATAATATTCAATTAAAACAGAAACAGAACTTTAGACAGGTTAACCGATAAAGATAAACCGTGATACTATACACATGTATGTATATCATATGTTTAATCTTGACATGTTTCAAATGCTTTATTTCTTTATAGCATTATCATATCTGTCTGTCAACACCACGAAAGCAAGCAACACTACAACCAGAACCACAAGCACTATAATGCTACCACCACCTTTACCCCCACCCAACCCCCTCCACCACCACCTCCTCCAGGGCGGGATGCCGTTGCTGTGATCTGCGACACATGCAGGATGAAGACATGGTGGCTGGGGTTACCCGACCCCCCGGGCCGCCCTGTCACATCTCATACACTCCCGCACCGCCCCTCCACTCCTCCAGCACTGCCCGGCAGGCTGGCTCGGCCCGAATTAAACACATAAACGGAACCAGCTCGCCACCAAAGCGGCCGGCAAATACGAACCAACTGTGGCTAGAAAAACACAGACTAATAGATTCGTGCGCGCCGCCCGCTAACGTGGTAAGCACGCCGCCTAATGCAGACTGACGTGGTGGGGGAGGACGTCACAGACACCCTGGAGGAAAGAGGCTCTAAGGATGGAGACTATAGGCCTACATGTATACTGATGGTGGTGTGAAAGTTGAAAGCCCTACAGAAATCACCTCTTCTGAAAGAGTGCTACTATGGCAGCTGATCATTCTGAAAAAGTGGGATTTGCTTAGATGGGAGATCCTTTTGGTTTATCTTATATCATATAAGCCATGATTTTCAAATACCAACTTCATATTTATTTATTTCCTATCAACCTGCTCATGACACAGCTACAAATACCAAATGTAAGCACAATACGCCATGCCTCATTAACTCATGTGGCTTCTAAGGTGGCTTCTCGAGAACTTCTTATCTTTAGATACAACATTCTCGGGTGAAATGGTTTTGACTAAGTCGGCAACATTCAGGTGGTTTTTTTTCTGTAAATGTGAATGTATCAAACGATTCTCTATATTGCATCGATTCTTAACTTACATGCAGTGAGTTTCATGATATCCATCATGGCTTCACTGCGGCCAACTACTACCACTCTGCGGTGTATACATTCTTCATGCTCACCATGGCCAAGACCAACTACCTCTGCCCTGTATTGTTTATTTATCTCTTTTTTTTGTAATTGCCATGGCTCAGGTAAGGCCAATACATACAACTAGCCAAGGCTGACTACAACTATAGCCA
Source organism: Acholoe squamosa (assembly GCA_949317995.1). NCBI lineage: Eukaryota > Metazoa > Annelida > Polychaeta > Phyllodocida > Polynoidae > Acholoe > Acholoe squamosa. The sequence goes on along the minus strand of OX439041.1, from coordinate 59,638,615 downwards.
ACAGTTGGTTTGCTGAAGGTAACTAACACTGCGTAACTGTGGTTTTTATAGTGTTCATCATGACTTCACTAAGAAAGATTACAGCCTTTCTGCAGTAGCTTTGATAGTGTTCACTGCCCTGCAGTACCGTAATCTCCCGCGTATAAGGCGCAGCCCGCATATAAGGCGCACCCAGAGTTTGTAAATATTACCAAATAAATCAAAAATTCATATCTTTTGTTCTACTGAATGGATTTTAAAAATTCAAAAAGCTACGTGTACCTAGGGTCCCCCAGACCCCTCTGGCCAACATTATGTCCTATTAGGACTTAGGGGAAGTGTAACATATCAAAAGAAAGGTCTTGGTATCCCCCTTGTGGATTTGGGGATAACTAAAACCCCTCGTATAAGACGCGCCTTATATGCGGGAGATTACGGTAGCTTCTATGGTGTTGGCCATGGCTTCCCTCGGGTCAAGTACCACTGCCCTGCAGTGGCTTCTATATTGTTTGCCATGGCTTCCCTAAGTTCAACTACCACTGCCCTGCAGTGGGTTCTATGGTGTTGGCCATGGCTTCCCTAAGTTCAACTACCACTGTCCTACAGTGGCATCTATGTTGTTTGCTGTACATAGCTTCCCTCAGGTAAACTATACCTGCCCTGCAGTGGCTTCTATGTTGTTCGCCATGGCTTCACTAAGTTCAAGTACCACTGTACTGCAGTGGCTTCTATGTTGTTCGCCATGGCTTCACTAAGTTCAAGTATCACTGTACTGCAGTGGCTTCTATGTTGTTCGCCATGGCTTCACTAAGGTCAAGTACCACTGTACTGCAGTAGCTTCTATGTTGTTCGCCATGGCTTCACTAAGGTCAAGTACCGCTGTACTGCAGTAGCTTCTATGTTGTTTGCCATGGTGTCCCTAAGGTCAACTACCGCTGTACTGCAGTAGCTTCTATGTTGTTTGCCATGGTGTCCCTAAGGTCAACTACCGCTGTACTGCAGTAGCTTCTATGTTGTTTGCCATGGTGTCCCTAAGGTCAACTACCGCTGTACTGCAGTAGCTTCTATGTTGTTTGCCATGGTGTCCCTAAGGTCAACTACCGCTGTACTGCAGTGGCTTCTATGTTGTTTGCTGTACATAGCTTCCTTAATGTCAACTACCTCTGTACTGCAGTGGCTTCTATGTTGTTCACCATGGCTTCCCTAAGTTCAACTACCACTGTCCTGAAGAGGGTTCTATGGTCTTGGTCATGGCTTCCCTAAGCTCAACTACCACTGTCCTGCAGTGGCTTCTATGTTGTTTGCTGTACATAGCTTCCCTTAGGTAAAGTACCACTGTCATGCAGTGGTTTCTATGGTATTGGTTATGGCTTCCCTAAGGTCAACTACCACATGTTCTTTGACCTGGTGGCCTTTTCAGTGTCCACCATCATCAATGACTTTGCTAAGGCCAATTATAAACGTTCTGCGATGGCTTCTATGGCGTTTCCCATGGTTCATTAAATCTAAATACTTTTACCCATATTGCACCACAGTGAACACTATACTGCCAACCCCTCCATCTGCAGCAATCGTTTGACAGGTCTCGTTCGAGGGTTAGTCTCTTGAGACGGCGAGACCCCGGGAGCAGACGGTATTTAACCGACAGAGCACTAGGCCCTCAGGTTATCGACACGCGTTGCCTACATCCTACTACTAGCCCCTCCCCTCCTAAATGATCCCCTAAACTAAGACCACACACCCCTTGTCCGCGTTCCCTGCTGAGCGCCGACAGCGCTCCCCCTCGGGCGGTGAATTTTACACCAAAATGTAGTCCCCCTCCATCGTCGCGTAGACCACCCAGACTCAGGGCCGCCTCACTCACGTCCGGGACTATGTATCGGTCCGCCTGTGGGGAAGGAGCCAAAAGACACCAAACCTCTCATCCTCTGTCTTTTCTTCTTCTTGGAAGCAATTGTAAATCATGTTTGTGAAGTTTGTTGTTTTTGTTGGCACTTCCATCATTGTCTTTTTATTTACAATGACACCACTTGGTGACAGGAATTATGTGAACTTGCGTGTATTGGTTACCTTTCAGTGAAGGTACTAAAAAAAATAGTGTTAAACCTACCCCGCCCACAGACTTACGGTGTTTGGGAGGGGGCCATGGAGTTGTCATCAAGTTGAAACTATTAACTGCCTACTTCTGTGCGGCCTTCCCTAACTGATGTTCCACACTTTGCCATTGGCATAGATCAGGCATTTAGTGGTGAGGCAGGTAGCCATCGTCAGGTATCAGAGCTTATTACCCATCCAACTCTAGATCCCACAGGATGCTCCGACCCTGTGACCCCCTACCCCTTCTAGCTCACACTCCCAGTCGGTGTAATTTCAGAAAAGCATACTCGATATTGCAGTTATACTCAGAGTCAGAGCTACCATTTTTGGGGTGAATTCTGTAATTCATAAATCGCCCTACACGTCAAAATTAAATGACTTGTTTCTCTGTACCAATCCTATTAATATTGTGAATAATCTTATTATTCCAGTCCATAAACTTGTGCTTAAATGTCATGGGTATTTATGGTTATCTTGAGCTCTTGTCATTTGTAATTCCCCATTTTAATTGTTGAGGTACACTTGTACACCCAGCATTCTCCATCCCTTGACCCCACTCCCAGAAGATATGGCCCTGGAGGGATCAGCTTCTATCATCACATCATGGAGGAGGAGCAGGAGGAGAAAGGCGTCCAGGGGGACGCCATCCGCTATGGAGGAGTGTAGAGGAAGACGCTGGTGAAAACCCCGCGCGGTGGTTGTCGGGAGTACCACCAACGAAGCTGCTGCTTTCCCCGACAGCGCGGCGAGACTTCCAATTTGGTGGGCGAGAAATGGCGAGAGCTGGGGATGATGGGACGAGCACTTCAAAGACGCCGACAGTCATGGCGGCCATCAGAGGACGCGGGTCGGTGGGGGAGTGATAAAAGCTACATTTCTGCTTTTATTGAAATAAACTGCGGCGAGAGGCTGTGACTCACATGTACAGACAGAGATGGGTGAGTGGAAGCTGTGGCAAACTGTTCACAACATTATTAGAAGGGTATAATGTTTATTTCAAAAGCTTTATTTAGTTAATGAACTTAATAAAACTCATGATTGTGAAGCCTAAAGTAGACACACATTATCACGAAATTATTGTCGTTTTTATTATTATTTTTTTCACTCTTCCCTTTGTATAACTGGTGATATATACGATAATGTATACCCAGAGTAAGCTTCACCATGTCTTATCCACTAATTCGTGCGACCCACCTGTTCTTTCGAGTGAGTTGAAAGCCACATAACTCTATCCCCCACGTCCTCCAGACCCGAGTATCCAGGGCCTTTGGTGTGTAGTGACCCTTGATAGTCTCTGGAGACAAATAAACCGTCTGTAATCAGGTCGGCTCCGCCTAAAACGAGACCAAAGTTCTCAAACCTGAATGTGTAGAATATAAGGAGACAACTACAGTTTATTACGACTGTTACATGTATACTGAAATGTGCTGGTAACAAAACAGAGCCACGTTATACATGTAGATCTAGTTGATCTTTCTTCAAAACTGATTTAAAAAAAAGAACATTTTTTAGGCGATGTCTTAGTCAATCTAGTCATTCGTGAGTCATTGTGGCTCGTTGTGAGTCATTGTTGCAGTTGAAAGAAATTGCAAAATATAAACTCCTACTTACTTGACCTAATTTTTCAGCATTTTTTCTCAAGCACGCAGTTTTTAGTTTTAGCCTCATCTAAATATGGGAGTCATTACATAATGGCAACTCCATACATCTATTTAACTCGAAAAGCGAGTTATAAGGAGACCCCTGGGGCCCTGTACTTTCAGTCATTTTGGTGGTGTGAATAAGTTTAAAAAAGATGGAAATTGTGTATATAAGAGGCATAATTACTTAATGAATTTGTAGTGCCATTAAAGGAGGAGATGTAGAGGTCTTGCAGGAAAAGGTATTTGATTACAAAGTTTTGTAAATTTTGAGCAATTGTCAATATTGTACAGACTCAGTTGCTGGGCAGCCATAAGACACTTTTTGCCTCCAGTGGTGAAGCTATATGATGTTGATCCATGTATCAACTTTCCCGCCTTTTTTGGCAATGTGGTGTGAATAGCACAGTTTTGGCAGGAGTTATGCGAATAGTGGCTTGGTGGTGCGAATAACCTGGGTGAGGGAGTGCTGATGCAACAGGATGAGTGCACCACTCATGGGAGCCAATCACAGGCCCTTCACTTTTCGGGTTATCAGCAATTTACATTTCTGCAATATATTTCAATATACTACAAACGCCCCCATGGCATATTTTCTTTAAAAAAAAGTGAAGTTACCCAAGTTAGGTTTACATGGATTGTTCACATTCATCGCTTTCAAAACCACAGTAGCTATGGGCCCTCTGCGTCCAAACCAGCATTTGTCCATCCTACCCCCCCCCCCCTTTGCTTTCTGCCTATCCATCCACCCATTGCTCGAGCTCTCCCCATCCTATTGTATAGAGCTCACACAGGAAGCGCTGCCCGGAAGCTGATACAGCGCTCATCGGCGATCCCCACTGCGCAGCCTGCGACACAAAAGCCGACAATAGTCACTCCCTGAGACGCTGCAGTCCAAATCCCTGACGCCATCATCGAGCTGCTCCCCACTCCTGCTCCTCTGAGCCGCCCCTGACAAAGTGTGACGTCACAATGGGCGTAGGGCGGCGGTGCGGATCGGGCGTCATTGTGAAGGGTATGAATTCTGCCTGTAGTTGGCGCGCTCGATAAGCGGGTGACGCTTAGTGGCGCTTTGTGGCGCTAAAGACGCCTGTACGGCCTCTGTGGGTCTTACTTCCCCTCCACTGGTCAACTTGACAAGCGCCGCTGATGTCACTGTGGGCGCTGTGTCCCACCCCTGCTGTCTGATAAGAGGACAGAGACGTCACCCCAGCCTCACCATACATCCCTTGTAATAACCCACCCTTCTCTCCGCCCACTGTCCGACTTTACTCTGCCTCTTCACCAGCTCCCGGGTCACCAGCTACTCTGCATTCCCAATCTGGCCACCACAGGCCCCTGTGGTTATGGGGCTTGGGAGGCAGAGCGGCAGATTTCTGGCGTCTGGCGTCAAAGAGGACAATGAGAGGACCACAAGGGATGGAGCTCTGATATCTGGAGGATCTCAGTCTGCTTCTTGCCGAATTGTATGAGTAGCATGGATATCCCCCCGATATCCCCTCAAACCCATACCCCATAGGGACCATCCATAAATTACCTCAAGAAGTCGTATATGTCCGTACAGGGGGAGGGGGGGAGTCTTGTGCCATTTTGGCATACTCATATGTGGTGCAGCGTATGTGGTTTTAACAATCCCTCCTCCCCTTCACACCTTCAAACTCATGATGCAAAAAAAAAACTGAACCCATAGATCCTAACCCTTCGTCTTTGAAAAAGGAGCTAGAAGAATGTAAGTATCTAGAGGAGGGGGTCTGGAGGTTACCCCCCTGGCGACTCAACAAACCTAGAGGCCAAAAGTAGGCATTCTCACTCAATCAGTCTGCTGGTTTTTGAGGATACCAGAGTCCTGATACCCTCTCAAATTTAACTAAGCCCCCCCCCCCCCCACCCTATGCCCGCCCCATATAAATGAGATCTCATTGTGTCTGGATGAATCGCATGGGAAAAAAGAGTTTGCAGATATGCCCATTCATTATAACATACAGGATAGAGTCCCCCCCCCCCTGGAAAAAGAAAAGTATTTTATATTTTTGTACCGTCAAATTCTTTCTGTTCGTACACTCCCCTATGATGTCCATCGACCATTGTCCAGTAAATACCGAATTTTAGTGCCTTTACCATCCCTTGTCCCAAAGAACACCGACCCCATACCACACACCCCCATGCTCTATGTCAAGCGCACCACGCGTAATTTACTTTCCGGCCGTCTCGCGTGTAGCGTAACACCTTGACCGACAAATTTAATGTAATTTTCAAAAGCTGATATTTGATTTCCGTCGAGCGTTTGGCGCTGGCCGGCCGCGCGCTTGTCCGTCGCTATTTGGCCGCCCATCGGTCACTGCCGCTGATGGCTGCTGCCCCCGCCATCTGGCGGGCAGGGGGCGGGGGACGTTGGACGCTGGACAGCCGCAAACCTAATCAAGGACCTTTCATGGGTGGACTTTTATGAATATTGCCACCCATTGGAAGCGACCGCTAAAAGTGTTTGCGGCCACGCCGACATGAGGTTATCATGTTAGACCTCGCACACTCTCGTGTTTGGCGCCGCCATCGCTCGACGCGCCACCTCCCGGCGACGCTGGCCGCACGTCTGGCCAGCATCTGTCGCCCTAGGCGACTTCCGGGCGCCGACCCGCCCCGGCGACAACTTCATTTCCAATGAAATCCGACGTGGAAATCCAGTTAGCGCAAATTAAGGGATGAGCCCCGGAATTTGCTCTCAAAGACGACGCAGCGCCGCAGCGTTTACCGGAAGCGTGTGATGTGCGTAGCAGCGGGTGCCGACTGCGTCCGGGGGCATCGGACCGCATGTTGAAATGGGATAATGCAATAATCTGGTTTTCAGGGGTGAGCTGCTCCAGAGCTACTCTCCTAGGCTGCGCAATAGAAGTGTGGTAGTGAGGAAGGGGGAGTAGCTCAGTAGGGTAAAGAAATGGGGGCTGTCGACCACCCCGACTCTACACACGCGCTGACTCCGCGGGGTACGCGCTGCTCACATTCTCCGCCGTCCCATTGGACGCGCCCCTGAATAGTCGGAATACAGCGTTTAATTGATCATTTCAGTGGGAAGCTAGGGTCCCGTGTTGCCTTCCCAGCGGCACAAGGTATCTGTCGGCAGGAGGCCGGGTGGTGATGGGGAAGGGCAAGCATCGGATTTGAAGGGGGTGCATAATCTTGGCCTTGGGGTACCGGTAGTCCATGTATTTGGGATTTTATATGGGGATGACGGTGGGGATGTAGTTGGGGGGGGGGGGGGGGGGTTGCAGAGACACACGGCCAGCCGCGAAAAGTGAGGACAGGTCGAGTTAGTGGTCTAGACCTGGAAAAGAGGGGTGGGGAGTGGGACATGTCGGCGTGTTAGCGGCTGGAGCTGAGGATCCCAGCAGGGCCAAGTGTCAGCATGCCTGGGTGAAGACCCAGCAGGGTGGTCCCACATTCCTCCAGACCCTGACCGGCGCCCAGACGGCGTCTCCCGGCGCCGGAACCGGAACCCTGGCCACCGCCCTATGAAACTTCTCCCACAGCCTCCATGCTCTCTCCATAACCCGCACGCCGACGTCGTTTCCGGTCGACTGCGCGCTCTTCCTCCGCTACACAACAGCCATCATATCGCCTTAGACCAACGTAGGACTTTACAGAGACCACAACCTACCCTGCAGACATGTTATGTATTGTTTGTGAAGCGCCTCCCCCGCACCCTAATCCGTCCGTCTCTTATCAAGTTAACCCCAGGGCCCATCCAGTCTGCAGGTCGCCTAGGGCGAAATTAAATCCGCCATGTTGACGTAGAAAAATACACAACGACAGGTGTACAGCGTGTGTGGGATGACATCAGTGACGTAACACAACGGTGATGACGTAGTGTGTAAAGTCTGGACGTCGTGTGGTCAGTGGCGTCAATTCGCCATGACGACACGGCACTGATACCCCATAACACCCGGTTATCTCGCATAGATAGTGGGCGATAATACGGGTGACGGACACGTCAATTAACAAGCAATCAGCAGCTAATTTGTCGACTGCTTATCTGAGAAGGTTCGCAGTCGGAGCTCGAAGACTGACAGCGTCTTGGCGATCTGACGTGCGCGTCCTGACATGACGTGTCGAAGACGTCACGCACCTGGAGCCAGATCTGAACCGAGGCTCTGTGGAAAATTCCTTTGTTTTAGGGTGCCTCTCCTCTATCCCTTTCAACACTTAATGATCACTAAAGGTAAATCAAGTAAATGTAAAAGGTACATCGATGAGTCAAAAAAGAATCGAAAGAAACAACTCTCAAAAGTCGGCGTTTTGAGCCCTGCTCCAAGGAACTCATAAAGAAGGTCAACAATAGATTGTTTAAATTTAGCAAGATAAGAGACCTGCTGACACGTGAAGTGGCTATAACTGTATATAAAACTACAATAATGTCCCTTTTCGATTACGCATCATTTATCTATATAGAGGGGTTAACCAACGCTATACAGACAAACTGCAGAGACTACAAAATAGGGGTCTAAGAATCTGCCTTTGTATACCTGTCAGAGAGGCTTCTATAGATGAGCTGCACAAAATAGGCAGTGCACCAAAATTGGGTAAGCGCCGAGATGAATTGTTGCTGAGTTTGATGTTTAAGTATGCCAAAACTGGTCAGTATGTTGATAGGGACCCACCTGGTACAGACACTTGGAGAAGCAGACGCACTCGTTTCAAGTACAAACCAAGGTTGAAACGTGAGTTTGTGAAGCATTGTCCCCTATATCGGGGTAGTAAACTATGGGATAACCTTAGTTCTAAGGTTCAAGATTCTGACACTAAATCTAAGTTTAAAACAAGGATTGGTTGTATTGAGAATCTGTATGAAATAGATAAAGGTGACACATTAAGTGATCATTCTGATAGTGATGGCAGTCTCCTCTTTGAGACTGACACAAGTGTAACTGAATAGTTTCATGTGGAGGTTTTTCAAGTCTTATCTTGCAAATGTGTGCTACATCTGTTTTTTTTTCTTAAATGAACCCAATGTATGATACCATATGTTTCTGTTAGCCTTACTATACTCCCTTGCTCTTAATATGTTTAGCTTGTATGAGTAGTTGTTTTATTAGTACTTTGTATTACTGCAACACCTAGAAGCCCTGTTGTATCTGTATCTTATCCTTCTTATTTGTTCTATGTTTTTATTGTGAGCTAGTCAATAGTCATGTTTACCTTAGTTAATGTGTGCTAGTCAGTAGCCTTTATAGCCTTAGTCATATTGTGTCATTACTTGTACTAGTTCATATTAGTCCATTATTCATATTTTGGCAACAAGTATCAATATATACTAGTCCTTTTTACTTGGTGTCAAAATGGTATTTTTACAGTGATACTCTGTTACTCTCATTTTCATATTTTCATCATATCATCATTGCCTAAAAACACTTGTGTAGATTGATATTAGAAATTTCAGTAGTATGAACATTTACTGTTACAGGTTGACTCAGTGAACTTATATATTGAGCAAATATCATAATCACTTCATTCATGTTGTGCAATTTGCTCAATAAAAGGGCTGGCTTTGTTAGTGCCAGCTCGCAAATGAAAAAAAAATGCTCCCCATAGACACCTCAACTTAAAGAGTCTAGACTGCCTTGCCACCGCACACACTGGCTGGGCAGCCTGTATGTATTTAGCAGAGTATTGTACTGGACACCTGTGCATACCACAGGCAGCCCCCAACAGGCTGGCAGTGGGATAGGCCAAAAGTGGTAATGTGTTAGAGTGATGTGGAGTGTATTCTAATCACATTATACTACTTTTGAACTCATCAATCACATTCTACCTGTCTTAGACAACAAAACCAGATTTTACTTTTGCAAGATGAATTGATATAGTTGAAATCACTCACAAATCAAAGGCATCATCTGAATAAATTAAATTCCAGACAATTGATCATTGTGGAAAACTGGCACCGTAACTGATATGCTTTCTACTATAAAGAAGTGCATAGACTTCATGTTAGTGAAATTTTATAATCAAAATCTGGTTCATTTTGCTTCACGCTATAAAAATGTTACTAGAGCATGTGGTTCCAATCAATGCAAAGCATGATCAAAACTGCTATACTATCAACTAATTAACAGTTTATACTTTCTATATCTAAGGCAAAAAAAAGGTTTATGGTCACCCGACCGTCCTCAGCCAAAAGGGGCCGTCCTCAGATTTCTTTTAGATTTTTTTTTTCCATTTTTGAAGATTTTTTTTCAAAATTTTCAATTATTTCAAGTTTTCATGTTTTCATGTGAAAACTTTGATTCCACATAATTTTCTCATATTTCATACTGGAAACGATTCTTTGTTATAATAACCATCGAAAACCTGGCAAAGTATGACCTTAGGCCTTAGATGTAAAAAAAAAAATTAAAAAAAAAATCGGACCTACCTGCCTCAACTTTTTGGACCATGTTACCGGAAACACAGCTTCTTTTTTTTTGGGCCTAAGTGTGCACATCCCCTTTCATAATCAAACCAGTATAACAGTAAAAACAGCTTTTGAAATCATGGAAAAGGGGCTTTGCTTACACTCTAAAAAATGTGTTTTAACTAAAACATATTTTACCAAAACACTTTTTGGTAAAACACATTTTCATCATATAAACACTTTTCCTAAAACACTTTACACTTTTCCTGCAAAAGTGTTTAGGTTTATAAAAGTGTTTTAATACTTGGTTCCAATCCAACTCACCAGGTGGCAGGGGCCACCTATGATGGTACTATTGTAACATTGATATGGACACAAATGTCTGAATTTAAGTATAAATGATAATGATACACAGCATCCTGATAGAACGTCACATTTACACTTTACCTTAGAATGGATTTGTAAAAGAAATATCTAAAATTACCTTCTCAATACCTTGATTCCAATGTTACCCATGACAAACACCCATTTTGTAACATTCAGGATTAATACATACATCCCAGTCCTAAACTCTCTGACTAACTCTGTGCATCAATGTGTTTGAACTCATCTTGACTGTAGGCCAAGCCTGGTAAGCATGGAATCAATGTTGATAACTGGATGATGAATATTCATCAACTTGCTATCAACATAACTTCAATATTCTCTACCTGTAGAGAGACAGCAATATGCAGTACAAAGGACTCACTAATCCTAAAACTGGGACCATGGGTTATAAATAAGGAAAATGAAATAATAGCAAGGGCATAAATTTGCCTGAAGCTCATTTTAAATGCTTTCTGAACCTAAACACTTTATTCTCAGAATCATTTAAACACTTTTTCATCTAAAACACATTTTAATCAAAACACTTTTGAATTTTTAAACACTTTTGAGAAAGTGTTTTGTGTTTTGCCCAAAAATGTGTTTAACAAAGTGTTACAAGAAAGTGTTTTAAATACAGGTAAAAGTGTTTAAAAACAAAACACATTTTTTAGAGTGTAATATGGAGTAAATTCAATGATTTCTTCCAAATGCCCCCATGATCAGAGTTCTGGTATGAACAAACCAAACCATAAACATTACATTTTATTTCACTTTTGAAATGCATATGTATAGACAATCTTAAATTTTAAAAAATAATGAAATTCTGGATGTAGGAACTAAAGATGATCATGACCCTTTAAGTTTAAGAATATTCTCTCATCGGCGTTTCTGTTGTATTATAACTCTAAAGAGGGTTACTCTCGAGTTTGACTATTGTATATGAAGATATTCTCTGTGAACATGTTGAGCACTGCTTTACCTGCTGCAAATGTATAGTAGAATGATAGAGATGATCTACTTATAATTTGAAACTCCATGATTTAATATCTAACTATTATACAATAAAGCCAAACCCTATGACCTTGACGCATTATCTACGATAAGCATGGACAGATCTAAACAAATGGATAAAACTCAGCAGGTATGCCAATAGTATACATATCAGCAAGTTTGAGAAACGCTTTGTCACTGACTGAACATAGGCCTATGCCCGCATACTGCTTAATTGAGTCAAATATCTACACCATTCCAATTGCGCTCGGCGAATTAAAACAAACAACCTGAGAATTCTCGTAATTGAATATGACATTTATTTGCACCAAAACACACATATAAAGCAACCAACACCTTCCCCCCAGACGGAAATTTATTTAGACATCCACAGCGTGAAGTGAGGTAGCCAAAACCGAGAAGCTCCCTTTGGCTACTTCCACAAAGCAAACAGCGAAAGGCCAAACTAATTAAGCAGTTAGCAGAGGACAAACACGACTCGACGCTTTGAAGACGTATTAGCTGTACAAAGTCTTGATGCATGTGAAGTCGCTGAGTTTGTTTTTCCTGGGATCCACCGCTCACCGCGCCAAGTGCAGGGTGAGCTCATGAACAGCTCAAGCCCAGGAGCAGCTCGACCCTTGTGACGTCATGTTGCGAGGACCAACATGTTGTGAAGTGAGGCGAAGATACTGGAGGTGAACATCAACAACTCCTGGTGAGATGAGAGACTCCTCCAATGCCTCCCCGACCACACCTGAGGGGATACCTAGATGGGAGTTGCTCAAGGCAGTGCTGAGTTATATTTGGGTGTTTAGGAGCTGGGCCATTGGTGGTGAGTTCAAGCATTTCTGGAGCAGCTCAGATACAATTGTTATCGGCTCCTGTAGGAGGTGCTTTAGTGTAGTGAAGGTGGGTAATGTGATACTTGATTAGTTTGTAAGTGCTCACGAGCAGCTCAGGACCACACAGAAGAGCATCTGTAAGATGTAGCTTGTAACACTGAACTGATGACTGAAATAGTGTGTCTATTTCAAGTATCTTTTTTTTGCCAAGCTCTAACATCTGGGTTTAATATTAGAATTTCTGTAGCGCTTGGCAGATGGGATTGCTATCTACAAGTATGTTTCTTTTTTCTAATCCAAATGTATATAAGGTTTGGGCTGTAGGCCTACATGGGAAAGGGAAGGCTGCACAAACAGTAACTCTGTGAAAATCCGATAACCCTCCCCCCTCCCACAACCATATCCTAAGATCAAATGAATAAATATCAAAAGCGGCATAGGATATTGATCTCCTTATCTACATTCAATCCATCCATACTTACCCGATATACCACGATTATATATCACTGATAAAGGTTTATCTGTGGAAACATAGGCACTGTTTGAAGCTCATCCAGACCTGGTTAACCTAATGAAGATAAAAGTGACCAGGGCACAGCACTTATTAACTCATATTATCTTACAAGGTAAGAAATAATACCCCCCCCCATGCATTTAGAGATGGTCACACGTAATACATATCAGACAAATGTGTTGCATAAATGATTAAAACGAAGAGAGGGATTAAGTGATTAATTTATTATTATACCACAGTGGGCACGGAGAACTATAGATTTCACACCTCTTATATATTGCATACAGCCTGTAGTACACTCTCAGCCCGAATTGTAAATAAACAGCACATACCGCCGTAGCACATACACTAGAACCCCATTCAAGTCAATGGGTTTGTACTGACATCAACTCCCACTGTAGTCTTGAATAATAATCTATCCACTGTAAACTGCATGGTCCACTGTGCTGATAGTGTATAAGGCGGTTACTATACTTGGACAGTGTTGAAAGGCCCCCTGTGTTATATATTGCTTACAACACTGTCCTCGTACAATAACCAACCCATACTTCAATGTTTGGCTCCAATCCAACTCACTAGGTGACAGAAGTAGCTTATAATGGTACAACCATATAGCATTCATATGGACATAAATGTCTGATCTGAAGTATAAGTGATACATTGTATTAACATATTTACACGACATCTTGATAGAACATAATCATGACAATTTACAAAAAGAAATATATGAAAATTACCCTCTCATTACCTTGTTAGCAATGTGAGGCATGATAAACACCCATTTTGTAGCATTGTACAACCTAGTCTTAACAATTCTGTGTATCAAAGTGTTTGAACTATAGTCTTGACTTAAGCACTACTACTAGCATGTTGGGCATAGAACATTGAATCAATCTGTGTAACTAGATGATCAACATTAATCAACCAACTATCAACATAGACTACAAAATGGGGTCTGAAGGACTCACTAATCATAAAACTTGGATCCTGGGTTTCAAAGGAGACTGAAATAATTAGGAAATGATAAATACATCAGAGACATACATGATTTGCAAGAAACTCATTTTCTGAACTCATTTTCTGAACCTAAATCATTCTCAGAAGCATTTAAACACCTTTTAAACTAAACATATTATAGTTTTAACACTTTTCAATCTTAAACAGTTTTGGCAAAAATGTGAAGTATTTTCCCCGAAAAAAGGTGTTTCACAAAGTGTTAAAAGAAAGTGTTTTATTTTCCTTTATCGTAACCTTTCTCAAGTTGAGTCACATACCAATTTGTAAAACATAACTGCTTTGGAAAATAATGTTCATAAAATCCCCACTCCTGTCACACTAAGGTCAAACATTGACCATTTACAATGTATATAGGGATGGTATCAAATACCCAATGGTCTCTCTACCCAAAAACAAACAATGCATCGGTTTGCTGCTGATTTCCTGCCCCTTGCTTCCAAGGGACATCATACTAGTATCTAGATGGCCACTTTGATTTAGACGTAACCTGTGTATCAACATCCATGCACAATCACATCTTTCATACCTAACCTAAGGTCCTTCAACGTTTTGTTTTAATAAGCCATCATGGAGCGTTCTCCATACTCCCACCAGGTGCCGCCAGGTGAGGCTGATTTGTCCACGTGACAGGTGTATTAAATCACCGTGCCGGCCACCAGGGGGCATCCTTTATCAACCTGCCCCATTATCGCCCACCCTGCGTCTGTCTCTGGTATCATCAGTGTAATTGAAGGCTCTATCAGCGTCCGCCGCGCGTTCCACCCGGCTGCCTGGATGTATATTTACACTGATCCGACCTGATAGCATGTAGGATATGGCTGAGATGGGAGAGGTGCACAGGTTCTCCAGATGGAATTCCATCTCCTCGTTTTGATTTCAGCGCGTGAGGAGCGTTGTTCACACTTTAGTCTGTGTGTTTTACGTATTTCATCCACTTGGCAAAAGACATTATTTCAATGTTTGGAATAGGTTAAAATTGGGTCAAAAGAAGTTGTGAAACACGTTTTTCTTACATTGAAAAACCTTTTCGTTGACCATAATAAAAACGTTTGTAAGTTGTCTTAAGGGGTGCGTTCACTGCGACGGATGGTACATCCGTCTCCCTTCATCCGTGTTTTCCTACATAGAAATCAATGATGAATAAGACGGATGAACCCACGGATGGACCATCCGTGGGTTCAGTGGGCGCACCCCTTTAGTGATAGATTATGTTTTTAACCCAGAAATAAAACCTTTTATTTCTACATTGAAAACAAACATTTCGAGAACTTGAAAACCTTAAAAAGAACGTGTTGTTTTCAACCATTTCCCCAAAGCAGAAAACAATACACATGCGTGTCAATGCGCGGATCCAGCAAGTGTGGCCAGGCAAGTGGAGGGCATCCAGGAATCGCATCGCCTTCAAAATGGAGTTAAACCATAAAGGCGATATGACGTACAAGACGATGCGCAGGCAGCGCAGACGGGGGAGGGGCAGGGAAAGCAGGGTAAGAAGCGGGGGTATAAGAAGCAAGGGTGTGTCGTGGGGCGGGGTTAGGTAGGGTTAACGGGGTGAGATGGGGGTGCCTTGTGAAGTGCACAGGCAAATCGGGCCGGCGCCGCTGCTGGCCCGAAACCACGGGGCCCCACCAAAAAGGCGGGTATATTTTGGTGGCAGTGGCCCGGTCTCCCCGCCGGGTGTGGACGTCCATGTAATTCGCCGCGGTTTAGGCAGCAGGCTTGTCGCCACCGCGTCTCGACCTGCCGAGCCTACGCTTGTCGACGCAGCCATGCGCTCTGACAGTTGGCATCACCCAATGAGTGAGCAACTCCCGCTTCTCCTACTCCTTTTCTGTGAGCAGTAGCGCGAGCTGCTCGAGAGCTTCTCAGTTTGCTGTCTGTTGTGCTTTGTGTGTTTCTGTCTGCGCGTAGAGAGACCCCGCCTCTATCATTCTCCAATATTGTACGATCATATATATCCCCGGGAATAACCCAATCCCCATCCACAACCCCGAAAAAAAAACACACATATGTGTTATACATTTCTTTATTACCGGTAATGACTCCCATCCAATCTTGAGCTGTCTCTTAAAAATTAAGTTTCATACCTCGCCTTGGACGTTTTCACAGCGCATTTTTCTAGTTTTCTATTCCCATAGAATTGTTCAATGGTTTTCTTTATCTGCCAATACTGCATGCATTATACATGTACAAGGGTCAGGTCGCCAGAAA
Organism: Acholoe squamosa; assembly: GCA_949317995.1. NCBI lineage: Eukaryota > Metazoa > Annelida > Polychaeta > Phyllodocida > Polynoidae > Acholoe > Acholoe squamosa. Next base: position 59,622,574 of record OX439041.1, on the reverse strand, counting down.
GTGTAAGATTCTGCCCTTGAAGGGCCTGGAAAATTATTTTTCTAATTACTTTATATAACCTTAACAAATTTATGAAGGGACATCCCCTCAGCTCAGAAAACCAAAAAATACCAACTTAGGATGTCCGGTTCCATTTTTATTGCTTATTTTGTGTCATGTAATGTCTGGTACCAAAATGATGAAATATGGAGGTAATTAATGTTGCTCTCAGTAATATAAGAATGCCCATTATGCATAACAAACACATGAAATAACATGGCCAACATGTCTATTATTGACTTCAATTACGAAATGGAACAAAATTTAACTTATGCATGCACAGTAGACTGCCTCTTCCATGATGATAAAAGTACCGGACGTTACGTAACGTCCGGTACTTTTATTAGAATTATTTCACATAAGCTGCTCTCACATGGAGACAAATGCAGATAGACACACAATTTTTCACCAAAGCAGAGGATAATAGGGCCCTTCATATGAGTAATAACAAAGATTTTGAAGCTCCAATTTTTTCATGTCTTATAACTGATTTAGATTTAGGTACCGATTTCCATTTTCAAAGACACATGATGAAAAATTCTTACTCAGTAACATGTCCAAACCTCATGGAAATGGTACCTATGATCATATACGATACAAAAAATAACTTTGGGATACTCCAGATGTTCTTTATTCAATACAGTACACTTGTAAAAAATACAAAAAGTCAAAAATTACCAAATTTGGCCATTTTTTTTCAATGCAGCAGGTTTAAGTCTGAGCCAAAAGAGTCCAAAATGACCCTAAAACACTAAATCTACTGGTTTCTGGCGACCTGACCCACTGTATACACTGTAAAAAAATTCTGTCGAAATAATGAAGGATTCCTAATCCCAAAGTTGCCAGAGATCTATCTTTATTTTCACAGAGATGCCGTTATTTTCACAGAGATTCCTTGTACCACCGCACTGCCACCTGGCGCTTCTTGTAAAAACTACACTGGCTCCCTGTTGTATAATTACGGTGGTTCACTGTTAAGTTTTACAAGGATCCCTGGTAGATTCAACAGTTATTTTTTACAGTGTACTGTATGCCCATTGCTAACCATTATACATTTTTCTAGTATATGTATGCTGAGACATGGGAACTAAACCTTCATAGGGTGTTCCAAACAGTCCACGCTGACAACCTCATCTGTCCCTGGGCAATACTAATACCTAAAAAACCACAATGAGAGACTAAATAGCCTAGGGCTTAGGTTGAACTTGAACAACCAAGATTAATCAAGTTAGTGTCTTTCATTCAACAATACAGTGTATGTAAACAAAAAACCTATACGCCGTAGTAACTCTGCCTATTGGGTAGTTGCACACTTTAAATTGATACAACAGTAATTCTTCGTTCACGTAGCAGTCATGGGAATAGACACCTGTTGGTCACCTCTCAGACCTACACATTGGAGTAGATTCTAGTTCTCAACACACGAATGCGCAAACGACAGGTGACATGTGACGGCAGACTACAAAGAAGGTAGCAAAGTTTGGGTTTCAGGTTTGGTGGGAGGTGGTGGGAGCAGCTCAGGGTGGGTTGGGGTAGTGAAGGAAGGGTAGTGGAAGGGGCGAGGAGGCAGGTCGACCAGCAGGGCGCGAGTTCCAAGGGTTGAGGATGTCAATTGGCCGTGATGGCAGCGCTAATTGAGCGCAGCGTGCCTGGGGTGAGCGGCTCCTTGCCCGCTGAGCTGCTCACCGCCCGCCTTGAGCAGCTCACCTTCCTGTTCTCTTTACTGAGTACCAAGTCCTAGCCATCTACAGAGGTGTAACTTATCCCTTAGTAGGACCTCTTACTCAACTGTAGACACTACAGCCATTTGGACACAGAAGTCAGTTCAATATTGAATCAAATTGACACCCTGTTGTAAACCACGTTGTTCAACCAACCAATGGTGATCCAATACTGATCCTAATTTTGTAACCCCTACTCCAGGGATGAGCTATTTCCCTCATTTTTAAACGAATTTGCTCCATGTATAGAAGATACACATTGTTTGAGGGACTACATGGATGGAGTTTTGAGCTTCATCCAAAAGACCCAACTGCGATGAGGTTTCTCCATTAACAAACAAAGGAATTAAGTTGCTCTTCATAGTCTTGGTATTTTTACAGTTACTATTCAACATAAACTTTATATTGTTTACGTTTATGATAAAGAGCATGTTCTCTCTGTTGCAAACAGTCAAGATAAACTCAATCTTCCTCAAATGCTCAGAACTGAATTCACCCATACCCCCTCCCCGTACACAAGCATTTCCTCATCTGATATTGAGCTTCTCTTTTAACCATAAACCTTCTTTTTTTTATCCAAACTTTGTCAGCTCTGGCTGTGTGAACCAACGCCCTGAACTAAACTACATCTCAGCTGTTTCTCCCAACTGTCCGGACACTGAGCTGCTCTCCTAGCACAGCCAGCATGAGCTACTCCCTCCGGTCACCCACCATCCACAGTGAGTTGTATCCCGCCCGCAGAGCAGCTCTGCCGCCTGGCTCTGATCACTTGTTGATGGTCTAATTGGCACTGAGAGGCGCAGCCACTCACACCACCCTCCAGCCGCCATGGCGCCTGGTCCCCCGCCTGGAGAAACCTCCTGTAGGCGCCTTGTAGCCACACCTGGCTGCACAAGGCCACAAGGGTGAATGTGGGGGGGGGTAGGTAGACTTGCATAGGGGACTCCATTCTAAAAGATCCTGGTGAAGGACTTGTGATATAATTGGTTTTAGTGACGCGTACTTGATAGTGCACACCTTTTTTTGAGCATGCATTCTAGGGTGGGAAAATGGCCTGTATTTTGTAATGTGTGTTCAATTAGGTTAACATAAGTCAGTCTATACACTAAACCTATAAGTTATTGATCAACCTACAAGCTTCCTTGAATAGCACTACTAGACAACCGGGGGAAAGATTGCAAGTCTATCATATCACCTTGCCCCCTCCCCTCCCCATATCCACTGATTCCATCTCCACCCTCCCTCCTGTGTCTCTTCCCACGGGGTATCGGGCGGCGAGGACAGAAGGAGTATAGGGGTCTGTGATATGATAATTTGGTAAATGCTATCAGTCATCGTTCATCTGCACATCTTAACTACAGGGCGCCTCCTCAGCCTCTGATCTGCCGCCCCACCCTTGGCATCCACTGCTCTATAACCCTCCCCTACCCCTGAATCCGGCCCCTCGACCTCCCTACACCCAAAAAGCCTTACAATACTGAACAGAAGTTCTGACACTTCATGTGTTATTATCTATCACCTGTCTGCTAGCAGATACTACTAAGCACTTTGTACTCATGTTTTATTTTCTATTCTGATGGAATAATCCGATAGTGAAGATATTGCCGGGAGATATTGCTTATTCTGCATTGGTCATACCGTGATATCTTTTCTTTTTTGTCTCATCCATACTGCCGTAGCACTCCATATTGTGCCAGGTAACATATTATGAAAAACTTTACACTTTACAATTTACTAGCATTCTAATGGTTTCTTTTAATACTTAGGGCGTATCCCTGGGTGGGAACATGAAGGACCTACAACATTCTCTCGCTCAAAAGAATAGTTCATGGGTCTGTGGTCATTTGGGAAGCTTTGTTCAACAAGCCATGATATATATATATATTATTATTATAGGAACCTACGCTCTAGGCAACTTTGAATTATCTATTCACTGAATGTCTTTTTTGCTGAATAATTCAGCAAAAAAGACATGCACCTCTTTAAATCCCATCGCCTCCACACTGAATCTCCCTCATGCCCGCCAGCAATTGCTCACTGATTGCTCGCTAGTTTAGCAGTATAAATGCTCCGATATGCCTATGCATTCTGCTTGGAAAGGAGCACATCACCCACGGGGCGTGACGTCAGTTTGGACAACCACACAGCCTCACCAGTCCTGGGGTCTATTTCAAAACAACCTACAATCACCAAACAGTCCTACGATCACCAAAATACCATTACGATCACAAAATCAGAGGATCGTATCGGTAGGATCTACTTCCTGATATAAAGAGTATTCTACAGGATTTGGATACAGATGTGTACAATTGTTCCATTTCTACTATAATTTTGAACAGCTCAATACCCCGGGACAATACCCTTTCCATGCATTTCAACTATTAAATGTTGTGCAGTTGGTAACATAATGCGGATTATTAAATAATCGATTGGTCCAACCGCAAATTTTGAAGCAGAAAACCTAGGGCAAATCCTTGCCTGTTCTGAAACATACCCCAGCAGAAGTCGCTGCCTTCTGAAACCAAAACCGGACATTATTTTGACTAGAGAGCAGAACCACTTGAGAGCCTAACCCGCGCCAGCTCGTCTGCCGCACTCTCTACTTCCCGTGGCTGTGAGTTACGTCCTACGGTAACGTCCTATGACGTAGACAGCCCCTCTAATGGCCGACATCAAACCCAACAGCAGCGCCCTCTAGGCAGAGGGTCATGTGACCTCGAGACTTAGAGTGAGATGGCAAGACGCCGTCTAGCGGGTTAAAACGATGCTGCCAGCAGACCATTTCTGGTGCGTTTTCCCCCTTTTTTCCAAAGCGGTGATAACTAAACTCAGAACGTGACATGCAGATCCCGCCATCGAGGAGAGTGCTCTCAGCTGTCAGCTTAACAGCTTAATTACCAGGCCTGGAGGGCATTTCAAAACCATAGCTAGAGATATCGTTTTGAAATGCCGTGCTAGGGGCCTACTGTACTACATAGTCGATAAAGTCCCAAGTGTGTTCAACATTAATAATCGAAACATTCCTCATTACTTCAAATCGAACGCCGGTAACGATAGAAACAATTCAGTCCCATTTAAAAGTCTCGTAACAGTCATGTTTAATGTGGGGAGCATCACACGTCAAAATATCGGTTATCAATTGATCCACAAGTGCAAGCTGGCTATATTATACATAAGCTTATCACATATCACGCAATGCAAAGATGCGGATAATGCATTATATACAGACTTGAGGACCTATTGCTGAGACAGTCCTAAACAGGAACTAAGACATTATTCCCGAATATCTCCCCTTTATATCATGACGTTATCAATATTATATATAACCAGTTATTGCCACTTGAGTATTTGTAATAATAAAATAAGCTACGTATTTCACCGAGGGTTGGTCGGCCCACTATTATAACTGAAGAACATATTATGCTTGAAGTGCTACAATAAAGTTACTTGAACTTGAACTTGAAAAAAATAACATGCTGGCACATGAGTTATGACATACTAGTAGTCTCTCTATTATGGACACTGGTGTATTTATTTCCATTCACCCAGAATGAGTATTGGCAGAAATGTTCACCAAATTCTTAAATCCAACCTTTTGTAAGGGGAATCATCATGGGTCACTTCATGGTACTATGTACACTAACTGGTGTAGGCTTACTGAGTGATTCCTTTCATAAATAGTACAATAAGTCAATATGGGCCACTTTGTGTGACAATGGATATGGACTGGCCCATAATCATACAGTGTTTGCTTACATGGGTAGTGCAATGCATCACTCTTTGTGACTACTGACACAGATTGGCACATGTTCTCATGTGTGTATGTGTCATCTTATGTCTTTTTGAGATCAGTCACTATGCAGCATAATGCATGAGTATTGAAACTTGATGGTAAACATGGTGACACCCTGCTATTATAACACAAAGAGTGTTCACACACGGTGGATCATTATATTTAATGTGGCCTCCTCAATGAACAAGATCGAATCTGGACCTTGTCTCAATAGTTTCTACGACCAGATCAAGCCCCTACGACTTGAGAACAAGGGAAGTACAACTGATCACTATTTAGCCATTGCATATAATATGTGTTGCCTCGGTGATATGACTTCATATATATATATATATATATATATATATATATATATATATAGTGGTGTGTATTGAGTCAGCAGTTGCATAGATAGCAGCTCCTATTTTGATATCTGTACTGTCGTTTCTTATACCTCCCACTACGATTTGGGGGTGTCCTGTCGTAGAAACTAATGAAATAATGTCCAAAGGGACAGACCTGGAGGGCATTTCTCGATTATGTTAATTGAGAAATGTCATCTAGACGACAAACACCTAGTCTTTGAAACCCTGTGGCAATAATCTAGCAGCAGAGACAGGTGTCAATGAAGGCTTTGGTAAAACATGGTGTAATGAAGACATAGTGTGTCTAGACAAGAGGCACGGCAATATGTGAAAACTAATGACGGAGTTACCACAAGCCCTCTTACATCTAGCATCACCTACTTATATCCAATCTATTTAGCCCCAATGTTTTATAATACTGTATGTGCGGTAAGTTTGGTACGAATGGTCCATACTAGGACGCTGCTGAACCATCTATTGTGATGTTAATGTTGTACTGCTTGCTTAACCAAACAGATACAACATTTAATGCATTCTTTTCATTATTTATCTAATAGACATGTAGTTTTATGATTTATGATTCTAACCATAATTATTGTCCACGTGTCTCCCAAGTTTTACATTTCATGGAAATACTGGTGGGCAGAAATCATGGGCAGATATAAGAATATCATGAGTTATCCCCAAGTAACATCTGTAAAACTACACACGTTATAGGCACCCATCCTCCACCAAAACGCCTATAAAACATCCCACACTGCTCTCCACCAGAACAAATATCCTCCCATCACAGAAGAGAAGGGAAGCACCTTACGATCATCACAGCAGACACTTTTCTCGGCCCTTAACGAGGCGGGCCGGGGTAGATTAGAGGCCGGGGTCGTCACCCCACACAGGGGCAGCACCCATCACACGGGGCTCCCCTAGCGGTAGGGTGGTTCTCATTTCCGCCAGCCGCACCTGAAGCGGCGTTTGCGGTGTGCTGATGGCGAGTGAAGCCCGATTAGCAGAGACAAGGTAGGGTGTGTAGCCGAGTTGCTTAGGAGCTGCTCAGACCCAATTACGCCTCTCTCTGTACAGTCAGCAAGCCACTACAGCAGCGCTCCTGTCAGCTATACCGTGCATCTTCACACCCGCCGACAGGCCGCTGGGGGGCGCCACCGAACTTCAAAGCCAGAAGGCATGGCGGGACGGAATGGCACGTGACGTTGCCTTCAGAACACGACGATTACCGCCAATAGAGAGCGCTACCTCCCGACGGCCGCCGACAAATGGCGGCTACGGCCCATTGCCACCAGGGGGTGGGGGTGTTTTGCCGCGAAGGGCGCCATTTTGGTGCCCAAGAACGCCGCTCCCACAGCCAAGCGCGTTAAGACATCCCTCTTCCCATCCTCTGTCGGCAGGAAGCCGAGTTCTGCATCCAATGAACCGACCGACTCTGGCGCCCTCCTAAAATGGTGGCTGTTACGCGCACCATTTGTCACGTGACGGGGAGGAAGGTCATGTGGTAGTCATGTGACCCCAGTTATGGGCTAGGAGTAGATATGGGATGGAGGAGAAAGATGGTTGAGTATTTCACCTGAGGAAAATGCGATCTGACAGCATGCAGGGTGAGATAATCTATTTATGTATTGCTTCCACTGCTGGTGGCCGGTTAGTGTAACCTGAACAGTATGTCATGCAGTTTGGCGTTTTCTTTGCATATATCAACTGCCATTCATGTTATCAAGTTTTAAAACAATAAATTGTGAAAATTGTGATTACTTGTGTAGTAACCATAGATTCCCTCAGGGTTGTCAAATTTCAGCATTTACATTCTGCGCAAATACGACGCATTTATTTGCATATCAACGCTCATATTGTTCTCACAATAAAAGCTAACAAATAACGGACTTTCATTAACTGGACATTTACATTAACAACACTCACACCAACGGTGGGAAGAAGGCGAATCTGTTCTGGATGTGATGACAGACATGGTACATACATAGTCCACACAAACAGCAGGTTCTTTGTTAAAAGTTGTTAGATAGATGGTAATGTGACAGCTAGCTGCAAGTAGTCAGATCAATGAAGACTGTGTAGTAGGCTGGACCTCTAAAATCAGAGTCTGTGTAATATGAAAAGGAGCATGGTGAAGTAAATGAAATTTACATGTATGTACCAAAGTTAAGAAACTGCCTAGCGTCCTTAACATTTACATGGGTAGGTACCAAACTGTAGATGAGTGCTCACCTCTCCACACTATATAGGCATAGGTCCTAAATATTTCTTACGAACTGGAGGCCAAACACCTCATATTGAGAAAAAAAAGAACTTTCTCCTCCTTATTTCAATACATTTAGCCTAGCCCTAAAACATAAGACTGACTTGGGGGGTGTTGTGGGTGATGTGTCAGTCAGACTACTGGAGGGTGTTGCTCCTACAGTAAAAGGAAGAGCTGGCTAAAAATGCCCTCATTAGCTCTCATTTCCAGTCCTTTCTTTTCGTGTAGCTATAACTTGTCCCTTTTGTTGCTCACAAGTGGTCATTCAGTGCTAAAAAGGGGGATTTGAGTAGGTACCTAGTTGGGAGAAGTCAGTCAGTATAATAAACTATATAGCGTGTGACATAAGTAGGTACCTGGTAGTGCAGCTCTCTCTCTATTTTAAACAAGGCAGGTGACTTTTCAGACTAATGTGGTGAGTACAATTGAATGGTGAAGCAGTGCACGACTTGTTTAGAAAAGAGGGCACATACTCACAACTCTTTTTACAATAGGAGCAACACCCTCCAGGAACACAAGTGTCCGCTGCGGCGCCCAGCGGAATGCAATGCTTTGACAAGTGTAGTTCCCGCAGGCGCCACCAGGGTGGTGTTTGCCTCCTCCCGGCGTGTCGTAAAAAGTGTGTTGGTCGGCAGCGTCTGCCCCCGACACGTGTGTACTATGTCCAGAGCTAATATTATGACGTTTTGTGACGTGTCTGTATGAAGACAGCTCCTTGACATATGAGCTTCTCATCTTTTGGCTACCGATGCTAACCTGAACCCTAACTTAAGATGACCTCAGATGACATACAACCATAGGTTAAGAGAAGCAAGCAATGAGTTTTCTTGTTATTTTTTTTACTATGGGGTTTATATGTCTGGCTTGTTGAGTCGAGTCTTCATATGATAAGTGCTAATCACGTTAAAAGAAAAGAAGACATTGTCTCATCTTGGGAGCTTGTCAGGAAGCAGGATTTTGTTGTGGAAATCCAGGACGGTTGATGCATGCAGCTGATATGGGTACCTGTCATAACTTAGAGTGTAGAGACTTAAGGATGTGAGAGTGTGTGAGAGAATTAGACTGTTCTGACTTCATGTTTGGTCTAAAATTCCTATCACCAATGATTCAGGTGGTGCCAGCGTGCCGAATATCCAATGACATCAAAGACTTGTTACTTAATGATCAGGGGATAAGGGCGGGGGTGGATAAGGCCCCGGTGGAAAATGCCCCATATTTTGTGAAAAGATAGTCTTGTCGTCTTTTCTCAGATGGAAATTTATACGTGGGCATTATAGTTTAAGGCCATATGCCTTTCATAGTTCTAAGTAAGAGAGAAACATCGTGTGTTTTCAAACCAAATCTGTTTAAACCTCAACACCTCAGCAGCTTCAGAATATAAATATTAAAAACCTGCACCACAAAAACCATAACATCCTTAAAATCAAAATATTTTCAGACAGTGAAGGCCTTTGCCATCACCCAAAAAAAAACAATTCATATATCAATATTATGTCCAAAGGTAAAACGTTGTCTGCATGCACAGCGCTGGTTATATTGCTATGTGTAAATGCCTGGATTCCATATACATACTGAATCCGCCCCTGCCATGAGTCAGGAGATTTGAGTAAATAGATGTTTTACTATGAGTAAGGAGCTCACTGCCTGGTAAAAGGCCAAATGTGGTTCTTCCAGTGCAGGGTTTATTATTTAATGGGGGCAGGGTCAACCCTTCAGACATCACGTTGAAGGACGTCCACGTGGGACTCGACATGACTGTCCAACTGTCAGCGACGAGATAATGGATGAGACTATCGTGTGAAACCTAGCGCCAGACTCGTCAACTATATATTACATGAGCCCCGGCTCTGGTGGGCTGAGCACTGGCCAAGGCACCCCCCTTGTGGACTGTAGATAACTGTTCATACACGCTGTGGGGTTAGGGACTAGACAGCCGTGACATCATTTTGAAATGATTTCCATAAAATGTCAGCAGGGCATTTCAAAATCATATCTATAGCTATGGTTTTGAAATGCCCTGCTAGAAGGCGTTTCTCAAGATGGTACGACTAGGCCCCTTCAAATCGTAGTGGGATCCGTTCATGTAATGCCATTACAACCCTGCATCCCATGGTCACTAATGATCACACTGGTACAACTGCCATACAAAAGCCTATGTAATTACTGCATTAAGTGCCGATCGTGCAGAATAGTCGTAGTGCATTTCCTATGATCATCCACTCTAATCTTGAGATTTTCAAATGGTAGTGGCTGTGCTCAGTCGTACCATCTTGAGAAATGCCATCTTGATACGAAATGCCATCTTGATCTCGGTTTTCTGCAGCATTATACATATGGTAGGTATACGGAATGGTTGTCCTATTCCAACTGACCAGATCACAGTCAGGAGGGCATTTCTCAAAATGATACGACTAGACGTAGCCACGACTCAGAACTCCTTCAGCCGGACTTGTAGAGTTCAATCAGTCATGCTAAATGGGCTCTACACCACAGGGGGTCTTGGAGAAATACACTGAGCTATGAAGGTACGGCTGGAGAAACTGAAATTACTTTTTTCCTACAGGAAACGTGTGGTGCTACTTGATCAGGTCGAGTCGTACCAAGTTGAGAAATGCCATCCTCGTAAAGACCATTTACTCTTTTGTAGGAGTGAACCACCAGAACTAAGTATAGGAGTCGCAATTACTCAAATGACTAGCAGAATATTGTTGTATGAGGACATGAAGGAGCATATGCTATTATGTAGATTCATTGAGCGCCTGCTATGCTAGAAATTGGAATACCTGAATTGTTGAAAAGAAATAGAAATAATAGAAATCTGACACTTAAAATATCGAAAAAGGGGTGCTTAAAGTTTAAGTGGGCTAGCTAATGAGATTGCACGTGCTTCCATGAAATTATCCTGTTAGTGTCAGCCCGGAAAAGCAGCTAACTTAATGAATGAGCATTAACCCATTAAAGACTGCAAAGTTCATTGATGCATATATACATGTATAATGTTCCCTTGTCGCCATGATGCATGAATCCAGCCCTGGCGAGTCTACACGCCAAGCAGGACTATAGATCTATTCACTATGCATTGGAATTGACGCTCCAGACGGGTCGTCATGATGCAAGAATGCACAGGTCTGCTGTATGGAAAAAAAAATTCAACATTAAATAATATGTTGCCTTTGAAGGGTCATTGACCTCTGATGACCTCTTTGGAGCTACAGAACACCATAGACGATCCTCTTTATCAGTGTTCCAAGCAGCATGGATGTGATATAGAGATCCACTTGCAGAGTTAAGGGGACCATTTTCGCTCCCAGAGATCTCATTTAGCTTTCGATATGCACCTGAAGGGAGGATAACCCACAGTATAACTGAGAGATATGTGGTAGTAACTTAGCTAGGAGTGTAGTAAAGAAGTAGAACTAAGTGTCTATATTCTCACAGTATTTGATAAATGACCAGTAATATGGGAGGTACTTGGGGAGTTAGTGCGGTGTAAAACATACTATTATAGGGGTTATAGATTCGCTAAGCAGATGTATAGAGGATATCACAAAGTGTAAATGTTTCACAGTCTATACCATTGAGTCGAGGTACACGGTTGGGGTGAGCTAGGACGGGAGTCTATATATATTGATAGATGGGGATTTAGCTAGTTGGTTATTGCTGTCTTCCCAGCAGTATAATGTATCAAATGGGATCTTGCTCATTTCCACCTTGGTGCTATTGGCCTACATGTGTGAAGAAGGCCTACGCCTCACATCTTTCTGGTAGGCAAACCAAACATTTTGCCAACCCTTTTGCTTCAAATACAACGACAATAATATACAAAAAGAAAAAGAACTGCAGACCACTATCCAGACTTGCCTTTGCTAGATCTCTCACCCTAGTCCTGGTGGGGTGAATTACAGAGCTGGACTTGGCCATCTCGTTGTGACGACCCCATAGCGTTCGGTCAGCTGCACCCACCCTGACTAATGTCCCATAATGTTGGCCAGGAGCAACTCAGGAGCAGCTCGTCGTCAACCCTGAGTAACCCCGCCCTGCCCAGGCCGTGTCTGCAGCCAGCCTTTAGTGCCGTGTTTAACCTTCACTTTCACATCGCCTTACACACTTGGCCAGGCCGGAGAAGGCATGCCCTCTGCCAAGGAAAGAGCCACAGTCCCAAGGTCAACGGTCCCACCCTTGAAGGTCACTCGAGATTGATGATTGGGGTAATGGAGTCGGAGATGGCCGGGAAGTGAGGGTTCCAGACGCTGTCGCTAGAGGGTGCTGGGGTGAGTAGCTGGACTAATGATGAGTAACGCGCTTGTAATGGCGGCCCGAGCATGATGACCAAGGCCAAGGTCATTGCCACGTGACCTTGACCCTTTGATCAAACAAACACTCGCACTAGACGGGTCACAGCCCCACTGCCTGCTGGCAGCGACCCTGCGGATTGTGGTCCCACGGGGGCGTTTCATACTTAATTGCGTTAATATTATAACAGTGTTTTAGTACCAGCCTTTGGTCAGCTGGCTCACCCCCTCCCCCGACAGTTATTTCTATGAGCAGGGGTGAAGTATATGAGTATAGCTTCTTCGTAGGATAGCCTCTGGAGACCTTTAGTATGTACTATGGGCGAACGAAGTCCAGTTTGAAATAGCCCACTACCCTGTGTTTGGTCTAAGGTCATATTTGGCCAGTCGAGGGTCAGTAGTATAAAGAATTGGTTGTTTGGCGATGGATATGACCTGACGAGTCCTAACGTACAATCTGTCGGCCTATTAAAGTGTAGGACTAGTAGGACTATAGATGATAAACTGATATTCCAACTGTAAATCGTTACATTATGATTGAATTGTGTTTATCGGTAGCAAGCAGTCTCTCGGAGCTTTAAATTAGAAAAAAATAAAACAGGTATACAGATGCAGTATGGGGCTATACTGCTCGCGCCTCACTAGTTGGATATACCCGTAGTCATTTATCGTTCACTTGGACCTCCTTTGGAATGGATCCATTCCAGCGGGAAAGCAATACATTATAACTACCAGTAGGCCTAGTATTCGTGTCTTGTATTCTCGGGAGCAGAATCCTGGTTGCTAGGGACCTGACAAAGGATCAAATTACACAGGCAATGTACTAGAAAAAGTTTGCTGTTTTCTTTCCTAATATTGGGATTAGAAAATAGTGCATCAAGTATGTGATGCAGATTTTCAATATCATTCAGATTTTGTAATGCATTTTGCTTTGGGATGTTTAGATTCTTTTAGATAAGGGGTTTAACACCTTTTTCTAGTACATTTCCTATATAAAATAACCTGTCATGGGGATTCTTATCAGTAGGGAGATAAGCCTGATAAGGGCCACGCTCAGGGGCCATGTTGGTTGCTATGACGTCACTGCAGCTCCCAAGAATTGCCTCAAAGTTTGAGGCAACATGGAGAAGAAAGATAAACTGCTGGATACAAAGTACCTCCCACACCCTATTTATAATAATAAATACTGCATACCCATATGTAGACATAAGGACGATGGACACGATTAATGAATTGGATGAGTCTTTATTAGTATCATTATCTCAGCCTTTACTAGTTTAATCCACCGATACAAGAGGATTGGGCTTAGGAATTAACGTAGCTTACACTCTCGTCAATATAGCTAATTCACTGGTTTGAAAGATGAATTATGAAATTCACTACGAAATACATGATGATAAAGAAAATACATTTTTTTAAAGACTATAATAGGCCTAAAGAGTTTCTAATTTAACATGGCACTTTTTACTTAATAGCATTATACAGCACGACTTTTGTTTGAGAGAAAACATGCTTCTTGTGGGTTACACACACAAACTTTTTTGTACATCACATCACTAGAATAAAGTACGGACTGATTGAATATACCAAATACCACTTTTTATAAAGAAATAATATAGCACGCAAAAAAAGACTTTCTGACCATTGCAAGACACAGGAGTTATTTTCATATCTTACTTTTCTTCAGCTGTCTTGAGTATTTGTCTTTCGGTAAGAATATTAGATAACTATAAGTCAGGTGAGTCCCAGAGTTTCCTACCTCTGTACATGGGGGGCTTTGTGTACATTTTGGTTCTGTGGCGTCTGGGGGAAGGAGATTTTGAGACTAGCTCTTGTGTTTCTGGCTCGTATATATAGGGGTACCTTTTTGGATTTTCTAAGCATCATGCTGCAAAGTAACTCATTCCTCCTGTTTTCTAATTTGGGGACTTCAGTCCTATCATGCAGATTGTCAGTTGACATGTCTTGGATTCTAACTTTTAGGCAAATTCTGAGCCAAAAAGATAACAGCAATAATCAAAATGAGGCAAAATAGTTTGCTTGTAGACCGATATGGCAGCATGCTCAGTGAGCAGGTGTCTTAGTTTACACAACTTAAAAATTTTCCCAGATTTTTCTTTTTATATATAGAAAGACCTTTATTGACCGATCAACTACATGCCGTAGTGATACTAAATGTCAGTCAACTGTGTGGCTCAAGAAAATTCATTTTGTTTCTTATGATAAAATGAAAAGAAAAGGGATATGAAATCTACCAGGTCACACAATTAAGGTCTCCAGGAGAAGTTGATATATGTACAATGATCTGTGAGTTTATGTTGGTTTTCCAAAGCAAGGTTGCAAGAGCACTCAAAAATATATATTGAGCATTATTATGACTATGGACAGAGAAATTAAAACAACAAAAACAGAAGATAACAAAGAATATGTACACACTATACATTATTGTGGCCACTGAGGCCTTTTGAGGGGATATGTAGCATATCTTTATAGGGTTGACTGTTATTTGAAAACACAAATGTAGAAATTAAAGAAAAGAGGCTGTATTATAACATGTCCTGACTGTAAGAGTGGATCATTAGCACCCGATTAGCATCATGAAGAAAGGCCACACAGTTGAGAAATAACTCTCTCCTGATCTGATGTGTTAATCCAATTGATAAACTCTTACATGTATATTTACTACACTGAAAGAAGAGTTATTTCATTTTCCAATAGATCGCACTATGTTAATCATCAACAATTAGCGAACCCTGGTGACTCATAACACTATTTGTTAGTTTAGCATCAGGAGGCTTCTTGCTCTTTTTGTGCAAGTCCTTGATCCGTGAAATGAGGCACTTGAACTGCTGTTTTGTCTTACTCTTTTGATACCACTCATCTAAGTTATCCCATAGTTTGACACCTCTGTAATATGGTGATCTTCTATAAAAGTCTCTTTTGGGCCTCTTCACAGCAAATTTTACCTTGTGGATACTACAAGTTACCCTATCTTGATTTCTTTCAATATACAAGTGTTTGCCAGTTACAGAACACTTGTACATTATTGAGAGATGCATTTTATCTCTTCTCCTATCCAGATAGGGTATCCCACATTGTATATGTAGATCATTTATACTCATATCTCTGATGGAACAACGTAAGCATATTCTTAACCCACGATTTTGTAACCTTTGCAGTTTAGCTAGGAGGTCTTGGTTAGCTCCATAGTATAGTTGTTTTGTATACCAGGATAGCATCATCTCGACTGAGGGTATTTCTCATCTTGGCAAACCTAAAGAGTTTGTGATTTACCTTCCTTATAAGGTTCTTAATCGCCTCCGCCATGGTTAGGGTCTCTCCGAGACGAACTCCTAGGTAACTATAGCTCTTTACTCTATCTAATTCAGTGTCATTTATTTTCGGATTTTCACCTGGAGGTATGACTATTTTGACCTTGTCTTAAGTGCAGCTTTGTCTGAGCAGTAAAAAACAAGGTCATCTGCATAGAGTTTGCAGGAGCAGTTTTCTAGGTCTGAACCAAGGTCATCAACATAAAAGATGAACGACAGCGCCCCGAGCACAGAACCCTGGGGGACACCATAGGACACTTCTTCTAGGCCAGACTCAAAAGATCCTATTTGGGTATACTGCTTTCTGTTTTCCTAGTAGCTAACTAGCAATCAATATTCATTTATGCCTAGGTTCAGACTTGAGCTTGTGTAAGAGGTACAAGTGATCTACTGAGTCAAACGAGTTGCATAAGTCTACAAAGCATAAAGCAGTAGTCTCGCCATTATCACGACTATCAAACAAGTTATTGGTTAACTCAAAAACTGCATCACCAGTACCTTTCCGAAATTTCTTCGGATTGCCTCTATTCTCATCTAGCGCTGTTTTGACCTCAGCAGCCTTTGCATATCGCACCTTTTTACTTATTTTGTTTCTCAGTCATTTAGCTTTGTTCAAAAACCTTTTGTTTTTCTGAAGAAATCATCCAGGTTTTGGGCACACTGCTCACAAAGGTTTAGGATCTCAGCAGTCATCCAACTTTGCCACAATCCTTATACTTTTTCTCAACTAATGGACAATAGTTGTCCAAGTATTCTGTGATACAATCTTGAACGATGCCCTAAGTGTCATTAACATCTTCAGTTTGCCAGAAAGCCACCCAATCCCAATAGAGAATCCAATCAAAAATCCCAGATACCTTTGAGGTGGTCTCGTTGATGTATTTGTCAAAAACCAAGTCAGAATCAAGTGTGATACCTAAGTACTTGTACTGGCTTACGGATTTAATGAGGTGTCCTCCAATTTTGAGGTTGAGGGGTGGAAGTATGCCTATTTCGGCCTGGGGAGCAAACCACATAGTTTGGGTTTTCTCTGTGTTAATTGTCATGCAGTTATGGAGGCACCAGTCCTCAGTAGCACCGAGATCCACCTGAAGGTTTCTAAGAGCCATTTTGGGATTGGCATCAGTGCCGACTAGTATGATATCATCAGCATACATTTGTATCTTGGAGAACCTTATACAGGAGGCAAGGGCATTAATATAAAGGATGAATAGGAGAGGGTCGAGTACTGACCCTTGTGGTACTCCAAATAGAACATTACGGGGGGCAGAGATCTTGGAGCCCACTTTGGTCTTCTGTACTCGGTTTAGCAAATAGCTTTCTAACCAATTTAGAAGGTAATAAGGTAGCCCAAGGGTAGCCAGCTTCTTCAGAAGGATACGATGGTGTATGGAATCGAATGCCTTTCTCATATCAATGTAGGCAACTGCAGTGGGTTTACTAAGATCTCTGTTCACAAAAAGTGCCTCTACCAGGTCAAATACTGGCTCTCCTGTACTGGAGTTTTTGCGAAAACCGTACTGAAGTTTTGAGAGTAAGCCAGCGTCTTCTAGGGAGTTATATAGAAACCCATGGGCTATTTTCTCTTGTAGCTTACCTACAACTGGTAGAATACTAATTGACCTAAGGTTTGTAAGCTGGGATGAGTCTCCCTGCTTGTGGAGTGGGGTGACTACAGCATTAGCCCAGCTTTGTGGAAACATACTAGTATCAAAGGAACACTGGAATAGGTGTGCAATCTGTGCTGGTAAAAGTGTAAGTGCATCTTTTAAGACTTGGGAGTTGACATGCATGATACCTGAAGGTTTATGCATATTGACACTAGCAATGCAAATATGTGCTCCCTTCTCAACTGGTTCCATGAATGAAACAAGCAAGTAACAAAGTCAATTGATTGGTTGAGAGAAAACAATCTTCTCATCACTCATGGGCTATATCTGTTCTCATCGCACAGTGGGCCATGCATTATACAAACATATTCCTAGAATAAGCTAAGGACTGATTGAGTATACTAAACCACCGTATACGAACACACTAATTTAGCAAACAAAAAGGATTTCTGACCATTGCAAGACACAGAAGTTATTCTCATATCTTAGTTTTCTTTAGCTATCTTGAGTAGTTGTTTTTCGGTATGGAGATTAAATCATTATCATTAGATCTTGGATTTTTGTGGGAACATATGAACTAGTTTACAACCAACTACTAGCCCGTCTACCTCCAATGTTGTCTTAGGCTTTAGACCAAGCTGACCGGCTAGCACTGCTTTAGCCCCCGCCTTATCTACCTTATCAGAAAATATGAAGGAGAAGCTGACATCTGGGCTATCTTGGGTCATGGCAAATTCCCTGATGTGATACAACATGTGGGGTATCGCCAACTTCAGACCAGCTTCATCAGGATGACAGTAGAAGTCTACACGATATCTCAAACCCCTTTCTACATCAACAGCTGACCCAAAACTGAAAGACAACAGTGATCCTGTTGTCTTACATCGGCTCACATGGAGATGAGCAACGTTGAGCAGCTCAGTTAGGGTAGAGTTATCCCAGGTCCAGGGCTCAAACTTCACTATGAGCACCTCGGGGGCCCACGTTAGAGCCTTGATTTCACCTTGCAGAAGTTCGAGTGCTTGTCGATGTGGAACTGGCTGAATGTCGTCTGCTCGAGATGGTTGCAGTAATTGATGGAAATGTGGAGATTGACAGAGGACCTTCAATGTGTCAGTGTCACTATCAAATGACACACGGGACTGGAACGTCAAAAGCTTCTGTGTTAAAGCTTGAAGTTTGTATACTTGTTTTAAAGATTGAAAAGATGTATCAAACCGTTGTGTATTTACTTTCATCGTTCACGATGATACCAGGTAGGTAATATTTGAGAAATTAATAATCTTAGATAAAAAAAAAAGTAGCATGGAAACAATCAATACGAGACATTAACCTGACAGGTTCACTTAGAGGTTTAAATGAAAATGGTTTGTCAGAATTACACTTACGACAATAGTGATAAATTTCATGGTGGGATGCTTTGATATGGCTTCCGATGCCGAGGGAGTACGATCTGATGTCCATACCATGTGCTTGATGCTTGGGAACTTCCTTAATGCTGCGGAAATAATATACTCATTCATCTAAAACAGAGAAATGGTATGGATTAGCTCCTCTGAAATCTAATGTCAAGGTTACATACATGGGTCTCAGGACATATGATCCTATATCCCCCAACATATATACATGTACCAACATTGTATCATTATTATGACTAATCTACAGTATCTTAGCCGCTTGGAGGTACTGAGTATATTACACAATAGAATCTAGTTATATGTGACAGGATCTGCGAAAAGGGACCTTAATTGAGGGGGAATAAGGTCCTTTTTCCCAGTGCAGGTCACATATATATCATTAATACACTAAACAGAAAAGCAATATTTCACATTTTCTGGCTAATACATCTAGGGTATCGGTTATAGTTTGCATGTCACAAATTTTTCCAAATGTTGATATAATTTATTTTAACTTTCAACCCATCCTTACCTCATTAGCCACTTTCCTCCCTCTGAACTCTGGAAGAAGTCTTCCCGATTCCAGAAGAACTGTTTGTCCATTTCCAATGACATGAGCACAGGTATATCCTACCTACATCAATCATAACTTTAATTAATTTGATTTGTATCGGCATGCTTTATATTAGTATCGGCATGCTTATCGCTATCAGTATGGACTATACCCTGTAAGCCTGAGCCAGGCATGCAAACAACAGCAAATGACGTATACATTTTAAGCAAAGCATGAAGCCACAAAATTCATATTCATTTGTCGCCATATGCACCAACGCACATGGCGAACCTTTTCTGCATTGATGCACCACGATCATCCTTCATCGTTAATGTATAAAGGCCCTACCAATGTTTTGTTGTGTCTCTTTTTTATCCGGAGATTAATGACTATCCGTACATGTGTAATGTAGTGACATGACTTACAATTTGATTGTTCACTTCTGCGACAACGGGGAAACTATTTGCCTCCCGGAGACGCTTCTGGAAGGTAAATCTGAGATAATCCAACCCTCCATATATGTTCCTGAAGAAGAAAACTAGTATCATTGTACCTTGGCGATAAAATTTTCAGGATTACTTATAACAATTTAGTGCGTTATCAACTGCCTATTTATATTTTGTGGGTTCGAATTAAATCATATCCTTCTTCCATCGTGATTATAAATAGGATAGTACTTGATGTTCACTTCTTTGTACTTAAACTTCCATGTTTAGATCCACTATTTACATGCAAATGCAATGGAGGCGGAACCGGGGGGCAGGGGGCTTTTGTAATACTGTTTTTTGCCTACCCCAGCTTTTTCCAGAAAAAAATGTAATAATTCAAGACTGTATACCAATGTTCCATCAAAGGGACGACAGTTTGGAACTTCCCACCAGAGGGCCCCACAATACAGTTTGTACAGTTTTGATCATCATTATGGTGTTTTAATTTGTTTAATCATGAGTATTATGAGGGTATCACAAAACCAGCAATGGTTCACACATGAAATATAAGGTGGTATGGCCAACTTTGTGAAAGAGGTTAACAAAAGCTGGAGTACAGCAAAGACACCATTTCTGTGGCTGAAGTGTAAATTCAAAGTATACAGTGTTTCCTTTGGTCACATTAGAGTGACCTAGATGCCTAAGGTAAAGTAAGAAAAAAGATGTATCAAAGCATCATTTCATATCATCTTTGGGCATGGCTATGGTATATACTCCTACCCTGGAATAAATACTGAAGTACCCAATGAATAACCCAGAAATTAAGAAAATTGCTGTTTCAATAAAAGATTCAACAAATCCTGACTCCAGTCACAAAGTACTTGAAGTGGAGAGTCAAACAAGCTTGACTCTGTATTCCTAAGGAGTTAGCACATTGACTCCCTATTTCTAGGGAGCCACAAAGAAGCGCAAAGGGGGCCATCTGAGTGATGGAAGCTGGACTCCCAATTCAGAGTCACAGTGACTCCATTTCTTCTCTCTGTGTATTTTATATATTGAATTTCAGAATTTTCCATGTGGGAAGAATTCAAAATAATTGTGCGATCTACAGGGTCAGAACTGATACATACGATCATTAGCCCTGAGGGAAAGATAAGAGTTCATTGGTAGATCTAGAGCATGGGTAACAGAGAGAGAAAATGTGTGTTAAGTTCCATGTGAGTCCCCCAACTTTCAAATGGTTCCGCCGCCCCTGGAAATGTATTAGGTAAATGATGAACACCCTTACCTGTTTATAGCTAGTATCCCCTCCTGGTCAGCCGATTCAGCTCGACGAACATGAGGCTTCTCCATATTTAAGGATGATATTGGAACGTATCCTGCCAATACAATAGTAATTATATTTTAGGGATGTGGTAGCTGGTTGTAAATATAATATTTCAATAATAATAGAGTATGTATCAGCCAGAGGTCTTAAAACATAAGAAAGTCATGTATGCCAGTAGACTTATATATGCAGGGGCGTAGGAAAAGGGGGGGCCAGGGGGGGCTGGGCCCCCCAATTATGAAGGAGGTGGGGCCTGAGTATGTCTGGGCCCCCCCCCCAATATTTTCCAAGAACTCATAAACACAATGGAAAAGAAGCTAAAACTTTACATCTCAAATTAGATTATTATGGTGATGTCATAGGGAGAATGGGGGTCTGAGCCTAAAGTCAGATCCAAAATTTACCAAAAATCACTTTTCCATATGAATTCTAAATACGCATATAAAGACGCCATCACGCATCAGCCGACAATTCAAGGTGGTCGCGATGGTGCCCTCGCCAGGCCCCCCCAATGAAGATTTACTTCCTATGCCTCTGATATGCCAATGGGTCTCCACTGACAATGAATATAGTTTAGTGGTGGACCCTTGCTGCCCTTTTAGTTAAAAGTTCAATGTCACTTGGACTGGGTACCAGTATGGATATATCCTTATTCTCCTTATAGCAAGACTACTTCAAAGTGAATAAACCCTCTAAACACGACTCGAGATTTGGACTTTCTCATGAACCAGTTGATTCTTGTGGGGATCACATATATCATGACACATGTAAATTTCTTGAATTATTCCTGGGAATTAAACAAGTTGATTCTCGTGGCATTCCAGAGCCTTTCGAAATTGCCTCATTGATAACAAACTGTCAAAAGGTGTAAAAAAGTGCTTATTTACCACTATTATCACCCACTTTCCACATTTTTGACATTTTCTTAATAACTAGGCAACTTTGAAAAGCTCTGGAGACCTTAATATCAGCAAACGGGGAAAAAACGTCTCCAGAAAATGAATTGAAAATTATCAGATCATCAGATCGGTATATTTTGTTAATTATCAATCCCATAAGGCTGTTCAAAGGAAAAGGAGCTAAAGAGGGACATTTTTGTTCCATATTCATTCCATGGCAACCAAATTCATGAATTTGGGAGAGGAGGCATTAACTGTGGTCAATTTGATATATACTTTATATATATTAAATGAGATTATGTCAAATTATAAACACAAAATGCTTCTCAGCTTCTCAGCTGACCACCCTATGAGGATCCCATAAGTCAGTGAATTCCTGTGGGGAGTTCAGGTCATGAGTTAATTCTTGTAGCAATCACAAGTCATGACACAAGTTTAGATCTCAAGTTATTCTGCAGAACTGTACATGTTTTCATAACCAGCGGATTCTTGTGGGGATCACAAGTCATCACACAAGTTTACATCGCAAGTCATGCCTGGCAACTAACTGGGTTTGTTTGTTTGTTTAGTTTTACGTCCGGGGGCCATTGAGGAACTCAGACATTCAAGGGTTCTCGGACATTAAGTCATTTCTTTTCTGTTTGGACAGATATTTATATGCTGCTTGCCCGACACAGCAGTGACCATATCTATGAATGACCAAATCTATGAGATGAATGACTGAATCTATGAGGAGGGTTGAGGGGGAAAACCGCTACCGGGGCTTCATTCCCCTACTCTTCTCGAAGGATAGCAAGTGTTCTTTTATTTGCCTGGTCCTATAGGCAGGGCCACACAAACCACGGCCTATGATCACTCAGACGTGGTTCACTGAGGGGGAATCCCATGGCAAAAGACAAGCATGTAAGCCCGGGCCTGCATATATGGATACCAGCTGCCCACATGCTAACCCCAAGACACAAGAAACCCTGAGTGTGTCACCTTTTACGAATCTGGTATGTCCACTGTTAGTATGGAAGGAGATTTCTCCTTGTGGACTCCCAATGAAGTTATTCCGCTCCTCCATGCCCTCACATGAAGGTCCCCACTCCACAGGGGGAACTAACTGGGTAGATTTTTGTGTCAATCACAAGTCCTAACAAAAGTTTACGTCTTGAGTTATTCCCAGGAAGTAGATATGTGCCTCTAAACAAATGTTCTGATGACATGGTGAATTCTCGAGGAGAAACCATGAGTAAATATCTCGGAAATCTTTCTCAGGAATTGAACAAGTGCATTCTCATGTGGATCACAAGTTTGAATCTCAAATTATCCTCAGGAGTTGAACATTCTTATGAATCAGTGGATTCTTGTCAGAATCACAAGTCAAAATATGTGTCTATATCTTGTGTTATTCACCCAAAAAAAGAACATGTTGGGAAAACCTGGGGTATGTGCCATGACCTAAGACAGACACAGGGGATTCTTGAGAATTATGAACAAGTTCTCGCGAGTCAAAATCTCGTGAAGTGAACATGTACAATTCTCAGACGAATCACATGTCATGACAAAGGAAAGTTTTGAGTATTTCTCAGGATTGTGTTTGCAGCGAAGGATTCAATTATAGATGTTATTGAATGTAGGGGGTGTGGATGGGGGGTCCCCCATGTCACATGTCGATTTAAGAAATGGTCATGTCACATGTCACTTAAATCCCCATGTCCCATGTCATCTCTAAGAACATATCATGTCCCATGTCAAATTTAAGAAACCACCCTCATGTCCTCATGTCACCAAGGCCCATGTCACATGTCGATTTTAAGAAATGGCCATGTCACCATGTCGAATTTAATGGTCCACACCCATAATGTACAACGGTAATGTCGGTTTAACAGGAAACGGATGCATTGTAGCCCTGGTACTTCTCAGAGAGACAAGATAAGACAAGTTATTAAATGATTGTTATGTACTCTGGGGCAGACATCACAAATGGTCTCCGTTAACCACTGACACTATGTGTGATGAAAATTAAATGATATTACCCTTTCTGCTGAACGTTGATTTTTTTATGGACGGACTGTGCAACAGTTCTATGAAAATCAAACACATGTAGGTCCTATACTTATATTTTGCAGTTCGGTATACGCTAGAGATAAGGAGTTGTTTGCAACCTGCTCACGGAGACGCTCATCACAATAAAGCCATTTCTTCTCACCACAAAGCCATTTCTGTGAGCTGCATTGTCCACAGGCTGCCTTCCCTATCCCTGAGTATACCCATGCACCAAGCAGCTTTGCTTTGTTGTATCAGTATGTGTGCAGCAAAAGAACTTCAGTAAGCAGATCTCGGCAATTGGAGAGGGTGGTTAAGGATTGGGGTGGCGGCTAAGGGTGGGGTCAAAAGCAACGAGAACGGCGTTGCTAATCCAGTAGGGTCCACCAACTAGCCCCCCACTGCACCACTGTTTGTGTGTTGGCTAGCGATATGATGGGTCTTAAGCCGGGCGGATCGGATAATCTCCAGTCGGCTTGTGAGCTGCTCTGTGAGCTGCTCTTCCCAATGCGTCCCTGAGGAGCTCTGAGCGCGCCCTCAGAGGTATTAGTGTTCTGTTTCGGCGTCAGGTGGCAGCATTGTGCACCTGTGACAAGAGAGCCAGGTGAGCTGGGCGGCTAATACACTTAGGGCGGGTACAGAGGCTCAGGTGGGTCGGGCGTTTGACTTCTCACGTACTGTGTCGGCTGACACGGCCAAGGGGCCTGGCCCTGGGGCCGAGCAGCTTGCCCTGAGCTGCTCTGTGCCACCAGACACGCCCTGCTTACCCACCTCAATATTGGGGGTGAGGGTATGGGAAGTGAAAGGGGGGGGGTATTAGTATGTGGTACAGCCAGGATGTACTGCATCTGCATGATCCGATTGTCTCCAGCAACTTGATAAAAGACCAGCTGCTACTTCCGTCCGACTGAGTCCATCTTATATGCGGATGGGATTCAAATATCGACTCAATGTATAGATGGTTTATCAGGGGCGTAGGAAAAGGGGGGGGCCAGGAGGGCCTGGGCCCCCCCAATCATGAAGGAGGTGGGGCCTGAGTATGTCTGGGCCCCCCCCCCCCAATATTTTCTAAGAACTCATAAACACAATGGAAAAGAAGCTAAGACTTTACATCTCAAATTAGATTATTATGGTGATGTCATAGGGAAAATGGGGGTCTGAGCCTAAAGTCAGATCCAAAATTTACCAAAAATTTACTTTTCTATATGAATTCTATATATGCATTATATAGACACCATCATGCATCAGCCGACAATTCAAGGTGGTTGCGATGGTGCCCTCGCCGGGCCCCCCCAATGAAGATTTGCTTCCTACACCTCTGTTTATATATAATGTCTGCCATTGCTAAAAACCAAGTCTCCCCCCCCCCCTCTGATAGACCGACTGACATACAGAGAAATAATGCCCCACCAAAGTGTGACATATAATACCCCCAGATGTTGTCGTGGGTTGCCTTCAGATAGGGATCTTTAGGCCACACCAAAAAAAATAAGTTGGTCTACGGATTTTGGTTTTGAAAAAATGGTGCGAGTGGGCAAAATTTTTTTTTAAAGAATTTTTTGGCATCCAATGGATTCCTTGCTGAAAAAGTAAGGCGAGCGAAAAAATTTTATTTAAAAAAAGGAATTTGCCAAACATCACCAAGAGAAAACTTGTAGAAAGTGAAGTGAGCGAAATCCGTAGACGAGATTTTTTTCAAAGAAAAAAAAAGAATTGTATTTCGAAAATATGGAGAGGGAAATCCGTAGACCAACTTATTTTTTTTTGATGTGGCCTTACATATACGAGAATGTCAAAGTGAGTTGTGCACATTAATGAGTACAATGGGTTCGGGATCACTTCGACGACCACGTCCTGCATATACACTGCAGTATCTGGGATTATGATTGTACAGGCATTATGTCACTGAGGATCCCCACACCTACAAGAAGCATTTTGACATGGAACCTGTAATACAGGTTGTATCTATTAGTTTCAGTATGCATTTCTAAAGAATTCGGGGGCTCTGCCCCCACACCCCCTTTTACTTTTTACTTTTAAAAGCTTTTTTTTTCATGTTCCATGAGATCATGTACAGAAATTGAGGGCTCTGCCCCCGCACCCCCGTTTTTGCCTTCTTATTGATTCCTTCCTTTAATTCTATTTCATATTTTAATATGCAAGTGTATGTAGCATTAGGGACCAACCCTCATTGTTTTCATAAGTGACGGCCCTTCCTTAATCCCCTAACCTTGTCGTCAAAGTGACCCAGGACCGTACAATGATAACACCCGTTTCACTAGTCACAATCACAAGGGGGAGCGCCTGTAGGTTAGCCAGCTAGGAGGGCTAGACACTCATCTAGCCCCATAACCCTATGCAATCAATATGGAGAAAGAGATACCTCTCAGAGATGAGCCTTAATCTGGCAGAAGAAATGTCCCCTCACCTTAAAAAGTACAGCTATATAGAGAGAAAATGTTCATCTACTTATCCCTGCAATATTAGGGCATTATCTTTTGCCAAAATCTATCGAGACTTAGATAAATATGAGAGTAGTATAGTATGTATCGGAACGGGATTATAGCTAATCTAAGGATATTACTCACTGGGGATGCACCAAATCAGAGGCCTCCCTTTTGGCGGGAAATTCAAAAATGGTCACATGACCCAAACCCCCTGTTTAGGTCACATGGCTGTTTAGGTCACATGACCTCTATTATGCAAATAAGGTCACATGACCCTAACTTGAATGGACCAATCAGAGGTCGCCATTTTGGTGGGAAATTTGAAAAATTTGGTGACGTGACTATTTTTTTAAAAAATTTTTGCAAAAAAAAATTAAAAAAATGGAGACCTCTGATTGGGTGGCTGTCCACACGTCATACAGTCAGTCAGCTGTATGCAGCAAGCAAGCAAGTATGTGACCTTATTAGCATAAAGAGGTGTGGTTTATTATGTAGATGAGGGTGTGACTATAGTGAGATATTTTTTATATAAATAAAAAAAGGCAAGCTGAATGCTTGCCAAGAAAAAAAAAAAGGGGGGAAATATTTGGGAAGGGGGGCCCTTGGGGTGGGGGGGAACCATTGGGTTAGGGGGGCCTTGGGTGGGTGGGCCCCTTTTTTCAGTAAACCCGCCCCTTGGCTAGGGGCAGGTTTAGTAAAAGCAAAATTTACATAAGGTAGTTAAATATTAAATAGAAATACAATAGAACCCACATATGGAGTAGTACACATTCCACTTTTTATTTGTTGTAATCTCATTTCATTTTTTTTCTTTTTTACATACAAACTATCTTGGTGTCTTATCTATACATGAATCATGATTCATTGTGGATGGTCTTTGGTCCGTTCATATATGTTGTCCATGGTGTCTGCTGTATATATGTTGTTTCTCATTTATCTACTGTGTCCTTCGACGTTACAGCGTTAGAAAACACAGAAGATGCTTGTTCCAAACGAAAAAACTCCTCCACGCTTATTTCTGAAAAGCTGCAACTCGTAGTCCAGAAAGTTCAATTTCTTCAACATTTCCGTCAGCAAAATTTTGCTCTGTGGACTTAGATTCATACCTTCCGAGGCCAATGGGCAGGTAGGAGAATGTCTTAAATGCTCCACAGCGATGTCGTCACTTTCTAACCATGTGTGTATAGCATTGAACAAAGTCCTTACCTCCGATGTAAAAGAATCCGTGGGCGGCGAGTTTTTCTGTGAAAGGACGGGGTGTATTCCACATAATTGTGTTGAAAGTGTTGAGTCTCCTTGATAAATCGATGAAACATACATACTTGACCATTCTCTTAGGTAGGTAGGTAGGTAGGTAGGTAGGTAGGTAGGTAGGTAGGTAGGTAGCGTTGTGCGAGCAGTGACGACAGTGGTAGTAGCTGTGTCGAATGTGGACGTATCAGTCGTAGGCGAGGTGGTAAATGAGACAGCAGAGACGTGACGTAAGTGGTTCATATAGATGTGCTTAATCCCCTTTCCAGCTGCATACTCTCCATCTCCACCACCACGTTCCTGTGTAGCGACTTAAGACCTCCGACTCCTTTACATAAGTCACCACGCCCTTCCACAATTACTCTCCACGTATCATCTCTTTTTCTTTGTTTTCAAAGTGAAGCAATATATATCTGGCCACGTCAAACCTCTGCATGTCATCCATCAGCACGATGTGTACTGTTGGGTTTAGCTTGCCACATTTTCAACACTTTGAAGGCGTGGAGAGACATATCTTGTTCCGGTTGTTGAGCAATTCTATTTAGCTTTACAGACGTCAAGCCTAAATACGTCCCCATATCTTTCCACTCCCTGAATAGAGATTCAGACATGGTGACAAAGTACCTCTCCATTAAAAACTGGTCGGGATTGTTGTAATCCAATTTGTACGTCTTGAAAAAGCTTTGCGACTGAAGTAACAGATCTTGTCGATGAACACTCATGTAGGCGTGGTGGGGTTCTCCCCATCTGACATGAGCCGTAGTTTTAGACCACCAAGTTTGGAACATCTCCATACACATATCCTGCACCGTCTTGATAACGACCATCTCCTGCAGACGCTCATAGGGGATGTCCAAGTAGATTCCCAATTAACAGTCTTCCTATATCATGAAGCAAACGATCGCTATATGTAAATTTCATTTCACACATGACATCCTGTACACTCACTTCACATATGTCAGAGTCAGATAGGGAGGGGTTATTTTCAAGACTCATCTCGTCTGCAAAAACTTCAGAAATCAATTGATAAGGTCGGTAGGGGAGCAGGTAGGCAGGCAGCCAGCGGTAGGTGGTGCTTGTGAGGGTAAAGGTAGTAGCGGTAGGCACAGTAGTCGTAGTGGTCAGCAGTGATGTATCCTTCCAAGAGAAATTGGGGTGCTTTATATAGGTTGATCTAAACCTATTTCCAGCTGGATACCTTTTTTTTCTGTGTAGCGTCTTATCAGCATGAGGTTTTTGAATTTGTTAACATCAAACAGGAGGAAAGGCGCTTTGAGAAGTGTATTTGGTGAAGATTAGGATGATTGCTTTCATTCTGTGTAGTGACTTATCTTTTAGATCTGTTGACATAAAACAGGTGGAAAGGTATTGTGATAACTGTATTTTAGTGGGATTAAAGGGAGTTAAAACTGTGATAATTAGCTTAATCCACTTCACAGGTGTGAGGGAGGCTCGCTCGTTAAGGTATTATGAGATTCTTTAATTTTTACTTCTCCCTTTGTTAACAGGGGGTGTGTAATTGCTACCGACTACTCTTTGAAGTTTTCTAATCCTATTTGGACGAACTTTCATCTGGATCCTCCTACGGTTTGGTTTACCTGTGGGCAGGTGAAATTAGGTTTATAGACACCCTACCGAGAGAGGATCTCTGTGATCATTTCTAAAAAGCTATCAAAAGATGACTTTGATCTTGCTGAAACTTTTTTTTCCACCTACCCTTTGATGATCTAAGAATGGAGTGAAAATTTTATCCGGATTCTCCTATTGTTTATTTCCCCTGTGGAGGACAGGCACAGGACAGCGAGGGTCTCTTCTGTTGTGACTACAGGATTAATCCTCTTTTCTAAGAAGAGACGTCAAAGCCACCTTTCATCTATCCAAACTGCACTAAGCGACTTATCTCCAGAGGCGTATATAAGGGAGGGAGAACAATTTTATTCACTCACACTCTCTTTGCAACCCTCACCATGAGTAGAAGACCCTCTAAGCTGCTCTCAATGAAGACGAGAAGGACCAAAAAGACTTCATTGGCTTCTCCTGCTGCTGAAGATGCTACTACTGCAGTTGCTCCTGCTTACAACCCACGTGGTGTAATGGGTGGTGGTGGTGTTACTACTGCTGCTGCTGGTAGTGGTGGTGCTGGTTGTGCTGGTGCTGCTGGTGCTGCTACTGCTGCTACTACTGCTGCTGCTGCTGCTACTGCTGCTGCTGCTACTGCTGCTGCTGCTACTGCTCTGGTACTGCTGCTGATAACGTCGGAGCTGCTGTTGACGGTGGGTCTTATACATCTCCTTAATGGACACCAATGTTTTATACCCCCGTTGCTGCTGCTGCTGCTGATGCGGCTACTACTGTTGATGCTGATGCTAATGGTGATGCTGATGCTAACGCTGGAGAAGTCCATGCTGGTGCAACTACAGCTGACATAGACACACATAATTGCACTCATACGCATTATTTGGAGACCCGCCACTTGGTAGAAACAGAGGAAGAGGAGGAGGAGGAGCAGGAAGAGTTGACTTCTCCAGTGGTTGCTCAAAAATCACCCGATTTTCTCACCTCCGCTATCGTGAAGTCTCTAAGAACCACCGGCTTCTGCTATCCACCAGGGGACAACGACGTCGAGCAGAGTCGGAGCAAGTTTTTTCTTACCTCTCCGACTTATTCACCCTCCACAACCACGAATGACGGTGTGTGGCTATCCTCTTCTCAAAAGTCTGAGATACCAACACGAGCGTTGCTCCTGTTGCTGGTTCTGCTGTTGATTCAGCTCACGCTGATGGTGCTTCTCTTCTCACTTTGAAACCCTGTACGGGTATCAAGAGGAGTTTTACCAGGCGGTGGTGACCAGGCATCCAAGAAGAGAAAAAGCACTAGTGAAATGTGAACCGCCTTCACCTTTCCCAGAGTGGAGTTCTTCATCGACAGTTTGAAGCTGGAGATCTGGCTCGACGGGGTTAGAATCTCCAAGGAACGCTACAGCACCGTAAAGTGCACCTCAATGCCCACCAGAAAAGTAAACTTCACCACTGACGCACTCCTCAAGCTATTAGTGACCGTCACTGACATCCAAGAGGAGGTAGGGATACGCGACAGAGCGGTTTCCCAAGGACTACCCAATTACAACACATGGTTCATCGTCCTGGATCCGGAAAGCGCGCTGTATGTTGCTGTCAGCTATTACAAGGGTAAGAACATCATCCACGTGCACAGGTACAAAGGACCCCAGAAAACTCCAACACAGGACGGTGTGATGCTTTCGACCAAGGGATTGAAAGAACTGGGTGACAAAAAAGAGATTATTTGGAAGAGCTTCTCTCCCTCATGGAAAACACTATCACTTCCGAAGAAGTACAGAAACTTTGCGACTCTGACACCAAGTGGAAAGTTCTTTTTCCCACCAATTTGAATGTTTGCGTTTACATGGGACCCAGAGAATTCCCCATAGGGGGTAGGGTTAGCCATTCGGGTCGACTTAAAAAGAGAGGAGGTGTGTTAGATTTTCCCAACAGGGACAAGTTATGTGTCTTTCGCTGTATATCCTTTCACTTATACAAGACCGGCAAACACGCTTCAAAATTGTTGCGTCAGTTCGATTCCACTGCGAAACCTGAAACCTTTCCAGGTTCGATCATCAGCGACTTACCCACGTTAGAGAACTTGTTCGATATACAAATAGCGGTTTACACCACCCGTAAAGTGAGGGGACAGAACCTGAAAAACCGAGTTACCCTGATCAGGCCACCTTCCAAAACATCGGCCGCCCGAGGTAAAGTCAACCTACACCTGTCCACGACACATGGTTTGCATGTGTCAATCGTTACGGATTTCAATAAATACGCTGGCATCTACGAATTTCCCAAGTGTAAGTCGGCGTTCACGACTAAATTCTTACTGAAAAGACACAGGAACCAACTTTCCCCTTGCAGACAAGTCGCCTTGAAATACGTAGGTGGAATCTACCAAATTTCGAAGCACTAGCAGATTATTCCATTTTTCCTCCAGACAGAAATTCAAAAATGTACCCTTACAAAATTACCTTCGATTTCGAAGCTTTCTTCAGACCGCCCAAAGAACTGTGGACCGAACACCTGTCAGTCCTGTGGGAACACTTCCCTCTGTCGGCTAGCGTCGCATCCGACTTTCCAGGTCGCGAAGGTCCGGTCTGCTTCATGAGACAATCCAACACAGATTCAGACCCCTTGTTGGATAGAGTTTTGAATTACATAAACGACACTGCCAAGATCATCGGGGAAGCAGTGCTAGAACTTTACCGGCGACGTTAGCGAAGTTAGATGAGAGGATAGCTGAAGCTCTCCACCTAGAAGAGGCGTTCAGTCCTCCCGGTATCGACTTCAATGAAACTCGGACAAGGCACCCTTTAGTTGAACTGAAGAAGAGACTTTTGAGATATCTCCGCCAAGTCCCGGTTGTAGGTTTCAACTCGGGGCGTTATGACTTAAATCTGATCAAAGTACAGCTTCACTCGTTCTTCTCCTCCAAACAGCGAGAGAACGAAGAATTCAGCGTCATAAAGAGAAGTAACCAATACTTGTCAACTTACACTCGACACATTGTTTTCTTGGACGTAGTAAACTATTTGGCACCTGGTTATAGCTACGCAAATTATCTACTAGCTTTCACCAGAAATCAGCACAAAGGACACTTTCTTTACGAATGGATGACATCTAACAGGAAACTGGAAAACACAACACTACCATCAAGATCTGCATTTGACAGCAAACTGACTGGCACCAAGATGTCTGAATCTGACTATGCCAGATGTGAAAAAGTTTGGTCCGAACAGAACATGCAAACTTTCAGAGATTACTTGATCCACTACAACAACAAAGACGTGAAACCCTTCATAGAGGCACTGAATAATCACGCTTAATTTTTCAGGAAGCGCAACATCGACATGTTCAAAGACGGCATCTCCCTTCCGGGTTTGACTTTACGGTTCCTTTTTCAAACCACAGAGACCCCGTTCTTGACCTTCCACCAGTTCGACTCCCACCTCCACTCTTTGATAATCTTCCATAGATTTCACGAGAAGGAAACCACACTGATAAGGGAACACAAGTACGGCGAAGAAGCGAGAATGTGCGAACACATCCTAGGTGTAGACACTAACTCCCTGTACTTGCGCTGCATGAGCAAAGCACACTGCACAGGTTATTATCTGGTGACACGACCCGAAACCGAGTTCAAACCGAAAATTAGGCAAAGACACTCTAAGAGCGCTTTAGAGTGGTTGCACTACGTGGAGCATGCCCACTGCGTGAAACTTTGCCACGCTTTCAACAGGGGGAGGTATCTCTAGGTTGTCGAAAAATTCGCGTAGACAGTTTTCACCAGCCCTCTAACAGCGTTTTCCAAATACATGGGTGTTGGTTCCACGCTCACGAGTGCATACCGCTGCGCAGATATCCGTGTGCTTCAGACAGGGACAAGAAACGTGACAGAACAGCTAGAGTAAGCGCTTACTTAAAAGCTCTAGGTCACAAGTTGATCGTTGGACATTACTACTCTTCCTCACCTACGTGAATACTTCAAAGAAATGACTCTTGTTTTCAAGAACGTGACCATTTCGAAATCCGACATAGGACCTCACATGACAGACTTTGCGAACAACTAAATCCTGATGAATGCTCCTCAGAGATCCTTGATAGGAAATTACCAGGGAAAAAAGATTCTCTTGGGAACACGTCTTCTTAAGTGGTATTTGGATCATGGCTTAATAGTCACCAAAGTGCACCTGTTCATAGAATACTTTCCTAGAAGTCCCTTCGCCGGTTTCGCAGATGAAGTAACCGCGGCGCGAAGATGTGGTGACGTAAACGCGAACGAGAAAATTCTGTCAAACTGTTACAAGTTGATGGGAAACACCACGTATGGTAAAACAATTTGCAACAAAGAAAAACACACCACTGTGAAATACACTAGAGGTTGAACCTTCGAATTGTTGACCAATTTGTGGCGGTTCAAAAAGGGTACAGAGTTGAGCACAGATCTCTTTGAAGTCAAACTGCAACCGAAAACAGTCAGGAACAATCTTCCTATTCAAATAGGATTCATGGTGTGCCAGTGCACCAAGTTGAAAATGTTAGAGTTCACGTTCGACTTTTTGGATAAATTTATCGGTCGACACGATTACACTTTTTGTCAGATGGACACTGACAGTCTTTACATGGCTCTCAGCAGCGAGGCATTGGACTAACTCATAAAACCCGACCTGAGAGAATCGTACTTTAGAGAAAAATGAAACTGGATTCCAACAGCGGTGTGCGATGACCACTTAGAGCTTTTCGTAAAGATAAAAACCCAAGACATCAAAGAATGGATCCCCCTCGCTTGTTGTCAGAAATGATACGTTCATGATCAGAGAACTCCGGGTCTTTTCAAATCCGAGTAGGAGGGTGATGGAATTCTAAGTCTCAACTCCAAGACTTACATTTGCTAAGATAAAGACGCGATAGGTGAAAGAAAATCAAAGAAATGGAGTTCGAAGGGTGTCATAAAAAGACAAAACGTTCAAGAACCAACCTAAAGACTTCTTGGATGTTCTTTTGAAATGAAAAACTATCCGCGCTGTCAATACAAATTTTAAAGTAATAGAAAACAAAATGCACACTGACACGATAGAGAAAAAGGAACTGAGTTACTTATATCTGAAGCGTCGCGTACATTCTGACAGAGTGACAACGAGTGCTTTAGAGTTATGAAAAAAAAAATTTTAAATTTTTTTTAAAAAATGTAGATGTAGATAAGGCGGTGAGATAATACCCTTTGTTGTTGTATTAACTTCATCTACTTTGTCCACCGACTTACCTCGTGTATCAGTGTTGAAAAAAACAAACAAAAACAAGACAATGTGTACTTGCAATCCCATTTTCACTTGGGAAATAATAGATGCATCAGATGTTTTGTTCTTTAAAGCTCCGTTGTTAAACCAAGGTGTTCATAAAGTGTTCGTTTCTAATGATGCATTTGATTCTTTGAGTGTCTGTTTCAAAGATGCATTTCAAAGAGTGGTTGGTACCACCACAGATAGAGCTATAGGAGTATATCAATTCCATAACGAGAACACATGTGCTTTCGTCAAAAGGCGATATACAATAAAGCTCAATAGAATTGATCAACACATTGCTTTCTCTTTTGCAAGAGAGCTCAGACTTCTTGAGAAAAATGTGTCATTGTTCAAAGGGAACATTCGCCTCTTTTTGTCAAAAGTGTGTTGACCGAATGTTGTGTAGCAAAGTTCCTTACCCAACTGAGAAGTATCATGTCCAGACAAACTAAATGGAGTACTTGGTATAGCACTTCAGTGGATTTCCCTTGTTATATCGATGAGATGTGGATGGGAAAATTTTTTCTTTTTTATTCTTGGCCAGCTTTCAGCTTGCCTTTTTTATTCATATAAACTTTTTTATTCATATAAATGTATCTCACTATAGTCACACCCTCCTCTATATAATAAACCACACCACTTTATGCTAATAAGGTCACGTAACTACTTGCTTGCTGCATACAGCTGACTGACGGTATGACGTGTGGACAGCCAACCAAGCAATCAGAGGTCTCCATTTTTTTTGGCAAAAAAATTTTAAAAAAATAGAGTCACATCACCAAATTTTTCAAATTTCCCACCATAATGATGACCTCTGATTGGTCCATTCAAATTAGGGTCATGTGACCTTATTTGCATAATAGAGGTCACGTGACCTAAACAGCCAGCCAATCAGAGGGTGCCATTATGGCGGCACACCACAGGGGGTTTGGGTCACATGACCATTTTTGAATTTCCCGCCAAAAGGGAGGGCTCTGATTGGTCCATTTTGGCACCACACCACGGGGGTCTAGGTCATGTGACCCAACATTTGAATTTCCCGCCAAAAGGGAGGCCTCTGATTGGCTGCATCCCCAGTGAGTAATATCCTTAGATAAGCTATAGTCCTGTTCCGATACATACTATACTACTTATGAGTGACCTTACAATTTTGAGAGCTCAGAAAAGGGAACAGAATGGGGTGCATGGGGGTGGTGTTGGTGGTCATAACAAACCACAAGACAGGTCCCTTGGCGTCATTAAGCCAATTAACTGTAGATTATCTCACCATGGAGGAGTGTCTTAATGGTTATCTCAGGCCTGGGTAGGGGGTGTTGTCTTTGATGTTTATTATCTTTCCTCCAGTGTCCACCATAGTAATGACAGGTGACAACCCTATTCTGACCACCCTCTTTTCCTTGAGAATCACCCCTCCACTGGTGCCCCTGTAGCAGGGCCAAAATGGTCAGGTCAACACTAGTGCCACCTACTGTATGGTTGATGAAACTAGTGTATAGGACAAATATGCAATTAATCACAGGATACCTTAGATCCTTAAAGGACATCGCCTTGTGTCGTTAATTTCTGAGGGAGAGGGAGAAAGAGAAAGAGAGAGACAGAGGGAGCGGGAGAGAGTGAGGTAGAGGGCAAGGGAAAGGGGTCTATACAGGAGAGAACAGAACTATATATCTAGTTAGTGTAGACATATACCCCCATGCACCGAAAAAAAATAATGTTCAAAATCTTAGTCAGATGTTAGTCAAAAAGGCCAACTTGCCTTGGCTTGCCTGATTTTGACTAAGATTCCTTGGTGGTTTTGACTTACGTATGCAACCTTAAACTTTTTGGTTTGATTCAAATGGGGAGTGTAAGCTCAAATGTATAGAGTACCTAGAAATGACCATCATTTTGGCATCAATCAAACTATCTATGGTACGAAGCCACCAGAAAAATCCTGTTTCAAGCCACGCTGCCACCTGGTGTATAAAGGCAACACTATGCCAATATACCTTAGTCAAAGTTACTAAGGGATCTTAGTTAAAATGACTATGATCCCAGGCATGGGATTGGGTTTTTGGGAAAAATCTGAGATGGTGCCCCTTTCCCTTCTCTGGGGTAGTAATTGAGATGGATCTTATGGGATAGAAGCCTGAAAAGTTTAAGACCCCACCCCTCGTTATAAATGTTCAATTGTTTTCTCATTAGATCTGTGCAAATCACAAAGATGACCAATTCAGCCTTCAAATATCTGAGATTTTGGATATATCCTGAAGAATCCCATGCCTGGATCCCTTAGTGACAGTGGCTAAGTTAGGTTAGCTTGCCTGAAACTCCCAGCAGATAAGTTGTTAGTAGTATATAGTGTATCGGAACGGGACTATAGCTAACTACAGGATATTACTCACTCCAGATGCAGCCAATCAGAGGCCTCCATTTGGTCATGTGACCCCATTTGACCTACTTAGGTGATCATGTGATCACCATGTGACCTAATTAGGTGGTCACATGACCTGGACCCCCCAATCAGAGGCCTCCATTTGGTCATGTGACCTGGACCCCGTGGTGAGCACCTCATTTGCATAATAGGCCGTGCCCCCTTAGCCAATCAGAGCCCTCCATTTGGTCATGTGACCCCTCATTTATATAATAGGCCATGCCCCTTTATGCTAATGAGACCTCATTTGCATAATAGACCACGCTCCCTTGATCACGTGACCTAGACCCCCTGTGGAGTGATTTCCAAATGGAGGTCTCTGATTGGCTAATTGTCTAGGTCATGTGACCCAATTATGTAAATGGGGGTTGCCCAACCACGTGACCTCACATGTGATCTGGCCAAGTGACTTTACCATGTGGTTTCTTATTTGTAAACAATGGATCATGTGACCTCGTTAGTATAAAGGTTAGAGGTGAATGTGTCTGTAAAAAGGCAAACTGAAAGCTTGCCAAGAAAAAAAAAGAAAAAAAGGGAAATATTTGGGGAGGCCCTTGGGGTAGGGGTTAAGGGGCGCCTATTTTTCAAAAAAAAAAAAAAAGAAAGAAATATTATTTGATTAGAGGACCCACGGGTCCACTAATATTAAAATTTACAAGTGAAATCCACTGAAGAACTATACCAAGTACTCCATTCAGTTTGTCTGGACATGATACTTCTCAGTTGAGGCGCTAGTACACCGGGGTAAGGAACTTTGCTGCACAACATTCGGTCGACACTACAGTGTATTCTAGGATGTCTGTTTGCGAAGCTAAGACTTTTCCAATGAATCTAGGTTCTTTTCAGTAAGTTTTTACCTTGTTTACCAGTATATTCATATTTAATAACCTTGAACCTATAGAGGAAAGGACACATGTGCTGTAAAGTATTCTATTAGTTAGAATTATGAGTTATTATATGGGTCCACTGGAAATAAAACTTAACGAAGGAATTCATTTTATTTTTTATTTTATTTTAACGTATACTACATTTTGACGAGGTTCTTGACATGGAATTGATATATCACTATAGCTCTGTCTGTGGTGGTACCATCCACTCTTTGAAATACATGTTTGAAACACACCTAATGAATCAAATACAGCATTAGAAACGAACACTTTATGAACACCTTGGTTTAACAACGGTACCTTAAAGAACAACACATCTGATGTATCTATTAATTTTCATCAAAGGTTCGACCTCTAGGCTATTTTCACAGTGTTGTGTTTTTTCTTTGCTGCAAATTATTTTACCGTACGTGGTGTTTCCCATCAACTTGCAACAGTATGACAAGTAACTACTGCAATTGTCAGAGTCTGCTTTAGCTGTAGTTGCACCAGCACAGTCTAGGTCACGTGATCAAGGGAGAGTGGTCTATTATGCAAATGGGGTCTCATTAGCATAAAGGGGTGTGGCCTATTATGTAAATGAGGGGTTACGTAACCAAATGGAGGGTTCTGATTGGCTAAGGGGGCATGGCCTATATATTATGCAAATGAGGTGCTCAACACAGGGTCCAGGTCACGTGACCAAATGGAGGCCTCTGATTGGGGGGTCCAGGTCACGTGACCACCTAATTAGGTCACGTGGTGATCATTTGATCACCTAAGGGAGTGGTCATTATTTATCAACAGGGGGTGGTGGGTTTTTGCGCAGATGCGTGGAAATTTTTTACGCCCCCCTCGGCGGCAGTCAAAATTTTTTGCAGCCCCCCCGCGCCGGAGGCTCGGAGAGTTTTCACACCCCTCTTTGATCTATAGTAGCGCACGGGCTTTTTTGCTAAAAAGAGGGTGAATTTTTTTAGCCCGCCCCCCTCAAGAGGGGTCAAAATCTTTTTAGCCCCCCCTCGGGAGGGGTCTGAAAATTTTACGCCCCCCCTCAAACCCACCACCCCCTCTGTTGATAAATAATGACCACTCCCTAAGTAGGTCAAATGGAGTCACGAGACCAAATGGAGGCCTCTGATTGGCTGCATCTGGAGTGAGTAATCTCCTGTAGTTAGCTATAGTCCCGTTCCAATACACAATATACTACTCTTGTTCAAGATTGTGCTTGGAGAGGGAAAATAATTTCGGCAGTCAATGTGACTAACATAAGCTAGACATTGTAAGTCACACATTAGTCATATGTACTAAGACCGACTAACTTGGATTTTTTCCTGTGTGTACTTTAGACATAGAGGTATATCCTGTGGTTTCTCCAGCGAGGATATTCAGGGCCCCTACCCCCATGCACCTTACAGCATATACAGATTATGTTATTGGCTCTGGTTGAAGTGGTATCGATTCTCTTCTTTTTCCTGTAAGGACCACACCCCAGGATATTACGGCCCGTATCTGTCCTGTTGGCTTTTTAATGAAACCCGACTCAGACAGACCAGAGGGGCACATACCGATCTGATTGTCTCGTGTTTAGTGTAGGAGATAAAGCATCTGTGGGTGGACTTCTTCCTCCAGCTCTTGCTGTACCACGCCGAGTCAATATTGACTTTATTTTACAGAGCATCTGCATAGGATCATTACTGTGCTCGGGATATGCGGCGCCAGGCCGGCGACTCACAGGGGTTGATCCTGGCCGGGGGTGAGGGTGGGCTGCTCCAGGAGATCTTCCAGGGGGTACGTCTTATGCATCCACTCCAGGGGCTTTGATGAAGGGGTGTATATCATTACCATGGTTATCAGTATTGGATACTTCATTAAGAGTACACGGGCCCCAATCCCTCCTCAGATAGCATATCAGCATTTGGGGTAAATAAAGCCATTGCCTGAGCAAAAGCTGTTGTTTTATTTTCTTATACTTTATTTCTGTTGTAGGACGTTCTACGTCTTATATCGTCCCTTGTCCAAACTGAATGCTTGATTTCATTGCATATTTCATAATTGTAAAAAAGGGGGAATGGATAAAGAAGAGAGTATGATAGGACACGTAAAGGCAGTTGCTGTGTGAGGTGGTTGGCGTTATAAAGTGCATTGTGCTGAGTGAAAACATGTGTGTATGCCTGCACTTATGCTTGTGGTAGCCCTAGGCAATAAATGAAGATGTAGGCCATATTATTTTCCCGTATTTTAGACCATTTTTTCAGGTTTTCTGTTACATTGTTTTTTTTTTGTTTTTTTTTATTACCAACTAGGCAACCTTGAAAATCACTTGAGACCTTCTTAATTGGAGTGTCAACGAACAGAAAAAAATTCCTCTGGATATTAATTACTTGAAAATTAGTCTCCAATAATTAAACAGGTAAAATTATCGGGTATGTAAATTATCAACCCCATAAGGCTGTTCAGAGGAAAAGAAGCTAAAAAACGAACGTTTTTGTTTCTTTTTCATTACATGGCATCCAAAGTTTGATATAGTGGGATGAATCAGCTTGAATTAAAAGAGGTTGTGTCCGATCTAGCGGGATTTTTCCCCTGATCCCCCCCCCGCACTAATATGATAAGTTATCACGACCCCCTACCCCCCCACTAAGAACTGATTGCAAAACGACACCCACCCCCTCAATGTGAAGGTTTATTGGGTTTTGGTCTCACCCACACAAAGGGATTCATTTTCTTCAAAATACCCCCCCCCCATCCAAGAAAATGCCCTCCCCCCCAACTGGCAATAATAAATGGCGTGTCCCTTATAGACTACATTCTATAAACTATGGGGCCCCCAAGGGGTCCCCCTGATGTCATAATGTCGCCAATTACTCCCCCCCCCCCATCACCAGAGTCATGGAAGATTTTTACACCCTCTTTAATCTATAATGTAGGCATTTTTGCTAAAAAGAGGCTAATTTCTTTATGCCCCCCCCCTCAAAATAGGTCCAAAGGCTTACACCCTCTCAGGAGGGGTCAAATGTCCACTTCCAAACCAGCGATCCCCATGTTGATAAATAAATGCCACTCTCTTTCCATAGGGGCCCGGGGGCTTACCCCCCCCCCCCCCAAGGAAACTAGATGGCATATGGTGCATTTTTATGCACCTTGAGAGCTATACGCCTACTAATTATAGTACAATATTTTTTTCCCTTGACACCCCTCTTATCTCCTTTTCAAGGCACCAGCAGGATCTTATATCTGAAAGTTCGAAGATCCATTCATTTGAAAAAAAAATTGTTATGGGTAACAGTCCCCTGAGGGTGCACACATGTAATAAACTCTACTAACGGTAGATACATTACTACACAATAGATTCTTTGTTACCTTTGGTGGCCACATTATATGCAAATGGCCTTGCTACGGCCATGTTATCACCTATGGGAGGTAATACATACACACACACACACACATATATATATATATATATATATATATATATATATATATATATATATATATATATATATATATATATATATAGCCATGTGTGCCAAAATATTCCGGCCCTTCCCATGGGAGGGGTGTGAAAATATTTGCCCCCCCCCCTTATTCTATAATATCATGGAGGCTTTTTCATTAAGATGGGGTGAAAATCTTTTACCCCCCCCCCCAAGAGGAATCTGAATTCTTTTGCCCCTCCTCTCAAATCAACCCCCCTTCCCCTGTTGTTCTGTTGTTAAGAAAATGACCACTCCACCAGAACCAAAAACTCTATTCAAGTAATGAGATTATGGGTATAGACACCAGACTGACAGTACAACCACCACCACCCGTAGTTGTGTATCTATAGTCTTTGTGAATGTAGAAGAT
The DNA here is from genome assembly GCA_949317995.1 of Acholoe squamosa. Classification (NCBI taxonomy): domain Eukaryota; kingdom Metazoa; phylum Annelida; class Polychaeta; order Phyllodocida; family Polynoidae; genus Acholoe; species Acholoe squamosa. The sequence continues at coordinate 59,580,869 of OX439041.1, read as the reverse complement.
CGTTGTGGCCATTTTCCTGCGAAAAGTTTGAAAAGCCCAGGAAAAGGGGCTACCGGTATGTTGAAAAAAATCTGAGCCAGAATTGTCACGTGTCACTTTTTTGGAAATATTACATGACTCTTGTCGTTTTTATCTTGTTTCATGTCACATGTCACTTTTAAGAAGGTATAAATAATGTTAAAATGTCGCCTCAAAATGACCATATGTCGCCATGTCGTTTTTACCCCCTTGGGGGCAACAACTATGATTGTAGCCTGAGTGTTCATGTCACCATGTCAATTTTGAGAAATTGTTCATATCCCATGTCACTAAGCCTAAAATAGCCCATGTCGCCATGCCTACAGTAGCCTATACCGGTATAGGCTTACCGCCATGCTTCATTTTACTTTATAAAACGGCAGCCCATGCACTGCTGCACAATAGAAGTGACCTTGAGTGCATTATACTAGGAGTACAGTGCACGCCTGAGCAAGGTCACGTCCCAGCTTATTGTCTATCATTCCTGTGGGATATCAGAGGCTTTGGACTTTTAATCAATGTGCTAACATGTTTTATAAAGACAATAGAAAACTCATTCTTCATGTCTTGACTCTCTGTGGGACTATAACACACTCAGGTCTCAGGCCTTCGTGCGTTATAGTCCAACAGAGTCTCAACATGAAGAATATCGTTGTCTATTCTCTAATTATCATAACGCCACTTGGGGGCTGTGTACAAATGACGTCATGCAGGAGGGGGGGGAGGGGGGGTCCCACTTGCCATGACCAAGCATGACAAGGGGGGGAGGGGGGGTCATGGGCTGCATGACATCATGTCATCAAGAAATTACAACATGCTTTGGTTTTGGCAAGAACAAAAACTTTTGTAAAAAGATTTTTAAATGTAGGGAAGTTTAATGCATTCATCTGACATAAATTTATTACCTATAGGCCCTACATGCATGCATTCCTCAGACATCTCACTCAATGAGTGTCACTGCCATCAATGTCAGTGTAAAATCAAGGTGATGTCTAGGCCACTATAAGGGGGCACTACTACTCTATCCTACCTATACCAATTTAACCCTTTTTGAAAAGGGCCACTGCTGCCCTCAGGATCTAAATGATGCATCTAAAATACCCCTGAACTGCTCCTGTCGCCTCAGGGCAGCATCCATAGTCATCCACAGGCTTCTTTTTGAAAAGGTGTGATATCCCCCCCCCTCCTTCTTGAGGTGTCAAGGGAGATGTAAAGGGGACCTCCCCCCAAGCTTACTCTCCACATCTTTGTCTGAATGGAACTCTATCAGACTCAACTTATTTGCAGATTCTAGAGTAAAATGCTGAGGTGACTCGATTGCTTTGTAAGATCACAAATTGGAACTATGATTGCAATCGATGGTCTCCTGAGAACTTGTGATGCTTTCTGAGTTTTTTTTTTTTCTATTAGGCCACTCACTAAGTTCAGAGTGTTCTCCCTGAAACCTATTTCTAGTACACTTGTATATGGTTAAAGTTACAGATTAAATCAATACATTCAATATATCAATACATTCAAGCTCTTGAACTATATGATCCTTAATAATAACTGTTCTTGATTTTCTCCTGCTGACAAGTGTACAACTTTCACTGTAAAGAAGGCAGACTATTAACTGTATTGGACTATTGATCTAGACAGTTTTTAAGCCCTTTTGTGACGGGAAATACTTGTGTATGATCACTACCATAGTACTCTGTGTATAACTATGTAATATTTCGAGTTCTTATATAACTTCTGTTTAATCCGAGATATGTCAATATCAAGTAAAACCAGACAAGTTAGCTCGGGTTAGTGCAACCAGCACATAGCGGCCAGAGATCGAAGCGACCTCTGGTCCTACCGGTGGTAACCGCACCGATCGACCCGCCCTCTCGAATATGGAGCTAACACTATATATAACGCTCCATGAGCCCCTACAACTATAAGGCACGGAAATGGTACATCCTACATATAGGGACCCATACATTATATAAGCTGACAGTGTTTGGCATGTTTCTCTGTTCATTTGTTGATCAGTGCTAGTTCTTTTTTCACTTTGCATGCATGTTATCCTTTATTGGCAATTCACACCCACTATATGTCCCTTTGAACCATTTTAATTTGTTTATAGCCTATAGGCCTTCACTATTCATGCACTTTGGGGGGGGGGGGGTATCTCTCTGCATGACGTCATGCTGAGGGGGGCTCAAGTGTTGTATGACGAAACATGACAAGGGGGGGAGGGGGGGTCAAAAATGGTGCAAAAATGCATGACGTCATTTGTACACAGCCCCTTGGTGTTGCAATGCACAATTTTAAAATGCAAGAAAAACAAACAAACTAGTAAGGGGACCAACAAGCCTAATATCCGCTAGACTGAGTTTCGTCTGTGTCACGGGTTGGCCGTTGCTAGCTATCCGCAGGCATGCAGGGGCTGAGGGGGCATGTCGGGCTGGTGAAGGGTGTGAGTGCGCGCGAAATATTTCAGTACATTAAGAATAATAGCCGCTCCCTTGTTGACGCAAAAACTATCAGCTCATTGGTCGAAAATTGTGACCCAATTTCCACGAATCTGATGTTGTCTCTATATCCTTTTGTAATCACACGAACATAAATGTGTTTTCATTTAAAAGTTTTTCAATGGCATCAGTACTCGATCAGAGGTCATAAATTTGAGCAAAGTCGCAAATTATTCTGCGGAGCTGTTCGCGGGAAATCACTGAAGTTTGAGACGTAAACATTGCACCATCAGGAAGGATTGTTGATGTTGACCAAGATTCATGGTAGCCTTTTTCAGGAGAGTAAGGTAATATATCCCTTATTGATTGATACTGACAATACAAAAGTGTAAATGGTGATTCCATGCTATCTGAATCCCGTATAATCCCACTGTCACTGTTTATCGCAGACACCGAGTGTCGTCTGACACTGCGATTTTGCGCTTGAGCCTTGACACTGACAGATCTGACTCAGACTCAGTGTTTGGTGACACCCTCTCTTGAAGAAATGCAAATGGGTGAAGTAAAGAATATCTCCTAATGGTATGGTGGTTGATAAACGCTTTCGGTGGGGATTTGTATCAGGCAGCTGAAATGCCAAGCTGTCAAATCTTTTAAAATGAAATTGAGCTCACTCGATTTGGATCGGGAGGGGCTGTCACACAGTGTCACGGCTGTCAAGTTTAGGTAGGGAGCGGTTCGTATTTATTTGATCCGATGGGGCTGGAAAATATTATAACATGATCATATCCTTCTTGGAGAATGATAGACCTAGTTTGTACATCTTCCTCCTCTGTCTTTGAAGGGGCTGTGAATAAACTTGAATTGAATGGGATTCGACAGTGAAAAAAGGTTGCCAACCATTTGCCATAGATTTAGGGGTGGGGGCATTGACATTTTGAAAAAGAGATCCCTTTTAGACTAGTCACTGGGTGCGACTCAGTTAAGGGCTGAGTCGCTGGGACTGGCATACCTAAAACTTTCAGGTGCTCTAGAAACGGCAAGTATCTAAGAACAACATTTGACAGAAATAAATCCCCAACAATCAGCTTATGATATTGACAAGAGTACCACCCTAGTTTTGCTGTCTGTGAGTGGGAAGAGTGTCTTTTGTTGGAAACTTTTAGATCGCACCCTTTTCCAAGATTTGGCACATGCCGTGTGGGTTGCAACAGGTAGCTATCAGCAGGTGCATTTTCTGCCAGACAGGAAGTCAATCTCCACTCTCCAAGCAGATTCTCATGAATAACATTATTTCATGAATAACTCCTCTGTTGTGAGACCTGAAACCACATCCAACATGGCCGACCGTGGCAGCTAAACTTGATATGAAGGCTAACCAATTTGCTAGAACCAAATAATCCGGGCCCCCGTATTAAAAGTTTCTCACAAAATGGCAACAAACATATCTTAGGAAGCCATCTTTAAGAGGAAATCGACATAAAAAAATTATGTCCTACAATTCCAGCCACCTGACAAATGAGCCCTATGCAGGAAGCCTGACTCTCCCGTCAGGTAAGAGTCAGCGCCCGCCTGACAATTTTAGACTTTAGTAGCCAGTACAGCAGTGGACCTAGACCAGCCCGGGCCCTATGCATATAATGTCCCCAACGTAGGTACGGAGTGGAGGAGGTTGTACATCCTACAACTACAGTAGACCTAGACTAGTAGAGGCTAGTTACTTGATTGACTAGACCTCAATCAAGTATTTACATCTATCTAAACCTTACCATATTTTGCTGATACAGTGTCTCCATGAGTATTGCAAAGCTGTTACCTTATAGGACAGGGACTCTGTAAATCTATTGTGCTGACAAGGCATATTAAAAGGACTACCAGCAGATTATTTACACATGGGAATAGAGTATTGATGTTGTCACACCTCTAGGTAATCCTTAACCCTTTAAGAGGCCACCTACCTATATGTACAACCACACAAAGGCCTTATTACCCTAAGCCTGAGGTAGGTATGATGCACTAACACTCTGTGTCCCTTGAGGTACTCAACTAGTTCTGCTCTAGCCAATCTCAAAACACCACTACAAGAGTGTTGTTCCCACTGCCACTCTTACTGGCACTCTCAGACTCAGTCTGCCATAGACAGAGATACCCTGTCCTGGGGCTCCTCCCGTACAGAGTGATCTTGAGCAAACTACCATGCCTGCCCAGGCGCCTCTCTGAAGGGAACCTTTAAACCTTGCACACATGCATCACTGACTTTTAGCCCTTTAAAAACAGGATCGCTTACACACTCTTATTATCTGATTGACTAGACATTAATGTCTAACATTGCAGCCCTTGTGAGTTATGGCCATAGTACATGATAGTCAATCATACTTGTGCCTGTGGCACAGCTTAGACATTTTATAGCGAGGAATCTGGAGGATGTGGGGGAGTAGACGTGAAGCCATCCATCTGATGCTTTTTCGTGTGAAAGTGACCAGCCTCACATTACCAGTATATAAGCATTTGTATATTTCAGGAACGAGTGGCACACATGATCTGCCACTGAGAGTTTGGCACCGCATTTGCTGGGAATGCATCTGGGTGACTTCTGGGGATTTCTACCTGGCTGGAAGTAAAATGACGTCATACTGGAGACAAACATTCACACCGCCTCTGTTCCTCAGGGACGTGGTCATACTGGTAGACAGCTCGGATTGACCTAAATCCGTCACTGGTGTGGTAGGATTGTGGGTAAAGCGTGACCTATATCTGACAAGATTTTTATTCCTACACCGCAGTGCTGGGGGTATGGGAAAAGTAGTCCCAGCCAGCTATCCCAGTATCCCACCACGTCAGAGAAGGATTCGCCTGAGAATACAAACTGAGGTTAGATTGGGATGTGGTGGGACCATGCTGTCTGTCACACACTTTCGACTGTTTTCATGAGATCTCATCTGAATAATAATCTTCCATTTAAGTTTCCATAAGTTTCAGATGATCTCATCTGAATCTAATTCAAATTCAGATGAGATCTGGCATATATCCTTGATCGGGGGCTCTGCCCCCTAACCCCTGTTTGGCCTGGCACCCCGGGAACCGCAACGACGTCAACATTCGTCTCCGCGGAGGGCCAGGTAGATTCTCCAAACATACACCCTTTTGCGCTGGGAATGGTGATGGGCATGTTAATTTCAATGTCAGACAGGCACCAACCTTCATGCGCTATGTCTCCCAATTCCTCGCTATATACTAGAGGGCGGCCTCGGCCATCAGCTATTGATACCAGTTCAATAGCCTGGCCCCGGGCCCTGGGATCAGGAGGTGTATTCCAGGTTGTTTTATTGCCCCCTTTGATCTATATAAGAATCTGATTGAATTGGATGTGCATTCACTCTCCAAGCTGATCCTCAGTCACTGCCATCCAGGTAATGAGGAATCTGATTGGGGATTGAGCTTCGTCGCCTCTGCATCGTCCACAGACTCAGAGTAAGGGATGCGGCCAGCCTGAGAAGTGGGAATGGAGTCAGGGTGGGTTAGCGAGCCTGACTACAACTAAGCCGGGGTTAGCCCTTAAATAAGGGTGTTTCAAGCACTCATGACGCATCATCATTCCACAATTTTTATTAACTCGAAAAGTGAGTTATTAACTGGAACAGAGTTATAAGAGTCGGGTAAAAAATTGATACATTCAGTGCCTCTTAACAGTGAGAAAAACTAAGACACTTTTCCGGTCTATGTTAAATCCCATAAGAGGTGCCAATAGGTTCAACGTTCCCGCGTTTTTGGTCTGGAGTGGGGCAAATAATGATGAATGTTGATGAATTTAATATCATTCGATCCGCCCGGGCGTCTCGAATGTCGTAATTTCGACACAAACATGCAGGATATCGATTTTTTGTAAATTATAGTATAGAAATATGATAAAGAATGGGGAAAGGATATGATTTGAATCAATATATTTGATTGAAAATGTAAAAAATTACATGTTTGCCCTGTCGTTAATTCACATCACAAAGCCATGGTCATGCAAATTGACCCAAATAACCATGGAAATTGGGTCGGGCATGCACAGATAGAACCAAAATCCAACATGGCGGACAGCGAAACAATCGATTTGTGGGGTAACAGTAAAAAGACAGTGTGTATTTGATTCAATTCGATTGATATTGCCAAGGATGCATGGATTGTATCCAAAGAGTCAATAATTTCAAGTTAAATCGATATAATCTATCATTTCTTCGTCGAAAATGCGACTTCCGGCAAGGAGGGGTCGCGCATGTGCACGGAACATCAAAATACAAAATGGCGGACAGTGAGACGATCGCCTTACGGTGCTATCGAAACTGCTGGATTATAACAAAATGGAGGAGAATTACATTGTTTCATGTGTTTGTATAGTTAATATGTATCCTTATTCAAGACTTGCTGGTATTGTGCAATGCTTAACTCGCCAAGAGAGGAGTTATTCGCCAATGAAACATACAAGCGATAATGGATGCATTCTCCATAGGCTTAACCATTGACAGTGATAATGCTTGAAGAAAACATGAGGTTAGTATCAGAAGGGGCCTAAAAGAAGAGATTAAGTGCCTGTTCGAGTTACTTGCATTGCAAAATGCTGTCCTATATTAAGGAGACACCTAGAGGCCCTGCACTTTCAGTCATTTTGCTGGTGCGAATAAGTTTAAAAAAAGATGGAAATTTTGTATAAAAGAGGCAGAATTACTTAATGAATTTGTAGTGCCATTAAAGGAGGAGATGTAGGGGTCTTGCAGGAAAAGCTATTTCATTACAAAGATTTGTAAATTTTGAGAAATTGTCAATATTGTACAGACTCAGTTGGTTGGCAGCCATAAGACGCTTTTTGCATCCAATGGTGAAGGTATATGATGTTGATCCATGTATCAACTTTCCCGCCTTTTTGGGAAAAGTGGTGCCAATAGCGCAGTTTTGGCAGGGGTTATGCGAATAGTGGCTTGGTGGTGCCAATAACTGGGTGAGGGAGTGCTGATGTCAGACCACAAGCTAGACTCAGGGATGTAAGTCTTCAGGTTTTATTAGGATTTCCTTATTTCTGAAAATTTAGAATGACATGTATTTTCCTTATACAAGTGTTAAGAGGGCTGTTTGGAAAAAAAATAGAAGGCTTCTATATCAAGTAAATGTATGGCTTCCTGATTTTTGCCCATTCCTGACTTACATCCCTGTAGACTTGCTCAAGGCTATTGTTTTATTTCTTTTCGAGTTACGAGCAATGCAAATTGCTGGTTGGTATATTTTTTGGCCCCCCAAGCAGGTAATAATCAGGCTTATCTTCTCTTGAAAGGTTAGATTATTAAAAGAGGAAAAATAATAGAAAATAAGTAAGAGCAGACTCATTTATTGCCAGGTGGGTGGAGGGCCGCTAGAATCTAGAGCAGCGGGCGGATGGCCGCGAGATTTTGACAATCTGTCATGAGTAAAGGGAAGGTGATTTTTTTTTTGGTAAGATAGTGTCTGTAGTGTAGGCACACTTGTCACTCAATTTCGACAGGGGGAGATAGCAGGCAGGATATTCCCCCTGCCCAAACTCCCCTTTTAATTTTTCATCTACTTTTAATCTGCCCTGTCTTCAATAAAGGTCAGACACTACTTTTGATCTAACACGCTCGATAAGATTACACACAACGTTGACCTTCCCATACTCCCGCTGTTCTAGAATTACCGTAATCTCCCGCGTATAAGGCGCGTCCTCTACGCCAAACAAAATGCTGGGGGGTCTTATAGCTTTCTCTCAAGTTGGGTGTGCGTCTTATACGAGGGGTAATTTTACTATAGAACAGTACTGGATTTACAAAATTGAGCCTTAAAATGTGCGTCTTATATGCGAAAATGCATTTGCTAAGTTTGGGGTGCGTCTTATACGCGCAGCGCGTCTTCTACGTGGGAGATTACGGTAACAGTTTTGGGGTGGGGATGGGGGGCTTGTCAGATATAGCCCACTAAACCTTCATGTGGGGGTGGGGTCAAAATACTCATCGGATACATGATTCCACACACGTATACGATTTTTTTTATTAGGGGAGGGGGAGTCATTTTGCAAAACTAGTTCTAAAATCTATCAAGCCCCCCACCCGAGCTGGCAATAAATGACTCGGCCCTAAAAAGTGTAGCATTAAAAAATATGTGGGTACTGGTAGTTAAAATCATCATCGAAAAATATCTACCTAGCAAAAATCAATGTAAAATTTCCATCGCATATTGGACACAGTAGTCTCTAATATAACAGCAAAAGTGTGACTTTTTCTAGAACAATTGCCCTTTGCATGTTCTGAAAATTTTTTCGTGAGCTAGGGAAATCTGCCAAAATGTATCACTAGTCTGTGGTTTGAGACAAGTTTCCCATAATGTTGAAAATTTTTCAAGAATAACTTTGTTTCAGTTGTAGGTGAATTGAAAGCTATGCCATGGATCAAGATTGGCAGCCAGGCCGGAGAAGGAGCAGGGGAAGGAGAGGCAGGGGGAACATGTTCATAGATGGTTTTGTCACCAAAAGGAGCAAGAATCGATTTGCCGAGGAGGATGACGATGATTTATCAAGAAGTAAGAATATCTCTATGTATAAAATGCATTTACCAGTGGCGGATCCAGGATTTGGAAAAGGAGGGGGCGCGGCCCAAAAGGAGGGGGCGCACCCCCTATTTTTGGGCAAATTTTGGGGTCCAAAATATGTAGTTAAACTCTTAAGTACTGGGAAAAAGGGGGGTGCATGCGCCCCGCGACCCCTCTAAATCGGCCACTGTTTACTCGTCTTTATGTGAAGCAATGGAGAAAGGTACCGGCAGTCAGGATTATGGTTATTTGTCGTTAGGATTTAAAAAAAAAAAAAACAACTTAAAACGGTTTCGTTCCCCAGTACATGATTGCGTAACATAGCCAAAAGTGAGTATAGATATAGTTTTTCTCACTAGATCCCACTATGATTTCAAGATGCCCAAAAGAGGAATGTTATGGTTCAGTACCGTTAACTTTTCTTATGTTGACAGCCATGAATGAAGAGAACCGACCTAAGACAGCTGCTGAACTGAGTATGGAAATTCAACTCAAGAATGAGACTCACAACGTATACCCTATTGGTGGAGTCAAAATAAAATTTCCATGCAAGCCATATCCTTCCCAGTTTTCCATGATGGGCATGGTGAGTATATCCTTGGACACTTCCCTTTTTATTCTATCCATTCAATAATCTGATATACCATACAGATATATGTATAAAGACATAACAGATGCAAGAACATAAAATACTTTTAAAGGGCACCAGAAAAAAATGATTTCTTTATTGAATTGTATTAATATCCACTGATAATGTGACTAAAATCACGTTTTTCCTCTCTGGCAATGAGGGATCAATCAGAATGACATCTCTGAGATTCATTAGTTTGGTTTTACAAAGTTCACAAAAATTAAATATTGATTGGTTTTCACTCAGATCGTCAAGGGATTAGAGCGTTCACAAAATTGTCTTCTTGAAAGTCCAACAGGATCAGGAAAGAGTTTGGCCTTGTTGTGTTCCGTTCTCGCCTGGCAGCAGGCCCAGAAAGGTAAGGCCCACAATCTACCCAGTGGGGGGATCCAGGATTTGGAAAAGGAGGGGGCGCGGCCCAAAAGGAGGGGGCGCATCCCCTATTTTTGGACAAATTTTGGAGTCCAAAAAATGTAGTTAAACACTTAAGTACTGGGCAAAAGTGGGGGGGGGGGGGTGCGTCCCCGCGCCCCCCTTTAAATCCAACACTGCTACCGGTACATGTATGTTGTAAATAAGAAATTTATATATAAGGCATGTATTATCAATTCAATTATAGTAACATGTGTTTGCGTCCTTAATCAAATCAATACCATAATAGTATAGGTTTCGCTTCTGCTAGGTAGTAGATTATAACGTATGCTGGTATGACTTGTTATAAGATGGCCCCAAAAAGAAGGGATGCTGGTAGAAGATGTGAACCTCAAGATTCTGTATATATAAATGTTTTAGATTTGATGTAGTAAAAATGTCGGTGTTCCCATCTGATCTACACAGTGACTTTTCAAAACGCATGTTTTTTTATATATATTCTAGAAAAGATCAAAGCAGAATCTTCTGCCGAAGCAAAGGAGGGCAAAGGTATGATATATGCATTTGATATTTTGAGGGCAAAGAGAGGAAAATGAGAGGTAAAATCTACTGTAAGTCTAAGCTTAAGGTATAATCTCTGGGGAAAACTTGGTTTAAAGTTGATGATGCTCTGTGTTTTGTTGTGTGTTTTTTTTTTTAATGTTGGCAATGCCGGATGGGGAAATTGGCCTTAGCCATTTTTTAAATTTCTGCAATGTTTCTTTATTACCGGTAGCTTTATAGTAGATTCCTTGAAAATCAAATTTAAAAACACCCCCTATTTCCGCTATGCTCACAAAATATATGAAGGCTTCATTAATAGTTTCATAAAATTATAGTCTGTGCTAATATACCCGTCACTTTTTCAGAGTGTTCATGTAAGGGTGGTGGTAGATTAACAGCTTCGCCATATTTCTCGGAAACTCTCGCAAACCTGGCTGATCAGTCCATATCTACAGAAGCCGGTCAGTCTAAGCAATTTGATTAGAATCTTAATTTATAGTAAATTAAACAAATGGGTAATTATTGCCGTTCATTCTTAGGAATGAACGGCTATAGGAGGGGACCCATTCTTAAATACAAGCTCTCATAGTGGTGCTTCCTCGCTCTCCATGTATAATCCTGTCTCATAGGTACAGTATTGAGTATGCCTATACCTGGATTAAAATCTGCAAATCAGTCAAGCATAGAAGTGGTGGCAATAGTGGTGTTGGTGGACCTGTTATTGTAGACCCTGGGGACAGAGTGGTGGTAGCCCTGGACACCTCAGGCAGAGCCATGGTATATAGTATATAGAGCCCCCCCCCCCACACCCACCTCTGAATGGTGGTGGTGGCTGTGCTCCTGGGGTGGCCCCATACCTGCCTGGCACCACCTCCCCCAGCACCATGTGGTTCTCTTCTGCTGGTGGTGCGTTTCTCAGCACCACTGACTATTAACCCACTAAAGGCCACCTACATGTATATTTATTAGACCCGAGTTCCGAACTTGGGTCTACTTCTAGTGGACACGTTTTCGCCGAAGGTTTTTGCGTATAGGGTAATGTGCACCATAAATCGACCATTGCAAATTGGTATAGAATAATTTGTAAATTGTATTAGTATCAGATATATTGTAGGACTATTTATGGTAGGTCTACCCATGTATATAGCCGACATAGGGACGCTGTTGGGGCTGGTATAAATGCGGTCAGTAGCACGGACCATTGCCTCTTTGATTACGTGTATATAGCCGACATAGGGACGCTGTTGGGGCTGGTATAAATGCGGTCAGTAGCACGGACCATTGCCTCTTTGATTACGTGTATATAGCCGACATAGGGACGCTGTTTTGGCTGCTATAAATGCGGTCAGTAGCACGGACCATTGCCTCTTTGATTACGTGTATATAGCCGACATAGGGACGCTGTTGGGGCTGGTATAAATGCGGTCAGTAGCAGGGACCATTGCCTGTTTGATTACATGTACATAGCCTACATGATGCCCCATTGCACAGTTAGCCCTTTAGGGATGACATGTTGCATTAATGCAATGTTAGCCCTTTAGGGGTGGCATTATGCATTAATGATACGTTAGCCCTTTAGGGGTAGCATGATGACACATTGCACAGTTAAATCTTTAGGGGTGGCATGATGCCCCATTGCACAGTAAGCCCTTTAGGGGTGACATTATGCATTAATGCAACATTAGCCCTTTAGGGGTGGCATGATGCCTCATTGCACAGTTAGCCCTTTAGGGGTGAAATGTTGCATTAATACAATGTTAGCCCTTTAGGGGTGGCATGATGCCTCATTGCACAGTTAGCCCTTTAGGGATGACATGATGCATTAATGCAATGTTAGCCCTTTAGGGGTGGCATGATGCCTCATTGCACAGTTAGCCCTTTAGGGGTGGCATGATGCCTCATTGCACAGTTAGCCCATTAGAGGTGGCATGATGCCACATTGCACAGTTAACTCTTTAGGGGTGGCATGATGCCTCATTGCACAGTTAACTCTTTAGGGGTGGCATTATGCAATAATGCAACATTAGCTCTTTAGGGGTGGCATGATGCCCCATTGCACAGTTAACTCTTTAGGGGTGACATGATGCATTAATGCAATGTTAGCCCTTTAGGGGTGGCATGATGCCTCATTGCACAGTTAACTCTTTAGGGGTGGCATTATGCAATAATGCAACATTAGCTCTTTAGGGGTGGCATGATGCCACATTGCACAGTTAACTCTTTAGGGGTGACATGATGCATTAATGCAATGTTAGCCCTTTAGGGGTGGCATGTTGCCTCATTGCACAGTTAGCCCTTTAGGGATGACATGATGCATTAATGCAATGTTAGCCCTTTAGGGGTGGCATGATGCCTCATTGCACAGTTAGCCCTTTAGGGGTGGCATGATGCCTCATTGCACAGTTAGCCCATTAGAGGTGGCATGATGCCACATTGCACAGTTAACTCTTTAGGGGTGGCATGATGCCTCATTGCACAGTTAACTCTTTAGGGGTGGCATTATGCAATAATGCAACATTAGCTCTTTAGGGGTGGCATGATGCCACATTGCACAGTTAACTCTTTAGGGGTGACATTATGCATTAATGCAATGTTAGCCCTTTAGGGGTGGCATGATGCCTGATTGCACAGTTAGCCCTTTAGGGATGACATGATGCATTAATACAATGTTAGCCCTTTAGGGGTGGCATGATGCCTCATTGCACAGTTAGCCCTTTAGGGGTGGCATGATGCCTCATTGCACAGTTAGCCCTTTAGAGGTGGCATGATGCCACATTGCACAGTTAACTCTTTAGGGGTGGCATGATGCCCCATTGCACAGTTAGCCCTTTAGGGGTGGCATGATGCCTCATTGCACAGTTAGCCTTTTAGGGATGACATGATGCATTAATGCAATGTTAGTCCGTTAGGGGTGGCATGATGCCTCATTGCACAGTTAACTCTTTAGGGATGACATGATGCATTAATGCAATGTTAGCCCTTTAGGATGGCATGATGCCTCATTGCACAGTTAGCCCTTTAGGGGTGACATGATGCATTAATGCAATGTTAGCCCTTTAGGGGTGACATGATGCATTAATGCAATGTTAGCCCTTTAGGGGTGGCATGATGCCACATTGCAATGTTAGCCCTTTAGGGGTGGCATGATGCCACATTGCACAGTAAGCCCTTTAGGGGTGACATGGTACATTAACGCAACGTTAGCCCTTTAGGGGTTGCATGAGGCCTTTTTGTCAGCAGTTAGTCAATATATGTCAGGAATTACTCACTATTTGTCAGCAATTAGTCAATATGTCAGTACTTAGTCACTATATATCTGCAGTTAAGTCAATACATGTAAGTATTTACTCACAATTTGTTAGCAATCAGTCAATATATATGTCAGTACTTTGTCACAATTTTTCAGCAATTAGCCCTTTAGGGGTGGCATGATGCCACATTGCACAGTTAACTCTTTAGGGGTGGCATGATGCCCCATTGCACAGTTAACTCTTTAGGGGTGGCATGATGCCCCATTGCACAGTTAGCCCTTTAGGAGTGACATTATGCATTAATGCAATGTTAGCCCTTTATGGGTGACATGATGCATTAATGCAATGTTAGCCCTTTAGGGGTGAAATGTTGCATTAATGCAACATTAGCCCTTTAGGGGTGACATAATGCATTAATGCAACATTAGCCCTTTAGGGGTGGCATGATGCCCCATTGCACAGTTAACTCTTTAGGGGTGGCATGATATTTGTCAATATCTGATTGAAAATTGAATTTAAAAACTCGGGTCTTTTAGGTCTTAGACCTAACCTGCTCCATCTTGTATACATGTACACATAAGTATGATGCACTTTTTTAGGAGTTTTAAGTGGCGTGGCATTGGATTATTTGGAGTCTTGGGACCGTTTTCCATGTGTGTCGGCCATCTTGGTTTTCGGAAACACAGGGATCCAGGCCATATATGGTCAATTTTGATCTTCAAAAGTTATCAGATGGATGTTAGTGACCATTGGGACACCTGAACTACCTAATTCTTTTGTTTTCCTTGTGTGTCGGCCATCTTGGTTTCAGGAATCACAGGGATCCAGGTCATATGTGGTCAATTTTGATCTTCAAAAGTTATCAGATGGATGTTAGTGACCATTGGGACACCTCAACTACCTAATTCTTTTGTTTTCCTTGTGTGTCGGCCATCTTGGTTTCAGGAATCACAGGGATCCAGGTCATATGTGGTCAATTTTGCTCTTCAAAAGTTATCAGATGGATGTTAGTGACCATTGTGACACCACCACCAATACCACCACCACACTACTCCCAACCCTCACACACATTCCTTATTTGCATATTTTAATCCAGGCATAGGTTTACTCCATACTATAGCAATGGGACAGGATTTTACATGGAGAGCGAGGAAGCACCACAATCAGAGCATATATTTAAGTATAGGTCCATTCCAAAGGCCATAGAGTTCATATATAATGATCTTTTTTCCTTGGATCATAATAGGAATATACACGGCATTACAGCATTGCTGTGTTTACTTTCCTGAAAGTATGTTATAGATTAATAAATTGCAAAACACACAACATATGAAGGGCTTTTAGATTCCGTATTAAAATAATATTTGTTCTGAAAATTTTGATCTAAGATCATATTAAAAAATGTTGTAAATCAATTCTATACTTCTTAGAACATGATATGAATATGCACGGCATTACAGCTTTGCTGTGTTTACTTTGCCGAAAATATGGGATAAATTTCTAATCCGGGAAACGCACTGCAATTTAACTGCTTTTAGAATTGATATTAAACTCAGAATTGATCGTCAAATTTAAATATGAAATCCTAATATCTTGATCATAGATGACAGATCCTAAATTGAATCCTCTCAATTGCATCCTTAACACGGGCCTCTTGATCATAGATCTTAGATCCTAAATTTTCAATTGAATCCTTAACATAATCTCCTAACCATTGACCCCCTTGTGTGTTAATCCTCTCCCAAACTTAGACGTGTAAAAAGAAATGATGATTTTGTTTCTGCATAAGTGAAAAATGTTTTTTGCATGTCCCCTCCAGGGCTCCATACAATATAACCTAACGGTACTAATACCCCGTATATATATATATATATATATATATATATATATATATATATATATATATATATATATATATATATATATATATATATATATATATATTAGGGTCGCCATACTTGTAGCAAGTTTCTGTATAGAAGGTGTGCAGTGTGATAAAGGTTGTAAACATCTTACAGTGTCAGATGAAGATGACGATGATGACTTTAAGAAGCCTGTCAAGAAGCTAAGGACATCGCTCTCCAGCCAGGTAAGGCATTACTGATAAGAACATGAACAGAATTACTTTCTTACTCACACCTAATTTTTCTTTTTCTTTATGGAGAGGGGGGCATTTTTTACACTTGACAGATGATGTGTTAATTCTGAATCTTCTTTTTTCTCCAGAGGGGCGCCGCGGGGGGCCGTCAGCATATCAACATAGCTTATGAGGCCACGCCCAGTGCCACAGGAGCCACGCCTAATTTTAGAGGAGGGGCCACGCCCATGGATGAGGACAGGGGCTGTTGTGACTGTCAGTGTCAGCAGGATCTGCCTCCAAACCGCAGGTAGGCAGATGTTCCACTTGACATTAAGTAGATGCTGTTTTATTGTATTTTTTTATTATTTAAAATTCATCAACTCTGTAAGAGCGGCATAATGCATAACTGCCGTTTGCCATTATGATACATCGATGTAGCCCTGGTGTGCAAAACGCTAGTTATGCATTCAAGCATCATCCCGCCCATCACATCAGGGACCAGAGTTTGTTTATAGACTCAAAATGAAGGGGCGGTATGATGCACCCTTGCTGCATCATGCCAACAAAGGCGGATCACAAAGGGTTGACTGCTAAACCTTAAGCTGCCAAATTTCATTCGACACTTTTCTTTCTCTGAACTGACCAATAATATTGGCCTTGCTGCAATGGGTTTAGTTTACTTGAGCTGGGAACCCTTTCTCTGAGGTAATACGGTAAGGCAAAAAAAAAAAAAGGTTTGTTTCCAGTTACCCAACTGATCCTGGACAAACTGGGGCTGATTCTTTTTCTTTCTTTTTTTACACAGGACAATAGTAATGATTCCAATAGAGGTAAAAAAATGACAGACCACTTTTTGGAAAAAGCTCTATCTGCCAACCAATATGCCAGTGTTCATACTACACTTTTTGATTTGATAAAAACTTCAGACCCCTCCCGAGTGGGAGGGGGCTAAAAAAAATTTTGACCCCTCTTGAGGGGGGGCTAAAAAATCTCTCTTTTTAGCAAAAAAAGCCCACATGCTACTACAGATCAAAGAGAGGGGCGAAAAATTCTCCGCGCCTCCAGTGCGGGGGGTGGGGCACATAAAATTTTGATGCCGTCGAGGGGGTGGGGCATAAAAAATTTTGCGCATTCAAGCGAAAACCCACCACCCCCCTTGATAATGATCACTTCCTTTGTATAATGTGGGATTATTGTGTCCACATATCCTCTCAAATTCGCCTTGAAATTTTACGTTTCTGTTGATATAACATGTCTATATTGGACAGGACCCAGGTTGCAAGGATACATTGGGCCAATATCGGCTTATATTAGGCAAATGTTGGCTTATATTGGGACAAGCATGGACAAGCATGGCCCAATGCTCCATTGCTGATTGGGGAGGAAGACCCTTCCTATGTAAAAAAAAAAAAAAAAAGACCCTATGTAAAAAAAAAAAAAAAAAAAAAAAGAAAGAAATCCGGCCTACCGACCCTAGCATTTCAGCTCATCCTTCTTTTTTTTTGCCTAATGTGGAGAATGGATGGAATTGGATATCTGTGAATCGTCATGAAAATCTGTTTCTCAAGGTAGGTTCTCAAGGAATTCACTCTTCATTCGAAAAATATATGATTCGAATAACGAGGTTCAAAAGTAGAAGTATTGACACACAGGGTTATATATATACGGTATATCGGTATTGTTCATCATTTTCAAAATACACGTGCGAGATATGGACACAGGGAATTGGCTACAATATGTACTGGAGGAGAAGAAGAATTTAATTGTATCATCAAAAAGCTCAAGTGTTACAAGTGCAGCCAGAATATAGAAGGACTTAAAGCAGAGGCCTGTAATTGTATTTGAGGGTGTAATGCTATGCTTTTCAGCGGAGAACGTGAGATTTTGACTTCTACAAGTACTCTTATTTTCAAATAACGTGATACTAGGAGTTCTGCTCTACCAGCCTTACCCTGTAAGAGTCACAGCACACCATGTTCATGTCCCTTTGTCGTCAAGGAACCCCAATGCAGTGCTAGAGAGTACTTGACAGTATTGATGCATCATGTCGGCCCTTCAGGAGTGTATCTTAAACCCCTTTGGTCAGCATGATGCATGAATGCAGCACTGGTGAAATACCCACCAGGATTGCATTCCTACATCAGGAACACGATGCAGCCATTAAAGAGCTGGGGTCCCCACCACGTGTGCCTTCACAAGCAGCCATCGCTCTCATCCACAGTCTCTCCTTAGTACAACTCCAGTTCACCCCAGTTAGTTTTTCTCTCTCAGGGGGTGATTTACAAGTGCACACAAGAGGGTATAAAAAGGCAGTTGGGAAGTCTTAGAACACAGGGCAGTGCAGGGGGTTGGACCATGCTCAGTGGTTAGCCATTGATGGAAAATGTTGGGTTTGAGTTGCTTTTGATGGCAATAAGCAGTGTACAAAATGACAAGGGGTGGTGATGAGCCTGCCCCCTGGTGGGTGTAATCGGCAACCTTGGCTTGGCCACTGTGTAAACGTCACTAGTGTTTGTGTGGTGAAATCAGGGGTTAAATCTTTAAGGGCCACATGATGCTCCATGGTTCAGGTTCGTTTATCATGATACATCAAGGACATGCTGGCGAGTAACACGCCTTCTATGCAGTTGTGTATTATGTCAATAGTGCCTCAAACCGGTAGTATCCGCTTGATGGATGAATCTAGCAATGGCGAGTAACGCGCCAGGGCTGCATTCATGCATCATGAGGATAAATGAGGACAGTGCTCAGCAGTCCATAAAGGGTTAAATAGGGAGGTGGGGTAGATGAGTGGGTGAGGTGGTTGGTAACTGTGCTGGTAGTATCACTGATTGGACAAGTCTCTGATTGTCTGTCCCCAGTAATCAAACATAACCCCAACCCAGCCTACCCAATCGCTACGTTCCAGTCAGTCATTGAGTCAATCTGAGTTGCTCCCAGAAATGAGTCCTTCATTGGGGGAGTGTTTTACCCCCTTATACCCCCATCTCTCCCCTCTTATCCCCAATACCCACACACTCCCTGTATTCCCTCTTCCAGTCGTGTGATCCCACTCCTCTCACTGTGAGTGAGTCCCTCCCCCTATACACAAACCCAGCTCTTTGGGCCTGCTAATTTCCCGGGCCGTGACACAAGTCAGTGCGCACGATCGTGCCAATTTCACAGCAGTGCACATCAGCAAAGCGCCGCGCCGCGCGAATCAAAGTGAGAAAACGCGCCGCCGCGCGTGTGAAGTCCGCACCGCGCCGCCTTGCCCGGCCACTGAGGCAGAACGACGGTCATCTGTTGCCAAGTTTTCAGATGGCCAATTGTGGGGGTCTGTGGGCGGAGAAGGAAAGGGCTGAGGCCCTGAGTGGTAGTTATGGAAAGGGTAGGACTCCAGTAGGGTGGTTGTTAGTGGAAGGGACTGCTTATCTAGGCATGGGAATAAGACGACTTTGTCATGCTTGGGGTACTTTGGAAGGAAATGGTTTCTCTGATTGATTGATAGTGGCGAATCCAATGCAAATGTGTATTTTACAGCTGCGAGTATATGTGGTAGCCTATATGCATATGCTTTAGGCAGGTCTATTTCGTAATTTACATAAGATTGATGGTTGAACATTAATAATGGAACGGTCTGTTTGTATTTGGTATTAAGTAACAAAGTCAATAGGGAGTATTTATATCACTATGATGCGGTATCTAATCAGAGCAGGTAGGAGGATAGGTCCTACTCGTAACCAATGCAGCTGGATAGTGATTCTAGCAGCCTTGTAACCACCAACCCCCCTCGATCTCTATGCATCAACCCCAAGCCTCAGCTGAAAGGGCCCAAATGGGCCATGTTGCAGTGAGCATGGAGTGAGTAGGTGGGTTGTTGGAGCAGCTCAGTAGCCCTGGCTTCACCCCTACCCCAGGCGACCCTGCCCTAGGAGCCTACCCCCTGACTCACTAACCACCCGCTAACGACTCACTAACGACTCATAACGATTCACAACGACCTCTTGGCGAGCAGCTCACGCTGGGCCTACACAAAGCCGGCACGGATACTGTGATTATCTGATGAGCACGCAGCAGAGAGGGTTGTGTACAGTTGGCTGAGCAGGGGAGAGCGGTTTATAACCCTTTAAGGGATGCATGGTCCTTCATTGATGCACCATGCTCTTGGCTGTCCTAATATATGTATGATACAACCCTAGCGAACCTTACATTACACTAATCGTGCAAGATCGTACACTCCCTAAGGGTCGGCATGATGCAGCAATGCAGTGCATTAGTGCATCATGCCGTCAAATGTATCAGGGTCTGGAGGCACCATACGGTTCTAAAAGTGTTAGAGAAGGAGGAGAGCTGCTCATCTCTCCCTGAGGGAGTTCTGAATGAGCAGCTCGCAGCCCAGTGTCTCCTAATCCTGGTGTGGATAGACCTGTCTAAACGGGGCCAAGTGAATGACGCTGTAAATGAGCGCCATTGGCAAGCAGGTTTAGATAGACCCCCAACACCAAGTGAAGTGCATCATAATAAAATTCGTGGAATTCCAAATAACAGAAAAGTTGAGGGTCTTTTCTAAGAAGAGATCGGCCCACAGTCTGCAAAAGAAAAGACTGGATCTACATAGGGTCTATAGAGAGAGAGGAGTGCAGGTCATGCTTTATAAAAGGGAGCACTTGAGAGTCTGCTATTATATGAGAGGGCATTCCTGAACCTATATATTAGTGGTAATCACAGGATCTTTTTGACAGAGAGAAGCTCAGGGACTGAATAACAGATTTTCAGTCTAAATGACAGACAGATATCCAGGGACTATAATATAGCCATCCAATACGTACATGTATATACATGTATTACCGTTGGACACAGGGTCTCAATAGAACAGTCTGACGGTTTTGTGTGGATACAAGTTGTTACATATCAGTGGCCTGAGCATCAGAGGGTGATTCTCTTCTTACAGTGAGCCAGCATTGCATAAAAAAAGTGCCGTAAATCCTCGCATATAAGCCCCACCCGCGTATAAGCCGCACCCTAACCTTGGGAGAATGCTATAAGCCACAGCTGGGGGTTGAAATGGTCGACATTCCTTAGTATAGTCTAGGTAAAATACCTCGTATAAGCCGGCTTCCCTAGCCCACTTAAAGGGGTCTATTTCTCCTCTTTTCTATCCCCTCGGATGTGTGTGGTGCACATATGCGCGGGCACCAACACATTTCTCTGTGAAATAGTAAAGCAGTTCTCGCCATGAATATGACCTTAGCTGTCGAAATGGCGTTAAACACCTATTACTCACTCACTCACTCACCTCGTATAAGCCGCACCTTGAGCTCATGGTGATGCTATAAGCCACACCAAGGGGCTGTAATGGTCTATAAACCGCAGCTTATACACTGGGTTTTTCAGTAGGAGTAACTCCTTATCTGCGTTTGAACACTTTCAGGGCCAAAACATTTTAGGATGAATTTTAGGCTCATCTTTTTTCATTATCTTTCAAAAACTGTTTCAGTCATGTTGATATTCCTATTAAAACCCAGATGGCGATGGTCTAAACTAGTGTAAGTAGTGTAGGAACATATGGGTGTGCGTAAGTAGTGTAGGGACATGGAGGCATGTGTGTGGCTGTAAGTAGTGTAGGGACATATGGGTGTGCGTAAGTAGTGTAGGGACATGGAGGCATGTGTGTGGCTGTAAGTAGTGTAGGGACATATGGGTGTGTGTGTAAGTAGTGTAGGGACATGGAGGTATGGGTGTGGCTGTAAGTAGTGTAGGGACATGTGGGTGTGGCTGTAAGTAGTGTAGGGACATGGGGGTATGGGTGTGGCTGTAAGTAGTGTAGGGACATATGGGTGTGTGTGTAAGTAGTGTAGGGACATGGAGGTATGGGTGTGGCTGTAAGTAGTGTAGGGACATGGGGGTATGGGTGTGGCTGTAAGTAGTGTAGGGACATATGGGTGTGTGTGTGTAAGTAGTGTAGGGACATGGAGGTATGGGTGTGGCTGTAAGAAGTGCAAGGACCTGGGGGTATGGGTGTGGCTGTGAGTAGTGTAGGGGCACGGTGGGATAGACTGAGAATATGCAATAAGCTGATTTTGGGGTCTTAATTGGCCGAGAGACTTGTCTCCTCGGCCATTAATACATCGTGTAAGAGGGGGACACCACATCATATCAAAAACAGCCAAAAGTCCTCTACTATAGATCAGCTACTGAAATCGGTCAACCGTGACCCAGTCAGACAGCCTCCACACAGCCCACCCTGGGGCCCAGTCAGACAGCCTCCACCTCTCCTACCAGTCAACAAGTACCTGTAGTCAATCAGTGTTGTTCAATAGAGCCACAGCCTGCCCTAGGGCCCAGTCAGACTGCCTCCACTTCTACAGCACTGGGTGGTCATAGTCACCCCTCCCAATCACTTCATAATTACAAATCTCTACTACGATCTCTCGGCCATTACATCTGTGATGTAGAATTCACTCTTAATAATGTCCTTGACCAAGTGTGACCTCGTTACAATGTTTTCTTTTTTGAATGTATGGCGCCGAATGCATTGTTATAAAACCCCAGTCATAAGCCGGGGGTACACTTTCAACAAATTTCATGAGCCGATTTTGGTCAATAATCAGGTGAACTGATTTATTTTGTCTCAAATACGCGCCATTCCTACACATTGTTTGGCTAATGATGCTGTATTATTGTACGGCTTGCTGGCCTTATGTACTTATGTAAGCTACCAGTACATTGTAATAATTACAGTATATGTAGTGTGTTTCTCAGTCTATTGCCTTTTTCTATATGACCCCTGATGGAATTCGACATTTGCCTCTCAGTGCTATAGTCATCAGATCCCTACCCACTCGAGGTGTAGTAAATATTTAAGTGCCGCATAAGGCTAAAAAAGCCGGTCCTCTGTGGTCATGATGCATTGAAGCAGCACTGGTCTACTCAATTCTGTATCATGCCAACCCTACAGGGTTGATACCCTCCTGAGGGGTCGGCATGATGCTCCAAAGCGATGCTGGCGAGGAAACAACAATGCACGACCCTGGAGCCATCATACCGCCCTTAAAGGGTTACCACACTGGAGGTGTATTAACACACAGGAGCACTCACACTGTACCTGGCTGATCAGGTGACAAACTGCCACGTGCTGGTGTGATGGAGCCACTAGGTGTAATGGTATTAGGTGCCATATGAGGGGATAATAGGCTGCAAATGGGTGCAGTTGCCCTCTTCCCCTTTTGTGCAAGCCTTTTATGCAGACCCACTCCTTGTATTCAAACCTTTAAGGCTGATATAATACATAAACATTCCTGTTCATTTTGTGTCCTGATGTACCAGTACATTGGGGGCGAGTAACTCATACTGATATTTTAGGTGTGTACCAAGCCCGAAGGATCAGCATCGTGCTTGAATGCAACATTGACGAGTTACTCGCCAGGGCTGGATTCATAATTGAATAGAAAATTAGATGTATTTAAGTTCCATGGAGCATTAAAGGGTTATCAACACCTGTACGACCTGTCACCCAGCCTCTGTGTAATCAATACCTGTGTAAGCGCAGGTTAATTGCTGATTAATACTACCCGAGAGCCTCTGGAGATATGGCTTTGATCTGTGTAATCGGCTTAGGTGGGAGTCTTCAGCAGACTGGAGATGTAAATGGTAGCGGGTCGTGTGTCCATGAACAGGGCACCATCTTATCCATGACACATCAAGAGGAATGTTCCACAATAAGGGGATTACCATTGGAGAGGAGCTGCTTCGCACATCAGCCCGGGAGGCTTGGTTATTCCTAAAATTGTGTTTTAGGTAACATGTTGAACATGCTAGATTCTGCTCACTGCTGGGCAGACATTTTTTATTATTCTTTTTTTTCCTCAGCCAAACTTTGCCATTATACGGTACCAATATTTCATTAATATATTCATTGAGATACTAACTAGGGTTTATCCTGTTCAGAAAGGTAGGGTAGGTTGACTTGAAACACACACCACTTATTTTCTGTGCCTTATGGACGTGTGTTAAGTCTTGAAAAACATAACAGAGGTCTACACAATAGCAGCATTAACCTCCCACCTCTGGAGTTATAATACCTTGTCCTAGATGTAAGAGAATATTTAGTAGAGATGGGAGTGTTTTCTTTCCCTAGTAATGTTCATCTGCAGCTTAAAAGGTGCCTGGGATCTAGTTGAAATGGTGCTACTAGATCAAGTCATCTTGTTTTGTGTACCTTTGTTAGGATATATGTCGATAACAAGATGGGTAGCATGAATGGATATTGACAGAAAATTCTATTCATAAGCGCCTGTTTGTGTGTACATTTTGAACTCGCCAAATATGGAGCATACTGCTCTGGACGCAATGTCCTGGCCATACAAGAGAGAACCTCCTTATTAAAATATACTTTTGTAACGCAAATTTCAGAAAATTGTAGATTTCGTTGAGGAATGATTAGATGATTTCCCCATCGATGTCTCGAAATGCTAATCAATTTGTATGACCCCATTACAAATACAACGGAAAAAAAAATGTACCGTATAACTTAAACACTATTTGTACTCAATTTTATACATACTGGTAAAATGATATAGACTGAAGCACCCGAACAACATTTTTAATTTGAGAAAGATCGACACCGGTAGTATTTTCAAGCAGTTAGAATACTTGAAAGGATGAATGTTCAGTCATATTTCACTTGGTTTTACGTCCCCTGTCTTGTATCTGGCGCAGATCCCATATTAGTCTATATATCCGTACAAGATATTACCGATTGCATGGTTTTATCAAAAGATACGGTCATCCATATAGATGGAATCACTGCTGTGACCAAACAAACAACCTTGAGAGTTTAAATCTTGGTGAAGGTAGACGTCAAGATACTGTACCCAGACTCACCACCCCCCCCCCACACACCACGCACGTACAGAGTACTCCTCACACATGAGGCCAGGTTGCAGGCACCACCAGGCTCAGATCGCCTGACGCCGTGTCGGGTCGGCACCGGATGTCGTGAAGCACGCCATCTTGGACGTCCATTGTCGCATGTGGCCGCCCTGCCATGTAGTCGATCAGGGGTCTACAGGGGAGACGCAGCGCTCCCCGACCCCGCGACCCTCAAGACACAGGAGAAAACAGCAACGTGCTACCCCGGTGTACATCTATACCACAGCCGTGTGAAACCGGAAACGATTTGGCGTTGGCTTAGGTTGGGAGCATGTCACATCCGGTTCTGGGTGCGTCCCCGCTAGGTTTCACTTTCAACATGAACATGCATGCGTACTGCACCGATGTGTCCCCTGCCATGTGGCGTTCTTTTTCCTTTTTGTCGTCAAACTGAGTTAAATTGCGAACTAGATCAGTTCTCCTAGTCGGGTGCATGGCTCTTTTTGGAAGTAAAAAGGCGTGCGTGTGATTGTCGTGGGTGAGTAGGTGGGTGTCGGGTTTACTAAGTATGAGTGCTTGTGAAGGTATAGAAAAGATGATAGAGGTGGGGATGGAGACCAAAGCGTTTGGATGTGACGTCGGGAGGCAGGCGAGCGATAATGTTTTAGTTTCCATATTTTCATAGAACGTCATCCTCGTCACGTCGCGTCATAGCGGACGCGGGCGGAGGCGTCCTTGGCGTGTGGCCAGCGATTACGGCGTTCGCGGGGCGCGTTAACTGATCCGATGGCGTTCAAAGCGTCCATGGCAGCGCCCTGGAGGTGTGGAGCGTCCCCTTAAAACAAAGACGCCAACTTGACACACCCGCCCCCTGGTGGAAATAAGATGAGAGTGCCCCCGTTGACGTGCCTGTGACGTGACGTCCTCTGACGGCGGGCACTAATTGGCGCGCGGTGGGGGCTGTGGAGTGTGTATTCTTTCACAGGTTGGTAATCAAGGAGAGCGCTGCCAATCAGGGCCGCCGTGTGCCGGCCTGGCACCGCTCCACCACCAATATTGGCCGAGTTGACACACACTTAGGTGTTCTGGGTGCGATGCCACCTACCAACCCCCCCCCCCCCCCCACCTCATCCCAGCACCATCTCTCTTACAACATCATGTATTTTCTATCATAAATCCTCCCTCACTCATCTCAAATTCCTCAGTTCTCTCCAAACACTTCTTTACTATTTACCCCTCCATATACAACACACCTACACCTTCCCAACACTACCCCCCCCCCCATCCCCCATCTTTTTGTCAGGAGTTACCTCTCCTAACAAGCCCCTCCCCCCCTACATACACACACCCCATCCCGCGGCTGCTGGTACCTCGTCAGTTCACCCAACCCGTCCGGCCTGACACGACGGGCACCCGCGGCCACAGCTATAAAGATGTTAGCTGGCCAGGCGCCTCGCTGATCAAAAACATTTATCGAGTAATTTGCACAAGTATTGGCAGATTGACAAGTCGCCGGGCGTGCCACCGGGGACGGAGGCCCCAGATTTAATCTTCACCATCAGAGGAGGACCGCCAGGGGCACTCCAGGCGCCCTGCAGGCACGTGCGCAAGCGCAAAGCACCACAGCGGCCCCTGGTGGTGGCTTATAGAGACCGCTTGCTTCCGGTTTCCCGTTTAACATTGAAAACATCACATTGAATATGTTGAGGAGACTTGGGTGGTATCTATGGTGCTCTGGTGGATAATTTGTTGCACTTGATTCTTGAAATACACAATGTACATTGCATACATGCTGAGATTGGTACATGCATCTCTTGGCAACTTTTAACCCTGGTTCAAATCGACAAAATTATACGATTAAGGATAATAGTCAGGCATACTCGCCAATCTGTATAGACAGAAAAAAAAACTCACTCAAATTAGAGTCTCTCTGATACTGTAACAGCCACTCTGATTGGTTAGTATTTAGTAAATACTGTAACATCAAGCCTGATTGGCCAGGATTAAGGTGGCGATGTAGGCTCACAGTTGATTGGAAGGAATTCTTTGAGGTGACTTTGTTGCCATGTGGTGGTGTAAGTGCTAAAAGTAAGGCCTGAGGCAGGTCGACCTCTCTGTGAACAACGCCTTGATGTGGCCATACTTTTGTCATGTTCCCATCAACCTACCCTACTTTACTGAGTAGATGATGAAGCGGGTAACAATAACTGACGCCTCTGGTAAAACAGACAGATACACTACAATCTGTGCCTGAATCAACTTAGCCCACCAATCATAAAATCGTGTAGTGGCATGTGGTATTAAAAAGACACGAGTCATTTTCTGAAGAGTCGTTCAGGAAGTCTTCAGCGTTTTCCATAATTGAGGGATTTGCCTATACATACCTATATGAAGGACGACCTAATCGGGGATTTCTGTGCTTACTGCTTTCGATCCCTGGTCTTAGAAGCAATTTCTTTTGGATGTCATCTTTTGTCCATGGTTCTCTATACAGAAACCCACCCCTGAGCTTAAATACACAACGCCCAATCTTTTTGGAGGTAAAGAAGGCTAATAGAATTGCTATCATCATTTAACATGATGTAATTTATGGGAGCACAGATCATATGGGAGCACAGATCAATATATGGACCGATCCAATATTCATGTTCATGTCCATACATTTTATGGAATAGCAGGAGAAGGGGTAGTAGCTGATATAGCCTGTACCGCGAGGAATGGTGTCCTGACCCCACAACAACTAAGGTAGTGCTATGTAAATTATGCGCCCCTCTTCCTCACGCATAGAGTCCGACCCTTACACACTTGAACTGGAGTCATAGGGGTAGAGTATGACTGACTCTACCCCTAGATAACACCTTTGACCTATGGCCTGGTCCTTCCCCAATCAACCCGCCGTCCCCCACTTGCCCTTTGACCGTAGCCTGTAGTAGGAATTAGAATGTCGTCAGCCGCATCTACAAGAAATAAAGCCATCAAAATACTGACCAAAAATGAATATACTTGGGTACGGGGTAGAACAATCACAAGTACTGGTTCCAAGAGCAATTCCAATGCCTAAGCATTTATGATGTCAAATTAACTTATTGGCATGAAACACTTCTATTAGGCCCTGGCAGTGAGAAGGCAATTCGCCGATGCCGTATATTTCTTGCCATATACTACTTACTCCCCTGCCATCTCCATATACTACTTACCATACTTCCCTGCCATGCCATATACTACTTACCCCCCTGCCATCTCCATATACTACTTACCATACTTCCCTGCCATGCCATATACTACTTACCCCCCTGCCATCTCCATGTACTACTTACCGTACTTCCCTGCCATGCCATATACTACTTACCCCCCTGCCATCTCCATGTACTACTTACCGTACTTCCCTGCCATGCCATATACTACTTACTCCCCTGCCACCTCCATGTTCTACTTACCATACTTCCCTTCCATGCCATATACTACTTACTCCCCTGCCACCTCCATGTTCTACTTACCGTACTTCCCTTCCATGCCATATACTACTTACTCCCCTGCCATCTCCATATACGGACTTAGCTGGTTTGATTATCAGCCAATGAAATGACACCAACTATTCACTGAAATGACACCAACTATTCACAACCTGCTAACTCGGAATATATTACTCACTTCCCTTTCATCTCCACACACTAATAAATCACTCCCCTGCATTGCCATACACTACTTTCTCCCCTGCTATCTCAGTATACTACTTACCATCATGCCATCTCCATATACTACTTGCTGTACTCCCCTGCCATCTCCATATACTACTTAAGTTACCGTACTCCCCTGCTATCTCCATATACTACTTACCGTACTTCCCTGCCATGCCATATACTACTTACTCCCCTGCCACCTCCATATTATACTACTTACTCCCCATGCCATCTCCATATACTACTTACTGTTATGCCATCACCATATCCTACCCCGGTACTTCCTGCCCTGCCCTGCCATATCCATATACTACTTATACTTATGTCATCTCCATGCACTACTTACGCGCCTACCATCTTCATATACCGGGCATTTTTCTAGAATTACCTCCCTTCCCATCCTTCCTCAGCCCCCAAGAAAACCGTGACCCCTGTGATGCTTTCTATCCTGAGCCGGATCACTCACAGACAGAGGGGACAAGATGGCGTTTGGAGGGGGGGATGGCAAAATGGCGGCTTTCAAAGGACACCCACTTACACCTTATACAGACCAATGCCTGCCTGATCCTCACTGGTCCCCTGCTGGGAGCAGATTTGGTCCCCTGCCGTCCAGCACCCTTTGAAGGTTCCCCGCCGGCGGGCAACCATTTGAAGTGGGCCCACGATCCAAGTGAAAAAACTGACAGCTGTGACGCGCGTCTTCAAACAGCGAGCCGGCGGTCCGCTTCTGGTTGCGTCTTTATCCGCTGTCCCTGCCCCATCCCTTCCACCCAACCCCCACCAACTGATTAGGAAGGTGAGGGTTGTTGCCTCTAGGTGGCATCGTTTGAGAGGGCGTCTTTGAGGGGTGCATGGCCGAGTGTTATAATCACGTCTGGTGGTCACCTAGGGGGGACTTAGCAGAGGCGGCAGAGAGGGCGGCAGCAGGGCGGCCACTGAGCTCCTGGCACCAGAGTCCACTTGGGAGGTGTAGGCCAGGGACGGGGGTAGGGGGTGGAGACTGAGTGCAGTGGTCACACTAGTGGTGGCGTTAAGACCTGTCTGTGGGAAGGCCGTGTGGTCAGGGGGAAGGCTCTTAGCCCTAAGTCTCTATTGGCACAGCGGTCACTGCAAGTGGCCGACTGGATACAGGCTCCAGCGCCATGGCTCTCTGAGCGGTGGTCAGTTAAATAAAGGTGGTAGGTGACCTTGGGTCGTATCTGCTCAGGGATTAAGGCGTCCTTCAAGGATGAAATTAAGTTTGCTGTCTTTCCACCCAGGCAGGATGTTGGGTTGAGCAATTAAGGCAAAACATGATTTATCCTTAATACAGAACGATCTTTTTATAGTTTGTAAGTAACCTGGTGTTAACCAATCTCAGCTGAACTAAATGACATTGCAGTGGAGGCAAGACAGTTTAGGCCCGGGGTAAAAGCCCACATATTTAAACTACAGAGGGTCAGGGCCACATATAGTCAGCTGCCAAGATAAAAGTTATGGTTAAAGAGAGTCTAGAAAGAGTTGAGGGCTTATCGCTGCGAAGAGCTTATCGCTGCGAAGAGCTTAGCCTCAGAGTCTGAGGGAACTAGGGTTGTAGAGAGATGTAGGGCTGCGGATTACCAAGAGCTGATGACCTGTTAGTCCAGTCAAAGTAAGAATTTACCTTAAACAAATTGCAAACTGAAAAGAATTTTCTTCACCATGCATTGCTGTTATGTCTCTATAATGACATTCTAAAAGTCCTAAGAGATTGAGGTGGTGGAACTATGTCTAATTAGCATGTGCTTATTAGTACTGCTCTCGGGCAGGTCATCCAACTGTACAGAGTGTTGAATCCCTTTTTTGGCCAAAAAGTTGGGATACCAGCTCAGTCTGCATTTGGGCCGAGACAAACAGGAAAAGTAGATAAAATAATTGTTTTGGCCCATGAACCCATTCAGGGTCCAATGTTTGGCCATGTAGTGATAATAGAGCCTAAATTGGGACTCCTATGAAACTCTTATTAATCCTCATCAAGAGCCCATGGACAGGGTGAGAAATATTCATTTGACACCTAAAGAGACGACAGGAAGCCATACTGTTATGTACTTTTATGAGGATTATGACCTGCCCTAAATAGGGGGTCAGCCTTGCTAAAATACCAATAAATGAGGTATATTTCAAGCATTAGCTCAAGTACAGTCCAGTGGTTGCACTGCCACAACACATCAGGATGAGATTAGATCAGGCTTCATTTGTCCTCCCTGAAGGCCTGCTGGTCATTTTTACCCCTGCGCCCCTCACAGTATTCTGAAGATATAATTCTATCATCTGGGATTTAGTAGGATACTCTAGCATTTTGTATATGTTTACAATGGCTCCTGCATCCTTTCACTGCATGTCTAAGCAGCTAAGCAGAGCACTAAAGTCTAGCAGTATAGCACCCACCTGCCGTGCATTCAGACTGGATCACAGGTTTGCTTTTGAATGGAGGCAACTACTTAATTACTGTAATATGGATAAGAATATTTCTATCTGGAAAAAGCCTGTGTCATTCACTTATGTGGGTTGACTTCTAAAGTCTTATTATGATCTATTTGATAAAATTGCTTATGGGAGGGTGAGAATGTAGCTGTCTTGCAGAATTTGATAAGTGGCCGGGCTAGATTTTGTTTGAGGGGGGAGGGGGATTTGCAATAGCACAGATCTATCTGGATACCTTAAGATCAGTCTTTATGATATAGCTTGAGAGGTATAAGATTAGTCTACAAATGTCAAGGGATTTGTGTGCTTTTCCATTATATTAACAATGATTATTTTCTTTAGAAAATGAAAGGAGTCTGGAGATGCAGCCTTATCCCTGCTTCTCACTCCTTTGGCGCCACTCCTCCCATTCTCTATCTTCAGACTTCAGGAAATATCTGCTTCTGTAGGGTCTTAGTTGAAATATGGGAGACCTGCAATTATGATGGGATCCCTTTACTGTGACTGCAATGGGATCTGCTGGTATGAAGGTAAAGGGGTCTTGACTCCCCTCCCCCACCCCATTTACTTTCCAGTAACCATAAATCTGAGCAAGTCAAGAAGGCATAAAAGCAGGTGTAGCCATGCTTAGTATACTTTGCAAGAAATATACTTTGCAAGATATCCTTCAGCATACACCCCATATATTGTTACAAAAGATTTACAGTTTATCTCTAGAAGGAGTGGATGCAGGGGGGGGGGGGTAACCTTGAACATGAACAGCAGGAAGGATATGTGAAGTCCAATCTGAGCTCAATCTAATGTGTTATAGCAGTACAACCATTGGATTGTGTAGGACCCTGGACCCATATCCAGTGGGTCCACCATTTTGAATTTTGCTGGTTATGCTAAAGGTGGCAAATACACTGATAAGGCATTGTCATGATGGGTACCTTGTCCCTGGATAATATCTGCTTCCA
This sequence comes from Acholoe squamosa, assembly GCA_949317995.1. Lineage (NCBI taxonomy): Eukaryota > Metazoa > Annelida > Polychaeta > Phyllodocida > Polynoidae > Acholoe > Acholoe squamosa. The sequence continues at coordinate 59,549,026 of OX439041.1, read as the reverse complement.
GGGACATGCCGGTCCCCATCCTATCAGCTTATCAGTGCAAGTCACCAGAACCAGCTCCACTCTTTCCTACACCCAATATGAGAGAATGCCTAAGATGTACCTTTTTTATTGGTACTTTCAGCAAGGCTTGTCCCCTCCCGAGGGCAGGTTATACCCTTATATTTACAATATTATGACTTCTAATGGTCTCTTTAGGTATCAAATGGGTATTTTTGACCACTTTCATAAAAGAAAAGTAGACTTACCCTCACCCCTACTGAAAGCATGTGAAATACTACTTTGTAATAGCATTCATAGGCAGTACTAATATGAATATGCTAATTAGACACCACCACCTTAATCTCTTAGGACTTTTAGTATATCATTATAGGGATCTAAAAGAAATGCATGGTGAAGAAAAATTTTGGTTTGCAATCAGTTCAAGGTTTTGGCTCATATTGAGCCAGATTGACTGGACTATGTAGGTCGAACGAAGTAGAGCTGAGGGCCAATGCGGATCGCTACATGTGCTGGCACTAACTGCAGTGGAGGTGAGCTGAGGTCGCACATACAGACTCATGGGCAGAAGGGCACTACAGACTTATGTCACAACATAAGACCATTTTCGTCCATACATGTAGAAACGCTGTCCAGTATGCACAGGGCCTCATTGTCATAATGGTGCAAGGTTGTTACACCCTGAAGGGCATTGATTGACGGGCAGTAGTGTAGAGGGTAGTGTCCTCCTCCGGGCGGACAGTGGAGTAGCCCTACACCAGGGTTAGCACGGGGGTCACCCGGGTGGGCACGGGGAGACAAAGTGTAATTAGGCGGAGCGCTTTGAAGCGTGGCCCGCGTCGCCCTGGACGCGCGGCGTGGTGTCGACGATAACGCCAAGCTCGCTTTGATCGTCCAACCGGAAGTCTGGCTATGGATCCGCGTCACGTGACTAATGGGGGCAGACAGTGCCACCTAGTGGGCATGGGGGTCGGCGGCCTGTCGCCGACGGAGATGATGATTGTGGGGGGGGGGGGGTTAAGGGGGATGCTGCTACTTTATCACTGCTGCCAAGGGCACTTCCATAATGCTGGATGGTGTGGGGGGGGTAGTAAAATCAGATCTCTGAAAGAGCACTGCAAGGTGAGAGCTGCAGCGTTCACTGTGACTTTCTGTAAGGTCATACCAAATCAGTTTTCTTACATCTTTCTCGTTGGAAATTGGGTATGTTTCTTACCATCGTGTATTTCTAAAACTTTATATCGACAGATTTGGCAAAATGTCGCCTGCACGTATATTGGTATGGACGTCCTGTCTGTACAGAGGCGTAGGTACCAAATCCTGATTGGGGGGACCTAGAGGGACCCCGTTTCACTGATCGTCATTCATTGGCTAAAGTATGCTGACACTTATTCATGCTTATATATATGCTGTGTATATAAAAGTAGTCTTTGGTGACCTTTGCCTGTGATTTTAAGTCCACACTCCCATTTTCCCCCATTCTCCTACCATATTGGTAAAGTATGTGTGGGGAATTCTGGGAACTTTGTGAACTTTATCATGGAGCTTGTTAAATTTGGGGGGGGGACATATCCAGGCCCCACCTCCCCATTTCCTTTGCCCCTGATGTAGTATATAGACCTTGGGGGTATATGGACATTGGGGTACACACAGTCAGTAGTATATGAACATTGGGGTACACACAGTCAGTAGTATATGGACTTTGGGGTACACACAGTCAGTAGTATATGGACATTGGGGTACACACAGTCAGTAGTATATGAACATTGGGGTACACACAGTCAGTAGTATATGGACATTGGGGTTACACACAGTCAGTAGTATATGGACATTGGGGTACACACAGTCAGTAGTATATGGACATTGGGGTACACACAGTCATTAGTATATTGACCTTGGGGTACACACAGTCAGTAGTATATGAACATTGGGGTACACACAGTCAGTAGTATATTGACCTAGGGGTACACACAGTCAGTAGTATATGGACATTGGGGTACACACAGTCATAGTATATTGACTTTGGGGTACACACAGTCAGTAGTATATTGACTTAGGGGTACACACAGTCAGTAGTATATGGACATTGGGGTACACACAGTCATTAGTATATGGACATTGGGGTACACACAGTCAGTAGTATATGAACATTGGGGTACACACAGTCATAGTATATTGACTTTGGGGTACACACAGTCAGTAGTATATTGACTTTGGGGTACACACAGTCAGTAGTATATGAACATTGGGGTACACACAGTCATAGTATATTGACTTTGGGGTACACACAGTCAGTAGTATATGGACATTGGGTTACACACAGTCAGTAGTATATGGACATTGGGTTACACACAGTCAGTAGTATATGGACATTGGATTACACACAGTCAGTAGTATATGGACATTGGGTTACACACAGTCAGTAGTATATGGACTTTGGGGTACACACAGTCGGTAGTATATGGACATGGGGCTCCACACAGTCAGTTGTATGTGGGCATGGGGCTCCACACAGTCAGTTGTATGTGGGCATGGGGCTCCACACAGTCAGTTGTATGTGGGCATGGGGCTCCACACAGTCAGTTGTCTGTGGACATGGGGTTCCACACAGTTGTATGTGTAAAATATCAAATGTGCATGAACTAGGATCCAGTCTTTTAAATCAGGGGTGTGAAATCTCCGCCTTTAGGCGGAAATCCGCCTTTTCTATGTTCACCAGGACCATTCCTGAGATCTGTGTAAATTCACTGAGAAAATTATATACCATTTATATGGGGGGGGGGATGACTGAAATTACATGGTCTCACAATGTTTGACACCTTCCAAACTGGTCTTTGCTGCTATCTTAATCATATTTATTGGCTCAGAAGGTGTTATAATGTATCTTATGGTAATAGCTATTTGGACAACATTTATCCAATGTCAAATTGACTATAAATCCTCACAATATACTTCAGCCTAAATCGATTTCAGCATTTCACACCCCTGATTTAAATATACAGTGGGCATTCCCTAGTAGTGCATTAATGGGGAAAGGAATGGGAGGATGCTTCAGAAATAGTCGCTGTGCAATAGGGATAGGACACAAAACATGTACAAATACATTAGCCTCATCACTCGAAAAGTGAAAACAAATATCAGAAGAAAAGTAAGACAAAAAATGTGATTTGAACAACGTGTTGATAAAGGAAATAATGCCAATTCACTAACTTCGAGCATTATGGTAAATATTTGAATATGAAAAGGAAAGTTTTATATTCAGTCACAGTAAAATTCTAGCATTGCATGTCAGGTGCTCGTTTCCCTAAAGCTGACATTATTGCACTCTGAGCCCTCCAGGAACATTATGTGTTTTATCAGTGTAAAATCTCACACATCCAGATTTACCTTTTTGCTTCGTGTAAATCAGATTAAATTTCAGCTCCTCAATGACTACATGATGCCTCTAGGTCTGTGTACCTTTGTCCTCATACGTCATCAATGCAACATTGGCAAGTAAGCCGCTAGCGCTGTATGGCTGCATCTTGTCAACTCTTCTGGATTGCATAAGTCATGTAGAGATGGTATGATGCGTATTTGATGTCATGCTTAACTGTACTCCCATGGTGTCGGGCTTCCCTAGCCCACTTAAAAGGGTCTATTTCTCCTCTTTCCTATCCCCTCAGGATGTGTGTGGAGCACATATGCGCGGGCACTGACACATTCCCCTGTGAAATTGTGTAATGTAGTTCTCGCCATGAATATGACCTTAGCTGTTGAAATGGCGTTAAACATCTATTAGTCACTCACTCACTCCCATGGTGTATGAATTCAGCCCTGACAAGTAACTCGCCAGGGCTGAATTCACGCATCATATCCAGCGTTTAAAGGGTTAAATCCTCTATAGGAACTCTGATCGGCTTATACTGAATTCTGTAGGCTGATGATGGCCTGCTTGCGTGTGGGGTCCAGTCTAAAGCACCCCACACCCCTTTCCTATTTAGGTGTGACAATGATAGGCATAATGAATCCTCCCATCTCCACGGTTTAACAGACCCTATCAATGAAGCCCTGCACGCCTTTTGACCGGTGCAACACAGGGGGTGACATGACAAACGTCCTCTGACATACCCCCTGTAGAGCATACAGACTGCGGTAGTGAAAGTTGGAGGGGGGGGGTAGTTACCCCCTGTCAGGGGTCCCCCACCCCTGACCCTTACCTCCCCTGGAGGAGGCAGACCTCACAGCTGAGGCTGTTCAGTTCACTTTGTGAATCACACCCACCAGCAGACACCTCCACCCCGGCCCGTCAATTTGCCATTTACAACTGGCGGGTAAACAATTAGAGGATGCTACAGAGGTGATAGGGGTGGATAGTGGATGGGACTTTTGGGGAGGGCGATTTAATCATTTAAGAACAATACAATGCTTTGAGGCTTCACATTCAATTTCCGACATGCACCAAGTTGAATTACCTCACCACCGATGCATTGGTACATGAAGCTAAGCCATAGGAATTGCTTCAACCCTGTAGTTTTAGTATGACCTTCACATGAATGCAGCACTGGTGGGTTAATTTATCATGTCAAAAATGGGCATTTTTGCATTAAAGCAGCACACAGCTTATGAGGGGCTAAGGATGGGTGAGTTTATAGAGAGTTAGTGCCATGACTAGCATGGTCAGCAGATCACAGAGCAGGGTGCCTGTTATCAGCACACCAGCCGTTGTACTAGACACTGTGTACCAACCCCTCTCCCATGTCTCTCCTTTGTCAGCTCCTGCTACCCACACAATTGCCGCTCAGGGAACGTGTCACTACCCCCTCCTGATCGTCTAATTGGGATCAAACATGGGGTGTCTAATTAACAGTAATTAATAAATGAGATAAGGAGAGGCCATCATGAGAAGGACTGCTGGGGATATGGTGGGGGGGGGGGGAGTTTTGAGGACATGAGGGGTAGCGCCATGAGAGTTCCTGTGTGTACTAGAGGGAGGTATAATGTTTAGGATGAGGATGTTAGGTTAACTAACCCATTATTCAAAGTACACCATTGTAATCTCCTAAGATTAACAGTAATCAATAAATGAGATAAGGAGAGGCCATCATGAGAAACACTGGAGCGCAGAAATTCCTTTCACAAAGTCGTCTACTAACATAGGCAACAGTTCCATCTGTGAATGTTAGTTCCTATGAGTGTCTATATAGTCATTTATTATACAGCGTATAGTAGTTGTAAATCATAGACCGATATCTATAATTATGGTGTAATACTCTACAGGAGATAAGGCAGAGATACAGGCGGCTGATGTGTACAGGTGAGAGTGACCGTCTGGTGCTCCTGATAAGAGCCCCTCATATACCCTAGATAAGGTGACGTCACCAGATGGACACATGTCTGGATGACGTCACACCAATTGAGCCTGTCTGGTAGGAATAGTGGTAGGGTAGGAATTGGTGTGTTGTAAATCAAAAGGATGCTATAGCGCGCCGAGAACTGAACGATATTAAGTGTATTACTTGCTGCAGTAGTGGATACTCTATATATCTGTATCTGTACTCCAGCTCTACCCTCTGATGTACGAGGGAACCTGACCATTAAAAAAAAATGTGGAGTGCTTAATTATGTGTGTAAGGAGTAGGTACAATTGTATAGGCTTTAAATGAGACTGGAGCTGGCTCTGGCGACATGCACAGATAAGATGAGAACCAGGTTGTGGCATATCTTATCAGTGTGCTCTGGCAGACCCAGCGAAACTCAGAATGGTAGACCCACTGGGTATGGATCTAGACTACTATGTATTGGAACATATGGGGATGAGAAAAGTGGACGGGGGGGGGGGCTACCATGATTTTGACCAGTTAGGTGCTGGAGGGGACGCCACTTAAATGTAAGCTGTAAATCACATAGGACATTATATTATCAGCCTTTATCTTGCTCACACAATGTCTGCATCTGCACAAAGTAGGCTGCACAGGTCTAATATCATGATCTGTCAATCTCTGACAGATGCTTGTTCATCAAGATGATAAGATGATAACACACTAAGGACTCCTTCACAGTCTAATCCCACCTCAGATAATTAGTTTACATACATCTAATTAGTTTACATACATCTAATTAGTTAACAATGCCAACCTCAGGGTGTTCATGTAATGATAATTGAATAATTGACAAGAGTCTTGACTGACTGTCATGTCTGAATATCTCTGTCAGCTGTGGCCCACAGACCCCCACAGGGCACGAGTAGAGTGGGCGGGAAGGGGGTTATCGGTAGATTAAGAGGGGGATTATCCCTAGGGTTAAAAGTTTTGCCTTTTCCAGGCAATGCGATTAGACTTGGAGTGCTTAGCCTGGGGTGTTAGTGGGGAGGAGCCCTCTGTGCCATGTCAGGACGAACTGCTCATCAACCCCTCACCCCCATCCTCACCAATCCCATACTGACAAAGCCAACTCTGAATTCTCCCTGCGGGGGACTAGGGGACCCTCCCACCCTCTCCCTAAGAAATCAGAGATTTGCAGCCATTTTAATCATTATCAAAAGGAAGCAGCGTGGCTGGATTTGCAGGAAATAATTGTTGTTGTTTGGAGGTGGTTGTGGGGTGAGGACTGAGGGGACTGTGGGGTGGTTGTGTTGTGTTACGTTCAGCTGAGCTGCTCGCAGCAGTCAATTACTTCTGGTTGAGCTACTCATGAGTAGGGACCAGTGAGGGATGGGAGGGGGTTATAAAAAGGGAGACTTAGACTGGTGATGGGTTTTGGTGTGAGATTTGAGAGATTTACCCTATGCCGACTCTTCTATCTATCTATACCCGTCAATCTAGACTGACCCCTATCGACCCTAATGTTACACAGGTGCATAGAATTTACATCAAACACTTTGGTATGAAGTAGAAGGGAGGGAAAGATGTTATGTGTTGCGTTGGAATGAATTTTGCTCTAAACATGCTTTGGGCATTACAGAAAATTAAAGTCGCTTACAACAACAACTTATAGTAATACATCTTACAAAATTGGCCTTAATCATGAATTCAGCCATTTTTTTCCCGTGTAAAAAGAGAGAACAGTGAAAAGGCAAGCCTCTTTTGTGCGATGAGGAATACGATGAAGGCACAAAAACTCCCAAATAGACACCTTTAGTGCTCAGTGCACCGTAAGTAAGTTCATAATAGCAAGTCCCCATGTGATAAAACTGGGAGTGGGGTGCCACCATTCGTCTCGCAGCTTAGCTAAGACCATGGTATGGGCAGGACGACCTAAGGGAAGGGCCGGGGATTGAAGGGCTTACCTCTCTGAGCCTGAAGCAAGGGTAAAACTCCCCAGCCATTACCCGTTAAGATAGCACAGCCAGTGTTAAAGACAACAAGCCCTGTCCCAACACGGACCCACTGGTCATTCAGATTGTGTAAGGCTGCGTGAGACTTGGCCTAGGTCAGGCCACCAAATCCCTGAACCCCCTTGGTCACCCTCAGGAGAAAAAAAGGGTCACCGGTTATTCTATAGAGAACGGTGCTGTCTATGGGTTTTCCATTTCTGTGGCTCTTAATCTCATATCTCAGCACTCTTCTCAGGAAAAGTATAATGGATAACTGAAATGTTGCATCCTACCGACGGGTTGAAGCACCGTCAAATGATAAGCATGATGCACCAAGCTACCACCAATGAGCCACTTGCCGACATTTCTTTAGTGTATCATGACAGACAATAGGACTGAGGTTTTAACCTGGGATTAAACACATCATGCAATTTCCAGCGTGCACAAATGTGGCAGTGCTGAGATGCACGTGCAGCAGACTACGTTTCTATGATAAATCTCCAACCACCAGAAACTTATTATTGCCATCCTCACCCTTCCCTAAATTCTACTCAACCAGTCAGCCGTATAAGGTGGCATTGACGTACCCAGAATGACGTAATAATGAGGACGTAATGACGTGCTGCCAATAGAAGACTGGTAGGGACATGGACACTTTGTTTCTATTCTGACTCCACTCCTCATTTTTTCTGGCAAGTCTAGTTCAAAATGAAGTAAAGTTTATGGTCCCTTACCCTGGGACATGTCTGTAAAAATATGTCAAATTAAAAGATTACGCCACGTCAAAAATAACCAAAATGATATAGAATGCTTGAAATATGAAATATTGATAACCTATCTTTGGACAGTAAAAACACTCAGTTGTTCTAAATAAACAACATCTTACGAATGACGTTTGTAATGGTGATGGTTGGGGGGGGGGGCATGTTAGGCATTGAGAGAAAGGGGAGTGGTGGCACACTTCAAAAAGACGCCCAAAGTGAGTTACATGTGACAAGCAATATTCAGAGGTGCCGTTTGCAGATTGTTTGGTCATCACGGATGAGTGGATTCGTCAATCATGCCCGCCACCTCCCCTTCTGATGTGGTCTCAACCACCCTAACGAGGAAGCTCTTTATTCACACTAGACTTGTGCGCTGAATCTCTTCTCTTTATGTGCAACTGTCAGAATACCGGAATGGGGTGGATTCATATCTTTCATGGTAGTTGATCCATATGCATGCCTATTGAATATGTGCCAATAAATGTTTCTATTTTAGAAATTTCAAGGGGAAATTCCTTCTTGGTATACGCGTGCCCATCATTAAAAGCTCAGTTAATTTATTGGTACCAAAATCAATGCCGATGGAAGAATGTGACGTCAGTTGCAGCCAGGTCAACTCACGTCAGTCAGGTTTCAGGAGTCACCAGTGCTTTTTGTCCAAGAAATCTCAATTCATCGCGTTTTGTAAATATGTTAGAACAGTAGGCTAGGCGTTCTTCTGTGTTACATGGTTTATTTCAAGGAATACTTTTCTTTTCAAACCACAGGTAGGGCGGGAATTTCAACCCTGTATATAAGGGGCGGGATGGAAGGCCAGGTTTGTTGAGCGTGGTCGAGTGATCTGAGAGTAGGCGACTCAACATACCCCATTGACTGCATGCAGGCATTTGTTAAATAATACCTAAGAACAGTCTAATCATTGCAAAGGGTTTAAATGCTCTTTGGCATCGCAGTGACGAAAAGAGTACGTGTAGATGATACTAGATTACGTACGCCCTGTCATGGCCGTTAGAGAAAACAACCATAGTAGTATATGAAAAGTTTGGTTTACGCCAGGTTAAAGTAGCCTTAACCAGCGAACGACAGTATTCCAGTTTGTTAATGTCAATGAATCCCGATCGGGATCTCCATTGCTAAATAAGTATGCCTGTGGTGCTGCTATAAAGGTATGTCACCAGCAAAGAGTGTTGTTCTCCTTTCCTTCCTGTCATGTGGCCTTCACTACCAGTTTGAACCCACTAAGGACTGCCTCTATGGTGCCCCTAAGTGTATGTTCCTTTGATATGATACACCAATGTAGTGCTGGTAGAGTCTACTTGCGGCCCTGCCTATGGGACCAGGCAAATAAAATAACACTTGCTATCCTTCGAAAAGAGTAGGGGAATGAAGCCCCAGTAGGGGTTTTCCCCCTCAACCCTCCTCATAGATTCGGTCATTCATCTCATAGATTTGGTCATTCATAGATTCGGTCACTGCTGTGTCAGGCAAGCAGCATATAACTACCTGTCCAAAAAGAAAAGAAAGGACTTAATGTCGTGTAGACCCTTTCTTTTCGAGGCAACCTGCAGAGTCGGCATGACGCGTAGACCATCTATCAGTCGCTGATGCAAGAATACATCATGTCCATTGGTGCATCCTGCTGACCCAACGAGAGTGCATTGAGCCTGTTAGGTTGGCATGATGCATTAATGCACTATCGGCACTTGAAGAGCGCCTATACATGTTCTGCCATTAAATAACTAAACTACCAGAAGTACCCCTAACCACCAAGCCTGAAGCTTACATCCTTTATCCCCTTACACTGCTGTTTCTGGTACGGCCTTATCCTTGCCTCTCGTGATGGTGACGTACGTCCTGGGTGCCGTGATAAAGACGTTGCTAACGTCGGGATGCTAGGCCCCGGACACGGCGCGCGCCGGGCGTTTCCCGGTGCGGATTTCCGGTTCAGGTCAATAAAACCCGCGGCGGCCACCAGGTGGAGCCGCCAGTATCCGCCAGAGGGCGCCAGGGGACGTCGGGTGTAAAGCATGTCAGGTAATACGGCACAATGCGGCGCTGCGTGTCATTTCCGGTGGTGTAAAATGGCAACTTAAGGTTGGGAGAGGGTGGTATTGACTATTGTGGAGTGGGCTTGGGCACTGTTCGTGTGGTTTTTGGTTAAGGTATGGAGATACGGTCTCCTAAAACATGGCATTACAGTATTCTGCAATACATTATGCCATGGGATATTCTTAGTTCAAATAAATCCAAACAAATTGAAGAAGGAAAAATGGTATGTCACGTTTCCCGACCGTACCCATAGCAAATTAGGGGGGTTTTAAGCCATATTATGATAGGAAATTATTTTAATCAATTTAGTCGGCTGCTCATGGTGAAGATTTGAAAGTCTTCAGAGCAGTATGGTAGTAAATTTTCTGGGCACTTGAAACCGAGAGAAAAAAAATCCCAGCTTCCTCCCAAGACTTATAGACCATGTTACCTGAATACAAAGGTTTTAAGGGGGTTCAAATTCGCGCGGTATGTTAAGGAATATGTGTGTTCTATAGGGTTGATTAATGCATGTATATGTCTACATTAATCACGCGGATATTTCATTTAAGAATATGGGTGTACGAGAGCTGTTATAAGTATACATAGCTATATACACCAACATGTCTTATCACACTATCAGTGCATGGTAAGGTAGGGTGTGTGAAGTTACTGGAGGAAAAATGGCTGTTCCTGTGGGGTATGGGTGACAGGCAGGCAGAAAAGAAGGGGGGATATGTGGGTGTGCTGCCATTGTTGTGAGAGGGGCGAGGAGCAGCTCCTCCTGCAGGGTGACGGTATTAAGGAGGGTGAAGGAGGAGGTTTACAGCAGCCTGGAGAGAGGCATGACGAGGGCAGTGATGGATGGCGGGGTGTAACTCAGGGATGAGGGCCGACATACAGCCCGGCTTACCTCCTGCCCCGCCTCCGCGTCTTGTACGCCATATTGTAGCTGACGCGCCGGTAATTACACCGTCGTCGGCAGCGGCGCGTCTACTGCCGCGCCGTGCGTGTCGTCATCGTCGTTGAGGGGTATTGGGGGCGGAGGAGGATGGATGGGTCGCGCCCTAAGCCTACAGCGGATCACGGCGGCTGCGCGGGTCAGCGACAGGAAGTGAGTTGCCCCCAGACGCCAGGATTAATACGACCGGTGGCGCCCCCTGGTGACGCGCCCCGACCCCTGGTGGTGGTAATTAATGAGACTGCGCGCGCATGTTAGGAGGACAAGTCCTCGGATGAAGCATGCCCCCACTCGGTCCCCTGACGCCGCCTGGTGGGAGGTGGGCGGCGGGCACGGCTAGTCCTGTCGGGGTAACACCCTCTCCTTAATTAATTTCCAGCTGATTGTTCCGTCCGCCAGCCGCCTGCGCCCGATAAAGCCCCCTGCTAAAGCCCTCGGTGTGTCGGGCCATTCGTAACCGCCACTGCTGGTTGTTAAACAATGCCGACAGCCATTTGACGGAACGTCGACATCCAACTCTAGCCCACCCCCGATCCACAAGGGGATAACGCCCAAAATGGTAAGATAGAAAAAAAGGGAATTGGAAAAATAAATAAAAACAGCCCCGGAAATATCTCGGGTGTGCCCTCCAGCGGTAAAGGGCCGCGTTTACCCTCGCTTTGGGACTTTGCGACGGCGCATGGAATTATGGGAGGATGTTGCGGTGTCTACCGGGAAGGCTGTGACGTCAGACGCTGACAAGATGGCGGGCGGGGTGAGGCCATGTTCATGGTGATGTATAGCGCCATCGGTCTTCTCTACCGACAAGAGGCAAATCTTCACAGGAAGGCCCCGAAATGTAGCAGATTCCGAGACAATCCCGCCTCTGACACATCCCATTTTCGCAGCAAAGCCCCGGCAGCTCGGTCCTGTGCTTAAGGACGGGAGATCTCCTGTCGCTATGTTTTAATTAATTGCCATGTATGTAGCCAGGAGTGTTTAGGGAACAAATATTCCACCCATCCAGCGACAAATCGCATTTTCTTTACGCTCGCCTCCTCTCTCCTTTCCTCGTTTATTTTTTATGCTTCGTCATTTCGTGTAATCGTATTGAAGTTTCTGGATGCTTTTACCTCAGCCCGCTTTGAAATTCCAGAATTGCGAAATTCAGTTAATCCAATGCGATTAAAGACCCTCCCATTTCAAAGTCCTGATTGATGGAAGCAAAATAATTACATTTATCATCCTGTTACCCGTAGCGCGCCTAATTTCTTTGAAGTTCAAGAAGTGATTTAAAACATCTTACAAAGTGTATTTGTGCTCATGTTTTTCTAGGAGAAAAAGGCGCAATTGAATTTCACAATTGCGTAGATTCTATTAGCATTCTTTTACGTACGACTCGCATCAGATTTGATTTGGCATTATTTATGGCGACTGATGCTCGGCTGCCTCCCTCCACGTGTCGCCTCCAGTGCATACAAGCACGCCACTTCCGTTAACATCAACAACCTGGGTGCTCACAGAGACATCCTCAAAGCACCCTATAATCGCTCAAAATGATAGTGCAAATACTCAAAAATTCACCCATTATCGTCCACTTGGAAATTCCACCCCCAATATTTACCACTTCCGAATTGACACCGAAAGGTGATTAATTATACCACCAAGTAGACTATTGGGGGTGAAATTAATATTTTTGTGCTTTAGTTGTTGCTCTGAGTTGGAGGTGAGTTAAAGGCTTTTGCTCTGTGGTGTGTAGTCAGGGGTGTGCGGTGTGGTGACAGGCTCATTTAGAGGAGCCTCTTTGAAGGTAACTCAATGCGTGAAAAAGTGCGTGAGCTGCCAGCGTCTCTAGTTGTTAGATAGCGGAAAGGCCAGACCACCCACACTGTCCACCCACTTATCTCTGAGCAGCTCTTGGTATTGTACTGAGATAACGACTATTGAAGTGGTGGTCGAGGCTGCACATATACTGTACCATGTTTCATGGAATGAAGTCATTATTTAATAGAGGTATCAAGATGTGGCAGATTTAATGCTTTAAAATTGTGCTACTGGGCTGTGTGGGTTGTGTTTATATGTATATTAATGTGGTATAAGTTGTGTAGTTATTATCAGCTCACTCCGCTATTCTCACGTATTTGGGAAGACTAACTCTAGTGGTATGATGTTGGCTCAGCCCATCCTTTTAACCAACACCAAGACGCCGATACAAGTCACCATTTATTGTTCATTGGTTATTCACAGTTACAGTTGTTTGGTGATCTCCTTCAAGGTTGTACAGCTTCACCGACATTAGTCTATTCATACAAGCAGTTCATATTTTAACAATCCGATGCTACTGGAGAGGTATAAGTGCCATAGAGATCCTGTTCAATCCGTTCTTACATTGGCTAAGTGTAATACTAAATACTAAACAGCTTCATCCTCGTCTACTCCAGGAGTATGTGTTGCCTCCTCGGCTTCTCCCACAATACTAACTCCTCCCTATCTCTTACCAACCCCTCACACCTTTCAGACGCCGATGTTTGGCTCACCCGTATTCCCCCCTCCCCCTCTACAGAATCTACCTGACCAGATCTCGTCGACTCCCCTCCGTCTACACATTCCACAGCCTACCATAAACTCTATACTACCATAAACCCTATACAGGACTCCCATAGCACTCTCCAATATAGCATATAATAAATACACACATAATGCAGCATACAATAAATACCTACACAAGTGTACCCTGTTATACCCGTTCATTATAATTATTGGCTATTGATGACAAAACAGGTGCGGGCGCTCCCCTCTTGTGACGCGAGTCACACCAATTGTCAAGCATAAATTATGCCTGAATACATCTTATGTATTGTTTTGTCACTAATACCTGAGGTAATCATCGTTATTATATTATACATTTCAATAGTTATTCATATACATACATATGCAACACACTTATATAATACCATGCATTATTACTATATATATTTTCCACACTGCATTGGTGACTTATTCTTAGCGCAAACTTGTCCTCTAACATATACTTTATTATTACAATTCTCTCATTCCTTAATTCTCAATTTGTTTTTCTTTCCTTTGTTATTTATTTTACTCATTCACTCGCCTTTACTAAGCACTTTGTCCCATACTATGTCTATATATTCTTTTTACTATCCTTACCCGGGAGTCGACACCAGTTACACCCAATCGGGCCAATAAATCTCCTTACATCTGTCAACTCCTTGTTCCGAAACGTTCCCCTCTATCTACCCTTTGCCCCAAGCATCACTCTAAAACACACTCTAACGCGTCTTGGGTTACACCTGGCAACCTCTTACTTAACTCACGCGTGCACAGCTTGTCAACGAGTATATACATCAGAAATCTTTTCACTTGCTACATTACGTCGTAGTTAGTGTCTCATTAGTTGGTCGTACATTTAAATTACAGTTTCTTTTAGCTATATTATCTTACTTAATAATATACACTGGCACCAATCCCAGACATTATATCAATTCATTTGTAGACAGTCTTTGTATTGTCTATTCCATCCTTTCGTCTCACGCCAGCTGCACGATATCTTTCTCCCCCCCCCCCTTTTTTTCTCATGTCCTGACACCGTCTATGTCAAGTCTCTATCATGATGGCGTTTTATTCATCACCTTCAGTCTCATTCATTCAGGTCCACATACACCGATGACGATCCTGTCCTGGGCTCTTGACCTCGCAGAGCCACGTTCACCGACTCTTTATGACCCTTATTTACTGAATATGAGACAGCCGTAGCCCCATATGATTCTCCAGGTACTTCTGGTAACTGTCTTGATCTTCTTAACTGAGCCATGGCTCTGGCATGTCCCGTGTCAGATAACTGATGTGTATTTATCTCTCTGTTCCTTATTGGTGTCCAGCCCGCCGCTGATATCATAGGTATCTCTAGTGGTACACCTGTCGCCAGGCCCCCACTATACCTAATCAATCTTGTCATCACCGTAAATCCATAGTCACCGTTCAGTATCCCTGCTAACTTCTTTGACACCTTCACAGTGGCTGGTAATGGCAATGGCACTGCGTTTTCCGCCGTTGCCATCTCAGTGGAATATAACACTCGACCCCACTGCACTGTAGCTATGTACTTCGGGCACGAATAGCTTATTGCTACGTCTCTGATAAGAGCCTGTTCTGCTGGTCTTTGAAATACCTGGTCCAAAGGCATTAGACTCTCCCCCAATGGTATTATTTCTGTGATCTCTTTAGTTGCCACCTGTAGATACAGTCCATCCACTGGTTGAAGCCTCTTTAGTTGTCGCACTTTCCTCACCAGTAACGCTATTATTATTATCAGTACTATCAATATCAATGATAACATAGCTATTGTCGTTTTGTGTTCCGGATCTTCTTCCTCATAATTACCTCCGACATCTTCACCGTATTTTTCATAGTCCCAGGTTTCTAGACTCCTTATTCTCATAGGCATTCTTGCTAATATGTATGCCATTAATAGTCTTTTTAAACAAAAATATTGTACCACCATCAGAGTCATGACAACCACCCCTGCAATCATTATTGGTGAATAATCCCATAGTGATTCAGTAGGAAAATGGCCTCCACCACTCATGCCATCCAAATCAGGCAATGCTGATCCGTCTTCCATTGCACTCACCAAATTCTTCAGATTGACAGCTGCTGGCGACTGTTGTATTCTAGCCTTGTGTTTCATTTTGGTCTTTACTAATTTTGGCAACACTTCATCTTGCAATACCTCCACAGTTTCACCATTTAATACGGCCTTTATCCATGTCAGTTTCTTAACACTGTTCATTTGTAGCAAATCGTTATTTACAAAAGTCACATTAGTTTCCATGTTCACATGACCACATCCTGCCAAGCTGTAAGGCATCCACGCCCCGGCAGTCATGAATGCGCAATCACACCCAATGTTCAATATGGCGTAATGATGCATGTTCACCTTAACAGGTGGGCTTGATTGACACATCAATTGACCTTGTATGTCGGGTCCCGATACCAAAGTACGACCCTTTCCCAGTGCTATCGCAAATGAAGGAAAATTTGGTTGCACTATATAGTTGATCTCACATGTTTCTGCTATGGCCACCTTGTCATTTCTTATTAGTGCCGCCATGCACCCTCGCTCGGCTATTTTTCTCATGTGTGGAATATCTGGGCATACTGCTATTGAGTTGCCATGGCAACGCGCCCAATTCACCACTGGCTCTGATATATAATACCGCCCATTCTTTGATATGGCTACTTCTGATGGCAATCCCTCTATTCTCGTCCCGTCAGCTTCTTTATTGGCCAGCCGCACTGGTACTGGAAACACCTTTACAGAGTATACACAAAATATGTGTTCCTCTGACACCACCGGAATCCTTATCTGCATCTTCACACGACCTTGGTGCTGATATACTCGCACCACACTATTATCATAGTAATATTCAGGATCAGTAAAAGCGACTCTAAATCGTGGGTACGTAGCCTTTAGATATACTTCAGTGTTGATTATAGCTTCTTTCAAATCTTCTCTAGTGACCAATTTTGATGATAGTTTTCTTCGTGATGCCAATCTTACCTCAGCTGCCATATCCTTTATCTCAATGAGTTCATTTAATAAATGTATAATATACCCCCATTTGACCCTTGTCAGCAGGCTTTCATGGTTGTATACAATGGATAGTTCATATAATGCCACACTGTGCATAGTTTGAGTTCTTTCCAGCAACTTCCGTCTCTTCAATGATATCTTAGCCATTTCATACAATTGTAACTGTCTATCAGCCAACTCTCCCACTTCCGCCATGACGTCCTCCAAGCCATTGCTAGTACTTGTGGCCAATGTTTTAATAACATCACGCATCTTATAATATGATGTCTTCAGTAATTGAATATCCTTTTCATTTCTGGCTACATCATCAGCTCTTCCAGTGCCAAAAATATAGTACGACAACTCTCCTATAATATTTAGACCTGGTATACCTGCTCTCTTAGACCTTTTGACTTGTTGTTGTTCAGGTATGTTTTCCATTAGCTTTTCCACTTCCTCCTCTCTGGCCTGTATTAATTTTCTAATAATTTGATTCAGCCATTCTTCTTTCTGTTTGATGTTGTCACAGGTATCTTCAAATAATAAGGTTCTGTTGTGATGTTGAATATCACACATAACCTGCATATTCTTCACACATTGTTCATAAATACTTTCCATTTCCGGCTCTGGTAATCTATCTGGTATCTCTAATACAAACACTTGTGACACATGATTGTGCTCAGCTGTAGAAATACGTCTACCAGGTTGCAAAATGACACCTAATTCGGCTCTCTCTAAAGTCTCGAAAGTGTGCCTTCCAGCATCTACCACACCCCACAAGGAACATAAGACACATAGTATAGTTAGCCACGCCATTTTCTTCTTATTATGGCTTCCGGTTACAATTCGAGTTGGGTTACTACGACTCCTAACTGATCGCTCCTGGAAGTTTTTATGGATCTTGAACACTTAATAAGCCCTATCGTGTCAGATAGTTCACCAGTTCATGACCCTTTTACCCCTTCTTGTATATATTTTCCCGTCACTCTGAACACGTGTGCCTTCCTCTCCTATCTAGCTATACGTCTCTTCCATCTGATAACACCAATTTATTGGATTGGAGTCTTTGTCTCAGCGACTCCTCCTAATGTGCCCTCAATTTTTTTTTACTATAGTTTTCACTATATTCTTGTTTTCTTATTTCAACTTCCCATCCCCTTGGTTAGATACCTAGAATTAAATTCTCAGTCGATGCTTGACTTCCACCCTGTTCGCACTGAAGATGGCTAGTTATTCCAGCGTTTCTGTCAATGGCGCACTCGTCTATCTCCCGATAGATCGTCTCCAGCCCGGCTTTACCTACATCGTCGGCTGCAGAGACCTGTCCTCCACAGATGCTAACGTTACTCCGTGCATGCTAGTATGCACCGGACCGCAAGGCGCGACCATGCCCTCACACACCACCATTCGAGATCATCTACGCTTAGCTTGTAACATGACTGATATGACACTGCGCGTCATCCACCTAGATGGGATGCCCGATCCCAGTTACCGCCTGCAATCAACTGCTGCTGTTCCACCTATTCCTACTCCTGCTTATCAACCAGCTTATGTCGACATCACTCCGCCTCCAGTCAACCCTACCACTCTTTTCGTGCCACCTTGGAATCCCACTCTGATGTCGCCCATAGGTGCGCGTCCCACCTATAGCGCTATAGTGCCTGCTACCTCTGCTCCAAGCCTCGCATCCACCTTTACCTCCAATGCGCTACCAACTTGCACAGCGACTCTTCCTCTACGAGTGGACACCTCCCACCAATATTCTCTGCCTGCCAACTTCGCTGTGTCATCAACTTCTCGTCCATTGCCACCTCAGCATCACTCTTCATATGTAGACTACAATGTGTTTTCTCACCTTCCTGCTACTTCCGGTGTTTCGCCCTTACCATACACACCTTTGCTAACCACCACTGCACCTCTGACGTCCAGAACAACCCTAACATCCACATTTACCTATTCTGCCGCTGCTTCTCGTCCCTTTTCTACTACCAGCGCCACTACTTCCGGTCAGTTTCCTGCTGTATCTTCATTAATGATGCCTCACATCACCATCCGAGCTGCTCCAGCTGCAGATGCCCGCTCCACCTCGGCTTCTAGGTCTCCGCCTTCCTGTCTATATACGCCCGCTCTGGCCCTGACCTCTTCCACTTCCGGTCAGTTTACTTCATCCTCATCCACTGCAGCTTCACTTCCACACCTTCCAGTAATGTCGCCCTCGTTCTGGAGTACTCTGGCTATCTCACCTGGACATCCACCCTTCTCACCGTTGACCTGTCATTCCAGCACCATGGCCTCTTCCTCACGACTGACTCACAGTTCTTCTACCATCATATCTCTCTTGACATCTTCATCTGCTACCACTACGCGACATCATCCCTATCAGCTTCCTGCCAGACCACAAACCTCCCGTTCTTCTAATCTTGGAGGTCCTATCCTTCCAACATTGGCTTCCCCAGCTTCTACCCTCTCGCAGAAGTAAGTATATTTCCCTAGCGATTCATACTTTGATTCCTAGAGACGCTCACTTCGTTCTTGTAATAAGATACTATACACATATTTTCTTTTAAAATATATGCATAAGCTAACTCTATAAAGTTGCTGAGCTCCTCTGATTTGTGAGTAGTGGCGATCACATTCACAGTCTCAGGTGTATAACTGATCTCATTAATACACCCCTATGACTGAATTTTATGTGTCCTAATACCTTCTTAGAAAAGAATTTCACTCACACTTATTTTTGAATATATATCTACAGCTATAGACATCGTATTTCTTTTCTCAGAGTCTGGGCTTCCTAAATAATTAAGCCATTATAGGCTCTGGTTCTTTAACAGAATGCCTTACTTCTGGACAAATATATCCTTTAAATTTAGGCCTCTTAATTATGGACCTTGTTACTGGAGTCATTCTATGTGTGTCGCGACTGTGGTCCTGCTGGTTCCGACCAGTGTTTCCATTCACCCTTAGACAACTTATAAGGTGCCCCATAGTGGTTGCCTCCTGTATGTGATGCACTTCTTTCTCTTTATCTCATATACCTGCTTTATTTACTATCTTCAGTTCTTCTCCCGCTTCATCTGCTGATGATGATGATGCCTCTACTCCTACTAGTCCTTAAATCTTCACTTCAGGTATGTATTTATATTAAATGCATCCTAAATGGATCCGACCTTTTACAATTTTCCACAAACTGTATTAAGTAGTTAAGTCTTATCCATAGAGTAGGGTGTATCTGAGCCTTAATATCTCTACCCTCTCTACAGTGGGCGATGATTCCTTTCCTTCAGTAAATTATTACTGATCTCCATTAATTCATCTCAACCGCTATGAACCTTCCGTTGTCTATGATCCAGGCTTTTCCACTAGAACTCATGTTTATAGCTTATCTAAACTGCTGACTATGTTGTCTTGTCTTGGTTATGTCCACGTAGCATGCTGGTTGTTCTATCTTGTTAAACTTTTGAGTGTAGTCTGTATCTGTTGCTTGCCGATGTCTGTACAGCTGGAGTTCCACTCCTACACTGCCAACTGTCTTGCTTGTCATTGCATCTTATCTCTTTCTTTACCTGCGCATGTCTGCTCTCTTCCCCCCCCCCTTTTTTCTGTTACTGGGCTCTTAATATACATATGTCTATCTCAATGTCCGGCACTTCCCCCCCCCCCCTTTTTTTTTTTTCTCACTCTCGTGTTCATTCCCCCGCTGGCTCTGTTTCCGCGCCGTCATTCTCGCGCTGTCTTTTCTGTCTCTTTCCTCCTGTACCCCATTCTTTCCAGGCATCTGGAGCTGCAAATACTGCCATGGTTATTTGCTGTATTTTCCATGCAGTATTCTTACTTTCCTCAGGTAGTTTCCTAACCCAAGTTTTCACTTCACCTTTCATTCCCCACAATAATAATGCCACATATTCCATTTCCCCTAGATCATATATTCTCTTAATCAAATCCATGTCGTAGAAATATTCTTCTATCTTTTCTCCTGGTGCTCCTCTAAAGGTAGGTGGCGTTATACTGATACCTGCCATTTTGTACATTTCTTCAACCCCTCATAACGTTCCCTTAACAGGTATTGTATTTTATAACCATACAGTCCCTCTGTTCCTTTCCTATCAACTCATATCCTTTCTAGTTATATTTATCAAAGTCTTCAATTACATCCTCCTCCTCCAGGGTCGTCTCACTGTCTTTAACCCCGGATGTTAATACTCCTTGGGTGATATGCTTTCCCTTTTGCTTCAGTTTAAACATTTCCCAAGTTTCATCTCTTTGTCTACACTGCCTGCATCGTTTCCCTCTACTAGTCTTGCGATGCCTCCTACACTTTCTTGAGAAAAAGAATGCATTAGTCACACTCCCTACTCCATATTTAAAGTGATGTCTGTTTACTTGTTCCCTCAGATATCTTGGCAATCTCGCGATGTCCAATTTCAGTTTTGATATTTTCTGCATTACTATATCCTGTAACGTCGCCCCATTGTATCTGAATACCTTCGGCAATGAATATCCAAATCCATATATAGCATCCAGCGCGTCTTCTACCTGTTGTCCCCTATATCTCCCTGCCTTTACTATAGATGGTGCTCTCTTTCCCGCATCCTCACTAGTGGACATTATATGAGATGTTTTATCCCATGTACCTGTTCCAGGTGTTTGGCCGCTCCTGCCGCTGTCGCCGTTGTTCTGCCACAAATGTGACAAAGTCTTGATGTCACTTGTCTTCTGCTGTAATACTCTTCTATCAATATGTCATCCAATCTGATTGATGTATCCAGCACAAATTCATCGTCTTTACTATAAAATATCGATGGTTCTGTCTGTGTCGCTGTTTCTGTGGTCTGAGTCTCTCTCTTAATTATACCACCGGTGCCTTGTAGAGTGGCATCCAACAACCACTCCCATTCTGTCTGTCCCACAGTGATGTCACGTATGCTATCCCATATGTTTCCCTGATGATTTACCAGGACCTCGGCTTGAGCTGCTTCCACCACCTGTATTGGCTCTTGCGCTGAGCTTGGTTGGCCTGACGTTGAAGTCGCACCAAATCCTTTTTCATTTGTTTCTGTTGTTGTTGAACTTGCTGCAGACACTGTGCTCCTTTCATTGTAAGTGCTATCGCAATAGTTGTCTTGAATCATCCACGTATTATAGTATTGTTGGTATTGCTGTTCTCCAACACTATCGTACCAGCTATCTGCCATCCGTCCATCAGCACCTGCTATTTACTGTGAGGTCTTATCTCGTCCCTCGTTGTGCGCGCACTGCCACCTCCTGATGCATCTCCTCCTGCATATACCTGTTGCGCTGGCCTCCCCCCCCCCTCCCCTCTTTTCCTACCTTGCCCTACTTTTCCCTTTTCTTTGTGTATCGCCCTCCTTTCCGTCTACCTGCATGAGTCAGCTTGACCTGCTCCTCCGGGCGGCCCCTCCCCCTTCGGCACCTGCATCACCCCCCCTTCTCCCTCATAGCAACACACGTGAATACTACAGGATTATCGCCCATCCTGTAGCATCCCGTCTAAGCTCACCCTATTCTCCATCGCTGGATGAGCTGAGCTCCTCTCTGCCTCTCCTGTGATGCTTACAAATCGGTCCCTTTGGAATGATATGTTCACTGCTAGATTCCTCACTCATAATAGCCCCTGCAGCCAATTGCGCTCTCCTATCTCTTTGCCTCCGTCTTCTCTCAGCCCTATCCTCTCTCTCTTTTCTTTTCTGTCTCCTCTCCATTTCTTCTCTCTCTCTTTCTTCGTCCATCTGCCTCTTCACCTCGACATTTCTCACTCTACCCTTCTTTTTCTCTTCATTATCCTGTCTTCGGCCACCCTCGACCTTATCAATATCACTATCCTGTAACCCTTTCTTTTTACACCAATTATCGACCACAGCTTCCTGCCTGTGTTTCTCCCGGCTATCTCGCCGTACAACTCCATCTTTCTCATTATCAGATTCCTGTACAGGTGCGCGCGGTCCAGCTCCGGCCACCTCTCTCTTTTTCTCATGTGCACTTCTATCGTCGTCTGACGTATTCAATTTGTCCTCCTTATCAGCGCCCGCTAACGCTGTATCCTCCAGACCAGATGAAGGATGTTCCACCTCAGTCACCCCTCTCGGGTTCTCATGTCCTATGTCTTCTTTATCCACTTGTGATTCCACTTCTGACTTATCCACTTCCACTGCTCTCTCATCTCTGGCTTCTCCTTCGTCATTTTCACCCTCCCCTTTGTATGCTCTCTTCAGTTTATTCACATTTACCAAGTGAGGTATCTCTTTGCCCGTCTTCACTGCTCTCAACCTCACCCTGTTATCCCCCACCACTTCTATTACCCTATGTGG
Organism: Acholoe squamosa; assembly: GCA_949317995.1. Lineage (NCBI taxonomy): Eukaryota > Metazoa > Annelida > Polychaeta > Phyllodocida > Polynoidae > Acholoe > Acholoe squamosa. The sequence goes on along the minus strand of OX439041.1, from coordinate 59,526,081 downwards.
CCCCGTGTATCTACCAGCAAACTTCGATGTATTATTCACCGCGCATTTCGGATCATAGTAATATACCCACTCCCCTTCTATAAAAGATACAGGTCGAGCCCGTCCATCCAATCTACGTCTGAGCTGCTCCTCATACCTAGCAGTATGAGCGTTGGCCGCCTCTTGTAATAACTGTATGCTATGATTTGTTCTAAGAAACCAATCCCTCTCAGATGGCACTTTAGGCAGTGGCCTTTCCTCAGCAAAGGACATAGCCACTGGATCCCTCCCGAATTGTAGTGCATATGGTGAAAACCCCGTCCTCATACTGATATTGGAGCGCACTGTCCACAATGCAATGGGTAACAGTTCTGGCCAGTGTTCATGATCCACGGTCACATAGCATCCTATCGTATCCTCTAATGATTTATGCAATCTTTCAACCCTGGCATTTCCGGTCGGATTCCTAGAAGACGTAAACCTCTGTTTAGTTGATAATCTAGCTGTAACCTCACGAAAAACCTGACCCATATATGTAGACCCTCTGTCGCTGCACAGCACTTCCACTTTGCCGTACCTACACACGATCTCCCGTAGAAACACCCCAGCTGCCGTGTGCGCAGTCGTGTCTTTAGTACAGAATGCCTCCGGCCATCCCGTCAGAAGGTCTATGAAGGTCATAATATATTTATAACCTTCTTTGGACCTACGTAGTGGCCCAACAAAATCTGTCTGTATCACTTGCCATGGATAATCCGGCGTATCCCATGACCTTGCCTTGGCCCTAAAGTGAGGTGCTCTTTTCCTCAACGCGCACCTTTCACATAGCCGCACGTACCTAGCTATGTCCACCATCATATTTTTCCAATAAAACCGAGCCTGTACTTTTGTATTCAACGCCACTGTTCCCACATGTCCTCCGCACATGATATCATCATGCATGAGATAGAGCACTCTATTCACCATAGCCTTGGGCACCACTATTCTTGGGTTTAGGTCAGCTATAGGCCCACCCCTCTTTCTAGCTGGTTTTATATACTTGCATAACAACCCATCCTTCATACCCATGAAATCAGCATTATGTAAAATCCCTCGCGCCTTTTCCTCATCCACTGGCAATTCATCTCCCGCCAAATATCTCATCATCCCCCTGCAGAATCCATCCTTCCACTGCTCCTGAATGAAGGTTTCCCTATCCAATTCCTCCCCTATCAGTTCCATCACGAGTAACTCACATCCCACCTCAGGCTCAAACTCCCCCGACTCCTCGCCAGGTGTATCCTGTCCCACTGCCAACGGCACTCTGGATATAAAATCCGGCAGGTAGTGAGTGGCTCCCGGCTCATACCTAATCTCATAGTCAAAGTCAGTCATTGCTAAACCCCATCTAGTCAACCTTTTGGATGGAGCCTTACTGGCTTGTTGAAGCAAAGGTATTAATGGTTGATGGTCTGTTATTATCGTGATCTTAGCCCCAGTCAGCATATCCTCAAATTTCTTCAATACTCTTATAACAGCTAGGCCTTCTTTCTCTGTTATAGTGTAGTTTCTTTCAGCCTTTGTAAATGTATACCCATAATATGTTACCGGTCTCAGCAATCCATCCCTCTTTACACAGATGGCCGCTCCACATGCGCCATCCGAAGCATCTGTTAAGACATAAAAGTGGCCTCCAATCTCTGGGTGAACCAATAACGGTGTGCTTGCTAATGCTGCTTGTATTTTCTTGAATGACACTTCACACTCATCCGTCCACTTAAATGGCACCTTGATTTTCAACAAATTATTCAGAGGCATCGACAAAACAGCATAGTTAGGAATAAAACTCCTGTAATAATTACAAAGCCCCAGAAAGGATCGAGTTGTATGTTCATTATACGGTCTACCAAATTCCTGCACCTTTCTGATCACTTTAGATTGCGTCTGCACTCCTTCAGCATTAATAATGTGCCCCAAAAACTTGATTTCCGCTTTGCCCCACTCACACTTTTCTGGCTTGACTGTTAAACCTGCTTTACCTAAAGCTGCTAATACTCTGCCGACATTAGTAATATGGCTCTCCACATCCGGATCAAAAATAATGATATCGTCTAGGTAGGCTAGACAAGTACGTGGTATTAAGCCTCCCAGCGCTAATGACATAATCTTAGTAAATTGCCATGGGCTCTGCTTCATACCAAACGGCATCCTCGTCCATTGCCAAACTCCCGAGGGTGATTCAAATGCTGAATATTGCCTGCTGTCATGATGTAAATCGCACTGATGATACCCACTGAGCAAATCCATGGCTGTAAAGATTATAGGTTTTCTGTATGCCATATACAAAAACATGCTTCTGGCTGTGGGCATAGGATATGTGTCATCCGCCGTAATAAGATTCAACATGCGATAGTCTGTACATAATCTAGCCTTTCCATCCTTCTTCTGCACTACCACCAACGGACTTCTCCAGACGCTGTCACTGGGCTCAATAATTCCCAACTTCAACAATTCCCTCACCTGTTCATCAATAATATCCATTTTCTGAGGAGAATACCTGTATGGTCGTGCCATACACGGACCCTTGGACTCATCGACCCTTATTTTCATTGGAGCCAATGAACAATGACCCAACTCCTTCATAGAAAATGCTATAGTGTCCATGTTGACCACCAACATTTCTCTGAATACCTTCTGCTCCTCCAGCGTCATCATAGTGTCACCCAAATCAAGGCCCCTGATCTTCTCAATTTTATCCAGCCTCTCCTGCTCACTTAAGGTAAAAACACCACATCCACCACCACTGTCCTGAGGATCCTGCCGATGCTCTGACCCTCTCCTAGCATCTTGACCATTCTCCCGCCGGTCTCCATTACATCGTGCCACAATCTCACGAGCCTCATCCTTTCTATCCCTGCCAACATTAGCTGTATCAATTACCTCCAGCAAATTAAGTTCCGGTTCATCTATGTCTTCCGCGTATGCTATAACCTCAGTTGTATCCACATACACTTGCCTGTCAGAGAGATTAGCAATTTTCATATACCATTTCTTCCCCACATAGTTCACCGCACCATCCGCAGCTACCACCGCCAAATTAGATGGTCTCAACAAGACCGTTGTTCCAACCCTTTCAGCCGCAACATCCCATCCTTTCACCGTCACCAATCTTTCCTCCCATGGGTCCAAAATCGCCGCTACTGCAATTGAGACCGGATCCTCAGTAAATAGACGTACCTTTCCATCTATAGCTATAATCTGTGCCCTTGCGTCAATCAGAAAATTACGTCCTAGCACAATATCATAAGCCAGTGAATCCACCACATTAAAATCATAGTATATGCAAGCACCATCCATAAAACACTGCAGTCGCACCGTCTCATAAACTTGTAATGATGTTCTGTCCCCCAGACGCACCTTCCCCAATTGAGATGGCTGCCTGTCCCAAATTGCTCTCTCACTTATACTACTCACAATTGTCCGTGCTATAAAACAATCAGACGCGCCCGTGTCCACTAAACATCTGTATGTGTTCTCGTCAATAGTACACTGAACCAACCATGGCGCTTTGTCTTTTGATCCCCTGTTTCCCGACCCATCCCCTGATATCAAATTTAATTCTGGGGTAGGAATGAGCCGTTGTGCCCGTTTCCCGGCCTGCGAACATCATTTCCCTGATCTCGCTGGTCTCTGTTCTGCTGAGAGGATGACAATTGATCCCTGTATTTCTTCAAAAACGTGCACTCCTCTGTAGAATGTGTAGTAGAGTCATGAACTAAGCAATAGATTGCCCCTCCTCCTTTCTGACTCTCTCCTGCATCTCCCATCATCCTAGCATATTCCTGTGCTCTTCTCTGACCTTTATCATCCCCCTGTTGACCCTGCCTGCTTCCTCCTGTGTATCTCTGTCCCTGAAACCTGTTATTGAAATACTGAGATGCGTTATACTGATTTCCACCGCGTCCCCCTTGATAATTCCATCCTCGGCCTCCACCGCCTGTAGCAAACTGCCTATTCTGACCATATGTTCCCGCGCCGGTCCCTCTGCCCGCCTGCGCCTGATACTGCCCTTGTGAGTTACCACCCCTTCCAGCATATTGTCCCTGCTGATTCTCCCGTCCATGTTCCATCTCCCTGAGCCCCCGTCTATATTCCATAGTGCACATCTCCACCACTGCTTTAGTTTGTTCTCTAGCATACTCTTTAGGATCGAATTGATCGTCCCCACATGCTCCATCCCGAGTCCTCTCAGACTCTAGCATGTGTAGCTGCGCCACACCTTTGGAGTTCCTGCCCTTCTCCACATTTTCCCAATAAGACGCCAGTCTGAGAGCCTCTTCAAAAGAATCAGCATTGTGTTTCATCAGGTCCTTATCAATGGGCGGAAGCAAACCCCCCACAAAGACTGACAGTTTGATGACATCAGGAACATCCAACTCATCATATTCCTTTATTTTCAATGCGAAGTCCCAGACCGACTGTCCCTTTTCCTGCTTCAGACAGTGCAAATCCCTATGTTTCTGCCACAGTGGCCTTTTGTCTTCAAAAACCCTCTTCACTATAGCCACTACTTTGTCCAAAGTATCCTTTTCCCCCTCTGGAATACCATCCATCCATTTCGATGCCCCCTTCTTCAAGCCCAATTTTGCATACTCAAGATGTTGATCCGGAGACCATCCAAATAGCCTTTGCATTCCATTCAATTCCTTGAAATATCTCCGATAATCCTCCCCAGGCTCCCCATTGAAGGATGGTAGTTTAACATTCGGACTAGGCGCCATGTCGTCGTCTTCAAAACCAATAATAGGTGCAATATCCTCCTCCACCTGTTTCTCCGCATCCAAATCACCCACTGAGCTCTCTTCACTATCGTTCCCCTGTACACCAGTTCCAACACCTGCAGCTACGGAGCCCTCAGCGGCTTCCTCCCGGGCCTCCCTTTCTATCTGCCGTCTTCTCTTTTCGTCCGCTCTCCGAGCCCACCAATCCTCCCAGTCACCCGAAACATCAGTCTGAAGATGGCTATTTAGAACATCATCTAAATGCCCCTCATCTGTAGTACGACCTGTACTATTGCCTGAGCGGATATTCGCAGTTACCTTCCTCCAATTTACAGTGTCGTTCAAAAATCTCTCCCTTCGTGCTACACGCTCCCGGTCTATCTCCGGCCTCGCGGGCGGCTCCTCCCCATCAATGGCCTGCCGATATCTCAGCTCCTGTTCCAATATGGCCCTCCCCCTCTCTATGCTTTGTCGTACCCTAATATTAGTGTTCTGCAGACCTGTAATAACTTCATCCACCCTTGTTTTACTCACAGACTCTCCCAGACGACTGCCACTTTGATCACCTGTAATGACCGGTGTAGTACAGCTTGTCCAATCCTGTCCAACTCCACCATCCTCATCCTGACCCACCAAGTCTTTATCACTTAACTTTCTCCCATTCTCAACAACCACCAAGAAACCAGACGGTAGCAATCCTGCACTCCCCCCTTGTGAATCACCACAGGCCTCCGACCCCTGTTCCTGTGTCTTCTCACCGACGTCCTCGCTTTGTCCCGGCACTGCCACCACCGTAGACGCCCCGTCTACTGGATCATTCTCCTCATGTGCGTCCCCCTCATCCTCATGACCATCCTTTGTTCCACTCTCATCCACCTGTCCGTCTTCATGTACTGGCTCAATTAACCCCAATGACGTTGCAATCGCTTCAAAATTCAAATCCTCATCACCAATATCCGCCACATCCCCCTCAGATGCGCGTCTGACTTGTCCCTGGTCCGCTGTACCCTCAAACTCAAGGCACCTAGGAGTAGCCTTACAGAAATTAATACTGGAGCTCCTAGCAATGGGCGTCGAAAAATACTTATAATTCACTAATCTGTCTCCTGTCGTCCATCCTTTGCAGAGATTATCAGGCCGTTCCCCTGCATCAGCACTCACTGTGTGCTCCTGAACCGCCGCCTGTTGCCCATCACTAGAAATATCAGCCCTGGTCTCCGACTCTGCCGCAGATGACTGATGCTCGTTCTCCACTCCCAATGCTGAGAATGGTCCAGAGGTATCGTCCACTACCACCGACCCTGCTGGTTCAGAATCAGCCGCAGTAGACAATTGTAGGCCAGACGTCCCCCCAGACTTGGGATCCCTTTGAGACGACGCCCGCTCCTCCTCTGACCGAGCCACGGGGAATCCAATCTCTCTAGACACCTCCTCTCCAGGCAAAAGCACCACTTGCGACCTGGGTCCTAATTGCACATGCACATGTGTGTGATCCGATCTAAGAGTGACACGTGATTGATCAGGTCCCGCTTCACTCACTCCGGATCTTCCACCCTGTCCCTCTGCTACACCACTATGTGCTACTGCTGCATTCCCAGGCAATGTGCGCGCTGCAGGTATGATAGTATAGACTTCCACACCGTCACTACTGTCAGTGTGTGGCGATGCCGCTGAGTCACATCCAGCGTCTGAGCTGTTAGGTATCGGGTACGGCGAGCCGCTCATCAGTACAATGATAAGCCCAACCACTAATTCTCCACCATCTGGGCTGTGTGGGTTGTGTTTATATGTATATTAATGTGGTATAAGTTGTGTAGTTATTATCAGCTCACTCCGCTATTCTCACGTATTTGGGAAGACTAACTCTAGTGGTATGATGTTGGCTCAGCCCATCCTTTTAACCAACACCAAGACGCCGATACAAGTCACCATTTATTGTTCATTGGTTATTCACAGTTACAGTTGTTTGGTGATCTCCTTCAAGGTTGTACAGCTTCACCGACATTAGTCTATTCATACAAGCAGTTCATATTTTAACAATCCGATGCTACTGGAGAGGTATAAGTGCCATAGAGATCCTGTTCAATCCGTTCTTACATTGGCTAAGTGTAATACTAAATACTAAACAGCTTCATCCTCGTCTACTCCAGGAGTATGTGTTGCCTCCTCGGCTTCTCCCACAATACTAACTCCTCCCTATCTCTTACCAACCCCTCACACCTTTCAGACGCCGATGTTTGGCTCACCCGTATTCCCCCCTCCCCCTCTACAGAATCTACCTGACCAGATCTCGTCGACTCCCCTCCGTCTACACATTCCACAGCCTACCATAAACTCTATACTACCATAAACCCTATACAGGACTCCCATAGCACTCTCCAATATAGCATATAATAAATACACACATAATGCAGCATACAATAAATACCTACACAAGTGTACCCTGTTATACCCGTTCATTATAATTATTGGCTATTGATGACAAAACACTACTTCATGTAGTACATTTGTACTTGTGCTGCTACCAAATAATACAATTAAGATATATTGATGGCTAGGTCATTCCGGCATATGTCATGATCACTCACTCACTCACTCACTCACTCACTCACTCACTCACTCACTCACTCCACTCACTTCGTAGCAGCTGCTTCGTATTGTATGCAAAGAAACGTCCCAGTCACAATGCTGTATGAGTATCGTTCCATAAAGATTTGTCGTGTAAGCCCTGTTGATGTGGCATCTGTGCACTGATGTTGAGGTTGTGGTTAAAAAAAAGTCACAAATGCTTGCAGTCACATCGGAAATTGATTTTTAGATCGATACCACGATCGTATTAGCATACATGTACACAGTATATATACCTTACTATCACGGATCGCTTATTGGCCCATGGCCTCCCTGAGTCATTGTAGCGGGTGTATTGGCGCAATGCCTCCCTGAGTCATTGTAGCCTGTTCACAGCCAAGATTGTGACTTTTTCATTACAAGTTTTCAATGAGAATCTTTTTTCCCCATCAATAATCATCATCCGTGATTCTATCTTCTGTTAAATGTGATACACGATCATGTGTCTTTGTTACTATTCATGAAAGCTCCGTACATGGTCAATAAAAAGATAGGTACAATTGGGGTGTTTTCGAACGTTTGTATTCCCCATAAAACCAGTGTCTAAGACAATTCTGTTTCTCTTTAATACATGTAGCATTAATTCCTGTCAGGTAGACCCAAAAACGTCTGCATCAGTGAATGACGCTTCTGGTTGAGAAATTGATTCCCCATGAAATCCTTTTTGAAGGGCAAGGTATACATGTAGCCGTTGGTTCAGGGGCATTTAGCGATGCATGGAAAGGGTATCATTGGGCATAGATATCATGGGGCATGGGGCCGCTGAGCCATCTGTGATAAGAACACAGCACTGACTGGTGCTCACATTGTGGTTGCGTCAATATCCCATTTGTTTGATCTTATTCAGGCCGTGTTGATTTACTATTTGTGTGATCACATTGAGGTTGTGTTGATATGCCATTTGTATGATCACATTGACTTTCTGTTATGCTATTTGTATGATCACATTGAGGTGTTGTTGATATAACATTTGTGTGATCACATTGAGGTTGTGTTGATATGCCATTAGTGTAAATACATTGAGGTCGTGTTAACATCTACTAGAACCCCTGCCTTTGTCCCATTGAGGTCGCCTCTGTGGTGTAGAAGTGAAGTGCTGTGTTGTAGTGCCTCCACAGGACAGTGTGATGATTTAGGTGTTAGTCATGTCATGTGTTAGTCTCCGTGTTCATTAGGGTCCACCCAGGCCCTCAGCCTCTGCCCCACCCCCTCACAAATCAAGCTGCATTGTCTTTGTCCCCTGCCTTACCCCAAACACAAGGTGGCCGTCCCAGGGGTCAGGGGCCATTGCCATGGTGACGCCCCACCGTCACCGCCGCCATATGTTGTGTCACGACGTGACGTCACTGCCACGCCCTGCACCCTCTAGCGACGTCCCCTGACACGCGGCCACCTAGCGGCGAGGGAGAGCATTAATTAATTATAATACCCGATAAATCAAGCCCGGTGTTGGCTTTTCGGAGGCGGCGCTGAAAACAAAAGGCTACATCAATATTTGTGTTGGTAATGACCATTAGGAAGGGCCCGACAGCGGATTAGGGTGGAGAAGGCCAACTGATGCTCGCACTGACCCCGCCATCTCCACCATTTGGTTATGGGCGTTACGGAGGGCTTGATCCAGTTAAAACCCCACTGCCCTTCCATAAAGGGATGCCCTTGGAGTGGTCAATGTTATTTATTGGACTGGTGTGCGCGCACATAAAACCCACCCCCTGTTATTTCATACTTCCCCCACTATAATGATAGAAATGTGTACATGCAATGCAATTGTTGACCATTCTAGGGAGGAGCAGTAAAATGACCTGACCTGTCGTCCACTTAACAACCCGTTGCACATTTGCTAAATCGACCTTAGTATTAATAAATTAGACTTCAAATGGCCATAGTCAGTTATACCCCACAGAGAACTTTCCTTCGTGACTGAGACAAAATTTGATGAATTGTACACAGAATTAAGCGATTGAGAACATCATACCAGCGTCTACGTTTTATATTCCAGAACACCAAAGATATATTTTGGGACAAGGACACACAAGCAGATCGCTCAGATAGCCAGGGAGCTGGCTAAAACAGCATACCCTGATGTCAGGTAGGTGACTTGTATGTTATTCCCCAAAGTAGATTAGGCCAAAAAAAAAAGTTGTATGTTTCAGATAACATGCTGAAAAAAAATTAGGTAGGGTAGGTCGGATTTTTTTTTTTTTTTTTTGGTAAGATTTTTTTAACTGCTTTAAAGACTCACGATGAGTCGCAGTGACTCATGTGCGAGTCACGGTGACTCAGGGGTGGAACAATTGACTGAAAATTTGGCCAATAACCTATATTTTCTTCAAAAATGGAGAAAGAAATGTTAGGGTCTGCCCTGTTTGACTAGGTAGGGTCGGGTGACCTAAAACAAACAACTTATTTTTTTGCCTTAAGTTACTTACCTTGTATTCAAAATAATGGTCAGTTTCCTTTGCCCAAGTTCCAACTGACTTTTTAGACAATGAAACTCATCAGTTGTAAACCTGTGGTAAAATGTGGATTCTTTATTCTGTGGGGTTTATGAGCAGTCAAATATTAGCAAAAGTATTGTGACCAATAGTCAACATTTTGATAAGTATAAATAGTGTGAATAAAGAAAGATCATAGGTCTCAAAGAGGTAGGTGATAGTGGAACAGCCGTGTAACTTAACTAATGTTCATACATTGATAGTGTAATGATTGCAGGTAACATTGAGACAGTTGACGTTCAAATTGAGTGATAGGGCTCCATGCCATGCCAAATTCACAGCTGATCTGGGTGAGACCAATTGCTACTGACCAGCCGGAGGCAAGATTGATGACATATATTAACACTAATAATAACATTGTTTTGTTCGTCTTTGTGCTTAGGTTAACGATCCTATCCAGTCGGGAACAGTCATGTATTGATTTGGAAGTGTCTAAACTACGAAATAAGAGCGAGGCATGTAAAGAGAAGAGGGATGTAAGTATTGCTATAGCTAATTTTACAGAACAGGTCCAACAGACAGATCTACATTGGGGCTAGCATAAGGAGACATGCAGGGTGCAGATATAAGGAGACATGCAGGGTGCAGATATAAGGAGACATCCAGGGTGCAGATACAAGGAGACATCCAAGGTGCAGATACATGTATAAGCAGACATGCAGGGGGTTGCTTTAATGAGACATGCAGGGTGCAGATATAAGGAGACATGCAGCGTGCCAATATAAGAAGACATAAAGGGGGCAAATGTAAGGTGACATACAGGGTGCAGATATAAGGAGACATCCAGGGGCAGATATAAGGAGACATGCAGGGTGCAGATATAAGGAGACATCCAGGGCAGATATAAGGAGACATCCAGGGTGCAGATACATGTATAAGCAGACATGCAGGGGGTTGCTTTAATGAGACATGCAGCGTGCAGATATAAGAAGACATAAAGGGGGCAAATGTAAGGTGACATACAGGGTGCAGATATAAGGAGACATACATTGCAGATTTAAGGACACATGCAAGGGGTAGATATAAGGACACAAACATGGTGTAGATATAAGGACACATACAGGGTGTACATATAAGGACACATACAGGGTGCAGATATAAGGACACATACAGGGTGCAGATATAAGGACACATAGAGGGTGCAGATATAAGGACACATACAGGGTGCAGATATAAGGACACATACAGGGTGCGGTATAAGGACACATACAGGGTGTAGATATACTGACACATACAGGGTGTAGATATACTGACACATACAGGGTGTAGATATACTGACACATACAGGGTGCAGATATAAGGACACATACAGGGTGCAGATATAAGGACACATACAGGGTGTAGATATACTGACACATACAGGGTGTAGATATACTGACACATACAGGGTGTAGATATAAGGACTCAATACAGCTCAATGATACATGCAGGTCATTGTAAACCTAAATCACTCAGGAAACTGATATAAGGAGACATGATGATGGTTACAATGCCGTCCATGGTGTAACATGAACGTGGTCCTGACATGTCCCCCGGAGGTGATGCCGGCGCTCATCCTGTTTTATGCCTGATTTATCCGCTAATCGCCGCCGAGCCTCCTCCCGCTCTAATTCGACAAAGCAGGCCTCGCAGTCATGTCTGTCGGCCGCAGCGGGCGGAGGACTTAGAGCCTTTTACACAGCAAAGTGTGGCCTGAGGCGCTCACGGTGGGAGGCGGTAAAACAGGGGGAGCAGCTCAGTGGACGTCAAAGTGCCTCAGACAGGCGGCGGCCGGCAAAAAGCCCCCGTCCAAAGGTTCAGTGTCACCGGCATCAGGTCCCGCTGAGAAAATTAACAAGCAAACATTCGGACCCGTTTAAAGTTTAGGTGGATGCTGGGGTGGTTGCCTAAGGCAAGGTGTTGGTTTTTGGAGAGGGCGGAAGGTAGGAGGGGTGGACGGGATGGATGGAGAGAGGGCTTTCCTGGTTACAAGGGAACACTAATACAGTGTGACGGTGACACGACTAGTGGGAATAAAACAGTTGGCGCGGTTTGACTGGCAGATTTTAGAAGTGGATTTCGAGTTGAAAATTATATATCCTGATCACTAAGGACAGTTTGATGGCAGAAGTTGTGCTCGATGCAATATCTTAGGGATTGTTTAAACTAAGTAATAGGAGTCTCACATGACAATATGTACGCAGATGAAAATGATAGATATGTTATCTTCTACTCTTTTCTATATCAAATTACTTTAGTTTATTGAGAAAATAAGAAGAAGCTAGAATTGGGATTGAGGGACAAAGTCTAGATCATCAGGCTACCAGTTTAGATAAAGAATGGAATCGCGTGACTTTTCTCAGTCCAAAATTAACATATTCTTCTACAGTTCCTAGTCCAGAATTAAAACCTGCATGCTCGAAATTTGATCTGTATAATCATGAACATGTATGGATTGAGCTAACGACGTATACCACAATGGTTTAGGAAAAATGGGAAATGGTTATTGAATTATGGATGTTTAAACCAGTTCCCATTATGAGCTAGTGTAGTAACTAGCGTAGAAGCCACATCGTATGCGCGGACCTGAAGCTCACTGCACATCGTAGGACCTCCCTAAGGTGGCGGGGGTATAGGCGTGGTAAATTTCAGGGATGTAGGTTTTCAGAATTTGGTCTGATTTCAGAGTTTGACCTGCCTGTAGATTTATCCAAATATCCTTTCTCAGGTCAAATTTTTGTAGCATATTACATTGAATTCATAATTTCTATGCGTATCTTCAGAATTTTTCATACACACTGACAGGCGTTTCTACAGTACGCTGTGTAATGAATGACATGCCCTTTGTATTCCTGTATGGTAAAACATTGATAATGCTCGCTGTATCTGGCTCAATATGTTACCACACTAGACGTCTAACTTAACGTATGGACCTATACAAATGTATTGTTTAGGTCCATGCTAAACTCCACACAGTGGATCCCAAGTTGTGATCGGAGTTCCCCCACAGAAGCCAACAGCTTCAGTAGTGACACCTTGTGTCAGTTTCAATAACTAGAATCACAAGGGAACTCAGTGCGACCTAAGCTATGTTACCCCATGTCTCCTTGATACATCTATGCAGTGCTGTTGAGTTTACACTGCATAGTGTGGAGGTGGACGGAGGTGTACCACACCACACCGTCACATGAACAACAGCACTGCATTGGTGCATCACGATGCTCTTTAAGGACTCTATCAACCCTACAGTGTTCGGGCTTCCCTAGCCCACTTAAAAGGGTCTATATCTCCTCTTTCCTCTCCCCTCAGGATGTGTGTGGTGCACATATGTGCGGGCACTGACACATTCCTCTGTTACATTATCAACTTGTGAAGCACGGGATAGCCACTTAGTGCCGCTAAAGTGCTGTAAAACACAAATCAATCAATCAATCAACCCTACAGTGTTGACATGATGTACATCTGGCGAGAAATCCAGTGATGCCACTTTTCCTGGTTTACCAGGAATTCCTGGTTTTTATTCTAAGATTCCCGCATTAAATTATATTAAATTCCTGGGAAAATGTGTCCAAAAGTCCAGTTTTCCTGGTTTTTGTCGGCCAGTGAGTGGCATCTCGGGAAATCTCACCAGCGCTGCATGCATGCATTATGAGCAGCAGTGGAGATGGTGGATTAAAACAAGATGCGGCCTTTAAAGGGTTAAGGCATACATCTTTCACTTACACTATTTGTATCTCATGTTGTTGCAGGGCGTGGGCTGCCTCCACTTTGAAAACGTAAGGAAGGTGTCACATCGTAACCTGGAGGTGAATGGACTGGAGTTGGCCTGGGACCTGGAGGATCTGGTCGGCTTCTGTAGGACGAATAAGGTACGAAGTCTCACCTATTAAGGAGTTTATTTTGAATTGACTCAACCTGATACATTAAAATGTAACTCTTTTTTTTTTACTTTTTGTGCGTTGTTTTTTTTTGTGTGTGTGTGTTTTTTTCGTTTTGATGTGAATCATCACTAGTTATTAGTGGATAAATCCGATTACAGATTGCCAAGAGTTGATTGTTAGATTCAGTGAACTTGCACTATTTTAGGCATCCATTTCATCTATGTTATGACTGTATCGTGGCTATTCAAATCGTTTGAGCTGTCTTTGAAATGCAAACCTTCAGCAGACTCCTTGGTTTCCTTTGCTGATGGGTTACCAAGGCAAGTAGCAGTAGTAAAGGCACAACACTGTCGCCCCCTGGTGCCTAGTTAGTCGTGCCAATATCGTTCACAATGCTGCCATCTAGTGTTTACTGTTTGGCCAAACCATGAAATCTGTCAAAATTCTCAATTACCTTCTCCGATTTATGAATCATTTGCAGGCTTGTCCATATTATGGTGCTCGTGGACTGAGGGAGGGTGCAGACATCATTTTCTGTCCTTACAACTATCTCATTGACCCAGTCATTAGAACGCAGGTAATGTATTTAGTTCAGTCTAACAGACTTCGTCCAGGCCAAGGACAACACTCTGTTATAGTCTAGACTTGTGAAGGTGAAAAAAATTCTGTGGTTCATTAAACCCTTCGGTGGTCATAACGCACGAATCAATCATTATGGTTACACTCCCACATGATGTACATATGTAGTGCTGGAGAGTAGACTCACAGGCACTGAGCTAGTGCATTATGACGACGAAGGAGCATGGACATGAAGATATTATGGGTCATGAATGCATTAATGCATCATGCCCATTGGTCGTCCTGATGCATGGATGTAGCCCTGGCGAGTTACTCGCCAGGGCTGCATTCATGCATCATGCCAATACTACCGGAGCGATACACTCCTGGAGAGTTGGCATGATGCTCCAATGAATTACCCGCCACACTTCTTTGGAGCATCATACCGACCTGGGCATTATACACTTCTTCATTAGAGCCCCTGAAAGGGTTAAGGGGTAGTGGTATCTGATAACTGGCATTTAATTGAATTCTGACAGATGGAGATCAGCCTTAAGGATGAGATCGTGGTACTGGATGAGGCCCACAACATGGAGGATGCGGCCCGGGAGGCGGCCTCCTACAGCGTCTCCCATTTAGAACTGGAGGAGGCCGTGGAGGACTTCAATAGGGTGATTGGCGCCAAGGTCAAAATAAACGAACACCAAGAACTCTTGAACTTGGTAGGTTAATGCAGAAACAGTTATACATAGTAAAACATATTCCCTCAATTGTATAGAAATTTTGTATTTTCAGCGGAGGGGGCGCAAATCATAAGGTCGTAAGGGAAAAGGTTTCGATTTGGCATATTCATGTTCACAGCACATGTGCATGTCTCCTGTTCAGTTCATATGCTAAAGCCTATATACGATAGGGGGGTGGGGGCGGGAGTGAACTTCTTTAGTTAATAAGATCTGTCTTGATATCAAGATTGTTGAGTTTTACCTCGGGAATACCTCGGGTATTTCCGTAACCGATGAGAGATACGAACGAGGGCGGTCACGTGACGACAGTTTGGATCGAGCGTCTGTGGTTGGCAGACAAATTGAAATTTCCAGGTGAGTTTTTTGTCGTTTTCACCCTTTTTACTGCCCAATTTTGGGCAGTTTTTGCCCTATTTCAAGGGTTTTTGTTCTCGTTTGATTCTAGCCAGGGTTACGCCGTTGGGGTACCCTTTTAGCGCTAGAAAATAAAGTTTTTTCTCTCAAAGACGGTCGTCGTGTTGGCGGGCCGTAGAGAGATCTTACTTCTTACAAATTCCTGGAGGAATTCCGCTGGAATTCTCTCATTACAGGAATCTTACAGGGGTTTTTGAGCTTTCCCTGCAGTTGGCACCCCTTTTTTACCTTCAATTGCACGCTTTTCGGGCAGTTTTTGTCGTTACCGATCAAAGAATTGTCCGTTGGCGCTCGGCGAGTTTCGCCGTTACCGCTAAGCGGGTCTGCTCCAGGTACATATTTCTAGTCCTGCTCTAAGTACATAGCGCTCGGCGAATGTCGCCGTTGTGTTACCGCTACGCGGGTCTACTTTAGGTACATGTTTTCTAGTCCTGCTCTAAGTACATAGCGCTCGGCGAGTTTCGCCGTTACCGCTAAGCGGGTCTGCTCCAGGTACATATTTCTAGTCCTGCTCTAAGTACATAGCGCTCGGCGAATGTCGCCGTTGTGTTACCGCTACGCGGGTCTACTTTAGGTACATGTTTTCTAGTCCTGCTCTAAGTACATAGCGCTCGGCGAGTTTCGCCGTTGTGTTACCGCTACGCGGGTCTACTTTAGGTACATGTTTCTAGTCCTGCTCTAAGTACATAGCGCTCGGCGAGTTTCGCCGTTGCCGCTAAGCGGGTCTGCTCCAGGTACATGTATCTTGTCCTGCTCTAAGTACATATCGATCGGCGACGTTCGCCGCTGTGTTACCGCTAAGCGGGTCTACTCCAGGTACATGTTTCTAGTCCTGCTCTAAGTACATACTGCGACCAGGAGCAAGTCTATAATCTTTTATTTCTCTTTTTTTTCCAGGATGGCAAGTACATCTCAGTCCAGTCCCACTGCTGTGGAGAAGGGAAAGAAATAACATAAGAACTCTAGTTCAAGTTCCAGCTCTGCTAGATCTTCATCTAGGCATTCTAAGGATAAGGGTGCTGAGAAAGACACTGTGAGTTCAGTAAGCTCTGAGAAGGAGCCTGAAGTTCAAACTACTGAGACTCCCAGTGCTCCTGTGCTGTTGGTCCAGCAGCCACCTCAAAGATGGGCTCCTCCTATGCCCTACTACCAGCAGGGTTATGATTACTATCAGGACCCTTATCAGCCGATGGATTATGCCTATGGTATGGATCACATGGCCTACCAGTGTGAACCAGTAGAGGAGGAAGGTCAGGGTTATGTGGTGCTAGGACCACATGGACAGACACATGCGTTGTCAGTAGTTGATGATGAGGAGGAAGTGGCTTCTGTGCAAGGTGATTTTGAGGCACAGTCGTCAAAGGCTAAGCCACCTCCATTAGACCATCTCAAGGGGCTAACTGGAAGCCTAGCTGAGAGTATCCAGTCCTACAGACGGGAAAAAGCGGAACTAACCAAGGAAGGCCCCACCGTACATGAAGCCCTCTCCCATGCCATCAATTCCTATTTTGAAGAGACTTATATTGCCCAGGACTTAGAGAAAGCGGCTAAAGAATTTCCTAGGCCTTCAAATGTGCAGAGACTGGTAGCACCTAAGTTAGAGGAAGCAATTTTCAACTCTGAGGCACTTTCCAAGAATGCGGCAGTGCGTATGCTGGATGTATCTCTTCAGACCCTGCAGAAAGGGGTGGTCTCGGCCATTGCAGCTATGGCACCGTTAGGCTCGATGATGTTGGAGAAAGGGCCCGAGGACCAACAACTGGATGCCTTTGGAAGGGATTTCAATAAGGCAACCAGACTACTGGTCAATGTGTGCAATGGGCTATCGGTAAAGAGGAGGGACTTGCTAAAACCTTTCCTTGCTAAGCCCTATGCTAAGGCGCTCACCAAGACCAACATTGATGGGGACCCAAAATGGCTTTTTGGGGGCAACCTGGAGGCTCGTATTAAACAAGCTGAGGAGGACAAGAAGATCTCAGACAAGGTTCTAGCGTCCAAACGCCCAGGGCCTCAGGATTCTCATTCCCAGTCTAAGAGGCAGAAGGTCATGGGCACAGCACCTGCTCAAGCCTGGGGACCTAGGCACCCTTATGGGCAGAACCACTACCGTAATCTCCCGCGTAGAAGACGCGGTGCGCGTAGAAGACGCTCCTCAAACTCACGGTAGGCTGGTTCGCATAGAGGACGCATCCAACCCCCCTGAATCGATTTGTAAAAAAAAAAAAAACGTACAAGACGCCCCCCAACTCAGCAGGGGGGGTTCGCGTATAAGACGCACCCCCCACCCCCTCTATAAGTTCAAGCTGTCATCGGCACACGGTCGGCGTCATGCCGTCAAACCCGCCGAGCGCCTGTACACCGCTGCCGCGCTGCTGGCTATATGAGTTCAAGCTGTCACCGGCACAAGGTCGGCGTCATGCCGTCAAACCCGCCGAGCGCCCGTCGACACCTCCCGGTGTGCCGCGGTGCAGGCTATATGAGTTCAAGCTGTCATCGGCACACGGTCGGCGTCAAACCCGCCGAGCAAATCTACACCGACCGGTCTGCCGCGGTGCAGGCTCTATGAGTTCAAGCTGTCATCGGCACACGGTCAGCGTCAAACCCGCCGAGCGCATCGACAGCTCCCGGTCTGCTGCGGTGCTGGCGCTATGAGTTCAAGCTGTCATCGGCACACGGTCGGTGTCAAACCCGCCGAGCGCGTCGACACCTCCCGGTCTGCCGCGGTGCTGGCGCTATGAGTTCAAGCTGTCATCGGCGCATTTTCCCAAATGAGATGTTGGAAAACCCCGCGTATAAGACGCACCCCAAACTTGAGGAAATGCTATAAGACGCAGTAGGGATTTGTTTGGCCCAATGGGGTTTTTCCAAGAAGGGGCCCAAGTAGGGCAGGTGAGTCCCTTCCCACTACATAACACTGTCCAATCCTTTCAAGGGGGTAACATTCTGAAGTGTGCTGATGCTTGGTTTAAACTCACCAAGGACCCTTGGATCTTAGCCATGTCTCAGGGTGTCACCATTGACTTTAATGCCTTACCATCCCAGGACTGGGTGCCTCCTCCATATAAACTTGATCCGGTAGAGGTGGCCTTTATGGATAAGGAAGTAGAGAAAATGGTAGCTAAGGGTATTATTGAGTTTACAGTACATGAACAGGGCGAATTCATCTCCAATGTTTTCCTGCGTCCCAAGCCCAATGGGGATTACAGGCTTATATTGGATTTGACAGATATGAACAAGCAGGTCATGTATGCGCATTTTAAGATGGCCTCCCTACAAACTGCTGTGGACCTTGTCACCCCTAATTGTTTTATTGGGAGTGTAGATTTAAAGGATGCCTATTACTCTATTCCTGTACGAGAAGATTATCGTAAATTTCTGAAGTTCAGGTGGAATGGGGTCCTCTACCAGTTTGTAGGGATGCCAAACGGTCTTTCATGTGCACCAAGAGTATTCACTAAGTTGCTCACTCCCCCCTTCGCAAAGCTAAGGGAGGAGGGACACATCTGTTTCCCCTACATTGTCGATTCTTTTATTATGCATGAGTCAAAAGAAGGTTGTGAGCAATCTATCAGAAAAGTGTGTGAAACCCTGGATGGGTTAGGCTTTGTAATTCACCCAGATAAGTCAGCCTTTGTAGCCTCACAAAGGGTGATCTTCTTGGGTTTTTGGATTGACTCTGTGGATATGTCGATATATCCAACTCAGGAGAAGGTAGACAAATTCATGTCAGATTCCTACTTGCTGCTGGGGAAAGTCAAGCCAAAAATCAGGGAGGTTGCATCTCTCATAGGTCTTATGGTAGCTTACTCAGCAGGAGTTCAATATGGGCCTGCACATATTAAAGGACTTGAGAAATGCAAGAATGAGTGGTTAGCCTACCGAAAAGGGAATTTTGATGCAAAAATGGTACTTTCCAAGGATGCTATACAGGACATACTATGGTGGCAAGCCAGCATACCAACTGCTAAGAAGGCACTGGATGTAGGTCCACCAGAGTTTGAATTGTATACGGATGCATCGGATGACGGCTGGGGTGCACACAGGGGGAACGTCAGAACTAATGGCAGATGGCTTCCCTCTGAGGTGGACTTCCACACCAACATCCACGAGACCATGGCAATAGAATATGGGCTAAAATCGTTGTGTAAAGTGAGAGGGGCTCATATTAGGGTCATGACAGATAATACCACGGCACTTGCATATGTGAGACATATGGGAGGGCTGCAGTCTCCAATGTGTAATTTGGTATCAAGAAACATCTGGAACTGGTGTGAGTCTAGAGGGATCTGGTTGACAGCGGCTCATGTGCCAGGAGTGGATAATGTCATCGCTGATCATGAGTCACGCCATTTCCAAGATGAGACTGAGTGGGAGATAAATGACTCAATTTTTGAAATCATTTGTGAAAGGTTTGGGAGGCCTCAGGTGGACATGTTCGCCTCTAGAACAAATTGTAAAGTTCAATGTTTTGTGTCACGTAGGCCAGAACCAGAAGCATGGAAAGTTGACTCTTTCTCATTTACATGGCCTAATAAGCTCTTATATTGTTTTCCTCCGTTCAGCATTGCAGGCCGAGTGCTTCAACGCATATTGAAGGCAGGGGCAAGGGCAATCCTCGTGATGCCGGATTGGGAGAGTCAACCCTGGAAGGCAAAAGCCCACAAGTATGCGGTGGACTACGTATGGTTCCGCAAGAGAAAGAACAACCTACTACCTCATGGGGCCCCTACAAGCCTACAGTTCATAGGAAGTCTACCAATTATAGCTTTCCTTTTCTGAGGCGACGCCTCCAAAAGGAAGGGTATGACAAGGCTTCCATTGACCTTATGTTAAAAGCTTGGAGACCATCTACAAGGAAACTTTATACAACTTACATAAACAAATGGATAGTTTTCTGTGTTGAACGGGGTTATAACTGGATGAAGGGCACTATGCCACAAGTGTGTAAATTTATGAGAACTTTGTATGACTCGGGAGTAGGTCACGGAGTTATGAATGTGGCACGATGTGCTTTGGGAACCCTGTTACCACAGGTAGATGGGGCGCCTATTGGGCAACATCCAAACATTTGCCATATGGTGAAGGGTACATACGAAGATAGACCTAGTGGACCAAGGTATGACACGTTTTGGGACGTTACAAAGGTATTCAAGTTGTTCAAAATTTGGGGGGATAACAGTTTTTTGTCACTTAAGAAGTTATCGTTGAAACTAGGTGTCTTAATTTTGCTTGTCACATCTCAAAGAGGGCAGACAATCTTAGCGTTAAGGACAGATGAACTGTCTTGGGAAGACAGGAATGCTGTCTTCAGACTCAGTACTCTGTTAAAATCTAACAGAGTGGGTGACCCTCTAAACACTGTGGTCTTGAGACCCTACATACTAAATGAAAAGCTCTGTGTGGTCAGCACCCTCAAGGCATATCTCACTAGGAGGCAAAAGGTCCGTGAAAAGTCTGAACGACTTAGGAGGAAGCTGAACCTTCCACCTCTTGAGAATCCACTGCAGCTCCTTATGAGTTACATTTCGCCTCATGACGGAATCAGTAGGGATACCCTAGCCAGGTGGACCATTGCCACTCTAGACATGGCTGAGATTGACACTTCATGTTGGAAGGCCCACTCTACTCGGGGGGCCTCAGCTTCAGCTTCCACCAAGGTAGGATCCTGCTTAAATGCCGTAATGTGCCTGGCAGGGTGGAAGTCAGCTGACTCATATCGGAAATTCTACAACAAGCCCATCGAGATTGATACAGAGCATGTAGCTACAAACTTGCTGAGACTAGCAGATTAGATTTGTTGAACGGTCAAATGTATGGGTTATCTGGTGTATTAATTGCATTGGTTGGTTTTTTGGCTACTCCAGATTACTAGTGTACTGTGCTTTAACCAAGTTGGTGATGATAAAGGTCAGAAAATTAAAGGTGTTGAATTGATTCTGTCTTGGTCTTGGTCAATTATTAAATTAATAATAATTGAGAATAATTGATAACAGCCAAAAATCTTTATGACTAGAAAAACACATTTGCTTTCAACATCTCATCGGTTACGGAAATACCCGAGGTATTCCCGAGGTAAAATTTTGGAATTTTGGGAAACTTACCGTAGGGTACCGGAGGGAAGTTGAAGTAAAACTTCTTATTTTACCGAGGGAATACGGGGTATTGGAGGAACAGATGCCCTCCCCACCCTACCCGTATTCTTTCGAGGTTATTATTATAATATATAAAAAGTTGAAATGTCTAATCTGGTTTGTTTCCAGAAAAGTGTGTGTTTTTCTACTCATAGATTTTAGGTTTTCAAGTCTGTCATCACGTGACCGCCCTCGTTCGTATCTCTCATCTGTTCCTCCAATACCCCGTATTCCCTCGGTAAAATAAGAAGTTTTACTTCAACTTCCCTACGGTAAGTTTCCCAAAATTCCAAAATTTATCATATTACTCCACCATAGTCTTTATGTAGTGGAAACCAATTGTAGATGTAAGAAAACCATTTTCTTATACACATTTGTTGAAAAGCAGATGTTTCCTGAATCCTATAAATGAATATTGGACGAAAGAAATCGAGATCGAGATACTTTCTGTAGAGAATATAAGAAAATTTCTTGTTTTGAAAACTTCTTGCAAACACTGATTAAGATATATGCTACCGGTATAAAAAGAACCTGGATTGTGACACTTAAGGTGAGAGCCTTAGGTCAGTGGATCGATGCCTTCAAGGACAGCCTGGGTGGTGACAACTACGATAACGCCAACAGGGTTTGGAATGGTGTAGACATGGTCGCCCAGCTCAAAAAGTCAAATATAGGACCTGATGCCATGGATCGTATTCAGGTGAGATAGAATTTGTGTTACTCCTCACCTAGTAGGAGTCTGAAAATATGGCATTCCTACACGTACCTTGCGAAAGTTTATAGTTCAAGGTTTGGTACCTGCTTATTTACCACTCTGGAAAACGCCAGTAAATAAGTAAATAAAAGGAGCAAGTAGATGGGTTCGTACACTGCCATAATGTATCAATTTACATGTACCACTAAGATACCATCTGTATATGCATCCCAGCCATATGTATCACCATCGACGTTTAAAATCTTACTTTTTCCCTTTTAATTTTTGTGTGAAGAAAGCCCTAGGTGCCGCAATTGAAGAAGATCCCAAAGACCCTCCTAAAGCCAAGATAGCCAACCCCACTGGTGTCATCATAGAGAAGACATTGTTTGTTCTAGGCTACATTTTCAGGGACAACTATAAATTTATGAATGACTACAGGTTAGTACTTAATTCTGGTGGTAGGAAGCAGTGAGTGGTAGCACTTGTCATAAATGCGGATGGTTATTTTTATAGTCTGAAATAAAATCATTATGTGATTGACTAGACGTCAATCACATACTTATATATACATAGACCGCTGCACAAAATCATATTGAAACAAAGAGAGATTCTGACAGACATAGGAACAAAGAGGGAAATTTGGCCCATACTCTGTCTCTGTACACATTGGTATTGGTGTGTATGTTTTTGGTATATAATATAGTTGAAGCTAGCCCATAGGCCATGTATATGTTACAGCTAGCATTTACACCTTAGAGACATAGAATAGTCTCTGTTCTGGGTTTGTCACAGGTCAGCAGCTAAGAACAATAGGGGATTAAGGTATTTCTTCAAGCCTGCATGCACCAGTGGTCATTAACCCCCTCAGTGCCACATAGCAGCAGTAAGATTATTAACCCTACAAGGGCATTGAACATAGAACATAGGACTCAATCACACATAGGCCTAAGGCCTGGACTTAACCATTTTATACGTAAAATAATTCATTCTTCCTTAGGTTTATGTAAGAATTGTGTCACAGCTATAAGATATACTAAATCATATCTTAAAACCTTGAGAAGGCGATTGTTTGTAACCCAATCATATTAAGGCTATTTCTTTGATAGTAATGTTCAAATTGTCTATTCCAACTCACCCTACAGCCCCACCTGGCGGACTGTAGGAGAACAAAGGAGAAGACACCAGCGGAAGTCGGCAGTTGCGCGTGCGCATCAGCTTGGAACGGACGCAGAAAAAACAGCAGAGCAGGTGAGTGGAATGGATTCAAATTTTATATTAATTTCATTCTTTCTTGCGGAGCTAAAAAACGCGATACTTTTGGTTTACCAAAGTACCGTTTCTGGTTGGCGGCGTTGACCAGTTTTCTGTTTGTATTTTGCAGACTGAACTTCGCTAGCAGTGCCAGCAAGCACGAGGGCCCACGTTCCGCCATTGGTGACAGCACGTGTTCGGTGAACATGTCGCATTCAAATGAAGAAAGTTCCATCATTGGTGAACATAATGATAATATGGAACAAGGCGAAGAAAACCAACGACTTGAGCTAGACCAAATGGCTGATGAACAAGATCTGGTTACGGCAGGTCAGGACGGTGATGACGTCCAAGATGCCGGTGATGGTGATCGTGATGACACTTACGCGCAGTCACAGCGAGCGTGGGGTCAAAGGCGTGTAGTGGATTGGGATATCCAGGATGATACGGACCCACTGCACGAAATGGATTACCTTCGACGTGAGAGAGCTAGATTGGCAGAGTACGGTGCCATGCTTGAGCGGAGACGCCAAGAACTTGACAGGCAGGAAGACGTTCAAGAACAACTGCAACGTTTCCAATACAGCCATCACACACAGGCTCGGCGTGTCAGGGAGAATCAAGAAAGCATCAGGAGAAGGGTCACACCACGTCGTGCACGACCAGTCACATCGCCTGATAATAACTCTCAATATGCGGACAGTTTTATAAATGCACACTCTGTTTCCCAGGATGACTCGGTATCCCAAGCCTCCGCCAAATCAAGAGCTACTTCTGGTAATAACAAGCCTGTCAGGTCGGGTAGCGTGGTGTCACAAGCTACTGTCAGGCCCACCAGCGTGGTGTCACAAAACTCAATCAGGACTGACAGCTCGGCTCAGGGGCTGTCAACAGCACGTGCCCTAGAGAAGTCGCGCAAGAGAACGGCGGCAGAGGCAGCTGGGGCGCCAGGGGGACAGGCCATGGATGCTGTGTCTGCCAGAAAGAAGAAGAAGACAGACAATACAAGGAAAGAGGATGAGCCTGATGAAGAGGAAGAGGTTGATCCATTTGCAGAATGGGATGATTGCCCTTTCTCTAAACTTGCACAACAAGCTGTTACTGAAGCGGAGGAAAAGAAACTGTCCAAGGAAGTGACTCCAGGCATGGCTAAGGTACTCACCACACTCTTCAAAAAGAGCAAGGACCTTGCTAAGGCGAAGGAACTAGCAGAAAAGTATCCGCCACCGAAAAATGTGAAGGATTTGCTGGCACCTAGGATGGACTTAGGGTTTTACAGATCTGAAGATATAGACTTTGTAACAAAAAGGGCAGACAAAGAACTGCAGCTGTCACAAAATGCGATTTTGGCGGCTATAGTAGCATTGATGCCCATGATGGAGTTAATGGTCAGCCGAGGAAGTAAGGATGACAAGCTCGCTGAAACCGGGGAACCGGCTATACAGGCACTCCAACTATTGTTCTATGCAAACACCTCCATTATTAGGAGGAGGCGCCAGGCTTTAAAACCAGCCATGGACAGAAAGGTGGCAAACTCAGTCTTGGACGCTGAGGTATCAGGTGAAAATCTCTTTGGTGAGGATGTTGAGGAAAAGGTTAAGGAGGCTAAAAAAGCGGATAAGCTTGTCAAGGATATTATGGGACCACCCAAATCTGTATTGAGAGGGAAGAAACACTTCCAGAAGACCAGGTATAGCAAGCCAGCTAGAGGTGCCTATCAGGGCAGACAAAGCTCCTCCCGTGGAGGGGGGGGGTTTCGCGGGGGCCACCAGGCCAGCTACAGCAACCGGGCAGGACGCCGGGGCAGGGGAGGCAGACGTCACCAGAACGACACCGATCACCACAGCCCGCTGGAGAACACCCAACGCGACAAAACACCCAGAGCCTAAAGGTGGGTGGACAAGGTGTGTCTGAGGTTTCCACATCATCAAAATTGCTGATTGAATCTCTACATTTATCTAATACCCCAGAAAATTTTAGAGCAGGGCAAATATCTGATCACTTGGAACAGTGGGAACGTATTACCAACGATGGTTGGGTGTTGGATCAGGTGAAGGCTATGAAACTGCCATTTATCCAGACTCCGATACAGAACAGAGTGCCTTGCCCATATCGTTTGGGGAAAAATGAATCTAGAGGGATTGATCTTCAAATTATGAAAATGTTGGAGAAAGGGGTCATAGAACTAGCAGAACATACTGAAGAGGAATGGGTGTCGAACATTTTTCCTAGGCCAAAGCAGGATGGTGAGACTAGAGTCATCTTGGACCTGACCCAGCTAAACAAGATGATTGAGTATGAGCATTTTAAAATGCACAATCTTAACACGGCCTTGGAAATGATTAGACCAGGTGCATATTTAGGATCTTTAGACCTTAAAGATGCTTATTACTCAGTGAAAATAGATCAGGAAGATAGGAAATATCTTAGGTTTTACTGGAATGGAAAATTTTACCAGTATACTGTTTTGCCTAATGGTATTTCTTGTGCTCCTCGGGTTTTCACTAAGATAATGTCTCCCATTTTTGCGGAAGCCAGGAAAAAGGGCATAGAATGTTTCCAATACATTGACGATTCATTTGTGATTGCGGACACAAAACAGGAATGTGCCTGGGCATTAGAGACACTAGCCAGACTATTAGACAATGTGGGTTTGGTTGTACATCCAGTGAAGTCTTCATTTATTCCTTCAACAATCATGAAATTTCTGGGGTTTATGATCGACACAGAACAAAGTATAGTCTATCTACCAAGTGACAAAGTTGTGAAAATGAGAACAAAAATTACCAGTGTACTTGAACAAGAATTCCCTTCTATTCAAGAGGTGTCTGAATTAGTAGGGCTAATGATAGCATATGTACCAGGGGTAGATTATGGTATTGCACATATCAAAGATCTTGAGAAAGACAAAAATTCTGCCTTGATTCGAACAGGGTGGGATTACTCAAAACCCATGTTTCTCTCCCTTGAAGGAAAAATGAATGCTGAATGGTGGTTTAGTCATGTAAATACTAATGTTCGTGTTATTAGACCTCAAACTCCAGATATTTGCATGGCCACTGACGCTAGCAATGGTGGTTGGGGAGCAGTAGTGAATGGGACTGAATCAAATGGCAGATGGAAATCATCTGATCTGGCACATATTAATGTGTTGGAAACTAAGGCAATTTTTCTGGGTTTACAAGCATTCGCAAAGAGGGAAAATTTGTTTTTCCATGTCACTACTGATAACACCACGGCTATGGCATATGTGAATAAAGGTGGAGGACTTAGATCCCCGCTGTGTCATGATGTGGCAAGGCAAATCTGGGGTTGGTTGGAGGAACACAGGCATTGGATACAGGTGACCTACATTCCTGGGAAAGACAATCATGAAGCAGACAGGGCATCAAGAAATTTTAGAGACAACTTAGAATGGTCCTTGTCTGATAAGGCGTTCAATAGAGTATGTAGAGCATTCGGAACACCAAATATTGATCTATTTGCATCAAGGGACAATGCAAAATGCCCACTTTATGTTTCATATGGACCAGATCCTGGTTCATATCATACAGACGCTTTCACAATGTCTTGGTCTGACCTGTTTTTGTACATCTTTCCTCCTTGCAGTCTCCTGCCGAGGGTGCTAAACAAGATCGAAGCAGATGTGCCATACAAAGCAATCGTGGTGGCACCAGACTGGCCTTCCGCTGTGTGGTACACCAGACTGAAGAGAATGACGAAACGAATGATGACTTTCGGAAGAAAGAGGACAAATCTGTCCCCAAACAGAGATCTGGAACTAAGATTCCCACGAGGCCTAAGTTTGATTATTTCCGTAATTTAGAAATTAAGTTGTCAAGAGACCTCAAATGTAATAGAAAAACCGCTAGGTTCTTAATACAAAGCTGGAAGCCAAATTCCAGGAAGGTGTATAACACTTACATCAAGAAGTGGTTTACGTATTGTATTATTCATAATGTCGAGTCTGATTCTGCGAGTGAAGCACAAGTTTGTGACTTCATTAGGGAAATGTCAGAAGACGGCTATTCTTTTGGTTCTATCAATGCAGCGCGATGTGCGCTCTCAATCTTATTGCCAAAAACTACAAACCAGGATACCATGGGCAAGAGATACTGGGTATCTAGAGCGGTTCGGACTTCCTACCTGATTAATCCGCCTAAGCCGAAACATGCCTATTTTTGGGATGTAAAACTTGTATTTAATACATTGAGGTTCTGGGGCAGGAATTCAAAAATGACTTTGAAAAGGCTAACAGCCAAGGTCCTGGTCCTGATTTTGTTGCTTACTGGCGAAAGAGGGCAATTAGCCAAGGCCCTCAGTCTGGAGGAAATGACTATGGAAGATGATGGAACGGTAGTTTTCACTTTGTTGTTTCCAATGAAAACTGCAAAAACTGGACAAAAATTGTCCCAGATTAGACTTAAGCCTTACAATAAGGATGTCAGATTGTGTGTTGTACGAGCGCTAAGGCGGTACATAGAAAGAACTGCTGAACTTAGAATATCACAAAAATTGTTTGTGTCTTACATTTCTCCTCATGATGAAGTAGATAGAGGAACCATTTCCAGATGGATAATCTATGTTATGATGATGAGTGGTATTAACACCACCAGATTTGGGGCTCACTCCTTAAGGGGAGCAGGAGTCTCGGCGGGGGCAAAGATGGGAGTTGCCACCGATTTGTTACTGGCATATGGTTCCTGGAGGAGTGAGGTCACCATGGCAAAGTACTATTTGAAAGAGGTGAAAGGGATACAAGAAAAGACTTTGGGAGAAAGACTGTTGGATCATGCCACAGAGTGATTGAACCTTAAATCAAATCTTCTGGATAAGACAAAACAAAATAACAGAAGACTTGGCATACAATTGTTATTAAAAGTTGTATTTATTTTTTGTTGCACATGAAGCGAGCTTGTGCTGCTTTATTTTTGTTTATATTATCCTCTGTCACCCTAGGTCTACCTCATTTCTGAGTAGAGGGGTGTTGAGACAAGTTTTTGATTACTTGAAAATCAAACACTTTTTTGTACTGTTGGTCAGTTGTTTACCCTGACAATAATTGTTAAGAGTTATTACAGTTGTTACTACTGAAATAAAAGTTTTGGTTGTTAAAACTGTGGTTATTAGAATGTGTTTTGTCATGGTACACGTTCTCAAACTGGGAACACTTAGATAGGGCTTTGAATTTCTCCTTTGTTCTCCTACAGTCCGCCAGGTGGGGCTGTAGGGTGAGTTGGAATAGGTAATTACCCGAGGAACTTACCTGGGTATAGTTGTGAAGGGGAATTAGTATTCTAACGAAGCCTAAAGACCCGCCAGGCGGGCTTTAGGAGGGCAAAGGCCCGCCCACCTTCCCCTAATGAGCAGATAGAAATTAAATTTTAGAGTGAAAATAATTTCTAAGGTTAAGATAATTTTCTAGATCCTATCTACAGGTTCCCTTTTTTGATGGCTCCCGCTATGCAACTGCCGACTTCCGCTGGTGTCTTCTCCTTTGCCCTCCTAAAGCCCGCCTGGCGGGTCTTTAGGCTTCGTTAGAATACTAATTCCCCTTCACAACTATACCCAGGTAAGTTCCTCGGGTAATTACCTATTTTAAGAATCGCCTTAGTCCGTACCATGAGCTATGCCGCAGAACAAACTGTAAGTAGCTCTGTTACCGGTATTTCTAATTGGCTATTTCTAAAGAAACAAAAAATCAAAGAAAATATTTGATACACACATCCATGGACAAAGTTAGGAGAAAGGAAATAGGATTTAAGTACTTTGAAAAATAAGAATTCTCCTTCCGAAATCTAAGACATTAAAACAATCATGTATATATTTTGGAATTTCATATGGATATGTATAGGGGAATTTGATGATAGGGGCTTTGGAAATATGTAAATTTCCTGGAGTAAGTTATGAGGCACTAAATGGAGTTTTAACTCTTTAGGATGGAGAGTGGCTGGGCAGAGGTAGGCGGAGGTCCTACCAACCGACGTGGCTCTTCACTCTACACTTCTGGTGCATGAATCCTGCTGTCGTGAGCCATTTCATCATCTTTATAGCAACATATCTATGCTTTTCATTTTATACCAAATGATGTTACTGTATTGATATATGTTCCCATAGTTAAGGTGCAGCTTATATATGCAAGATCCAACCACCTCTTTGGTTAATAACTCAATGATATAACCTACACACATGAATATATGAAAGTTAAGAAACAGACCTAGTCTAATTCTCCACCAACTTTGAGTCTGTATTGACATGTTTTGACATTTTCTTTTGTCCTATTGCAGGCTTTCTCTGACCTGGCAGACACCCGTAGTATCATCCTGACCAGTGGCACCCTGTCTCCTATGAACACATTCCAGTCTGAGTTATCTCAGCCTTTCCCCATACAGCTGGAGGCTAACCACGTCATCAACAGCAAACAGGTAACAACTGTGATATAGAGATAGGATGTATTCTGCTAACCTTTTATGTGCCGCATCATGCATCGAGGTTCAGGTTTCTTGTTTGTCATGGGGCTTCCCTAACCCACTTAAAAGGGTCTATTTCTCCTCTCTCCTATCCCCTCGGGTGTGTGTAGTGCACATATGTGCGGGCACCGACACATTCCTCTGTGAAATTGTGTAATATAGTTCTCGCCATGAATATGACCCTAGCTGTCGGTATGGCGTTAAACATGTATTACTCACTCACTTGTTTGTCATGATACACCAATGCAGTGCTGGTGAGTCTACACTCATCATGCTGTCCCTTTAGGACTGGCTTGGCATAATGCATAGATGTAGCCCAGGCGAATTACTAATTAGAGAATAGACAGCAATCTTCTTCACATCAAGACTGTCTGTGGTCCTATAATGCACGAATGCATCTGAGTGCATTATTGGATGACAGACAGCCAAGATGTGAAGGAGTTGTCTATTGTCTTTATAAAACATTGTACATTTCCTTCCAATCAATCAAGTACCCAATCAAGGTATTCCTACAACAAATAATGGTACTTGACTGTTTTACAGCTATGGTGACCTTGCTCAGGCGTGCACTGTACTGCTATAATGCACTCAAGGTCACTTCTATCGTGCAGCAGATCACTGCCAGCTGTTTTATTATGTGGCAGCACACACTATGGTAGGATTATTGGAACAGGCTCTAGCCTGTTCCATTGCAGTCACATGGGACGTCGATTGCACACGGAATCGGACAGTCCAACTTCCCATGAGTCGACCTGTGCTATTGTATCAGTAAATAGCACTAATAGCACTGACTAACTGCTGATAGATGGGCGATTTATGTCAGTTTACCACAGCCCAGTGCTGCGTCCGGCTGGGTAAACTGCCATAAATCGACCATCTATTTGGGGTTTTGACAAAAGTTTATCCCAGTCCAAAATTTTATTTCGCCTAATTTCATAACAACACTTAGTCTACCTATGTCAGTAACTACTCACAATTTGTCAGATATTAGTCAATATATGTCAGTAAATACTCGCCATTTATCAGCAATTAGTCAATATATATTAGTTATTACTCACTATTTGTCAGTAATTAATCACTATATATGTCAGTACTTAGTCACTCTATAACATATATATCAGTATTTACTCACAATTTGTCAGCAATTAGTCAATATATGTCAGTACTTAGTGGGCTTCCCTAGCCCACTTAAAAGGGTCTACTTCTCATCTTTCCCACCCCCTCAGGATGTGTGTGGTGCACATATGCGCGGGCACTGACACATTCCTCTGTGAAATTGTGTAATGTCGTTCTCGCCATGAATATGACCTTAGCTGTCGAAATAGCGTTAAACATCTATTACTCACTCACTCAGTACTTAGTCACTCTAAAACAGCAGTTATCAGGACATGTCAGTATTTACTCACAATTTGTCAGCAAATAGTCAATATATAACAGAGAAATAGCCATTGATTCAATTGTGCATCCTGCCTTGACTGGTATTTGTAAAAATATGTCAGTATCTATGGACTATTTGTCAGCAATTAGTTAATATATGTTAGTAATTATTCACTATTTGTCAGCAATTAGTCATGCATGGTAGTAGTTACTTACATTTTATCAGTATTTAGTCAATATATGTTAGTAATTAGTCTACATATGTCAGTAACTACTCACAATTAGTCAGATATTAGTCAATATTGATATATATTGACTATTTGCTGACAAATTGTGAGTAATTACCGATATATATTGACTAATATCTGACAGATTTTGAGTAATTACTGACATATATGGACTAAGTGTTGTTATATAATGACTAAGTACTGGCATTTATTTCATGTTGATATGCCCGAGATACTGACAGCCCATAGCTCTAGCACTCGAGGGCCGTATTGCACACCCCCTGTGCGATAACCCGCGAAAATATCACACGCTGAGGTCACATGACCATTTGATGACGTCATAGCTCCAAGATGGCGATGTAAACAATACCTATGGCGAGTAATTCTGGTAAATTTGATTCTATTTATCTGATTTAGATGAAAATAACATGAAATAAATACAAAGGTTCACGAGTATGAGCAGTTATATAGTTATATAGTTACTGAGTACTGACATATATTGATTAATTACTGACAAATAGTGAGTAATAACTAATATATATTGACTAATTGCTGATAAATGGCGAGTATTTACTGACATATATTGACTAATATCTGACAAATTGTGAGTAGTTACTGACATAGGTAGACTAAGTGTTGTTATGAAATTAGGCAAAATAAAATTTTGGACTGGGATAAACTTTTGTCAAAACCCCAAACAGATGGTCGATTTATGGCAGTTTACCCAGCCGGACGCAGGACGCATTGACCGTGCGTCCCCGTCTTTAATTGGCTGACGGAGTGGCGTGATCCGTCACCCTCATGCATACTCGCCGTTTGATTGGCTGTTGGTAGTGGCCTGATCCAGTTTCTTCGCGCCAAAAGCCACGTGTTCGCTGGTACCGCTGGTATTGCTGCAGTAGCTGCAGCACCAGCAAAAGTGTTTACAGCGTCCCCGTCTTTAATTGGCTGACGGAGTGGCGTGATCCGTCACCCTGGTGCATACTCACCATTTGATTGGCTGTTGGTAGTGGCCTGACCCAGTTTTTTCGCGCCAGAAGCCACGTGTTCGCTGGTACTGCTGCAGCACCAGCAAAAGTGCTGTTTGTTTACAATGCAGCGATGTGTCCGTTTTTGGCCCAAATGTGATGTTATTTGAAAGAAATCTTGCTTTATTGTCGCAGTACACATGGATTATTATCACAACTCGTCCTTGTTTGCCGCATGGTACCGAGAAATTGCAGGAAATTGTTCGATTTGAACAAATCATGACACTGCCTGCTGCGCGGCCCCATTGGTGGTCCGAGAACAGGTCTGTATCATTCTTTCATGAATACCCTCAAAACATCGCTGTAGAGGCCAAAAATGCTGGGGAAAGGCCAAAAAGGCCTGAAGACAGAGAGACATCGTTGGGCGATAATAGGGTTCCGAGAGAAAAACGATTTTCCAGAGGAGTCCATAGCTGTTTGAATTTTTTTCCTACGACAATTTGGTGGAAAGTTATGGCCATTTTTGTGATGTCATAGCTTTAAAACATTGATAACTTTGTCCCCATTGTGCAGATCTGAAAATAAAGACCGCCATGACGTTCGCCAGCTCGAGCTACCCTTTATCTATAGGTCACACTATGGGAAACTCCTATTATTAAGGGAGATACGATTTATTTTGTAAAACTGCCAGTTCTTGGACCTCTCTGCCAGTGCCTGGACTGGCGTCTGCCCCCGCGTCCCAAAAAAGCCTATATTTCGATCCATTCCTTCCTCAAACTTGCCCTTTTTCGCCGGTGACACTTAAAACAGATAGGTTTTGGCAGGAGGTAGGGCGCAGGTGGACCGGCCCAGGCCGAAAAGGCCGCTAGTTAAAAAAATTATTTCGCTTATTCTTTTCTGAAACAAATTTTTTAGGGGGGTATGTTCTTTAGGGGGACGAAACACCCCAGATTGATACCAAACATTCCATATCCATGCATATTATTTGCATAATTAGCATAATTATCCAGTATCTTCATACTTTTCCATATGTATAGATGTGTGTCATTGCTCCCTTATAGAATTCATATGCTTGCAATTATACACTACTGACACCTATTTGGGGTTTTGACAAAAATTTGTCCCAGTCCAAAATTTTATTTTGCTTAATTTCATAACACTTAGTCTACATATGTCAGTAACTACTCACAATTTGTCAGATATTAGTCAATATATGTCAGTAATTACTCGCCATTTATCAGCAATTAGTCAATATATATTAGTAATTACTCACTATTTGTCAGTAATTAATCAATATATGTCAGTACTTAGTCACTATATATATATATATATATATATATATATATATATATATATATATATATATATATATATATATAGTGACTATCAGCAATTATCAATACATGACACTATTTACTCATAACCTGTCAGCAATTAGTCAATATATAACAGAGAAATAGCCATTGATTCAATTGTGCATCCTGTCTTGACTGATATTTGTCGAAATATATCAGTATCTATGGACTATTTGTCAGCAATTAGTTAATATATGTTAGTAATTGTTCACTATTCGTCAGCAATTAGTCAATACATGGTAGTAGTTACTTACATTTTATCAGTATTTAGTCAATATATGTTAGTAATTGCTCACTATTTGTCAGCAATTAGTCTATGTTAGTATTTGCTCACTATTTGTCAGCAATTATTCAATATATATTAGTAATTACTCACTATTTGTCAGCAAATAGTCAATATATATATCAGTATTTACTCACAATTTGTCAGCAATTAGTCAATATATGACAGTATTTACTCACTATTTGTCAGCAATCAGTCAATATATGCCAGTACTTAGTCATTATATAACAACACTTAGTCCATATATGTCAGTAATTACTCAAAATTTGTCAGCAATTAGTCAATATATGTCAGTAATTACTCGCAATTTGTCAGCAATTAGTCAATATGTCAGTATTTACTCACATTTTGTCGGCAATAAGTCAATGTACCTGTATGTCAGTACTTTGTTATTCCTACACTGTAAAAAATGTGTGTTGAACTTACAGTGAGTGAGTAATAGATGTTAAACGCCATTTCGACAACTAAGGTCATATTCATGGCGAGAATTACATTACACAATTTCACAGGGGAATGTGTCAGTGCCTGCACATATGTGCACCACACACATCCCGAGGGGATAGGAAAGAGGAGAAATAGACCCTTTTAAGTGGGCTAGGGAGGCCCGTGTTGAACTTACACTGTCTTGTTAAAATGTCAGTGCCTAATCATTATTTGTTGGCAATTAGTCAAAATATATCAGTAATTAGTCACTATTTGTCAGCAAATAGTCATAATATGTCAGTAATAGTCACTGTTTTTCAGCACTTAGTTAAAACATGTCAGTACTTAGTCACTATTTGTCAGCAATTAGCCAAAATATATCACTACTTAGTCACTATTTGTCAGTAACTAATCAAAATATGTCAGTAGCTCCATACTATCACTGACCACTTGTCAATTGACAGTTGACATTTGACATTGAAGCCTGTTCCTTAGGACTGAGTCCTTCACCTGTGACATTTTTGATTATAATGCTGCATGGATTCTCTTGATTAAAAGGTCAATAGTGTAATTAACAAAGCTCTCCGTGAGTGGGGTGTACACATATTTCCAAACACTTTTATGGTGAGCAGAATGGCATGTTTCATTCAGCAGTTTAAGGGTATTTAGAGCACCATGAGTTAGACTACACCTTTTCTTTGGTTAAAGAAATTACATGACTCTGTGTACATCTAGTTTGGAAAGTGGAGGTACTCGGCATATAAGGCACACCCCCAACTCAAGGCAATTACCCTCCCACGTATAAGACCCAGTCACAATCTGATTCGCGTATAAGACGCGCCTTATACGCGGGAGATTACGGTAGATATTTTCACCGTCCTCTACACTGGTAGGATCACCGAGCCAGTCCTCACGCGACTTAATAGGGGGATCGTGGAACTCGGTACCTGGGCCGGTATGACGCGGATACGTTTCAACCTGCTGGTGCTGAGGATACCTCTGGGGGGTCTACATCTCTCCCTCTAGATGTGACACTCGGTAACAGTCCTGTAGGGGACCGGAAATCCCTGTACCTGGTAGACCGACTCTCAGGAGCCAGTTACCTGGTCATCACTGCTCCCCTAGTGTGTGTCATACCGATCCAGGTGTATTTGGTAGGTGGAAATATCAGGCAAGGGATCGTGGTGTAATGGTTAGCATGCTGGAATCTCATGCCAGATATCCGGGTTCGAGTCCCTGTGATCCTAGATATTTTCACCGTCCTCTACACTATACATGTATTTGGATGAAAAAGTAAAATGCACAGATCGTCTCAAGGTGAGAAATAGCCATGTACATGTGCACACATCTGGATGGACCAGATATAATCCTCTTAATTGGGTAGTAATTATGTCATTGGCTTATTGGAAGACGGAGAGGTTGCAGCTTGCTTCACAAGGGGTTGGGTGGGTTGTACTGTTTACCTGTGACCATTAACCCCTTCAGGGCCACCTACATGTATAATAGTATAAACATATGATACATGTATTATATTGACGGTAGCTATGATGCATGATATGAAGTGTTATATTATATTTGCATGTAGCATACCACTTTTGCATGTACATATAATTTCATATAGAGTCTAGCCCTTTGAACATAGAAACCAATAACATCTTAGGGCTGTGAAATAGCCCTAACCTTAAACATTTTATAATCATGCATCATGATGACAAAGTGGCATTAGTACATCAAATCACTAGCTGCCATAAAGGCTTTAATTGAACTTCTTGTGGACTAGCATGACAAATCTTATTTTCTTTAATCCAAATTTTTTATATATAAGTTTTACATAGAATGAAGCAAGGCTTAAGCCTCTGAATAAGCATTATAACTTTCAATACCAGGTATGGGTAGGAGCCGTGTCCAAAGGACCTCGTGGTAACAGTCTGTTGGGCACTTACCAGAACGCTGAGACCTTCACCTACCAGGATGAGATCGGACAACTGGCTCTCAGTGTCTGTAAGGTGGGTGCCGGATCTTTTTAGGCCTTTTTCAGACACCATAGTGTCAAGGTCGTGTCATATTTGCCAGTGCATCATTGGCAGGTAACTGGCCGGTGCAGAATTATAGGGCATCATCAAGAATTAACGCCATTTGCTAGTTATCATACACGGGTGCTCTACGGGAAAGTAAAACCCTAGTGCAATATACAGGCAGGCATGTGAACAACATCCCCTTTGACACTGTATTGAAATACTATGCTTGCCTTAATGATTGAGTAGTAGAAGATATAAGAGACCTTTCATGGTGACTGATGTGTCTTAACTAAGAATTAATGAACATGTATCTGACCTATTGAATCAACCTACGGTACAACTTAGATCTGTTGAAGTGCATTAATTACCGTGGTTTGTTGTTGTATTTGTCACCAGACGGTGCCACATGGTGTGCTCTGCTTCCTGTCCTCCTACCGGATGATGGATAAACTACTCAATAGATGGCAGGTGAGACACGTTTCCCAATACTAACAGCCATAGTTTGAGATTCATCTTAGACAGTGATGTACATATATAACTCTGGTTTAAACTAAATAAGTAGTAAACATGTCAATCAGATCTTATTAACATCTTAATGAAATGGGAAATTGAAATAATAAAAAAAAAAAATGCATACTAAATATTTCATTGATTAGAGATAGAAATTTTCTTCTGTTTTAGAGCACAGGTCTCTATGATGAGTTGAAAAAGTACAAGGTGATGATGAAAGAACCGCGCAAGTCTGACGGTGTAAAGGTGGACTTTGATGAGCTGCTCAAAGAGTTCTATGCCACTATTAAGGAGACTGAGCATGCCGGTGAGCAACTCGCAACCTCATTTACAATGTTGCGAGCAAACTTGTATCAAATGTCTATAGATATATTTTCCTGACTTTGTGTATAAGTTCTCCTTTTGAATACATGATGACCACAGGTGTACATTGGCATTTGATATTTCTTTGGTTGATAAGCTATGTGGTATACATGTGTGGTTAATTGTTTTCCCGGTATATTACAAGCCATCCTAAATTGATCAGGGAGAGCGATTACTTCTGTTTGCGGTAAAATTTCAATATGAAATATTTGTTGGAATCTATATCAATAGACTGGAGAAGTAACATTGTAACTTTCTCGATATAACAGGTCCAGGAGAACAGACTGGAGTCTTCTTCATGGCTGTATGTAGAGGGAAGGTCAGCGAGGGTATGGACTTTGCCGATAACAATGCACGGGCTGTTATCACAGTGAGTGATTATACCTTAGTAATGTAATTGGACTACACAGGATACCCAGAGTTGAACAAAGTCTATTAGGAAATAAAAATGTTCTTGACTTTGAGTAAGAATCAAAGGGTGTTGTTATACATTTTGAAACTAAAATTATCGGTACTATAGATGCTCCAATCCTTAGATGGGTGACCTACAAGCTAACTACAGTCTGTACGAAAAGTCTTTTTTCCTCACAGGCTATTTGGTCCTGCAGATTTTATCATTCGCAGGCCCGGATTGATTTTGGCAGGACTGAATACCTCAAGATTCTTATTGTCAGGAAAGAAATAAAAACAAAAAATTTTTTTTTACGATGATGAAGTGCCTTGACTCCAACCTGGCTGAGGACTTTGCCAAACTCAGAAAGAGGGAGTAAAAGACTGTTAGGTGGATATAAACACCTTAAATACACCCCATATGTTGCTATAAAAATGTGGTTGTTGTGTTTTGAGTGCAAATGACATTTTATTCATGTTTTGTGTTTTCATATGTACTGGAGTATAATTTTCTATACATGATTGATATCAGTTTAACAGAGTGTAAACTATGGACTCTCATTGATTATCTGCTGAGAAATCCAAGATGGCCGCCAATTTTACCCACAATGCAACTCATTGACAATTGCATTACCCATGATGCCTCAGCAATCCCAAGATGCACCATTGTCCTATATAAACCAGACTCTCTTGTGATCCAGTCAGTTGAGCTAAGGTCTGACGAAGGGTCACATCGACTCGAAACGTTACCATACTAGCCACTCATTCTTTAAAAGTGTATCTTTCCATTGGAATAAAAACGGCAAACTCTATTTCACTGTGGTGTGTTTGGTTGTTGGTACTTTCCCATAACCATTCTATTATATACACCACCGAGTATCCTCCGGGATCCCAACACCCAAGTGAACCCCAGAACCACGTAGTATTGATGCACACACCCAACTCAACTACAGTTCCTGTTCTCTTGTGCACGAGCATCCACATGGATCTACTACAGGTAGAGTAAAGTACTCACCAAGAGGGATTATGAGTTCCAACAACCTCCAAGGAAGAACACCAGCCCTAAAGAGACCCAGAATTGGATCACAAGAAGAGAACATGGACAACGAGACTGCTACAGCATCTACCAGCAACAACGAGACTCCCAGGCCCCTTATACAAGACACCAACAGACCCATCCTCAACACTCTGAAGAAAGTAGCCAGAAACATAGAAAAAGCCAGACACCACAAAACATCTTTAGATTCATACAAAGAAAAAGGCACCACCCCACCTGGCCTGATACCAAAAGTAACCTGCCAAATCCCTGAAATATCTGCTGATTTCTCTATTCGCTGGGAGACCGCTCTAAACGAGACAGGCAAACTCCTCACGGACCTACTAGTAGAATTCTGGACAGAAAGGGCTGTCACACAGAAAAGCACCTAAGACCAATACTACACAAAACTTGTTGCACAATGCCAACCGGAAGAACTGGAGGAGGCCAACCGCCAACTCCAGGAAACCAAAACCAAGGCACAAGAAGAGCTACTCAACAAAAGAAACAAAAAGGCCGCCGGTTCGAAAAAATCCCAGAACCGGAGGAATCCAAACCAACAATAATCAACCTATCCACAAGAGTCCTGTCTCCTGCTGAAACTTCTGTACTAACTAAGGGACTTAAATACATACCTACTTTGAAAACATACCACCCTGCCCATAGGTTACAGGACGCCTTCCTTTTCTCCAGAAGACTTAGATTAGCCCACCATTTTCAGGACTCAGAAGACGACACTCCCAAAACCATTTTAGAACAAATGAAACCTTCCAGTGGCTGGACACCAGCGGCCAACAAAGACAAAGATTTAGATTCGTACATAAATACCATTGAGAGACATCTGGAACATCTACCAGACCCCGTACTACCAAGCAATCTGACAACAGAGGAGAAAGATGCCATGAAAAAGTTGAGCAAGGACACAAACATCGTTATTTGGAGCGCGGACAAGGGTGGTGCGGTTGTACTTCAGGATAGCACCCAATACACCACTGAAGCATACAGACAATTGAACAACCTTGACCACTACGAGAGAGTGGCCAGTGACCCCACACGTGACTACACCCAGGAAATTAATGAATTCATAGAGGAACATGTGAACAGTGGTCAATTACCACCTGAGGCCACAGAAGCCCTTACTACCAAAAATGCCAGAACCCCTGTGATATATTTTCTGCCAAAAGTCCACAAGGCCAACACCCCCGGGAGACCCATAGTCTCGGGATGTGGCGGCCCCACAGAGAAGATTTCACAATATGTTGAGAAACTGATGAACCCCTTCGTTCCCAGACTACCCAGCTACATAAAAAACACCAGAGCATTCTTACAAATTATAGCTGACCTACCTCCACCGGAGGCCAACCATATCATGATGACTATAGATGTTTCCTCTCTTTACACGAACATACCCCATGGAGAAGGCATAGCAGCCGCTGGTAGGTACTTAGACATGAGAGAGGACAAGAATCCACCTACTGGTATCATACTCAGGTTGGTCAACAAAATTCTCACTAGAAATAGTTTCTATTTCAATGATGAATTTTTCCATCAAAAAACAGGCACAGCTATGGGAACCAAAATGGCCCCAACATATGCTAACCTCTTTATGGGAGTCTTAGAAAATGAACTTCTCAGAACCTCACCTGTGAAACCTGTCCTGTGGAAAAGGTACATTGATGACATTTTCTGCATCATCAGGGGTGACTCTGACACAGTTGACTTACTGATGGCACATCTTAACCAGACACATCCCACGATCAAATTCACCCATGAAGCCAGTCCCCATTATATCAGTTTCCTGGATGTTCTAGTCTACGTTGATGCACATGGTTGCTTGCAAACAACCCTGTACACCAAACCCACGGATGCTCATCTGTATGTGGAGTACACTAGCAACCACCCCAGACACCAGAAAGACTCCACCCCCTATTCACAACTGATGCGTGTCCGCACAATCTGCTCAACCATGACCACCTTTGAAAAGAATGCACGTCTTCTCATGTCACACTTTGCCAAAAGAGGGTACCCCAAAAAGCAGCTTCTCTCACAATATCACCAAGTACGAGCCAAGAATCATCTCACCCTGGTGAGACCACCAGAAAATGACCAACCACCCAAAAAGGTTCTTCCATTGGTTCTCAACTATGATGTACGTCACCATAGATCAATCAAAAGGTGCCTCAAAGAGTCACAAAAAATTCTGGACCGCTCCTTCAACAATGAAGGTCTTCTGGAGAACACGATTATTGTGTCCTACAGAAAAAAACCCAACCTCAAAGATTTTCTATGTAGATCAACATTCCCGAAACCAGTACATCTAAAGGGAACACACCCTTGTGGATTGACGGGCTGCAGAACATGCAGACTGATCATCAGGAACAATGACTCACTACTGGATTCCTCTGGCAAGAAAAGATATCGTACTGTCGGCCATGCAACCTGTCAGACAACTGACATTGTTTATGTCATTGTCTGCCAACTGTGCGGCCAAATGTATGTAGGCCAAACTGAAAAGACCTTGGATGAGCGCTGCCAACAACATGTAGGCAATGTCAACAACAACAGAGACACCTTGGCCGTAGCTGATCATATGTGTGATAGAACTCACAAACCTGATCGACGTGTTATCACAGATCACATCAGAATTATGTCCCTTGACACCACCACGGTCATCAAGTTCAAAAGACTTCGCTTGGAATCGGCATGGATCCGCCTCTTGGGAACCCACACCCCATTGGGCCTCAACCGCAAGTGGTAGCCAATCAGCACGCACCTTACAAAAGGAGTACATGTATGACGTCATTGACATTTGCATTTCAAAACACAACAACTACAGTCTACACACGGTCATTTTAAACGTCCACATCTCTAACAGCAGTCTAGGAAACTATCTTCAAAATGCCAATCTCCATGCCATATGTGTGTCATGTTTGTGACCAACCGTTTCCTGATCAAATTAGCATACGAAAACATTATACTGTGGAACATGAACTCCATGAAGAAAAACAACATGTTTGCACTCAGTGTTACAGGAAATACTCCAACCGTGGTGCTCTTAGACGCCATATTCGGGATCGTCATGAGATTAAGGACACCAACTTCACTCTACCTGCAACTGACAAGTTTAGTGAGTTAGCTGCAGAAGTAGGACGGGAACTGTCACCATCCAAAGCCCCACGTCAGAAAAAAGCTAAGTTGAACAATTCTAAGACAGCTTCTAAAGCCTCCTGCACTGTGTCTGTCGCCCCCACTAACAACTTAGTAAATATAAACACTGACGATTTTGTGACTCTTGGATTATCAAACAACGTCCCTGCCCTTACACCAGTAGGCCCCATTTCACATCTCCAAGAAACTGAACAACAATTAGCATTTAACAACATCACTGGTGCTGCGAAAATCCTGACCACTGAAGTGGCTGTCAATCAAGCCACTACCAGCCTGTTGTTTGGAGAAACAAGTCCACCGTATCTACATTTGACCACCGAAGACATTGACACTTACTTAAAAACAATAAACACTGACACACTAGGTCGTGATGAGCCTTCACCACCCTTGACACCTGTTGACCAAGTGACTGCTATTCCCGACCATACCACTCAACCTGAAATCCCTGCTGACAGTCTGACTGTCAACAATGACAGCAACCTACCATTGGATAATAATTTTGTACCGGCACCTGAAACGAGCACACCTAGCACCTCTGACTCTCCTGATCTAAATGAACAAGAACTTGCACCCTCCAAGATGGGAGCACTCATGGGCTTACAAATCTATGACGACATCTCCAGTGATGAAGAATGCTCATTTGAGCACTCACGGTCTGGTACAGGACTTGTTAGACCGACCATACCGGTAGGCTACTCTGTGTCAGATGACATTCTGAGGGGATTTTTTACGATGATGAAGTCCCTTGACTCCAACCTGGCTGAGGACTTTGCCAAACTCAGAAAGAGGGAGTAAAAGACTGTTAGGTGGATATAAACACCTTAAATACACCCCATATGTTGCTATAAAAATGTGGTTGTTGTGTTTTGAGTGCAAATGACATTTTATTCATGTTTTGTGTTTTCATATGTACTGGAGTATAATTTTCTATACATGATTGATATCAGTTTAACAGAGTGTAAACTATGGACTCTCATTGATTATCTGCTGAGAAATCCAAGATGGCCGCCAATTTTACCCACAATGCAACTCATTGACAATTGCATTACCCATGATGCCTCAGCAATCCCAAGATGCACCATTGTCCTATATAAACCAGACTCTCTTGTGATCCAGTCAGTTGAGCTAAGGTCTGACGAAGGGTCACATCGACTCGAAACGTTACCATACTAGCCACTCATTCTTTAAAAGTGTATCTTTCCATTGGAATAAAAACGGCAAACTCTATTTCACTGTGGTGTGTTTGGTTGTTGGTACTTTCCCATAACCAAAAAAAATTAACTCTTCAAAATTTACCAAAAAAGTAACACCCTTTGATTTAAGCTGTAAATACCTTAACAATGGTTCGAATTGAAAGCCGTAAAATCCAAAATGTAGCTCAAGGTCCCAAGATAAAAGCCGGCAGTCTGACAATTCCCGCCGGCCTGGCAGCATTTTTGTCAGCAAAAGCCGGTGTCCGACGAGTGTTCGTATTGACTGTAACTCAAAGCATGTATAGATGATAGCCTATCCATCTCTATCCTGTAACTAAAAACGTCCATTAATTCAAGGGTTTATTTCTTTAGGTTGGCATCCCCTTCCCCAATGTGAAGGACACACAGGTGGGGCTGAAGAAGAAATATAACAATGAGCACACTCAGAAGCGGGGCCTGCTTACAGGACAAGACTGGTACGAGATCCAGGCCTACAGAGCCATTAACCAGGCACTAGGCAGGTGTATAAGACACAGGTAAGTGCTATTGCTCATATCTTATCATCGTTTTAGGTTTAAAATGGGTTTAATTCACGAGGTCTTAAGAAAAGCATAATGGGGGCTTCAAGAGATTCACACCCCTAACGTGATCAAATTTTATGCCGAGAGGTGCTTGTTGACCTCATATAAGACTTGTGACAGACTTTGGTTCCAGAGCGCAACGATAGATGTCGTTGCGGTCTCATAGGAGATGCGCATGCGCAGATCTGTAGATGACAGACTGCTGTGTATTTCCATAGGAGGAGGACGTCTCGCAATTTGGCTTACAATTCGAGTGAGTTTTAGCAATTTTGCTATACTTCCATTTTTCATATCTGATTTTATTCTGTTTTTAGGGGGTTAATTCGCCTTAAAAGTTTGAAATTAGGCCTCTTTAGGCAAATTTTCTCAAATTTGTAACGATCCCTGTTTTCCCGCCGTGTACGGAGAAGCAGTTGGGTTTTATCCCGATCGTTCTACTTTAGGCGAGTTTTTCACCCCGTATTCCTTTATTAAAGATCATTTCTTTAATATTTTGTTAATATCTACTGTTTTTGGGCATTTTCCGTCTTATTTTGATCGAAATTACGATTTCGTATACTTTTACGACACCAACAATACGTAGAACCGGTTGGCGGCAAAATCCTCGGATGTTTCCGGTATTTTCCGTCAATTTCCGGTCGGCGCCGAACTTTTCGTCTCGGCTCGCCGTTTTCTCTTTTATATTGTTATTTGGTGCAATTAAGACGGATTTTCTTCCTAAAACTGTGAGATTACTCTGTTTTTCCATCGTTTTCACCTTTTTCTTGTCCTTTTTTACTTGGTTTGCTTTGTATGTTATGTTTTTGTTTGTTTGTTTTTGGGCGATAATAGAGGTAGTTCCCATAGACCAAGGCCTGTACTGTCACTCTAGTGTCAGTCTGCCTGCTGGGGTGGTGGTTGAGGTTATCTACCTCCACACTCCTGCTAAGGGTAACTTAGGAGGATTTCTGCTTCCTTTTACCTGTCAGTTTACCTCTTTTATCCCCAAAACTAACCAAGTTTGTCA
Organism: Acholoe squamosa; assembly: GCA_949317995.1. Taxonomy (NCBI): domain Eukaryota; kingdom Metazoa; phylum Annelida; class Polychaeta; order Phyllodocida; family Polynoidae; genus Acholoe; species Acholoe squamosa. Next base: position 59,481,197 of record OX439041.1, on the reverse strand, counting down.
TTTTTAGGCTTGTGTTCTGAAGCCTTGATTGACACTTGATGTTTGTCAATCTACCCATAGGTTCATGATCTGGAACCTGAGTTGACATCATCAAACGAAATAATTTTAGTAGACCTTTGCACTGGTTAGATAGTCACAGATATGCCTCTTGATGGAGTTCAGTCTGTTGACCCACCTGGCTATGTTCTGAGCTGGTGGACTTAACCTATGGTATATTAAAATTATTTTGTGCCTGATACACGCAAAGTCGGACCGCTGCAGGTCTCCACATTAATTTCTGATGAAATGAAGTGGCACTAGCCATCCCGTACTCACAGACTGACTTGTGAATGAAATGGCTGTGTATCAGGGAGGTTATCTACACCAATAAGACGCTGGACTCTGTGCTCGCTGTACAGATAGGCCACTGTTTTAGAATTTGGGTACAATTCTTAAACAAGTGACTCCTTTCGTAACTGTCCGGACCTGCGGTGGGACTTGTTACTGGAGTTGGGTGTAAGAGGACCTTGACACCACCAGAGTTGTGGCCCCCCAGCACAATACTGGCTAGCTGATTCAATCAGTGGTTCGATTTTCTACCATTTTCGCTGATTATGATAATAAATTTTGACCTGTCTCCCTGGGGAGGGCAGAAGTCTTAAGAACGGTGTCTAAACACGGCTGTATAGGTTGATACTTGTAAATCTGATTTTACTTATACCTTATGCCGAAAAATTTCTCATTTAGAGAAATTTGAAAGACTAGCCTCCTCGCGGAGGGCTGATTTGTCTTTTATGGCTGTGCCCTGTGGCTGTTTAGGTTGTGAATTGCTAATTCAGTTTACCTATGCCTTATGCCGAAAAAATTTCTCAGTTGGAGAAATTTATGACCTGCCTCCCTGGGGAGGGCAAAAGCTAGGCTTTTCAGAGCTATAAATTGTGACTGCCTTTGCCAGGGCGTATAAGGTGGTGATTTAGAAAATCACTTTCTCTATACCTTATGCCCAAAAGATTAACAAGCCTGTTAATTCTTAATTAAAGTGAGTCAGAGAATCACTTGAGACCCTTACCTTATGCCGAAAAATTTCAAAAATTTTTCCAGAGGGTCCGCTTACAGTCACAAGCCTTACTAGCTTACTTGGGGTTGAGTGAGATTGTGATATCACAATTTCCTTTACCTTTGCCTTATTTCTCTGACTGTACAGAGGCACAGGCTAGGTTGATCACCCCTCCTTGGTTGACTTCAACTGATACACTATAAGTGCAGATAAAGTTATTTAATCTGCTGAACACTCCTACTCATTTTTCACCTAAGATTGGTGATAGGAGTTGTGTTTTCAGTTTACACCAATAAATGTCTTTTGGTAGCTGTTAGCTACTGCTATAGAATCTGGTAAAGATTCGTTACAAACATTCTTTTTTCACTGTGGTGGGAAAAAATTTCCAGACATTTTAAGATTGGTTTTTAGATAGGGTCTATGGCCTTATCATGTCACCAAGTTAAGTAAAGTTGAGCAGGTTAGCTACACCTAAAATACAGCTCTTTCTGTGCCCGTTCTACAGTTAGACCACTGTGTTTAGAATTTGGGTAAAATTCTAAACAGTAACTCCAGTGTAACTGTCCAGACCTGCGGTGGGACTTGTTACTGGAGTAAGGTGTAAGATGATTGACACCACCAGATTTGTGACCTTCTGGCACAACACTGGCAAGCTGATCTTAATCAGCATGTCAAATTTCTCTATGCTACCTTTGTGATGAGAATGATAGAGAAAAAATTTGACCTGTCTCTCTGGTGAGGGCAGACTCTTAATAAGGTGTCTAAATCAAGTGGTTTAGGTTGTGATTTAAACAATCAAATTTACCTATACCTTATGCCCAAAAAAAAAAAAAAAAAAAAAAAAATTCTGTGGAGAAATTTATGACCTGCATCACCTGGAAAGGCAGCTTTACCGTTTTCCTGGGCATGTTGCCAATAACCGATAAGCTGCCTTGTAGTGATTTCAAATATCACTGAGACCTTTACCTGTAAAAATTCCTCAGAACTTTCTTAAAAGGTCAATGCGTAGCCACAGGCCTGTTAGCTTGTGTCAGGTTTTTCGGGCACTAAAGTTCCAATACCTTTACCTCTTGCCATAATTTCCCTGAAATTATGCTAGCACAGGATTAGGTTGTCCAACCTGGTGTTGAAACTATATACTGATACACTGAAGTATTACCTAGAGCCATAGCGGCACCCTAGTGTACTTATTTAGTAATCACCTAGACTGGTGAACAAATGAGTTGAGTATCAGGTAGCCAGTTACAGAATAATTGTTTTATTTGAAAACTGTAACAGGCAGGTTATTTACACCCTTAAAGAGTACAGAGATTTCTGTATTTGCTTTAGGCCACTGTCTAGAATTTGGTAAAATTCTTAACAGTAACTCCTGAGTAACAGTCCAGACCTGCGGTGGGACTTGTTAATAGAATTGGGTGTAAAATGACCATGACACCGCCACAGTTGTGGCCCATTGGCACAACATTAACTAGCTGATTTAATCAGCATTCCGAAATTCTCTGTTCTACCATTTATGGTGAGAAAGATAGAGAATTTGATCTGCCTCCCTTGGAAGGGCAGAATGGTGTCTAAATTCTGGCGTAAAAACTTTTGTATAGGTTGTGAATTGAGAATTCAAATATACCTATAATTTATGCCCAATAGATTCACAAGTATGGTAAAAATCTTTAAGCCTGTATTTAACAGCTTAAGAGCCATACTTAATGTCATAGAATTCTATGAGAATTGCAGTTGACTCACCAATAACCACAAAGCTGCTTGGTAGTGATATATAAATCACTGAGACCTAGTTTTTACATTAGAATATTTCTTCAGAAATATCATAGAGGTCAATGTGCAGCCACAAGTATCCTAGCTTGTGTTTGGGTTATTTGAGTGCTCAAGTTACTGATAACCTATACCTCATGTCATAAATTCTCTGAATTTATTTATCTTAGGTTAGGATGTCTTTCTTGGTGTTCAGTTTACTTTGATAAACTAAAGTCTACCGGTGGCCAAAGTGGTAAGGTGGTTAACTGAGGTAGTGTGCTCATCTTAATTCACCTAAAGATTGGTGATAAAAATGAGTTACGTATCAGGTTACACCAACAAAATCTTTTCTGTTTACTCAGAAGAGGACAGAAGGACAAAATCTTACCTATTAAACAAGAGTACTGAGGCAGCCATTGCTGAAACCCAGCAATTTTACTGATATTAGATATCAGATGGCTACCAACTGCTCCTCGAAAGGACCGCAGTAAATAGTTGTCGTTATGTCATTAACCCTGATAAACTCTGTTTTGGGAATTATGAGTAAAATTCTTAACAGCTACTCCTATGTAACTGTCCGAACCTGTGGGAGGACTTGTTACTGGAGTTTGTGCAAAGATGACTTTGACACCACCAGGGCTGTAGAGTGAGGTGACTGTTTTAGAATTATTGGTAAATTCTAAACAGGGACTCCTGTAAAACTGTCCGTACTTCGATGGGACTGTTACTGGAGTTGGAGACTAAGATGAACTTGACACCACCAGAACTGTGGCCTTTGGCACAGCACTAGTATTGCTGGTCTAATAGACCCGCAGTTGAATCTATCTCCTCTACCATTTGCCTAAAAATGATTTCTTGATTTGCTCCTCTAATGAGGGCAGAAGGCTCAAGAAACGGTGTCTAGATTCAAGGTTATAGGTAGTGTTTTGCAAAATCAAAATATCCTTACCTTATGGCCAAAAAATTCCACAACTGGTGAAATTTATTTCAATGTAAGAGCCAAGACTCTCGTTTATAGTCTTGGTTGACCTTGTTAATGAAATTAAATCTAAATACTGAGTTTGTCACTGATGTAGTTTCATAATGGAGACTATCAGTTGATCCACCTTGCTATTTCAAAGGTGGTGGACATAACTTTTGGTATTTTAACTAGTTAATTTCTTACTTGAGCCACCAATAAAGCAGACCCACTGCAATATCTCTGAGTCAATTGAAGATGGGTCAGGCTAATCATTCATACCAAATAAAGAAGTTTGGTATAAGTCTCAATCTCATTTTTGTAACTGTCCAGACCTGTGGTAGGACTTGTTACTAGAGTTTGTGGGTAAGATGAACTCAGCACCACCAGAGATGTGGCTCCCTGGCACAACACTGGCAAGCTGATCTTCCAATCAGCATTTAGGACAAGTCTGGTGTACTTGGTGTATAATACTGTATGCAGTATCATTGTTACTGCTTGTGCTTGTATAAACAGCATAACGGTTTATTCTTGTACAACATACACATAATTGTGTGGTACTAGTTATGGTAGCTGATTATGCTAGATAACTTAGGTAGTCTATTTACAATAAGTAAATATGTCAAGCTGCTGATAAAGTACAATATGTCCAGATTCTAGGACAAAATTGTACAAACGTATGGTTCCAATAAATTAGCTTCTTAGCTATTTAATTTGGCAGCTTATATGTCTTACCATATCAGCTGAACCTATCTATGCAGTAAAACATGTGTACACTTTACAGTATTAGCAACATTGACTGTTTACACTATACCGTTACAGCAGTAGCTAGCCAAGTACTGTCACTTTACCATGTCTAGTGGTTCTGGCTTGTACAATAAGTCTAGTTGCTTATTTGTACAAGTATAGGTAATAGCTTCATTTGAAGCTATCACGACACTAGACAAACAGACTGTTTTTTGTGTGCTACAAAAGGTCAATATACTATACCATACTGGTATTTAGTATTAGTGATTATATTGTACATCATGTAAAGACTGTAAGTTGTTTTACTTTACACTATGAATGTAGAAACCACACTCTACATAGTAAATGTGGTCGCTGTTTTGCCTGCACCAGCTGAAGCTCACATTATATATGTAGATGGTTTATATATACATTACAAGTGTACTAAATTGTACAACATATGGATTAAAATACTTGTCCAGCAGTCATAGCTGCTTATGTTGTACAATATGTGTAGGTACCATATTTTGCACCTATATGTATGTACCAGCTGCTTATGATTTACAACATACCTTTATGGTGAGCTGTTCAAATCTACATTATAAATGTAGAAATCTTTTTCTACATTGTGAATATGGGTGTTAACAGATTAAGCTGTTTAAATGGTACAACAAGTTGTACATATCCCCCTTTTTTTCATTTAAGCAGTATCTTCTTACGCAGGAATGATATGTATCATACCATAACTGACCAAGCAAGCCTTAGCTGCTTATATGGTACATATGCATGCCACTAGGGTGTACAACTAATAGCTGTTTGTGTGCCTACTGTTTTAGTAAAAACAGTCATAACTACTTGTCTGTACATAAATTGTGCAGCAGTCTTACCTGCTTAATTTGCACAAAATATGACTGTTATATACATACCAGCAAGATTGTACACTCTCTGCATGTTATGTCTGCTAGAGAATTTTAACATGCTTATTTATCTCAAATTATGTAGTATTAGAACTACATAGATTAGACAACATCAGGAGGTACAATACTGTTAAGCAGCTGTTAACCTTTGAGAAACTCAAACCTGAGGTAATCTAATTAATGAATTTCCCAAATGGAAAATTCCTCTTTCTAGCACATGACTAATGTGCTATTTACAACTAAAATCAATTGGGATTTTGTTGTTTGGCTTCTTTGAATCTAAAAAGAAGGGTGTTGTTTACCTTCGTTGAATCTAAAAGAAGGGTAAATGAAAGTAAGCTTTCTTTTGGTTTAACCAAACAAGACTTTTCTTGAAACCTGACTGCCTCTTTAGTCAGGATGAATAAAGTTATTCACTTATTTTCCTAAAAAGTCCTGCGTTACAGTTCTACCAGTTTGTGAGAACTAGTAACATTAGATAATAGGACTATGGAAATGGGCAGTGAATCAGCTGAACTTTAAAGTCTCCTATGAGACCGCAACGACATCTATCGTTGCGCTCTGGAATATAAAATTAATCGATACTTACATGTAAGTTGATGATTAATTGTTGTTCCAGGAGCAACGATAGATCGTTGCGGGGTACATAGGCCCACCCATCCTCCCTAGGATGAACAGATTAGTGACAGTCAGGCATAATCATTAATCTACAATATTCAAGCTTTCTTGAATATAATATCTATATATAGATCTTATTCGACAATACGAATTCATCTATATAACTACGACAAATTGAATAGTATAGATATTGATTTCCTATGTACCATAAACGAAATTTCTTTCAGCGATTGATTCACTGCCAGCGGACGTCTGACATCTACGGATCTGCGCATGCGCATCTCCTATGTACCCCGCAACGATCTATCGTTGCTCCTGGAACAACAATTAATCATCAACTTACATGTAAGTATCGATTAATTTTATATTCAACTTAGTAGGAAATGGCCTTTGGGGAACTACGTTTATATTTTCAATTTCTAGGTATGACTGGGGAGCTCTGATATTGGTGGACGAGAGATTTGCCAAGAATCCTGCCAAGTATACCAAAGGTATCGTTCATACTTGTTAAATGTATATTAATGCTTTAACTAAATGTCATGTTTCATGAGACATGATCATTATGAGGCCAGACCAAATAAAATAATTGGTCTATGGATTTTCATTTTTGAAAACTGGAGTGGAAGGGCGAAATCTTTATTTTATTTTTCTAAAAAAAAATATTTGTCTATGGATTTTCAATATCAAAGAAGTGAAGAGGGCTTTTTTTTTTTTTTTTTTTTCTCCTTTTCTCAAATTTGTGTGTACTAGTATTTTGGCTTCTAAATGCAGCATATGATGCAGAAAATGATGCGGGCAGAATCTATAGACAAAATATTTTACAATTAAAAATAAAATTTCCATTTAGGAAAATCAGGTGCGAGAAATCCATAGACCAATGTTTTAATTTGGTGTGGCCTGAATAAAACTAGTGAAATGTGACTGAAACTATTCAAAACACCATTATCATTCATTGCATGTAAAGACCCATTTCCTCAGACAGAAAGGGAGATGGCCACAGGTACCATACACTTTGCACATAAGGCACATCATGCCCTGAGTTTGGGACTTTCTGATGATGTCCTACGCTACATAACCTTCATACAAGAAATAACTTAATACTATGAATCAAAATACATCATTTACCTGTATATCCAGGATTGTCTAAGTGGGTCCGCAACAAAGTACAGTACCATGGGAACTTCAACCAGATGCAGCGCTCTCTACTGGAGTTTACTGAAAATATGGTCTCTACACCACCAGGACCAGGTCAAGATCTAACTCTAAGGTACGAGAAAATTAATCAAGCTGATATACCCCTTAAAAATAAATCCATGACATCAAGTCATTACAATATATGTGGATAAACGCAGTAAAAGGTACGCCTGCGAGGGTGTACGTGGGCGTACCTTTTACCGTGTTGATCCACATATTTATATCGATAGAAGTGGCTTTAGAATAAGCTGTATGCATAGTATCATGGTTCTACTATTTAAGACAGTGTTTCTGCTTTTTAATAAAGATGGAAATTCATGCACATTTGTATCACAATTGAAACACATAATACACATGTCATTGATCCTACTCTATTCCTTTCAGTATGTCGGTATCACAGATGGATGTGAGTGTGGCTATGGACACGACCCAGCGTCCATACTCCCCAGCCCCACCGGTCCTGCCTCCCCACCCGGCCTCCTCTACCTCCCCACCCATGGACTTCAACCCACCACAAACTCCAGGGGTCGCCACTGGGCACACGTCTAGTATTTCTGCATCTCACACGGGGGCGCCAGGCTATATGCTGCCATCTCAGGCAGGAGGCTTCATGGTCTCCCAGGACCAGTCTGTGGTTTCTCAGCCTATGTTGAATAGTACTCTTAGTGGTGTTGCTGGAAGGGTGCTGCCTTCACAGACCCAGGAGGATATTTTAGCAGCTCCTCCAGACACACAACAGATGAACTTAGATCAGATGCTGGAGTTTGCACCCCCTATGGCTGCAAGTACCCAGCGTCCTGGTAGAATGTCCTTCAACCCGGGCTTTACAAGTACTCAACGAGGCACGCAACAAACGGAGGCAGGATTCTTAGATGTAAGTTTGATAAAGCCTCCATTCAAAACTCCAGTAAAATCAGATATGCCTACTCCAAATATTACTGATCATGGTGTTAGCTCAGTATTGACGCATGGTTCCAATACGCCATCAAACAAAGTGGTGCCAAAATCTGAGACGCCATCTGCACCATTGTTATCCTTGAAGCAAAAGATATTAAATACGGGTCAGAAAAGTGCAGAAGATGCTGACCCTGATTTTGAAATACCAAGGAGCCAGTCTGCCAAAACAAGTGGCACTTCAAAGAGACTGGTACAGTCTGTAGATTTGACCGTTCGCTGTGGGGACGAGGAGTTGGATATAGATGAGCGATCAAGTTCCCCATTGCTATTTGGGTCGGAGGACGGAGATGAAGTAAAGAAGACCGAGGCAGACTTTGATGCTGTTGTTGAACATCTCGCGGATACGAATCTTCCACGAGAAACATTCCAGGTACATGAACAGAAATATTCTGAATCAGAACCGAATCTGGGGGTAAAACGACTCTTTAAACCTATAAAGAACACTATAAAAGAGGAAGAAAATACAGTGAATGCGACCGATTCAAAAGATGCATGTGTAGTACCAAAAGATACTGATAAAGCTGTAGTTGAAGGTCAGGATGAAAATGTACCACCTGTGCTTGTAGTAGAGGAACCTGCAAAACCTAAGTATGCAAAAGACAGGTTAAGCCGTAGGCGAAGTAAAGACCGCATGAATTCCTCCCTCCTCACCCAAACCCCCGACCCTAAAAGTAAGCAGGCTGACAGCGCATCCGTAGCAATACAAAACAACTCAAATCAGACCACTGATTCTAAGAACAAATCAACAGCGCAAGTAAAGTTGCCTGGTGACCCTAGACCTGCAACTAAGCGAATTGCAAAAGGAGTAAATTTCATATCTGATGAGGAAGATAGCAAGGAGGAGTTAGATGAGATAGTCACAAAGAGAGCATACAGGAATAAGCGACGCCGTGTCGTGCCTGCGAGTAGTAGTGCATCTACTTCTGACTTCTTAGATGATGTACAAGACACAGTTAAGGTGATGCTTTTAAGATATAAGGCTTTATGTCGGGACTAGTTCCATAGGCTTATAGGCTTTTCCCAGTTCACTATGGAATAAGTGTTCATTGAGGCTTTATTTTGCTTTTGGCACCAGTTCACTTTTGTTTGAGTTTAGGTTTCACTCATTTTTTCTTTTTTTTCTTTTCTTTTTGTCATGATTTTTAGCAGTAGTATATGTCAATCAAGGCATTAATTCAAAATTAGATTGACACGGAAATGTATGATCCAAATTGTTAAAATTATGCGAATTCCTGTATACTTTCTTCTCACTATTACATATAGCACCGATTCTTAAGATTAACTTTAGAAAGCACTGTTAGTCATTATTGTTATTTGGCTTCTTAGATGGAGATGTCGGAGGCCGTTTGCTGTAAGTCTTGTGGAATCCGTCTGACAAAAGGCATGGAAGGTAAAGAAACTATATAAATTGATCTATATTTGCTAACTATACATTTGTATATGTCAGTTAACATTTATGCCCCTTGCTTTAGTAGGTATTTCTACTCATGACATGCATTTTTTCCCTGTTGGCAAGTTACATAAGTCCCAGGTTTATAGACGGTTTTCATACTGGCTGTATTCAGCACCGATAGAGAATACTTTTTTTGATAAATTACCAGTATAGATCATCATATATGCATGTTTTGACAACTTGACCAAGATAAAATAATGATAGCTGTGATTGATTGTTTAAGTCAGTAAGGCAGAGGTGCCACTTTTCTTGGTTTACCAGGAATTCCTGGTTTTGATTCCAAGACTTCTGTATTAAATTATGTTAAATTCCTGAGAAAATGTGTCCAATGTCCAGTTTTCCTGTTTTTTTGTCGGCCTGGTAACGTCTTAGTGCTATGCTCTAGCCTTAACTCCCCCCCCCCTTTTTTTTTTGTGCTGGTTCCAGGTGTGAGGGAGGAGGATCTTCCTGGTTATGTCCGTTCAGCGATACCAACCAGGGACGAGCGGAATGTAGTTCAAAAGTCATCTGTCTGTAACTATAGTGACACATGTCTAAGTACCTGCCGACCACTAGATGCTACCGGTGTCTATGGTATGTATTATTGTTTAAAGCTGTTACGTTTCCTAATATGTGACAGTTGTTCTCATGTGGAATTTGAATGATTCCTGTGATTTTCATGCATGCTATAAAACATGTAAAATACTCCAGTGGATCTCGCATTGAGAGTATAGATTGTCTTGTCCTGCCTTGCTGAATACCCTCTGTTATTGGACCAAAAAGAGCATACATGTGTTCTGATATAATGTAAATATATATTTCTGTTTTCAGATAAATTCTATCAACAATATAATTGCTGAAAAAAACATTCTGTGATAGATTAAAGGACTAAATATAATTATTTCCTCTCCACGCCAGGTGTTCATTTGAATAGTGTGTGGAGTGAGGAGGCTGGGTGCTGTCGTGTCTTGTACCGCTGTCCCTCCTCCCAATGCAGTAAAGCACCGGTTGCTGTCCGTATCACTGCCACTGCCGCCAAGAGCATTGCTACTGAAGGACAGGTAAGATTAGAATCTAATCTTAATAATTTAATAAGATCAATTATCAATGCTCCATGTAATTTGGTAGATAAGTCTGTCGGATTACCCATGTATTAGAGGAACTTTGACATAACATATATGCGACCTTGAAACATTTTGGGATGAAAAATGATCAGATGATTAGTTTCTGCTAAGTATACTTTACTCTCCTAATTAATAGGCTCCTTTGATAAAATCACTAGTTGTATAAATTAAATCAAATTACCCAGTAAAAGAGTGAGTGCCATCTTCAAATTGCGTTTATCTACATTTCTAGGTTTGGTTCCTACCCCATGCGACAGCAGTCTCGGAACCAACTTGATGAAGGCATAGTTCCATATACATATGTCATTGAGTTCTCTGTTACTGCATACCTTTGGCTGCTGTTAGCCTCTACTGTTACTTTGGAAAATGATAATTTTATAATGCAGAAGAGTACTTTGAATATAGATGCACAAAGTGTCTTTCATAATAAAATGTTTATTACAGTTATACAAGTAATATATGCTCAGAGTAATCAACCAGTTAGTAGTCATCAACATGTTTTATATCTCTAAGTTAGAAATCATAGAGACCCACTGTTTTTGCAGAAATCTGCATAGTTCTGAATGCAAATACCGATAAACAATCATATTTAAGAAATCATTCCAATTATTACTGACCATAGATTTGAGTCTATCACCAAGTCAACATCTGTCTTAATATTTAACATGTCCTGCAGTCAATATCTAAAATCATTAATCTGCATTTTGAATAAATGCAGATTAATATATAACATTATATATAGATTAATAATATATATATATATATATGGTCTTGCTGCCTTAATGATGCATGCGTTCGTGCGATGTGACCTGTTGCTGCTTGCATATGTAATGTGATGTTTAACAAAAATGTATTTCTATATGAGTACATTGAATGCAATAAAATTGAGATCAATGAAAATAGCATGAAGTCATGTTGCATTTAATACCAAATGGTTCAAATCATGAATTGATATTTGTATTGTATTTATCTTAAACTCCTGCATATAAGGCACTTCTCATGTAGATCAACACCAAGGTTCAGTTTATAGGAATTGCCCAAACAAATGCATGGCGTATAAGGGGTGAAAATTATCTAAGTGCAGGAGCTGTTGAAGATTCGCTAACATGCACAAAAAACTTATTTTCTACACTCGCTTAAGAGTGGATGATTTTTTTTTCTTTCGTGGCCCCCACAAATTATCTTATTTTCTGTCAGTTAGATAAAATGCAGGGATGTAAGTCTTCAGGTTTTATCAGGATTTCCTGATTTCTGAGAATTTTGAATGGAATGTACTTTCATAATATGAGTGGTAGAGGAGGGCTGTTTTCAAAAATAGAAGGCTTTTATATTTAGGTAATGTATGGTTTCCTGATTTTTGCCTATGCCTGACTTACATCCCTGAAAATGGTGACAGATGAATTGCAGGAATCTTGTTCAAGCCCCAACTGCTGCTTAGAGCAGTTGGGGCTTGAATTGTGTGTAGCTTATCTCTTGAGTGTGACTTATGCACAGGAGTGAACTGTAAACCTAAATAATACCAATAGCATGTCAGGTTGGCATACAGAAGTGCCACTTTTCCTGGTTTACCAGGAATTCCTGGTTGGAACAGGCTCTAGCCTGTTCTATTGCACTCAAATGGGAGGTCGATAACACACGAAACCGGACAGTCGAACTACCCTTGAGTCGACCAGTGCTTTTGTAGCAATAAATATCACTAATAGCAATGAATAACTGCTGATAGATGGTTGACTTACGGCAGTTTACCTAGCCTGTGCTCTGGATTACCTGCACTCAATGCTCTCCACAATAAGCTGTATGTTTGGAAATAGGTGTGAAAGCTGTACAACGCCAATAGACCTGTGTGAGGCCCTTACCACCTCTCACCTTAATAGTACCTGTACAACACCAATAGACCAGTATGATTCCGTCCTACTAAGCCCTAACGACCTCTCACCTTGGTAGTACCTGTTCAGCGCCAATAGACCAGTATGGATCTGTCCTACTCAGCCCTAACCACCTCTCACCTTGGTAGTACCTGTTCAGCGCCAATAGACCAGTATCAGTCCGTCCTACTAAGCCCTAACCACCTCTCACCTTGGTAGTACCTGTTCAGCGCCAATAGACCAGTATGAGTCCATCCTCCTAAGCCCTAACCACCTCTCACCTTGGTAGTACCTGTTCAGCGCCAATAGACCAGTATGGATCTGTCTTACTCAGCCCTAACCACCTCTCACCTTGGTAGTACCTGTTCAGCGCCAATAGACCAGTATGGATCTGTCCTACTCAGCCCTAACCACCTCTCACCTTGGTAGTACCTGTTCAGCGCCAATAGACCAGTATGAGTCCATCCTCCTAAGCCCTAACCACCTCTCACCTTGGTAGTACCTGTTCAGCGCCAATAGACCAGTATGAGTCTGTCCTACTAAGCTCTAACCACCTGTCACCTTGGTAGTACCTGTTCAGCGCCAATAGACCAGTATGAGTCCGTCCTACTAAGCCCTAACCACCTGTCCCCTTGGTAGTACCTGTTCAGCACCAATAGACCAGTATGAGTCCGTCCTACTAAGCCCTAACCACCTGTCACCTTGGTAGTACCTGTTCAGCGCCAATAGACCAGTATGAGTCCGTCCTACTAAGCCCTAACCACCTGTCACCTTGGTAGTACCTGTTCAGCGCCAATAGACCAGTATGAGTCCGTCCTACTAAGCCCTAACCACCTAGGGTCGTTATGATGAATATAGCCCTGGCGAGTAATGGCTGTTTAGCATTTATGCAATATTAGAACCTCGTATGCATGTTAGGTTTAATATTAGACTTGTTAACTACCCTTTCATGTTCAATATGAATTATTCCTATTGAGGTATGACATTAAGCCATAGGGGTAGCTATGTTATATTAGGACCTTGCTTGCATATTATCATTCTTACAGTGACCACCTTGGAAGTAGGAGCTAATTATGGCACACTTAAACCTTTACAGATGGCATGATGCACATGTACACACTTAACCCTTTAGTGATGGCATGATGCACTGATAAAAACTTGACCATTTAGAGATGGCATGATGCATTGACACCCACTTAATAACTCTTTAGAGATGGCATGATGTACTATTACACACTTAACCCTTTAAAGATGGCATAATGCACTGATACACACTTAACCCTTTAGGGATGGCATGATGCACTGATACACACTTAACTCTTTAGGGATGGAATGTGATATGACAACAAACTATAGTCCTTCCCTGACCAGTTGTCTCCTGTTCACTTCATGACTGCAAACTATAGTCTATCCCTGACAAGGTATCACCTGAATGTGACATGGCTACAAACGATAGTCTATCCATGATTTCTGTATCAAATTATGTTAAATTCCTGGAAAAATGTGTCCAAAGTCCAGCTTTCCTGTTTTTTGTCGGCCAGTGAGTGGCATCTCTGGCATAGAAGTACTTCAGAATTTATACATCAATCGTTTATGTTAGGGTAGGTTAACATTAAGGCGTCCTTGAGACGTCCAACACAGAAAAAAAACCCTTAACATTGGGTTTGCTGCTAAATCAACATTTCCAACCAGTTGATTCCATGCGCACCAATGATATGGCAATGTTGATTAAAAAGTAAAGCCTTATTTATGGCCAATTTGTGGGTTGGACGTCCCTAAGGCCACTTAAAATCGATTATCAGCTTTGCAGACACTGCCCGCACCTTTCAAAGAGGGCCGCATGGACCCTTTTTTCTCCTTTTTTAAGAAAAAAGGGCCGCATCCATGAAAATGTCCAAGAAAAAAATTATGAAAATATCATTATCTCAGCCACTTATTGGTGTAGAAACGTAATTTAAAAATCATTTCACTCCTCCTTTTGATGCAGAAACATCTGTACCAATGAATTCACTGTCAACAAAAGCCCTTTTGGCATTGATTTATAGAAAATTATTAACAGATGTGGAGTAAAAAATAAAAAAGGGCTGCCCTCATTGCACAGAAATGGCATAAAAAATAAAATAAAAAGCCTCCCGCCCTCACCACTAGTTTTCAAAAAGTGTGCAAAGCTGATAATCAATTTTAAGCGGCCTAAGTTAGCCCACCCTACACAAATGCCAATACTCTATAATTCAAGTACCTGAAAGATATTAGTGTATGATGTACCATTATCAGTTGGCCTTGGACTGAGCCCATGACATGGGGCTTGAACAGCTAGCAGCTACCATGAGGTATACATGCTGTTCCCACAGTGACTGATCAGGGAGCCTCATATATGTATGACACGGTGTGTAGTGGGAATAACCAAGTGCCACTGTACAAAAAATGGAAACAATCACTCCAGGAAGATAACATCCATAGTTACTGCTTTCCTACATAACAGGTCGCTGTTACTTGTCAGGATATATCTATAACGGCCCTTTGGGGATAGCTTTCTCAGCTGTTCATTAACCAAGTCATGCTGTCCATTGAAGATACATAAGTGAAGCAGGGTCAAGTCAGACACTGCAGAGCTCAGAAATGTTGAAATTTGAGCTGTTGAAAAAGGACATTGCTAAAGTATTGTTACCAAAGAGCAGGGATTTGAACATTGCCTCAATGATAAACTCACTAAATTTGTTAGCAAAGTCAGGCAGTACTTCTTGCCACACCTCTAAATGCTTCATGTAGTTCCTGGTCATAATCTCCATCACTTCCTTTCGAATCATTTCCTTGTTTTCCCTTTCTGATAATCTTGCAGTATTTTGAAGGACCTCAGTTATTTTGAATTGATATTCTAGAGCATCCTCCTCTCTTTCCAGAGCTTGTGATCACACTTTAGTGTAATGCTCCCATACCACAACACCATAATTCTTCATTCCAGTTCTCTTCTTTGTTTTTCCTTATTTAGTAGGTAGTAAATCAATTTGTATTCCACATAAATAGCCAGTGTCACAAAAAGAAGAGGGAGCTGTAGTAAAACAGCTACAGTGTTGTTAAAGATAGTTATGACAACAGGACTTGTACACCTCTTTTCCTTAGAGGATGGTTCTGAATCGTATTCATTCTCCAAGCCAAACAAACACCTTAGAGAAGTTACATTACAGTGGTCACTGTTGTGAATGGTTCCATTAGCCAAGATTTCAGCCTGTGTCAATTGCTCTTCACCATTAATAGGATATCGTGCCATTATGGTCTGTCTGAAATCAAGAATTGTCTCATGTATTATTGAAATCATAGTTCCTGCCATAGAATAAAATTCACGCTATAGGACATCAATAAGGCACTGTGAGATTTCTGTAACGTTACTGAGATCGTTTAAGTTCTTTTCAGTATCCTAATTCTTCGATTTCAAATGGCATGTAGATTGTATCAAAGAAAATGCTGTCATTGCAGCTGTGACATAATGCATTTTATTAAATCAGAAATAGTGACTTCATCAGAGGAATCATGGAATCAATGCTTTATTACCTGATCTTTTAACTCAAAAGCCTGATGATTTAGCAAAATGCATTCCATAGTCTGCAGAACTTTACAAAGTATTCACCATACGTATAAAACAGTCCAGAAGCTGCACATGTAGAGCATCCATTTGGTCTATAGCACTGGCTTTTTCGAATGAGAAAGCCTTTGTGGGTCTACTGGCAATGAATTAATCAAATAAATGAACTAAGATGATAATAAAAGATAGTTGAGTAGTACTATGCGCATTCTGTATCATTGTGTTATGCACCTCGGACCTGACTTGAGATCTCGAACCCAGGATTCCAAAAGATAACTAACCACATGTTAGAAAGTGCAGTCATTTATCAAAAAAAAAAAAAAAAAAAAAGATTCCCCCCTAGACCTATGAGGAGTCTATAGCTATAGCCTCCAGGACGAGCACATTCCAAAACAATCTGTAAGGACGGGTCACAGTGTATCTGTGATACCCATTTTGTTCATTAAGAACTTGTTCTGTGAGTGCGTATGGTTAGATTGCTGTAGTATTGTTAGCACTCACAGTCTATGAATTAGAGGTCCTCGACATTTTTGTTTTTGCTCTATCTAAGGCATTATTGGAGATGCCCTTGGCATCTCCATTGCATTGACATGGGAGGTCGATTGCACACGGAATCGGACAGTCCAATTACCCATGAGTCGACCTGTGCAATTGTATCAATAAATAGCACTAATAGCACTGACTAACTGCTGATAGATGGGCGATTTATGGCAGTTTACCACAGCCCAGTGCGCCCCCGTCAGGACGGAGTGGCGTGATCCGTCACCCTGGTCTCCACTAGCCCCTTCAGCACCACCCAATACCCCCCCCCCCCTCTAGTCACGCTTACTAACGCCTATTACCGCCACAGTGTCCATAACAAGCTTTGAAAGCTGTCCTGCCACTCCATAACGACTTTCAATTGGCATTGTGTTATTTGAAGGCCTGGTACCTAAAACTAGCATGACATTGCCATATTAGGAGTCCAGTCACATACACACTTATTAGAAGGCCAGGTACCTAAACTCACGCCCACTGACCTTGACAACTCCCCCCCCCCCCAACCCACTTGTACAACACCAGTAGACTCCTCTGAAGCCGTTCTATTGAGCCCTAACCACCCCACACAATTTAGTACCTGTACAACGCCAATAGACCCCTCTGAAGCCGTTCTACTGAGCCCTAACCACCCCACATAATTTAGTACCTGTACAACGTCAATAGACCCCTCTGAAGCCGTTCTACTGAGCCCTAACCACCCCACACAGTTTAGTACCTGTACAACGCCAATAGACCCCTCTGAAGCCGTTCTACTGAGCCCTAACCACCCCAAACAGTTTAGTACCTGTACAACTCCAATGAATTATTTGTCCTTAAAAGATCGCTAAATAGGCCTAAAATATCGCTAGGTTGGTATAATAGACTCTACACATTTTTATTAGCTGAGAGACCCTTAGACCACCTGTCATTTTATTCCATAAGGTCAGCGTGATGCACCAATGCATTTATTTGTCCTTAAAAGATCGCTTAGTTGGTGATAACTTTGTTCCCATTGTGCAGATTTGAAAATAAAGACCGCCATGACGTTCGCCAGCTCGAGCTACCCTTTATCTATAGGTCACACTATGGGAAACTCCTATTATTAAGGGAGATACGATTTATTTTGTAAAACTGCCAGTTCTTGGACCTCTCTGCCAGTGCCTGGACTGGCGTCTGCCCCCGCGTCCCAAAAAAGCCTATATTTCGATCCATTCCTTCCTCAAACCTGCCCTTTTTCGCCGGTGACACTTAAAACAGATAGGTTTTGGCTGGAGGTAGGGCGCAGGTGGACCAGCTCAGGCCGAAAAGGCCGCAAGTCAAAAAAATTATTTCGCTTATTCTTTTCTGAAACAAATTTTTTAGGGGGGCATGTTCTTTAGGGGAACGAAACACCCCAGATTGATACCAAACATTCCATATCTGTGCATATTATTTGCATAATTAGCATAATTATGTAGTATCTTGGTACTGTTCAATATAATATAGATATGTTCCTTTGGTCCCTTATAGAATTCATATGCTTGCAAGTATAAACTACTGACTGCACCTAGTGACTAGTGGAATCTGAACAGTAGAAAAGAAAGACCCCTCCTCTACCTTTGTATAGCATCAAACAAGTTGTTCAATGGAGGCAGCCATTGCTTGATCACATGCTTAAACCTTTTAGATCCAAATGCTAGTTACCAGTGCATTATCACTGTTGATAAGCTTTACACATCAATGCCTGCAGCCACCCAGGGCACATGCCCTGTTTGCAATGAATGGATGTCTTTCCATTTCTCAATTCTCTGGTGTTTGATTGAAAATGTTGACGTCATTCTGTGTTTTAATTTGTGTTTTAATCTGTGTTTTTATGGTACATATATTGAGTTTAAGGCTATAACAGGTTAGTGTTAGTGCTAAGGTATCATAGTAATTACTCACTATTTGTCAGCGGTTAATCAATATATGTTAGTAATTACTCACTATTTGTTAGCAATTAGTCAATACATGTCAGTATTTACTCACAATCTGTCAGCAATTAGTCAATATACATCAGTACTTAGTCACTCAATATCAGCAATTATCAATCGATGTCAGTATTTACTCACAATCTGTCAGCCAATAGTCAATATATAACAGAGAAATAGCCATTGATTCAATTGTGCATCCTGCCTTGACTGGTATTTGTCAAGATATGTCAGTATCTATGGACTATTTGTCAGCAAATAGTTAATATATGTCAGTAATTATTCACTATTTGTCAACAATTAGTCAATACATGGTAGTAGTTACTTACATTTTATCAGCATTTAGTCAATATATGTTAATAATTGCTCACTATTTATCAGCAATTAGTCTATATGTTAGTAATTGCTCACTATTTATCAGCAATTAGTCTATATGTTAGTAATTGCTCACTATTTGTCAGCAATCATTCAATATATATTAGTAATTACTCACAATTTGTCAATAATTAGTCAATATATATCAGTATTTACTCACACTTTGTCAGCAATTAGTCAATATACATCAGTACTTAGTCACTCTATATCAGCAATTATCAATGCATGTCAGTATTTACTCACAATCTGTCAGCAAATAGTCAATTTATAACAGAGAAATAGCCATTGATTCCTCCTCCTGTGCATCCTGCCTTGACTGGTATTTGTCAAAATATGTCAGTATCTATGGACTATTTGTCAGCAATAAGTTAATAAATGCTAGTAACTATTCACTATTTTTCAGCAATTAGTCAATACATGGTAGTAGTTACTTACATTTTATCAGCATTTAGTCAATGTATGTTAGTAATTGCTCACTATTGACTAATATCTGACAAATTGTGAGTAATTACTGACATATATTGACTAAGTATTGTTTTATAATGACTAAGTACTGGCATATATTGACTGATTGCTGACAAATAGTGAGTAATTACTGACACATATTGACTAATTGCTTACAAAGAGTGAGTAATTACTGACATATATTGACTAATTTCTGATAAATAGTGAGTAATTACTTAGATATATTGACTAATTGCTGACAAAGTGAGTAATTACTGACGTATATTGACTAATTGCTGTTATATAGTGACTAAGTACTAACATATATTGACTAATTGCTGACAAATAGTGAGCAATTACTAATCCGATCATAAGTACATAAATCTAGATGATACGACCGAGCAGCTATTACAGCAATGCTGTATTTCTATATCGAAATATGATATCCGATCATAAGTACATAAATCTAGATGATACCACCGAGCAGCTATTACAGCAATGCTGTATTTCTATATCGATATATATTAAATGATCATAAATACATAAATCTAGATTAAAGAGTCATGATAATGATCCTTGAGTCATGATAATGAGTATAGAGTCATGGGCATCCTCGTATAACAACACTTAGTCCATATATGTCAGTAATTACTCCAGATTTGTCAGATATTAGTCAATATATGTCAGTACTTACTCACATTAAGTCAATATGTGTCAGCAATTAGTCTATTTGTCACTCAGATGTAAGCACTGACCGCTTGGTCATTCGACATAGAATTGAGAATACCATTGTCCCATAATAGTATAATTTCACATTGAGGGGCATCTCCTTAGGACTGAGTCCTTCACCTGTGACATTTTATAACATTTTGGTTCCATTCTTCACTATAGTGTCCTATGGCGTTGTATCTAAGTGGATGCAAAGAAATACAATTAAAGATCAGTATTTTCATGTTTTTTTGGGACAAATTTGCCTAAAATTTTCCTCATTGCACCCTTTATCGCCATACTTTTGCCATTCACTTCTATAGTTAAATCATGTCCACTTTTTCTAAGTGCTCTACAGCTCACAATTCTCATTTTTTGTTATATTATTCTCCATATATGTGATGTTATTGAATGGTTTTGTAAGGGACAGTTATAGGGTTATGGCAAATTTTAATTGAAATGTGCTTTTGAATGCTGTTAATATGGACATCATCGGGGTTTTGGTTTAGCAATGCTGTATCCTTTTCCCTAAACATGTATGTGGATCATCAAGGCAAAAGGATTCTGTATGCCGCCTCACTGATATCCCTTTTGCCTTGTTGATCTTCAATGTGGAGACAGAGCCCCTACAGGTATTCAAATGGACAGACGCAATCCAAATGTCCCAGACAGAGTGGCAACTCATACTACTGTAAGTAGGGGCAATAGGTTCAAGTAGTTTGCCTTATAAACTGGGTGAATAGGGTCATCCAGTGCGGGGGGGGGAGGTGGAGGCACTAATTGTCCAATATCCAGGCCATGAAACGACCCAAAAGTGCTTATATAATCCCATAACAAGTACAGTCTGGTACTTGGCTAGGAACTCGTTCTTTGCCTTTATAAGGCCCCAGTAACAGAATCAATTATTAGGAGTCCAAAGTGACGTTGTTTTGTCATCAATAGCCAATAATTATAATGAACGGGTATAACAGGGTACGCTTATGTGGGTATTTATTGTATACTGTATTATGTGTGTATTTATTGTATGCTATATGGGAGAGTGCTATGGGAGTCCTGTATAGGGTTTATGGTAGCTAAGAGTTTATGGTAGGCTGTGGAATGTTGCAGACGGAGGGGAGTCGACGAGATCTGGTCAGGTAGAATCTGTAGAGGGGGAGGGGGGAATACGGGTGAGCCAAACACCGGCGTCTGAAAGGTGTGAGGGGTTGGTAAGAGATAGGGAGGAGTCAGTATTGTGGGAGCAGCCGAGGAGGCAACACATACTCCTGGAGTAGACGAGGATGAAGCTGTTTAGTATTTAGTATTGCACTTAGCCAATGTAAGAACGGATTGAACAGGATCTCTATGGCACTTATACCTCTCCAGTAGCATCGGATTGTTAAAACATGAACTGCTTGTATGAATAGACTGATGTCGTTGAAGCTGTACAACCTGAGTGGACTCACCAAACAACTGTAATTGTGAATAACCAATGAACAATAAATGGTGGCTTGTATCGGCGTCTTGGTGTTGGTTAAAAGAATGGGCTAGGCCAACATCATACCACTAGAGTTAGTCTTCCCAAATACGTGAGAACAGCGGAGCGAACTGATAATAACTACACAAGTTAGACCACATTAATATACATCTAAACACAACCCACACAGCCCAGATGGTGGAGAATTAGTGGTTGGGCTTATCATTGTACTGATGAGCGGCTCGCCGTACCCGATACCTAACAGCTCAGACGCTGGATGTGACTCAGCGGCATCGCCACACACTGACAGTAGTGACGGTGTGGAAGTCTATACTATCATACCTGCAGCGCGCACATTACCTGGGGATGCGGCAGTAGCACATAGTGGTGTAGCAGAGGGACAGGGTGGAAGATCCGGAGTGAGTGAAGCGGGACCTGATCAATCACGTGTCACTCTTAGATCTGATCACACGCATGTGCATGTGCAATTAGGGCCCAGGTCGCAAGTGGTGCTTTTGCCTGGAGAGGAGGTGTCTAGAGAGATTGGATTCCCTGTGGCTCGGTCAGAGGGGGAGCGGGCGTCGTCTCAAAGGGATCCCAAGTCAGGGGGGACGTCTGGCCTACAATTGTCTACGACGGCTGATTCTGAACCAGCAGGGTCGGTGGTAGTGGACGATACCTCTGGACCATTCTCAGCATTGGGAGTGGAGAACGAGCATCAGTCATCTGGGGCAGAGTCGGAGACCAGGGCTGATATTTCTAGTGATGGGCAACAGGCGGCGGTTCAGGAGCACACAGTAAGTGCCGATGCAGGGGAACGGCCTGATAATCTCTGCAAGGGATGGACGACAGGAGACAGATTAGTGAATTATAAGTATTTTTCGACGCCCATTGCTAGGAGCTCCAGTATTAATTTCTGTAAGGCTACTCCTAGGTGCCTTGAGTTTGAGGGTACAGTGGACCAGGGACGAGTCAGACGCGCATCTGAAGGGGATGTGGTGGATGTGGGTGATGAAGATTTGAATTTTGAAGCAATAGCAACGTCATTGGGGTTAATTGAGCCAGTAAATGAGGACGGACAGGTGGATGAGAGTGGAACAAAGGATAGTCATGAGAATAAGGGGGACGCACATGGGGAGAATGATCCGATAGAAGGGGCATCTACGGTGGTGGCAGTGTCGGGACAAAACGAGGCCGTCGGTGAGAAGATACAGGAACGGGGGTCGGAGGCCCGTGGTGATTCACAAGGGGAGAGCGCAAGACTGCTGCCCTCTGGTTTCTTGGTGGTTGTTGAGAATGGGAGAGAGTTAAGTGATAGGGACTTGGTGGGCCAGGATGAGAGTGGTGGAGTTGGACAGGATCGGACAGGCTGTACTACATTGGTCATTACAGGTGATCAAAGTGGCAGTCGTCTGGGAGAGTCTGTGAGTAGAACAAGGGTGGATGAAGTTATTGCAGGTCTGCAGAACACTAATATTAGGGTGCGACACAGCATAGAGAAGGGGAGGGCCATATTGGAACAGGAGCTGAGATATCGGCGGGCCATTGATGGGGAGGAGCTGCTCGCGGGGCCGGAGATAGAACGGGAGCGCGTAGCACGAAGGGAGAGGTTTTTGAGCGACACAGTAAATTGGAGAAAGGTATCTGCGAATATCCGCTCAGGCAATAGTACGGGTCGTACTACAGATTAGGGGCATTTAGATGATGTTCTAAATGACCATCTTCAGACTGATGTTTCGGGTGACTGGGAGGATTGGTGGGTTCGGAGAGCGGATGAAGAGAGAAGACGACAGATAGAAAGGGAGACCCGGGAGGAAGCCGTCGAGGGCTCGGTAGCTGGAGGTGTTAAAACTAATGTACAGGGGAACGATAGTGAAGAGAGCTCAGTGGGTGATCTGGATGCGGAGAGACAGGTAGAAGAGGATATTGCACCTATTATTGGTTTTGAAGACGACGACATGGCGCCTAGTCCGAATGTTAAACTACCATCCTTCAATGGGGAGCCTGGGGAGGATTATCGGAGATATTTTAAAGAATTGAATGGAATGCAAAAGCTATTTGGATGGTCTCCGGATCAGCATCTTGAATATGCAAAATTGGGCTTGAAGAAGGGGGCATCGAAATGGATGGATGGTATTCCAGAAGGGGAAAAGGATACTTTGGACAAAGTAGTGGCTATAGTGAAGAGGGTTTTTGAAGACAAAAGGCCACTGTGGCAGAAACATAGGGATTTGCACTGTCTGAAGCAGGAAAAGGGACAGTCGGTTTGGGATTTCGCATTGAAAATAAAGGAATATGACGAGTTGGACGTTCCTGATGTCATCAAGCTGTCAGTCTTTGTGGGGGGTTTGCTTCCGCCCATTGATAAGGACCTGATGAAACACAATGCTGATTCTTTTGAGGAGGCTCTCAGGCTGGCGTCTTATTGGGAAAATGTGGAGAAAGGGAGGAACTCTAAAGGTGTGGTGCAGTTACACATGCTAGAGTCTGAGGGGACTCGAGATGGAGCATGTGGGGACGATCAGTTTGATCCTAAAGAGTATGCTAGGGAACAGACTAAAGCAGTGGTGGAGATGTGCACTATGGAATATAGAAGGGGGCTCAGAGAGATGGAACATGGACGGGAGAATCAGCAGGGACAGTATGCTGGAAGGGGTGGCACTTCACAAGGACAGTATCAGGCGCAGACGGGCAGAGGGACCGGCGCGGGAACATATGGTCAGAATAGGCAGTTTGGTACAGGCGGTGGAGGTCGAGGATGGAATTATCAAGGGGGACGCGGTGGAAATCAATATAACGCGTCTCAGTATTTCAATAACAGGTTTCAAGGACAGAGATACACAGGAGGAAGCAGGCAGGGTCAACAGGGGGATGATAAAGGTCAGAGAAGAGCTCAGGAATATGCTAGGATGATGGGAGATGCAGGAGAGAGTCAGAAAGGAGGAGGGGCGATCTATTGCTTGATTCATGACTCTACCACACATTCTACAGAGGAGTGCACGTTTTTGAAGAAATACAGGGATCAGTTGTCATCTTCTCAGCAGAACAGAGATCAACGAGATCAGGGAAATGATGTTCGCAGGCCGGGAAACTGGCACAACGGCTCATTCCTACCCCAGAATTAAATTTGATATCAGGGGATGGGTCGGGAAATAGGGGATTAAAAGACAAAGTGCCATGGTTGGTTCAGTGTACTATTGACGAGAATGCATACAGATGTTTAGTGGACACGGGCGCGTCTGATTGTTTTATAGCGCGGACGGTTGTGAGTAGTATAAGTGAGAGAGCAATTTGGGACAGGCAGCCATCTCAATTGGGGAAGGTGCGTCTGGGGGACAAAACATCATTACAAGTTTATGAGACGGTGCGACTGCAGTGTTTTATGGATGGTGCTTGCATATACTATGATTTTAATGTGGTGGATTCACTGGCTTATGATATTGTGCTGGGACGTAATTTTCTGATTGACGCAAGGGCACAGATTATAGCTATGGATGGAAAGGTGCGTCTCTTTACTGAGGATCCAGTCTCGATTGAGGTGGCGGCGATTTTGGACCCATGGGAAGAAAGATTGGTGACGGTGAAAGGATGGGATGTTGCGGCTGAAAGGGTTGGAACAACGGTCTTGCTGAGACCATCTAATTTGGCGGTGGTAGCTGCGGATGGTGCGGTGAACTATGTGGGGAAGAAATGGTATATGAGAATTGCTAATCTCTCTGACAGGCAAGTGTACGTGGATACAACTGAGGTTATAGCATATGCAGAAGACATAGATGAACCAGAACTTAATTTGCTGGAGGTAATTGATACAGCTAATGTTGGCAGGGATAGAAAGGATGAGGCTCGTGAGATTTGGCACGATGTAATGAAGAACGGCGGGAGAATGGTCGAGATGCTAGAGGAGGATCAATACACCGGCAGGATCATCAGGACAATGGTGGTGGATGTGGCGTTTCTGCATTGAGTGAGCAGGAGAGGCTGGATAAAATTGAGAAGATCAGGGGCCTTGATTTGGGTGACACTATGATGACGCTGGAGGAGCAGAAGGTATTCAGAGAGATGCTGGTGGTCAACATGGACACTATAGCATTTTCTATGAAGGAGTTGGGTCATTGTTCATTGGCTCCAATGAAAATAAGGGTCGATGAGTCCAAGGGTCCGTGTATGGCGCGACCATACAGGTATTCTCCTCAGAAAATGGATATTATTGATGAACAGGTGAGGGAATTATTGAGGTTGGGAATTATTGAGCCCAGTGACAGCGTCTGGAGAAGTCCGTTGGTGGTAGTGCAGAAGAAGGATGGAAAGGCTAGATTATGTACAGACTATCGCATGTTGAATCTTATTACGGCGGATGATACATACCCTATGCCCACAGCCAGGAGCATGTTTTTGTATATGGCATACAGAAAACCTATAATCTTTACGGCCATGGATTTGCTCAGTGGGTATCATCAGTGCGATTTACATCATGACAGCAGGCAATATTCAGCATTTGAATCACCCTCGGGGGTTTGGCAATGGACGAGGATGCCGTTTGGTATGAAGCAGAGCCCATGGCAATTTACTAAGATTATGTCATTAGCACTAGGAGGCTTAATACCACGTACTTGTCTAGCCTACCTAGACGATATCATTATCTTTGATCCGGATGTGGACAGCCATATTACTAATGTCGGCAGAGTATTGGCAGCTTTAGGTAAAGCAGGTTTAACAGTCAAGCCGGAGAAGTGTGAGTGGGGCAAAGCGGAAATTAAGTTTTTGGGGCACATTATTAATGCTGAAGGAGTGCAGACACAGTCTAAAGTGATCAGAAAGGTGCAGGATTTTGGCAGACCGTATAATGAACATACAACTAGATCCTTTCTGGGGCTTTGTAATTATTACAGGAGTTTTATTCCTAACTATGCTGTTTTGTCGATGCCTCTGAATAATTTGTTGAAAATCAAGGTGCCATTTAAGTGGACGGATGAGTGTGAGGTGTCATTCAAGAAAATACAAGCAGCATTAGCAAGCACACCGTTATTGGTACATCCAGAGATCGGGGGTCACTTTTATGTTTTGACGGATGCTTCGGATGGCGCGTGTGGGGCGGCCATCTGTGTAGAGAGGGACGGATTGCTGAGACCGGTAACATATTATGGGTATACATTTACAAAAGCTGAAAGAAATTACACTATAACAGAGAAAGAAGGCCTAGCTGTTATAAGAGTATTGAAGAAATTTGAGGATATGCTGACGGGAGCTAAGATCACGATAATTACAGACCATCAACCATTAATACCTTTGCTTCAGCAAGCCAGTAAGGCTCCATCCAAAAGGTTGACTAGATGGGGTTTAGCAATGACTGACTTTGACTATGAGATCAGGTATGAGCCGGGAGCCACTCACTACCTGCCGGATTTTATATCCAGAGTGCCGTTGGCAGTAGGACAGGATACACCTGGCGAGGAGTCGGGGGAGTTTGAGCCTGAGGTGGGATGTGAGTTACTAGTGATGGAACTGGTAGGGGAGGAATTGGATAGGGAAACCTTCATACAGGAACAGTGGAAGGATGGATTCTGCAGGGGGATGATGAGATATTTGGCGGGAGATGAATTGCCGGTGGATGAGGAAAAGGCACGAGGGATTTTACATAATGCTGATTTCATGGGTATGAAGGATGGATTGTTATGCAAGTATATAAAACCAGCTAGAAAGAGGGGTGGGCCTATAGCTGACCTAAACCCAAGGATAGTGGTGCCTAAGGCTATGGTGAATAGAGTGCTCTATCTCATGCATGATGATATCATGTGCGGAGGACATGTGGGAACAGTGGCGCTGAATACAAAAGTACAGGCTCGGTTTTATTGGAAAAATATGATGGTGGACATAGCTAGGTACGTGCGGCTGTGTGAAAGGTGCGCGTTGAGGAAAAGAGCACCTCACTTTAGAGCCAAGGCAAGATCATGGGATACGCCGGATTATCCATGGCAAGTGATACAGACAGATTTTGTTGGGCCACTGCGTAGGTCCAAAGAAGGTTATAAATATATCATGACCTTCATAGACCTTCTGACGGGATGGCCAGAGGCATTCTGTACTAAAGACACAACCGCGCACACGGCAGCTGGGGTGTTTCTACGGGAGATCGTGTGTAGGTACGGCAAGGTGGAAGTGCTGTGCAGCGACAGAGGGTCTACATATATGGGTCAGGTTTTTCGTGAGGTTACAGCTAGGTTGTCAACCAAACAGAGGTTTACGTCTTCTAGGAATCCGACCGGAAATGCCAGGGTTGAAAGATTGCATAAATCATTAGAGGATACGATAGGATGCTATGTGACCGAGGACCATGAACACTGGCCAGAGCTGTTACCCATTGCATTGTGGACGGTGCGCTCCAACATTAGTATGAGGACGGGGTTTTCACCATATACACTACAATTTGGAAGGGATCCGGTGGCCATGTCCTTTGCTGAAGAAAGGCCAATGCCTAAGGTGCCATCTGAGAGGGATTGGTTTATAAGGACCAATCATAGCATACAGTTACTACAAGAGGCGGCCAACGCTCATACTGCTAGGTATGAGGAGCAGCTCAGACGTAGACTGGATGGACGGGCACGACCTGTATCTTTTATAGAGGGGGAGTGGGTATATTACTATGATCCGAAATGTGCGGTGAATAATACATCGAAGTTTGCTGGTAGATACACGGGGCCACATAGGATAATAGAGGTGGTGGGGGATAACAGGGTGAGGTTGAGAGCAGTGAAGACGGGCAAAGAGATACCTCACTTGGTAAATGTGAATAAACTGAAGAGAGCATACAAAGGGGAGGGTGAAAATGACGAAGGAGTAGCCAAAGATGAGAGGACTGTGGAAGTGGATAGAACAGAAGTGGAATCAGAAGTGGAAATACAGGATATAAGACGGGAGGACCCTAAAGGGGTGACTGAGGTAGAACATCCTTCATCTGGTCTGGAGGATACAGCGCTAGCGGGCGCTGATAAGGAGGACAAATTGAAAACGTCAGACGACGATAGCAGTGCGCATGAGAAAAAGAGAGAGGTGGCCGGAGCTGGACCGCGCGCACCTATACAGGAATCTGATAATGAAAAAGATGGAGTTGTACGGCGAGATAGCCGGGAGAAGCCCAGACAGGAAGCTGTGGTCGATAATTGGTGTAAAAAGAAAGGGTTACAGGATAGTGATATTGATAAGGTCGAGGGTGGCCGAAGACAGGATAATGAAGAGAAAAGGAAGGGTAGAGTGAGAAATGTCGAGGTGAAGAGACAGATGGACGAAGAAAGAGAGAGGGAAGAAATGGAGAGAAGACAGAAAAGAAAAGAGAGGGAGGATAGGGCTGAGAAGAGACGGAGGCAAAGAGATAGGAGGGCGCAATTGGCTGCAGGGGCTATTATGAGTGAGGAATCTAGCAGTGAACATATCATTCCAAAGGGACCGATTTGCAAGCATCACAGGAGAGGCAGAGAGGAGCTCAGCTCATCCAGCGATGGAGAATAGGGTGAGCTTAGACGGGATACTACAGGATGGGCGATAATCCTGTAGTATGGACGTGTGTTGCTATGAGGGAAAAGGGGGGGTGATGCAGGTGCCGAAAGGGGAGGGGCCGCCCGGAGGAGCAGGTCAAGCTGACTCATGCAGGTAGACGGAAAGGAGGGCGATACACAAAGAAAAGGGAAAAGTAGGGCAAGGTAGGAAAAGAGGGGAGGGGGGGGAGGCCAGCGCAACAGGTATATGCAGGAGGAGATGCATCAGGATGTGGCAGTGCGCGCACAACGAGGGACGAGATAAGACCTCACAGTAAATAGCAGGTGCTGATGGACGGATGGCAGATAGCTGGTACGATAGTGTTGGAGAACAGCAATACCAACAATACTATAATACGTGGATGATTCAAGACAACTATTGCAATAGCACTTACAATGAAAGGAGCACAGTGTCTGCAGCAAGTTCAACAACAACAGAAACAAATGAAAAAGGATTTGGTGCGACTTCAACGTCAGGCCAATCAAGCTCAACGCAAGAGCCAATACAGGTGGTGGAAGCAGCTCAAGCCGAGGTCCTGGTAAATCATCAGGGAAACATATGGGATAGCATACGTGACATCACTGTGGGACAGACAGAATGGGAGTGGCTGTTGGATGCCACTCTACAAGGCACCGGTGGTATAATTAAGAGAGAGACTCAGACCACAGAAACAGCGACACAGACAGAACCATCAATATTTTATAGTAAAGACGATGAATTTGTGCTGGATACATCAATCAGATTGGATGACATATTGATAGAAGAGTATTATAGCAGAAGACAAGTGACATCAAGGCTCTGTCACATTTGTGGCAGAACAACAGCAACAGCGGCAGGAGCGGCCAAACACCTGGAACAGGTACATGGGATAAAACATCTCATATAATGTACACTAGTGAGGATGCGGGAAAGAGAGCACCATCTATAGTAAAGGCAGGGAGATATAGGGGACAACAGGTAGAAGACGCGCTGGATGCTATATATGGATTTGGATATTCATTGCCGAAGGTATTCAGATACAATGGGGCGACGTTACAGGATATAGTAATGCAGAAAATATCAAAACTGAAATTGGACATCGCGAGATTGCCAAGATATTTGAGGGAACAAGTAAACAGACATCACTTTAAATATGGAGTAGGGAGTGTGACTAATGCATTCTTTTTCTCAAGAAAGTGTAGGAGGCATCGCAAGACTAGTAGAGGGAAACGATGCAGGCAGTGTCGACAAAGAGATGAAACTTGGGAAATGTTTAAACTGAAGCAAAAGGGAAAGCATATCACCCAAGGAGTATTAACATCCGGGGTTAAAGACAATGAGACGACCCTGGAGGAGGAGGATGTAACTGAAAACTTTGATAGATATAACTAGTAAGGATATGAGTTGATAGGAAAGAACAAAGGGACTGTACGGATATAAAATACAATACCTGTTAGGGGAACGTTGTGAGAGGTTGAAGAAATGTACAAAATGGCAGGTATTAGTATAACGCCACCTACATTTAGGGGAGCACCAGGAGAGAAGATAGAAGAATATTTCTACGACATGGATCTGATTAAGAGAATATATGATCTAGGGGAAATGGAATATGTGGCATTATTATTGTGGGGAATGAAAGGTGAAGTGAAAACTTGGGTTAGGAAATTACCTGAGGAAAGTAAGAATACTGCATGGAAGATACAGCAAATAACCATGGCAGTATTTGCAGCTCCAGATGCATGGAAAGAATGGGGTACAGGAGGAAAGAGACAGAAAAGACAGCGCGAGAATGACGGAGCGGAAACAGAGCCAGCGGGGGAATGAACACGTGCGTGAGAAAAGGGGGGGGGGAAGCGTTGGACACGGAGACAGGCATATGTATATTAATAGCCTAGTATCAGAAAAGGGGGGGGGGAAAGAGAGCAGACATGCGCAGGTAAAGAAAGAGATAAGATGCAATGACAAGCAAGACAGTTGGCAGTGCAGGAGTGGAACTCCAGCTGTACAGACATCGGCAAGCAAGAGATACAGACTGCACTCAAAAGTTTAACAAGATAGAACAACTAGCATGCTACGCGGACATAACCACAACAAGACAACATAATCAGCAGTTTAGATAAGCTATAAACATGAGTTCTAGTGGAAAAGCCTGGATCATAGACAACGGAAGGTTCATAGCGGTTGAGATGAATTAATGGAGATCAGTTATAATTTACTGAAGGAAAGGAATCATCGCCCACTGTAGAGAGGGTAGAGATATTAAGGCTCAGATACACCCTACTCTATGGATAAGACTTAACTACTTAATACAGTTTGTAGAAAATTGTAAAAGGTCGGATTCATTTAGGATGCATTCAATATAAAACATATTAGAAATACATACCTGAAGTGAAGATTTAAGGACTAGTAGGAGTAGAGGCATCATCAGCATCAGCAGATGAAGTGGGAGAAGAACTGAAGATAGAAAATAAAGCAGGTATATGAGACAAGAGAGAGAAGTGCATCACATACAGGAGGCAACCACTATGGGGCACCTTATAAGTTGTCTAAGGGTGAATGGAAACACTAGTCGGAACCAGCAGGACCACAGTCGCGACACACATAGAATGACTCCAGTAACAAGGTCCATAATTAAGAGGCCTAAATTTAAAGGATATATTTGTCCAGAAGTAAGGCATTCTGTTAGAGAACTAGAGCCTATAATGGTTAATTAATTAAGAAGCCCAGACTCTGAGAAATGAAATACGATGTCTATAGCTGTAGATATATATTCAAAAATAAGTGTGAGTGAAATTCTTTTCTAAGAAGGTATTGGGACACATAAAATTCAGCCATATGGGTGTATTAATGAGATCAATTATACACCTGAGACTGTGAATGTGATCGCCGCTACTCGCAAATCAGAGGAGCTCAGCGACTTTATAGAGTTAGCTTATGCATATATTTTAAAAGAAAATATGTGTATAGTATCTTATTACAAGAACGAAGTGAGCGTCTCTAGGAATCAAAGTATGAATCACTAGGGAAATATACTTACTTCTGCGAGAGGGTAGAAGCTGGGGAAGCCAATGTTGGAAGGATAGGACCTCCAAGATTAGAAGAACGGGAGGCTTGTGGTCTGGCAGAAAGCTGATAGGGATGATGTCGCGTAGTGGTAGCAGATGAAGATGTCAAGAGAGATATGATGGTAGAAGAACTGTGAGTCAGTCGTGAGGAAGAGGCCATGGTGCTGGACTGACAGGTCAATGGTGAGAAGGGTGGATGTCCAGGTGAGATAGCCAGAGTACTCCAGAACGGGGCGACATTACTGGAAGGTGTGGAAGTGAAGCTGCAGTGGATGAAGATGAAGTAAACTGACCGGAAGTAGAAGAGGTCAGGGCCAGAGCGGGCGTATGTAGGCAGGAAGGCGGAGACCTAGGAGCCGAGGTGGCGCGAGCCTCTGCAGCTGGAGCAGCTCGGATGGGAATGTGAGGCATCCTTAATGAAGATACAGCAGGAAACTGACCGGAAGTAGTGGTGCTGGTAGTAGAAAAGGGACGAGAAGCAGCGGTAGAATAGGTAAATGTGGATGTTAGGGTTGTTCTGGACGTCAGAGGTGCAGTGGTGGCTAGCAAAGGTGTGTATGGTAAGGGCGAAACACCGGAAGCAGCAGGAATGTGAGAAAGCACATTGTAGTCCACATATGAAGAATGATGCTGAGGTGGCAATGGGCGAGAAGTTGATGAAACAGCGAAGTTGGCAGGCAGGGAATATTGGTGAGAGGTGTCCACTCGTAAAGGAAGGGTCGCTGTGCAAGTTGGTAGCACATTAGAGGTGAAGGTGGATGCTAGGCTTGGAGCAGAGGTAGCAGGTACAACGGCGCTGTAGACAGGACGCGCACCTATGGGCGACATCCGACTGGGATTCCAAGGTGGCACGAAAGGAGTGGTAAAGGTGACTGGAGGCGGAGTGATGTCGACATAAGCTGGCTGATAAGCAGAAGTAGGAATAGGTGGAACAGCGACAGCCGACTGCAGACGATAGTTGGGATCGGGACGCCCATCCAAATGAATGATACGTAAGGTCATATCAGTCATATTACAAGCCAGGCGGAGATGATCACGAATGGTAGTGTGTGAAGGCATAGTCGCGCCTTGCGGTCCAGTGCATACTAACATGCACGGAGCGACGTTAGCATCTGTGGAGGACAGGTCTCTGCAGCCGACGATGTAGGTAAAGCCGGGCTGGAGACGATCTATCGGGAGATAGACCAGTGCGCCATTGACAGAAACGCTGGAATAGCTAGCCATCTTCAGTGCGAACAAGGTGGAAGTCAAGCATCGACTGAGAATTTAATTCTAGGTATCTAACCAAGGGGATGGGAAGTTGAAATAAGAAAACAAAAATATAGTGAAAACTATAGTAAAAAAAAATTGAGGGCACATTAGGAGGAGTCGCTGAGACAAAGACTCCAATCCAATAAATTGGTGTTATCAGATGGAAGAGACTTACAGCTAGATAGGAAAGGAAGGCACACGTGTTCAGATTGACGGGAAAATATATACAAAAAGGGGTAAAAGGGTCATGAACTGGTGAACTATCTGACACGATAGGGCTTATTAAGTGTTCAAGATCCATAAAAACTTACAGGAGCGATCAGTTAGGAGTTGTAGTAACCCAACTCGAACTGTAACCGGAAGCCATAACAAAAAGAAAATGGCGTGGCTGACTATACTATGTGTCTTATGTTCCTTGTGGGGTGTGGTAGATGCTGGGAGGCACACTTTCGAGACCTTAGAGAGAGCCGAATTAGGTGTCATTTTGCAACCTGGTAGACGTATTTCTACGGCTGAGCACAATCACGTGTCACAAGTGTTTGTATTAGAGATACCAGATAGATTACCAGAGCCGGAAATGGAAAGTATTTATGAACAATGTGTGAAGAATATGCAGGTTATGTGTGATATTCAACATCACAACAGAACCTTATTATTTGAAGATACCTGTGACAACATCAAACAGAAAGAAGAATGGTTGAATCAAATTATTAGAAAATTAATACAGGCCCGAGAGGAGGAAGTGGAAAAGCTGATGGAAAACATACCTGAACAACAACAAGTCAAAAGGTCTAAGAGAGCAGGTATACCAGGTCTAAATATTATAGGAGAGTTGTCGTACTATATTTTTGGCACTGGGAGAGCTGATGACGTAGCCAGAAATGAAAAAGATATTCAATTACTGAAGACATCATATTATAAGATGCGTGATGTTATTAAAACATTGGCCACAAGTACTAGCAATGGCTTGGAGGAAGTCATGGCGGAAGTGGGAGAGTTGGCTGATAGACAGTTACAACTGTATGAAATGGCTAAGATATCATTGAAGAGACGGAAGTTGCTGGAAAGAACTCAAACTATGCACAGTGTGGCATTATATGAACTGTCCATTGTATACAATCATGAGAGCCTGTTGACAAGGGTCAAATGGGGGTATATTATACACTTACTAAATGAACTCATTGAGATAAAGGATATGGCAGCTGAGGTAAGATTGGCATCACGAAGAAAACTATCATCAAAATTGGTCACTAGAGAAGATTTGAAGGAAGCTATAGTCAACACTGAAGTATATTTAAAGGCTACGTACCCACGATTTAGGGTCGCTTTTACTGATCCTGAATATTACTATGATAATAGTGTGGTGCGAGTATATCAGCACCAAGGTCGTGTGAAGATGCAGATAAGGATTCCGGTGGTGTCAGAGGAACACATATTTTGTGTATACTCTGTAAAGGTGTTTCCGGTGCCAGTGCGGCTGGCCAATAAAGAAGCTGACGGGACGAGAATAGAGGGATTGCCATCAGAAGTAGCCATATCAAAGAATGGGCGGTATTATATATCAGAGCCAGTGGTGAATTGGGCGCGTTGCCATGGCAACTCAATAGCAGTATGCCCAGATATTCCACACATGAGAAAAATAGCCGAACGAGGGTGCATGGCGGCACTAATAAGAAATGACAAGGTGGCCATAGCAGAAACATGTGAGATCAACTATATAGTGCAACCAAATTTTCCTTCATTTGCGATAGCACTGGGAAAGGGTCGTACTTTGGTATCGGGACCCGATATACAAGGTCAATTGATGTGTCAATCAAGTCCACCTGTTAAGGTGAACATGCATCATTACGCCATATTGAACATTGGGTGTGATTGCGCATTCATGACTGCCGGGGCGTGGATGCCTTACAGCTTGGCAGGATGTGGTCATGTGAACATGGAAACTAATGTGACTTTTGTAAATAATGATTTGCTACAAATGAACAGCGTTAAGAAATTGACATGGATAAAGGCCGTATTAAATGGTGAAACTGTAGAGGTATTGCAAGATGAAGTGTTGCCAAAATTAGTAAAGACCAAAATGAAGCACAAGGCTAGGATACAACAGTCGCCAGCAGCTGTCAATCTTAAGAATTTGGTAAGTGCAATGGAAGACGGATCAGCATTACCAGATTTGGATGGCATGAGTGGTGGAGGCCATTTTCCTACTGAATCACTATGGGATTATTCACCAATAATGATTGCAGGGGTGATTGTTATGACTCTGATGGTGGTGCAATATTTTTGTTTAAAAAGACTATTAATGGCATACATATTAGCAAGAATGCCTATGAGAATAAGGAGTCTAGAAACCTGGGACTATGAAAAATACGGTAAAGATGTCGGAGGTAATTATGAGGAAGAAGATCCGGAACACAAAACGACAATAGCTATGTTATCATTGATATTGATAGTACTGATAATAATAATAGCGTTACTGGTGAGGAAGGTGCGACAACTAAAGAGGCTTCAACCAGTGGATGGACTGTATCTACAGGTGGCAACTAAAGAGATTACAGAAATAATACCATTGGGGGAGAGTCTAATGCCTTTGGACCAGGTATTTCAAAGACCAGCAGAACAGGCTCTTATTAGAGACGTAGCAATAAGCTACTCGTGCCCGAAGTACATAGCTACAGTGCAGTGGGGTCGAGTGTTATATTCCACTGAGATGGCAACGGCGGAAAACGCAGTGCCATTGCCATTACCAGCCACTGAGAAGGTGTCAAAGAAATTAGCAGGGATACTGAACGGTGACTATGGATTTACGGTGATGACAAGATTGATTAGGTATAGTGGGGGCCTGGCGACAGGTGTACCACTAGAGATACCTATGATATCAGCGGCGGGCTGGACACCAATAAGGAACAGAGAGATAAATACACATCAGTTATCTGACACGGGACATGCCAGAGCCATGGCTCAGTTAAGAAGATCAAGACAGTTACCAGAAGTACCTGGAGAATCATATGGGGCTACGGCTGTCTCATATTCAGTAAACAAGGGTCATAAAGAGTCGGTGAACGTGGCTCTGCGAGGTCAAGAGCCCAGGACGGGATCGTCATCGGTGTACGTGGACCTGAATGAATGAGACTGAAGGTGATGAATAAAACGCCATCATGAGAGAGACTTGGCATAGACGGTGTCAGGACAAGAAAAGGGGGGGGGAGAAAGATATCGTGCAGCTGGCGTGAGACGAAAGGATGGAATAGACAATACAAAGACGATCTACAGATGAATTGATATAATGTCTGGGAATGGTGCCAGTGTATATTATTAAGTAAGATAATATAACTAAAAGAAACTGTAATTTAAATGTACTACCAACTAATGAGACACTAACTACGACGTAATGTGGCAAGTGGAAAGATTTCTGATGTATATACTCGTTGACAAGCTGTGCACGCGTGAGTTAAGTAAGAGGTTGCCAGGTGTAACCCAAGACGCGTTAGAGTGTGTTTTAGAGTGATGCTTGGGGCAAAGGGTAGATAGAGGGGAACGTTTCGGAACAAGGAGTTGACAGATGTAAGGAGATTTATTGGCCCGATTGGGTGTAACTGGTGTCGACTCCCGGGTAAGGATAGTAAAAAGAATATATAAACATAGAATGGGACAAAGTGCTTAGTAAAGGCGAGTGAATGAGTAAAATAAATAACAAAGGAAAGAAAAACAAATTGAGAATCAAGAAATGAGAGAATTGCAATAATAAAGTATATGTTAGAGGACAAGTTTGCGCTAAGAATAAGTCACCAATGCAGTGTGGAAAATATATATAGTAATAATGCATGGTATTATATAAGTGTGGTGTATATGTATGTACATAAATAACTATTGAAATGTATAATATGATAACGATGATTACCTCAGGTATTAGTGACAAAACAATACATAAGATGTATTCAAGCATAATTTATGCTTGACAATTGGTGTGACTCGCGTCACAAGAGGGGAGCGCCCGCATCTGTTTTGTCATCAATAGCCAATAATTATAATGAACGGGTATAACAGGGTACGCTTATGTGGGTATTTATTGTATACTGTATTATGTGTGTATTTATTGTATGCTATATGGGAGAGTGCTATGGGAGTCCTGTATAGGGTTTATGGTAGCTAAGAGTTTATGGTAGGCTGTGGAATGTTGCAGACGGAGGGGAGTCGACGAGATCTGGTCAGGTAGAATCTGTAGAGGGGGAGGGGGGAATACGGGTGAGCCAAACACCGGCGTCTGAAAGGTGTGAGGGGTTGGTAAGAGATAGGGAGGAGTCAGTATTGTGGGAGCAGCCGAGGAGGCAACACATACTCCTGGAGTAGACGAGGATGAAGCTGTTTAGTATTTAGTATTGCACTTAGCCAATGTAAGAACGGATTGAACAGGATCTCTATGGCACTTATACCTCTCCAGTAGCATCGGATTGTTAAAACATGAACTGCTTGTATGAATAGACTGATGTCGTTGAAGCTGTACAACCTGAGTGGACTCACCAAACAACTGTAATTGTGAATAACCAATGAACAATAAATGGTGGCTTGTATCGGCGTCTTGGTGTTGGTTAAAAGAATGGGCTAGGCCAACATCATACCACTAGAGTTAGTCTTCCCAAATACGTGAGAACAGCGGAGCGAACTGATAATAACTACACAAGTTAGACCACATTAATATACATCTAAACACAACCCACACAGCCCAACGTGTTATTCCTTTATTTGGAGTCTTAGGACCATAAAGAAGCGTGGCATTGCACTATTAGGAGCCCAGTCACGTAGCATTGTTAAATTTGGAGGAGTTACTGCATCAACCAGTCAGCGAGGTATGATCTAGTAGGAAGGGGGTCTCTTAAATGTCCAATATATGGACCACTATGACGACCTTATATAAAGGTTATATAATCCCCTCAAAGGTACAGTGTGGTATTTGGTCTGGAACTAGTTCTATGTCATTATATGATCGCTAAATAGTCCTATGTTAAAAACACCAAGTAAAAACCCTGTTCTTTGGTTGGAAATTAATTTGTTCTATAGTTATAGTTTCATAGTTCTATATGTGTGAGCAGGCAGGGTGAAAGGGTCATTTGTGTGGGTAATAAAATAAAACTTTAGCTTATAATGATGGACATACGCACTCCCAGTTTTGATATATACACATATAGTACCATGGACTGCTACAGAATTGGACTGCTCTATATTATTGTTCACCTACCTTAGGCAAGGCACTGGACCTACTGCTCCTGTTTCTAGACCGGTACTAATGCGGCAGACAGAAAACCATCGCATTAATCTTTATCAGTGGGGATTTATGATTGAGTGGAAGTGGACAAAAATGGCATCGAGCCGAGGCATTGCGTTTATCCTGATTGCTATGGAGCTGCAAGTACAATATTTACCATCAGCTAACCATTAGGGGCCCAGGCCTTGATAAAGCTCTTTGGAGGGCATCTCAAACTCTGCTATCTGGCAATAAATTGATTAGTGCCACAACAAATGGCAGCTTGACCCTAAATATTTGTCTATGGTCAATAGTATCAGGTCCGATACCTGCAGCCTACCTTGTTAGTCAAATATAATTTTTCTCTTCTATATCTTTGTTTCCAGTAGGTAGGTCGCGGTCATACAGTAAATTGAGGGTAGATATTATCTCTGGTTATCAGACAACACATAAAATCAACTACTTTGGCATTAGCAGATTATTCTATTATAAAGCTGTCTACATGTACATTGAAAATGAAGTTGGTGCACCGGCAGCTTGATTTACAATCCCAAGGCAGAATGAAGATTGCAAATTGCATAGTACAATGTATGTTAAAATTAGATTTCACATACCCCGGTAATACATATTAGGACACTATTTGGGATCCCCCAGTCCATGTCTGATGACATTTTCCCCAGATTTTCAGGAATAGTTCATTTGAATTCCACTAGATGGGAGTTTTAGAACTCCAATCGCAGTCTGTATTTCAAAACATCTGTATTGGAGGGACAGGTTTTGGGACAATCTGGCCCCGGCTCGACCACTAGCGTGAGTCGTCTCTGGCGACCAGCATTTCTAGGTGAAAGTAGTTCTGGGCGCTGGTTGCTGTAGTGATTAAATGTAGGCAGGTATAGTGCATAGTAATATTCCCCAGAATATGGGGACCCACAATCCCCAAACACGAGAGAGGGAGTTCCCTGAATCCCGACCAGACGGGACTGGTTTTGGGATGATAGGATGCCCCCTTGTGAGTAAGGGTGTAAACAGGGGATGGTTGATGGGTGACTTCTTATACATGACCTGCCTGTATTAATTTCGCCAAAATACAGGCAGGTACATTGACAATTCACCCTATAAGTACTGCATTATGCATCAAAATACATTTGGTCAATTGCAGCGAGATGGGGTCACAGGGATCCAATTCAGTCAAAAAATATAGATACTTGGATTGTTCCAAAACTTTGTGTGAACATAACTGATGCATAGGGGGGTCTAACCTGAAAGTTGGGAACACTAATATGAATAATTGTCAATTTCAGGTGCAAGTCATTCATATAGCACTGAATCCTATGGGATTATGGTAAAAATAGCATCATTTTTTGAAGCAGAGTTTTCCCATGTTTAACAGACTATCGTGACACTAAATCCCCGATTCATAATGCTACCCATTGTCTCTTTACTATAGTAATCTGTTTTAGACAATCTGGTATCAAATTGAAGATTTTAAAGGCATTGTAGGTTGTGTGGCACATACGGTTCCATGTGGCATGTACGGTTCTGTGCAGTTTTTGAACAGGAAACTTATGATAATCTCTGAATATTTGGTAAAATCTTATCAGAAATTATTTTACTTAGTCCTTATACAAGTGTATTTCAATGAGACAAAAAAATTTCATTAAATGCCAAAGGTAAATTCACTACCATAATCTCCCGCGTATAAGGCGCAGCCCACGTATAAGGCGCACCTAGTGTTTTGGAAAATTCGAAAAAAAAAAATGAAAAATTCATTACTTTGGTTCTACTGAATGAATTTTGAAAATTCAAAGACCTATGTGTAACTTGGGCCCAATAGACCCCCCTGGGCCCCCATATATCCTATTATGGCTAAGGGGGCATGTAACATATCAAAAGAAAGGTCTTGGAGTCCCCCTTGTGGTTGCGGGAGATTACGGTGGTAAGTCAAAGATGTGGCACGTATGGTCCCTTTAAAACTACCCCAAATCCATTTTGATTTATATAGATGGACCTGGTAGCCTACATGCTGAAACCTATGATTATTCTTCTGTACTGCCTTATTGTAGATATATGAGGTATTCTTAATATTTATCTAAATCTGATTTAGGTAATATTAGTTATGCTCTAGGGTGATCTGAAAAATGAGCCACGTACAGTTCCACTTTACCTACACCACAAGACTTTTAGCAATAACTCCTATCAGACAGGGGAAATAATCATTATAGTCATGATAAATAATGCAAAATATTGTGGGAAATGGAAAAATTCAAAGATTTGTTGATTTCTAATGTATTTTCTTTTTACCTTGCCTCGTGCCTTGGGAGCATAATGAAAAATTGTTGGAAATACCCCCTAAAATGCCCCTATCTTATAGTCTGCTGCTTTAAATATTAATTTTACATGGGCAAATCTATGGTTTGCAAGCAAGTACCCAACCTTTCTCACCTAATGGAAATGGAAAATTTGTGAAACCTTCACTTTTTAGTCACATTTAGCTCCTTCCCATGGAAAAACATGGATTTGTTCCCATCTCGGTGCAATCGAATTTATACTATGGATCTTGGTCATATTGATGCTGCAAGTAATGCATCAAACCTCCCTAAAGGTTGAGCTGCATAATACACCAATCAATTTTTAACAAGCTGTGTGGTTGTGATGCATGACTGTAATTACCACTAATGATTATGTGGTACTAGGGATGTCATTGACATCCACTTTTTTTCCGATGGCACTTATTGCGATTTTTGGTGACGATATCGCAATTTATTGCCATATACTAAGAACCTTTAAATAGCGAATATTTAAATAGCGAATAAGTTGCCACATCCAGGTTTATGTGTAGAGTTGAAATGGGGGGGGGGGGTTGTGCATCTCTCAGAGTAGAGCTACTTGGTCATTTGCTCAGTCAGGCCACACAGAGAAATGTCAAATGAACATTTATATAAGTATCTGCTTGGTTCCTACACCTCTGGCTTCTAAGGAGAGGCTGCTGTTTCAAATTAAGGTATTTTCAATGTGCAATATTGCAATCATTACATTGTACAGTACAGACAAGTGAGAAATATATGAGTTACATGTATATTCCATCGCATTGTAAATGACATAAGCTTCAATTTCATACCAAATATAGTTATGTTTGTCTATTCTTTCATTGTTTTTCTTTTAAAGAAATTGCAGAAATAAAATTTAATTAGGTCATGTTATAT
The DNA here is from genome assembly GCA_949317995.1 of Acholoe squamosa. Classification (NCBI taxonomy): domain Eukaryota; kingdom Metazoa; phylum Annelida; class Polychaeta; order Phyllodocida; family Polynoidae; genus Acholoe; species Acholoe squamosa. Next base: position 59,439,320 of record OX439041.1, on the reverse strand, counting down.
CGATATCATGTTTTGACATTGTGGATATCGATGACATCCCTATGTGATACTTTGATGAGCAACTTCTCAGGCCAGAAAAAAAAACCTGTGTTTCCAGTTATATGGCTCTATTAACTAGGGTCGGTAGGTCAGATTCTTTTTTTATTTTGTATATAAATGTAAGGATAGATATGCCATATATTCGAATATAATTATGGTAAACCTATGAAAAACACATGAGATAGGTGAAACAATATATGCATGTTAAGCTGTGGACTTGAGACCCGGGAAGTGTAGGCCAGTTAGCATTCTAGCTACTTTTTGAAATACTCCTAGAAAAGAGGATCTAACAAGGATCCCAATTTACACATAGTCTATTTGGGTGGTGAATTTCAGGAAGGTTCCTAAAGGGTCCCAGTAACAGTCCGGAGACTTAACCAATGAGCCGCAAGGAGGAGGCAATGATTGTACAGTATAGGATAGGTCAGTCCATACAGTCCTATAGTGAGGGCCAACCCCCCTCTACCCCCTCATGAAACTAGGTGACCTTGTGTGTTCAGTATTGGGCCCTATATAGGATAAGGGGGTTTATGGAGCTATCATGTATCTTCCTGAAAGGGATACCAAATGAAATGAAGAGACCATCTAAGCCAAAAAATCCTGCTGAATCCAAAAATGTTGGTCTTTCTTATCAAAATTTGACCAAAAGTACCCGGAAATGATGTTTGATGAGGGAAATACTTTTAAAAATGTACAAAAATTATATTGAAAATGATTGCAAATCTTTAAATATAGAACACATAAATCAGAGGTAATACCTTAATCCACATACCCAAATGTCTGCCTATCTCTCAGTCAGGCAAGTTCTGGGCTTGTGCATTATTCTGCCTATCCCACATACAGCATATCAATTGTGTACCTATCACTCATCCTGCCTATCTCTTCAATCTGAAACATTGTCAGTTCAATCTGGTTATCTCTTAAAAGGCCTAACTTATAATGCTTATCCCTCACCTTACCTTATCTCATTTGTTCCTTCTTTCCTTTAGTCTACCTATCCTCAATCTGCCTATCATTCATTTTACCTATCCCTCATGGTGACTATCCGTCAGACCATCATGTTTAATCTGCGCTGTTTGTCTGCTATATAAGCCTTTATTGTTAACGGTACATTCCTTACCATGTCTACTATTTCAATTTTACCTATCCCTGATAATGCCTATCATGTAGCCTACCTATCCCTCATTGTGCCTATCCCCCAACTCTGCACATCCCTCATATTTGACTTGCATATCTGTCCATAGGATGCATTTTGTTTTTGTTTTTTTTTACGTTTGCTCATCTTACAAGGTACTCTGTGCCTATTCCTTAAATTGCTAATTGCTCATACTGCCTATCCCTCTTGCTACCCATCCTTACCTATCCCCCATGCACTCTATACAGCTCTCTTACCCATCTCACCTCTCTTACCTACCTATGTCACAACCAACCTTCATTATGATGACCATTTCTTAGTCACCCTATCACCTAACATACTGGTTACAGTCCACCTTATTCACACATCTACCTATCATTCATGCTGCATATCTTTCAGTTTACCTATATAATGATATGAATGGAGGATAGGCATAATGGGGGATAGGTATATTTCACAAGGCATAGACCTGGAGACAGGTGGAAGAAATTGAACACAAGCTGAGATATGTATAGAGAGAGTGAGTTAGATTGACTGAGCTGAAATGGTAAGAAAACCATATGGAGAGCATGAGGGATAGGTATTCAAAAGGATTGGTAGCAAGGGGGATAGGTAGCATGTGCAATATCTAGTTTGAGGGATAGGAACAGAGAGTACCTTGTAAGATGAGCAAATGTAAAACAAGAAAACATGGGTGGTAGCGACAGATGGGCAAGTCAAATATGAGGGATATGCAGAGTTGGGGGATAGGTATAATGAAGGATAGGTAGGCTTTATGATAGGCATTGTTAAGGATAGGTAGGATCAAAATGATAGACATGATAAGCAATGTAACTGTTAACCATTAGGGCCTAAATAAACAGATGAACAATACAGTTTAAACATGGTGGTCTTAGGGATAGTCACATGAGGGATAGGTAAAATGAATGATAGGAAGACTGAGGATAGGTATACTATGGGAAACTTGGACCAGAGAAGATTAGCTAAAGTAAGGAGTAAGCTTTAGTATCTAGGTCTTTTGGGAGATAGCCTTACTTCAAGATGCTTTAGATTTAAGAGATAGGCAGTATGAGTGATAGGTAGACTAAGGGATAGGCAGTATGTGAGATAGGCAGAGTAATACACAGTTAGAATACTTGTCAAATTGGGAGATAGGCAGACATTTGGAAATGTGCATTGAGGTACTAACTCTGGTTTACGTGTGTCTATAAAGACTTCTCATTATTTTGAATATTATTTTTGTACATCTTTAAAATAATTTCTTCATCAAACCTCATTTCCAGGTACTTTTAGTCAATTTCTGAGAATCATGATAAAAAATTTGGATTCATCAGGATTTTCTGGTCCAGGTGGTTTCTTCTTCCCCTTTAGTATCACTCTGATAAAGGAATACCACAGCTCCATAAACCACCTAATCCTCTACAGAAATCAACAATGAAGACACAGGGGCACCTAGTTTCATGGGGGGGGGGGTAGAGGGGGGTGGCCTGTCACACTCTACCCATAGACTATGCTCTCAGTGACCTCTCCTATAGTATAAGCTTCTTGGAGGAGGGGAGGGGGCTCTGAATGACGAGATAATGAACAGAGGGTCATCTATAGTACTTTACATATCCTTTTATTAAATTCGGCAGGCGACATTCGGTCTATTAGTAACAAGGACGGTGGGGAAAGAAAAGAAAGTTATAGATAACGTTGTCACTTGAAATCAGTGGCGGGCATGAAGGCTTCCATTTACACCTTAGCCTTGTTCCAACAACCTTGCTCCTGATATAGACTAAAGTTTGGTTCCTAAAATTATCAGAAAGATAAGTTGCTCACATACCTATAGGGTCAAGATAAACAAGGCTATATATATAGAAAAGAAGAACGAGAAATCAGCCTAGATTACCTCACGTTCATTCTTTAAGACAGCCTGTGGTGCTTCATTCACTAAGCATGCTAACATGTAGAACGTTCAGCTACTATGAGATACAGGTGCCTCTCCCACTCTCTTCCTCAGGCAGCATGATTATTATTAGTTTATTCTCATGGAATCGTCCCGATGGGATGTTTTTCCTTACACTCTAAATTATGAGAAGGTCTACATTAAATTTTGGTGTTGATGTATTGAAAGTATATGGAACTAAACGTTATTACCCTGATTACTTTGGGGAGATTACTATAGAGATTAACCAATTAACCATAAAAGCAACCTTAATTCTATATTGAGAACAAGTATATTCAACATAACAGATCCTTTTATACAGCATTTTTGCTTTTAGACGCATAGGGACCCAGGTAGGAGAGACAAGGAGGAGGGACAGAAAAGTGTGATTGCCAATATGACAAAAATACATAGACATACAGCGGGAGGCTGTCAGAACTGTAATGTTCTGACCAATCAATATCAGACAAATATTCAATGAAATCTTCACGGACATATTGTTTATACGACCTGCCAGTGAATACACCAATTGATTTACATTCCCTGTTTTTCCTACAGGCATACACAGCAAAATGGTCTGCTGGCATGCAGTTATTAAAGTACCCCACTACTGCTTATGATATCACAGTCAGTGATAATATGATCCAGGCAGGACTCATTTGGTCGGGTTATATCATCATATAGGCGCTTAATACTATGCTCCCTGCATTTTATCAAAGAGCTCTTTTGAGGCATGACTGTTTCTGTTTCGAGTGTTTATGTTGAAGTCCCCTAATAACCATAACTCAAATTTTAACCGGTCAATCTTATCTAGTAACAAGCCTAACTTAGTAATAAATTCGTCAATGTCACAATTAGGGGGCCTGTAGATGTTTATGAAAAACTGTTGCCTTGTAGGTGGGCTTATTAAATTCAATGATTTGTGCTTCTACCGGGTATATCTTTATCCATTAGATTTAGATCTTGTCGGCTGATACAGTAGGGACTATGTGAGTTGCTCACGTGGGTGAGCAGTCCACCACCTGTGGTATTACTGTGGTCATTTCTAAAATTACTTTTACCTCCCCAGTGTACAAGGCTATTATCAGAGTCCTGAAGTATCCATGACTCACAAATAAAATGAAAATCACAATCTAGACTTAATTTGATTTCTAGAAGCGTTTTCCTATAGGGAGGGGAAGTCATGTCACATGTGGGCGGATTCTGAGCTCAGCATATTATCGCCCGCAAGCTTGAAGGATAGGGGAAAATGTTAGGCCTGGCATAACTTTTTTAAGAATGAGAGTTGAGCCTTAAAATTTCATTTATGGTGGGCCTTCTAGTCAATTCAAATATTGGTTATTTTAGTTCCAAATCAGAAATTTTTTTACGACATAGTTTATCGCGAGACTTAGGCTCCCTATTTAGGCTGCATGCATTACAGGTTATATAAACCATTCCCTTGAGGCTATTAATAAAACGCTGATTATTAACAAGGTTGAGTCTCCTTACAGCATCTAGTTCAGCCATATCCTAATCTGGCTCTATAGGAAGGGGGAGGGGATGGACAAATAGGAAGGGCCTGATGCGTACTATATGGTGAGCAGTGGGAACAGCGAAGTGCCTCTATATAAAAAATGGAAACAACCACTCGAGAAAGATAATGTCTGTAGCAAATGCCTCTTTACCCAGCAGATATCTTTTACTTTTCAGATTGGCATAGAAATCAGTCATGCTAGCAATCAAAATATTTAGTATTAATAAGAGATTCACTTTAACTACAAACATGACATACATCAAGTTGGAAATGACATTGTCAGAAAATGGACCACTGTACAAGGCTGAAAAATCAGTGAGCCCAAGTCCAAGCTTGAAGAAGTTAAGCACAATTCCGTTTAAGTCTGGAAGTGGTATTGTCTTCATAGGTGCAAAGATGACGGCTGCGGAAAAGCTGAAGGCAATGAGGACAAGAATAAGAAGAGCTAAGAAATGGATAATATCTCCAAATAGCATGCATTCAATCATAAAACTGAAGAAAGCAGAGTTATAAAAAATTCCCATGAAAAAGAGACAATGCATCCATCCAGTCATCATTGCAAGAGCCAGAAATACAGTATCATATTCATAATGAAATGCTTTAGTTGTCATGTAGAAAGTGTACAAAATAACAAAACACATCAAATCAAAGTTCTGCATTGGGGTTAGAGCCCATGTTAAATCCCAAATGGACAATAGCTTTCTACAGCGTTTTGTGATATCAAAAGCAGCACGAAACAATGTCAGAGAGTATAGAGCATACAGACCAGCAAGGGCCATTATTACTATATCAGCCATATGGATATGAAATCGAGATGGATTTTCTTCAAAGCAGTAGAATGTGCTGTCCGTTTCATTTGTGCAAAGCTGCTTAATAGGGTTTAGATCAGATAGAACATGGGTTGTTAAAACAATGCTAATTGCTATCATGCAAACTAGATGAAATCCTCCCCAAGCAGCAAGAATACTACGATATCTTTCCCACTTGATTGTAGCAAGTGTTGATATGGGAGTGATAACAAGAGTCTCTAGTCCTTTACAACATTTGGTCATTACAATCAGTTTCAGAAACGAGGCCTTGTCCCTTAACCTCAAGCTCTGTGTCAGATATGGATCCAGCTCTGATATATCATACTGGCATTTCGACTTGCAACCCATTTGGTAAAGTGGAAACCGATACACGCCCACAGTGTTAAAGATGTAACGTGTGATATATATCACATATGGCCCAGGGTCTACTACCCCCCCCCCCAATATAAAAATTGGGCGTTGTGCATTGAAGCACAGAAGGCTCAGGGTGGGTACCATAAAACCCTCTATCAACCCTGTAGGGTCACGGGAATCAGCACTTGCAAAATATTGACTAATTACTTACAAATAGAGACTATTATCTATACATGTACTGACACCAGTCTGGCATAATCTTCTCTTACTAAACCCCTTGGACCGCTGGCCCCCTGGTGTGCTGGCCCCCCCCCGGACACCTGGCCCCCTTGACACTTGGCCTCCAGACACTTGGCCCCCAGACACCTGGCCCCTGGAGACCTAGCCCCTGGACACCTGGCCCCCTGGAAACCTGGCCCCCTGGACACCTAGCCCCCACAGAAAACTTTATCCTTAGCATGCTTAGTTTATCGCTCAGTCCCCAATGTGTTATGTGTATAGCTTGGACACTGTAAACATTGCCTGCTGAAAAAAAGTGTCTCACTTGGTGATTACCCATAGGACTCCATGTGCTAATTTCATCGCCAAAATCTATCTGACCCATAGACCCAATGGTTAAAGAACTTGTAGTCAGTATAGCTCCCAAAAACATGACATAAGTACAGCAGCTTTTTTCGTAGAGAAAGACATCACTCACCATAAAGGACAAAATGTTGTCTGATAGATGAGATTTGAAACTTTCCATTGGCTTTTGAAAAATGTCATTTCTCTCAGGAAACTCAACTTCTTTGTATGGTCAGCCCATTTTTGGTATTGATATACGTAGGTCATACATATTCTCAGCAGTCTGTGGGCTTCTCCTTCCCAAGAATACAATGGCATGAAAGGCATTGTATCCATATGTGTCTTGCTCAATCATCTCTGCACCAGCATCTAATTATAAGGATTCTCACCATTCCTTCATCTCTATCTACAATGGCAAGGTTGAGGGGTAATTCAGCAGCTGCCATGTGGCACTCTGCTATTGCCGCAGGACATTTCAAGTGGATATAACCATACTTTTCCTATGGTGAAAGCTTTTTCAGCTGTTCCAGAACCAGGTCATGCTGATTATTCATGAGGCATAAGTGAAGCAGTGTAAGGTCATAAGTTGTAGAGACTTCTTGAAATGTCAAGATACAAGCTGTAACAATTCATACATCTCAGAAAAGACATTGCCAAATTATTGTGGCCAAGGAGCAGAGCTTTGGAGATTGCCTGGATGATCAAGACACCTATTTTCTTTGCATATAAAGGCTGTAATTGCACCCACACCTCTAGTCGCTTCCCATAGATTCTGGTCATGATCTCCATCACTTCCCTTTGAATCACCTCCTTATTCTCCTCCTCTGGTAATCCTACAGTATTTAGAATGACCTCACTAATTTTGACTTTATATTCCACAGCATCCTCCTCAGTTTCCAGATCCCCTGAGTGAGTGAGTAATAGGTGTTTAACGCCATTTCGACAGCTAAGGTCATATTCATGGCGAGAACTGCATTACCCATTTTCACAGAGGAATGTGTCAGTGCCCGCGCATATGTGCACCACACCAGATCCCCTGATTTCCAAAATTTGGTATAATCTTCCCAGACAACATTTCCAGATTTCACCATTACAAGTTTCATCTTTTCTCTTTGTTCTTTATGAAAAAGATGACATAATATCTTGCATCCTGTAAAACTAATCAATATTATAAAGAGGAGAGGAAGTTGTATTATTATAGATATGACGTCTTTGACCAAATGTATGATGGCAGCACATTTGTCCGCCTTGTGCATGCTTCTGAGCAATAGTTGTGAGTTGTTCTCATTTTTCATGCCAAGCATGTGACAAACAATGGTATTTTGTGAATGATCATTCTTCTCAAAGGTTCCTTTACTCAGGATATCGGCTTGCTTGGAAGGTTCTTCAATAACAATAGGGTAGTGTGCCATCGTGTAGATTGTCCCTGAAATTTGACAAATAATTGGCATTAGAATTCACTTGGAGTATATCAATCACAGATTTTAAGACTATTATAATTTCAAAACCTATTTTTGTTTACTGTAAATGTTGTTCAATGCCATTTTGACTTCTAACGTCATATTCATGGCGAAATGCCTAGATTAGATATGTACAAGCAGGGATATAAAGGTATCCTCCTGTCTCTGGTACAAGTGATGGAAGATGTTAGTATACGTGCACCAGCCAGGCTCTCAGAGGGGACAGAAAAGATGACATTTAGACCATTGAAAGATGGGCCATGAAGCCTTACATAAGATAATGTGGCTATGAGCACACCTGATTATTATTGATAGCCATGTAACTAGCCTGTGATACAGATATCGAGGTGATATCAAAATATTGGAATGTATTATAATAGCCCAGCAGGCATGAGGGTTTATGGACAGTCTTTCTTGTGCATCTACCTCAGTCAAAGTTTTGACCCTGCTGCTCCTTTACTCAGATGTGCAGTGAGGAATCTTCTATGTTCAGCACCATACCATTAATCTGTCATTGTGATATGTACAGAGAATTTGATAGACAAGCGTTCGTATGAGGCAGTCCCGGCACAACATTGACCATCACCTAACCATCAGAGACTCATACCGCGACAAGACATTATTGCTTCTCCAATATTTGCCATTCTCACTCTTAAGGGAGCTTTCATGATTTTTGGTCGGGAAAAGAAAACAGGTACAACCCCACTATTTTCGGATAATGTCCTATATAATGTGTGGTCCCTACAGATCCCAAAGCATTAGTCGCTACCTTTATTTGCCGAGATATGGCGTGCTTCAGAAATGGCATTCCAGCTCGAAATGCCCACCCCACTTCCAAAAATAATGAAGCGTAACTATAATAAACCAAACCAACCCACTCGTCCATGTTCATTATTAACGTATGCTACATGAGTGGCAGTTTTTGTTTTGGATCTTTTCAACCAATTTTGTCCAGAAACGTGTGTGGATAAAATTACATCAATCTTGATTATACATATCCCTTTTTTTGTCAATATTACATGTACTCTGATTATTCTGGAGGTTTAAATGAGTGCCGTGTGCGGTCGCACTGCCACTTCATTGATTTGCAATTTCTTTTATTTATCCGGGACAGAACTGTGTATAGATTTCTTTTTGGCAATCACTCAGAAGAAAAGTCAGAGATCAAGTTTTTTTTTGCAATTTCTTTTAATTATCCCGGACAGAACTGTGTATAGATTTCTTCTTGGCAATCACTCAGAAGGAAAGTCAGAGATCAAGTTTGATAGATGAATGGGGATTGCACAGTTAGACCTGTATACTCAACCTATTGCTTTCTTTCTTGATTATATTATAGGATATATGTGGCACTCAAATGAACCATTGAGTCAATCCTAGTCATTTCTATTATTCCATTCTGAAAAGCAGAGGTGTCAGTTGGGTGTTGGTCCAACCTCTGACAATTTTAGGGCCCTTTAACACTTCACCATTTAAGTGGGAGGATTTGAATTTCTCAACATATAAAACTGCACTAAAGTCTAAATTTGAGGAGCCTCTGAACCTCTAAAAATAGATGAACCTCTGAGGTTCTGACATCTCTGTGACTATATACTTTTCAAGTATTCTTGGTTGTGACTGACTCCAGACCATCCCTTATAAATGTAGTGCTTGATCATTGAATAAGACTATAGATTAGATTTGTTGGACATATCCTTACACAAAAGCACATACGATATGGTGCTTATATGTTCACTAAATAATTACCAGTAAAGGCGGTAATGAAATTCTGATTTTGTCATATCGAAGTTTATTCATTGTCACATCACGATTATGAAATACATCGGTCAATTATGAAATAATGAAAAGAAAGGTAGATTTCCTTGGAATATTATGCCAGTGCTCCGATGTGGGCAGTAGACCATAAATAATACATGCAACACAGAAATACAACACTTGGAGAAAATTGACCCTCAGTCAAGATCACATGAATTAGACTAGTTCTTAAGGCAACGTTGGACAGAATATTGTTATCAACATATCTCTTAGGATTAGGCTGATGTTGATGGAGGATCTGTTTACCAACGATACAATCAAAGAATCCGCTTTAATATCATATCTAATGCTGTATAGGCAACGTCCTTTTGGAAATGGCGAAAAACTAGTCAACATCCTTTGTAGAGATATCTGTAATTATCATGATTAAACATGTTTGTGACCCATTTACAGGCCAATTTTCTCTATAATCAATAATAATATTCATCACTTTGTAAAGTATACAATCAGAGACATTGTACTTATACCTGATACAATCCTTGAAAGGATCTAGGTAGAAAAACGCGTAAATGCTTACATTAAATCAGATATCACTTTCACAACAACCCCTCTTTGTGCGTCAATATTCCTGCTTTCAGAATCTAGGAATGTGTAAAAATAAACAGCGTTACCGGTATAGCTAAGCACTCAGGAAATAAGCGTTATTTTCTATTGTTCTTTTATTCAATCACGCGAAAATCGGTTGTCATAAAACATAAACTCTCCTATTTTACAACATTTTTAGAGATCACCTTCTTCGAATACAGAACAATAAACATAAATTAAGTGTAATTATGCACCTTTAGATTATGACGGATAACATCATAAATAATTCAACAGAACAACACAGGAATGGCTACTAGGACTCACTATATGTACAAATAGAGCAGTGTAAGAACAAAATATGACATGTAGATCTTTCTACAACACAATCTACATTATTAACATAACGGGATATGAACCTGTAATCAGCCAATACATTAGAAATCAGCCTTTTATACAACCTATATTGGGAATTGTTTTGCTTCAGTTTGCATCCATTGTAAAGATGCTCCTAGAGGAGATGGCAGTGTTATTGTGTAGACAGTAGAGCATAATCTTTATCTCAAGTTGAATACAAGAGCCCCATAGGTTTAACCAAGAACCTCTGTATCACATACCACAGTGTGATAACCCTTCCCCGTATCACACTGCTAGGGAAAACATCAAAAATGGTCAAATAACTGATGATTAAATAATTTCCAATGCCAAATAAATGGAATTTTGAACATATCTGACTAAAATAAGTTGAGATATATACAAAGGCGCACTCAAATTGGTCAGCACTGAGGATTATCACACTCTGCTTCGCCTCGTGTGATAACCGTCAGTACTGACCAATTCTTGTGCATCTTTGTCTATGTATTAGTCGATTATGATATGGATTACCAGTGAAATTCGGATATTGTATTTCATTATTCAATACGCAAAACAGTACATCAGATACTTTCAAATTTGCTGAACTTAGTTATTTTCATTTCCTATGATCCTCATTGGTAATAGGAGATAATTTGGTACGTGTATATATCTGATAGTGTGGAAGGCGTATATATATATATATATATATATATATATATATATATATATATATATATATATATATATATATATACATCTCTTCCAAAAATTATGTCTTTTAAACATTCGCTGACCCCTATACATGTATATATAGAGGAAAGTTTTGTCTCTTTTTTCACCATTTAATACCCTTAACATTGTTGACCCTCAATAAGCGTTCAAGCTTGGGTTGAGCCAAAATCAAAACATCATCCGCAACAACAGAGAGGCTCATACCCTGAGACCCATGAACCATTGAATCCCTGACATTGGGCCGTTGGTCCACGATATAAACTGTCTTCTCTTTGTGAATTTGGAGGCAATGAGTTTTCACCTTGTCCCGGACAAAGCCTGAAACCTCACAATAACCACATTTAAATGGTCTCACATATGCTGATGTGCCTCTTGCATCCAGATCCTCATTTGATTCTGGGACACTTGAATTTGGGGTATGGCTATGGGTTGATTTTAAAACTTTTTTGACATCAGCTGAACTAGCTATTGGTTCTTCGGGTGAAAGCTTTGGCATTTTATCAGCCTCTGCGTGCATCCTTTGGTGTTCGACTAACTCCAAGGTATTGTTCGTCTTGAAGGTACAAAGAAAACAACAGAATACACTTGGGACGTTGTTAGCGGATGGTCGGAGTCTTTTGCTACATGCCGGGCCCGGTTTAGAGTAGGATGAGTTGGACTTGGTTGAAGAGATAGAAACTTTGTCCCTTGAAGACTGGGGAGGAGGACTGGATTTTGAAACAAAGTCTGCATCAGTTTCCAAACGTAGCATTTTGATTGGCACACCAGGATGCTTGTGTCGGATATGACGCCTCATTTCATATCTGAAATGTAAAATAACAGAAATGGTCTTAACAGAGGAGCCTAGATGATATGTTTTCTTGGCTGGTTAAAACATTCTCCTACATAAACTAATGTAGTCATAACAAAATAGGCGACATTAAACAGACCAAAGCTTTTTACTTCGTAGGGTAAAAGTCTTATACAGAGATGAATATCTACTTTAGGATAAAACTTTTATTAGTGAATTATTATAGTGAATCTATAACCTCTTACTACAAACTCAAAAAAAAAAAATACTCACGACAACTGATGTTTCATATCACAGAGACCACATTTCCACCGCAGTTGGAAATGTTTAGCAAGATGAGTGCGGGCCTTTTCGCGATGGGGAGAACTCAGATTACAGAACTGACACTGATATTCGCCCGCTGCATTCATTGCCAAGTGCTCCTCAGTTAGCACTACCCCATCCAGAACAGCAAATGGTTCTGCAATAATAATGTTGATTTCCTCCTGAGATTTAGGTAGCAACGATTACGAATTCAAGATGATTTCAAAAATGATCACTTGGCTAAAATGGTAAAAATATAAGGAATGTGCTTTAAGATAGAGCGGTTCTGTTGGAGGGCCCATAGGCATAGAATCAAATAATATCGGATAAGATAACCATATGATTTTAGAGCAGCATTTCTTTGGAATTAACTTATGAATTCTAGATCCTATAAGGCTTGCAATTAACAGCAAGGTTTTAGGTGCTTTATTAGTTAGAATTTCTTTTGAAAATACAAGATTATCCTACCTTGATTGCCCCCATTTTCTTCCTTTATCTTCCTTTTAGGTGAGGGAGTTGGTGCAACTGCGGCTGGTTCAGGTTCAGTGTCACTACCAGAGTCACCCTCAGACTTCAGGTCATGAAGCTCAGCTTCCAGCTGGGCAAGAAGCCCACCTTCAGCCTTGGCATCAACAGAGAGCCCAACCAAAGTCCTTGCCGGTGAGGAATGAGTTGGCGCCCGAGAGAGATCTGGCTGGACTACTGGCATTGGCACTGTCTTTGTTTTCACCTTCGAAGTGACCACCTGATTGTCAGAAAGAGAAATGATTTTGTAGGGCTTTCTCTTGTGCAAACGGTTCATGTGTCGATGAAGCTCGGCCTTGAAGACGGCACAGTAGCTGCAATATCCACATTGGAACCGCTTGGGCCCATGCCGCAGGATATGCTTTTTGAAGCATGTTTTGTCAGGGCTCTGGAAGGTGCAGTGCTTACATCTATAGATATGGCGATCACTGGCATATTGCTCCTCTTGTGCTTCCAACTGCTCTGCAGATGTGACAACCGTATTGTCGGATGGCATAGCCATCATCATTCCAGCTTCGTATACATTCTGGCCATGACTTGGTCCAGGCTGACTACTATATGGATATGAACCAAATGTCTCATTACCCAAACTCTTTTCGCTACTCTCTCCTGAATCCTGCTTTGCTACCGTTGCACTTGGAGTAGACCTTTCAGATGAGCCCGAGCTCATCTTTGATTGCTCTACAAGAGCCTGAATCTTTGACATCCTCTCAGGGTTCTGTTTGAGTACCATCTTGAATGGCTCGTTGGGATGGGATTGGAAGCAATGTCTCTTGACACCAAATAAGGTAACATCCTTGTACTCACAGTGTGGGCAAGACCAAGGGCGGTAGTCCAGTTCCCACATGATGTGGCGCAGTAAACTTGAGCGACTTGGGCGGCGGAAGCCACATAACACACAAAGATACTCTTCTGGCCGCCTGGCCCCTACCTCACCTCCTCTGCTCTCATCCATAGGTGATTGTTCTTCCTTCTCTTCTGATGCCTGCTTTTCTAGTTTAATCTTCTTCAGAGGCACATGATCGTCACCACCGGTTCTTCGAGCATTCACCTTCTTATTCACAACACTGCTGTGTGAATGTCCCTGCTGCATCCACATAGGCTTCCCTTGATTATCATTCGCATTACCACGTCTAACCTTCATGGTGAAATGATCAGTCAAGGAAGCCTCGACCGTTGCGTCAGTGCGATATTTGACAATAGGAGGCAGCTTCCGGTGCATGCTGATCATGTGCTTCTTGACTTGGTGGGACCTGACTCCATTGAAGGAGCAGTAGGAGCACCTGAATGGTCTGTAGTTGATGTGACTCATAACATGGTGCCTCATCAGTGTGCTTGTCAGTGTAGTATACTGACAGTGGTTACACAGGAGCCAGACTGTCCCACCAACTACATCAGAACGAGGTTTGATCATCTTCGGAGGTGGCCGCCCCTCGACTGTCACTTCCTCCGGTGTAGGTTGTGTTGGCACACGCATCTGAAGAGTTATATCTTCAACCAAGTTCCCAGTGTTTTCCCTATACCCTCGACTACAACGGGCACTCAGTCTTTTCTTTGATATATTGGCAAATCCAATCTTTTCTTGTTTTGGTCGATAGAATGGAAAGGCAACAGTAAGGCCTGTACTCAGCGGTTTGCGTTGACCTACAAACTGTGATTTCTTTCGGACTATTTCATCAAATGTGCTCAGGGGATTTCCAAAGGGCACTCCTTCCTTGATGGGCTGGTACTTTGGAGGTACATCAGGATGCTTGTGAGTGAGATGATACCTCATTTTTTGTTTGGCTTTGACATAGACGCCACAATAGGAACACTTAAACCCTGTGTAATCCTGGTGTGTTGATGCCATATGGTGATCAAGATTGTTTAGGCCAGGTAACATTATAGAACACTGCGGACAACGGACAGTGCATTTCTCAGACTTCTCTCTCTGGTGCAGCATTCCAGAATCATTTATGTACTTGACAGCCCTCATTGCCCCTTCATATTCAGATAAATCAACCTTCACTGGGTATACCTTTTCCTGTACCAGGGCATGTTCTCTGAACGCAGGGAACACTACTACCTCTTTGTAAGGATGCTCCTTCACAATGTGGTCCACAACTCTCTTCCGAGCATCTTCACCAAAACTGCAGTAATTGCAGATGTATGGATGAAGGTTAAGATGTTTTAGAGCAAAGTGATATTGTGCTTTTATCTTCTGTACATATCCTCTGCCACAAGAACTGCATTTGTAGAGGGTGTAGTCCCTTTTCTTCTTTTTAACAGGTCGTGCTGGAGAAGGTGAATTCTCATATGAGAATGGGTATGGCTTTGTTATGGTTGGGATGCGAAGTGTCGAAGTCGGTTTTTGTGCTAGGATAAGTGAGCGTCTCATTGGTGGTGGAGTTGCTCTGTAGCTCAAATCTAGTGGTTGTTCAGCAGACCCTGGTGTTCCCCTTGCTGCTGGTGTCCTATTTGTGGAGGCTGAAGAATGATCTGAATGAGGTGAAGATGTACCACCAGCAGGACTAGAATGCCTTGAGGATGAACTCCTTTGTCGCCCACCAACAGTGGCTCCAGGAGGTTTGGGTGTTCTTGGCTTGACATTTGAAGGATATCTTCTCTCAATTACAGATGCATTCTCACCAAGTCCAATGAACACATCATCTCCTTGTTCAATAATTGAGAGTGCAGAGTGAATATCTTCTCGGGTCTCGTCAGGGCTTACTGTTAGGGTAGGGTGACAGTCAGAATAATGCTCCTCAAGTTTTCCCCTTTTGGGGCTTCCAAAGCAACAGTACTGACAGCTATATGAGTGGATCTTGAGATGTACAGTCAACACATGGTGCTTAACATCTGCAAGGTTCCACTTGCTGATATAGCTGCATTCTGTACATTTGTAAGTTTTGACGTACTGCTTTGGGTATTTCTGTCTTCTAGAGATTTTAACTGATGAGTGGCCTGTTGACTCTGAGTAATCATCTGGCTCCTTCTTGATCTGAATAGACCCAAAGTGCTGATTGTGCCCATCAGGTGTGCTATAACCACTTGGCTGATCATTATCTGAAAGTCCTTCATTTCCAGCTTCAGGCTCTGGGCTACTATATTCACGTGGTTCCTCTTTTATGTTCACATTCAGCATTCCTGGTAAGCCATCTTCAGTTTGCTCAGTTGAGATATTTGATTGTTCTTTCGTAATTTCACCATCAGTAGGCGCTGGCAATTCATCAGGGATTTTCCGTCGGATTATTTTCCTTTCAAGGTCTGGATGATTCTTATCTGTGTGTTTGAGAATCTTATTTGCTTCGACTGCTGAAAATGCACAATGCTTACATTTGTAAGGATAATAGCGTAAGTGAACTGCGAGTACATGTCTCTTGAGCGCAGCTGTTCCCTTCTGCTCATATCCACAGGCATTGCACATTTGAACATTATTTCCACACTTGATCATGAAGGTTGATATCCAGTCATCATATGCCTGCTCTCTACACTCATCATCAAGAGTACTCTCATCTTCTATAAGGTCAGCCGTGACTGTCCTGGAGCCAGCTTCAGGTGAAGTCATTGCTTCTTGTGAACTGCTTTCTTCAACATTTGTCAGTTTCACTGGAAGGCCACCATGATTGATTTTACAGTGCTGCTGGATTTTGACAGCAGCAACTGATTGATAGGCACAATAGCCACACCTAAACGGACAATGATCCTTATGTCTGAAATTGATAGAAGGAATATATTAAGCGCTAACACAGTAATGATTTAAAACATAATAGACATTTTGATTTTAAATGGTACCTGGTATATTGCATAGTGACAAGCACAAGAAATTACATATACCATTTCCTATGAAGGGCAACCATTAAGGAATTCGGAACAGCTCAGCTTGTCATTGCTAATAGGTCTTAGTGTTACTGGAGAGTCTCGATCATTACCTTGTACAGAAGTGGTGGTAAATTTTTGCTGGGTCCTTATCCATGAAGACACAGATCTTGCATCGATACAGACTCTTCCCCTCTACTTTACTACAGAAGAGTGATTGGCAGCGCTCCTCAATCTCCCTGTCGACTGTGCTGTCCACCCCAGAATTTGCCTTCAAAGAAAGGGTAGGGTTGGGGTTAGTGAAATTGTGATAATTAGTAGCGAATATGGAAGTCATTATTTTCATAAAGCGATTTACAGGTTTAATTCTCATCTCCTGACCTATGGTATATTGTATGAACAAAACTACCTCCATTAAGTTATGCTTTTACAAACCAGATTTGTACAGAAAAATATTGTCTGTGTCTCCTACCTTAACTATTCTATGCGACTACAGTTTGGAAATGCTGTGCATTTAGACATGGGGTCATTGCAGTTTTGGGGGATCGCAGACATGTCTGCCCCCACCTCAATACTTTTTATTTCCTTAAGAAAATGGGGTTGGGGGAAATCCACACTTATATAGTGCAACGAAACATCCAGTTAGAGTAATATAGAAAATGCACTCAGTTGATGCAAGAAGTCTATTTGCATAATGCCTATGCCTGAAATTATTCAAACAGGAATTTCTATGACCACTACAGTAAGCAAAGTCCCTTACCACTGATTTCTTCACTCCCTGTGAACCTCCTATTCTCTCAGTATTCTGGAATATGAATTCCATTGCTTTCCCAATGCTTGTTTTTTAAAAGCGAATTATCATTGTGGGGCTCAGTTATTTGATTGTCTAACACACTAATAACCTGACTAACATAAACCCTGGAGAGTCATAACCCACTTGGCATAAATATATTGGTTTCCCTATTGGTTATTTGGTTGGAAATTGGTTGAAAAACGTTTAAAAACGTTTTTTGCCAAGTGGGAATCTATGGTGTTGCCCTACAATTGTCTCTTGGTCTTTAGTGAGAAAGTAAATGATTAAAAAAACAATCCCACCCATAGAATGCTAATAATTTCTCGTGGGAAAAAATGATTAGAAACAGTTTACACCAATATAGTATTAAGAGTCTAGAACACCTACCGTAATGTGTCTGGTGACGTGTCCTCCTTCTCTAACTATCATGTCTGTGCTGCCATCACTTCCTATTACAGCAGCTATGGTAAACCCAGGTGTACTATCCTCTCCATCAGTATCAACCTCAGTCATACCCATATTACCAGCGTGGGTGTGTGTCCTCAAATGCTGAACAAGATTATATTGCAGCTTAGTTGTATAGTCACAATGAGGACAGGTCTGTGCAGTCTTGAATACCCTCTGTTTGTTATCATCAGAAATATTGCCAAGCGCCTTTGATACTATATTCATAGAATCTCGAGCATACTGTTCTTCATCTTTCATTTTGGGTTGACCGATTATGATTTTCTTCACTGGTAGATCAGGATGGTGTTTGTTAATATGTCTTGTAACTACACCTTCAAGTTCAGAGGTGTATGGGCAGTATGAACACTTGAAGCCATTTGTAATACCAGCTTGCTTTTTGTGAAAGATCAGATGACGCCGCATGCATTTCCTTAGGTCGGTGGAGTAGGGACAAATTGGGCACTGAATTGCTTGCTTGCTTGGTTTTCTCTCATCATCTTGTAGTTGCAAAAGTGAATCCTCAATTAGTCCAAGGGTTTCACCACTGACATTGATGTCTATTTCCTCCTGTGCATATTGGTGACCAGTACCTGAATATGCCTGTGCATATTCTTCATAGTCTTCATCTTCCTCTTCATTGTCCAAAGAAGCAGATGCTGTCTGACCTTCATGGATCTTCCAATGTTCAACCAATACAGCTTTCTCATTGGTACTATAATCACAGAAATCACAATGGTATCTTGAAATGCCTGCAAGCTTCTCTTGAGCTTCTTCTTTATCTTCACCAATTTCATCACCTGCTGATGGTGTAGCTTTAAGTGTAGAAAACTCCATTGTCTGCACCTCCAGTATGATTTCATTATGTCTCTGTTTGCAATGATCAATTGTTTTTCTTTTAGAAGTTGATTTCCACTTGCATGTTTTGCAGCAATACATGACTATTTCCTGGTTACCTGCTGTATTGTGCCTTTGCATATGTCTTACCCAGGAGCCACACTTATAGCAGCTGTAATTACAATGTGGGCATTGGAACCTATCAGAGCCCAATTCTCTATCCTCTTCAGCTTCAGTGGCTACCCCTTGGAATATGGACTTTGCTTCAGGGGGATATTTCACCGTTTCTTTTAACTGTGTAACTTGTTTAGCTTCTTCCCTTTCTTCTACAATCTGGAGACTTGCAATAGAATACATCTCCTTCAGGTATTTCTGGACAACATCACGGCTGTGGAAACTTTCAAAATGTTCTAAGAGATCAATCTCTGTCTTCAATACCGATGAGCACTCAAAACACTGAAGGTCATCTAGAACAAGTCTTGTAACTTCTGATTTCAACTCCTGGTCTTCATGAACATCCTCGTGGTGATCTTCAACCATGTCCAACTGATTACTAGAGAAGGGGCAGCTACTACAGTTGTAAAGTCTAATCCGTGACTTCTCTGAATGACCCTGCACATGGACCTTCAGGTGCAAGACAATGTCTGTGCTATAAGGACAATGAGGACACCACAGCATCTTTGTTTTATCCTGACTGTACTGATGTATTCTATCATGGATGGCTTTCACCACTCTAAACTCTGTCTTGAAGGTACATTTTTCACAGTCTACAGCTGGACCTTTGCCAAGGCTCTGTAGCACTCCCTGTCTTTTTGGTGGGGGTGCCTCTGGATGCAATACTGGTGGCTCCAAATCGGGGAGTGACTCACTTTCCTCATCAATTCCTTCTGTCATTCCTCCTGGACCATCTGCGTTTCTTGCTTTGCTTTCAGGTTTAACTTGTTGACTTCCATATGATTCATTTGGTTCTTCTTCCCACTGCATTTCCTGGTACTCCTCTGAGTCATTTATCATGGTGATAGAGTTTCTATCTGGACCACTGTAAAGAGCTGCTTTAGGGGGACTTGCTGGTCTTGGCTTTAATAGTGGATACTTTTGACAATAGGTCACATGAGTTTCAAAGTAGTCTTCATCACTGGTGACAAGAGAACAATTGGTACATTTAAATGTTTCCTGTTCAACAGCTAAATCTGGATTTTGAGGTGGTCTATAATTATCAACACACCGATTGATGGTAACAAATACTTTTTCACCATTAGAACTCTGTGTTGCACAAGTCACATGGAGCTGAATGAAGGAGTCAACTGGTTCTGGTCTGTCATTTATCACAGCATGAACCTCTTGCAATATGTCTTTATACTTTGTCCTGCTGATAAATGGCTGCAGTGTAGTAGTATACATGATGCTTTCCTCTATATGCACTGCCAGCTCCTTGTCAAAGGGGAACTCCTTTTGGCAGAAGCTACAGGAGAAGGACACTGCATCAGGATGAACCATGTCATTATGACTAAGAAATTCTTCCTCCCTTTCAAATACAGCTGAACACCCCTTAATACCACAATGGTAGTTTCTGAAGTGGATAAATAGTCTGGACTCTGTATGAGATTTGTCTAGGTGCTGCATCAGGTATTCATCAGTAGCAAATGTCCTCATACAATAAGGACAAGCAAAGTTCCTTGCTTCGGCATGGTGAAGGAGGTTGTGGATTTTGAAGGCTGAACTGTCTCTGGTGCCCCAGAAGTTGCACATGTAAAAGCTGCAGGTATACACGCTGTCTGATTGTAGGCTAGTAGACTGTGTAGGAACCTGTTTTTCCACCTTTCTTGTTTTGTCCCAACAATAGGGTAGGATTCTTGATACTGGTGGGTCTGAAGAGGCAGAGTTGTCATCTGTGAGGGACCGAGAGAACAGGGATTTTGTAACTTAACTATAAGGTCCTCATTCATATCATCAAATCATGAAAAAGGAAATTGAAAATGAGACATCAATTTATGACCATAAAAGGATTTATGATCTATGTGTGTACAAATATCAAATGTTTGAATTATGGCCACTGACATTTATGGTTATTTAGGAGACCTTATAACAGCAGTGAGTCTCATTTATTAAACTAAAGATGTGCATCACTTTGAACCGTAGCCTACCATCTTTGGCTCATGTAATGACACATACCTGTCTCTTCATTTGTTGTCTTTTCAGTTGGAGCTCCATTGTCACTGTTACATGCACCTTCCGCGTAAGCATCAATAGAACTCTCAGGACTGGTATTAGCTTTCTCTGCATAATCTTCTTTGGATCCAATGCTACCACCCGTTGGAGCCTCAGCTTCAAATGTAAATGTAAAGTGAATAAGCATTTGGATAAAAATATATTATTCACTTATTTCAAGACACCAATTTCTTATGTCCTTATTTTTTTTTCACATACAAAAGTATATATTCATGTTACTGATAGGGTAAACGTGATGTGTTAGGTTATGTGCATATTTCATGGATTCTATCTGGAAAGATGCATTCTAAAGCAAAAGCATATCATTTTGAACCAGAAACTCACCCTGTCTATCATCTGTGTTCTTGGGCAATGGGCTGTCTTCACCTTCAGCTGACTTGTCAACACCACCCCTGGTATCAATCTGGAGACTATTGTCCGGCTCAAAATCATCAGCCTGGCTTATAACACTTGATATGACAAACATTTCGGTGGGAATATTCCCAGTACCCTCTTCTAAATGTGCCTGTCCTTGTGCAGCATCTGGAGGTTTACTTTCTGTTTCCTCAGGTGATTTTAGCTCTTTGACATTTCTCCCATCGTCTTCTTTCCCCTGGTCCTTAGGTTGTGATTCTGACTCTTTATCTCTAGTCTTATTCAAGCCCTGAATCATGGCTATTACATCACTGATGTTGCCATCAGATGAATTTGAAACTTTCTTGTCCTGGGTGGATATTGCCTTAGCAGAGCCTTCTACAGATGTTATCTCAAGGTTCCCATGCTTTTGCATACCTGACTGGTTATTTGAGTGGCCACCGTCTGAATTCACCACATCAAGAAGAGAATCATTCGAATCTCCTTCTGAAGATAACTGTCTTTTAACTTTGTTTTCCCCAGCTTGGCTTTGCATTGCCTGACATGATGCCTGCTCCGCTCCTTTCCCTTCTTTCTCTTTTCTTGACTGCCCCCATCCTTCCTCCTTCTCTTTGGCTTCAAGCAAGCCTGACATTATGCCATTGATAACAGGACATGCCATGAAGCGGTTGAATTTTACACTTTCTGGACAATGACCACATGTTTTAGTTGGATGGACTTCATACCAAAGATGCCTCCGAAAGACTTTTGGTCTTGAATGATCGACTGAATATTCACAGCGGTTACATACAAAATGGTTATCCCTATACTGGCAGGTGACTTCTGGCTTCCTTTGTAGAAGTACTTTTGAAGTACCTTTGTAGTATTTGGTCCCTTTATTGCTTTCCTTTGGAGTCGATGAAGTTATCGATCCTATTTCAGCAGCAGATGTTGCTGAAGTTCCAGATTCAGATGGAAACAACCCATAATTGCTTGATGACATCCCTCTCCTCTGAACTCTAGCATCTGGCACATCTAGCTGTGTACTCTCGACAGTTGGTTCAATAACAATGGGTGCTGGTGGCCCATCCGATTCGGCTCCAGGCTCAATAACAATTGGGGGGCTAGGAGTATCTTCATGAACAGGTGGTTCAACTGAAGGAGTAGACTTTGCTGGGTGCAGATGAGGTAGGCTATGTACAGGTGGTGTGGAGCTAGTTGGTGTTGATGGGGTCTTTACACTATCTGAATATGTGAAGGGTCCTTGAAGAGGTGGAGGTTGTCTTGCCACATTTTGGGCTTTCTTTTGTCTTTGAAGAATACCCATTAGCTTTGTCACAAGAGAGCAGGACAAAGGTTTCAATATGGCGTAGGTGTCCTTTGGACAATAAGGGCAATTATGCCCCCCTTGGCCATCAGATGCATGCAAGTGCTTGTAGAGATGCTGGGCAAACTGGATGTAGTTCCTAGAGACCTGGGAACACGACTTGCAAACATACTTCCCTTTACTATATACACACTGTAAACTGGTCTTAAATGTGTCACTCTTTGGCTCGTGTGGTTCAACAGCCTTGTGTTGAACATTCCTTTTCTTTGAAAGCGTTTGACTTTCACCAGTGATTTCAATATCTGAATCATCGTCAGAAAGTTGTATTGGACTAGCCGGTAAGTGGCTGTCAGTTGGTTCCTGGTTGTCTGACTCCTTTTGTTCTTGCTTTGGCTTTGGACTTGATACTGGAGAATCATCATCCAGAATCAAATTTAGACTTGCATCTGAGCCTTCATTATCTGATGGGATATGCCTTGATTTATCTGTGGTTAAGCCCTGAATTCGATGCGACTCAGTTGTTTCAGACGTTGGTTCTGGGCTGGCATTCGCTGTGGACTCATTAGTCATTTGTCCCAGACTGATGTCAGGTTTAATGTCTTCAGAAACTAACTGATGCCCATTCCCTTCATCGTCCTTGGTTGGTGGTGATTTTGAACAGGAATCTGCTACCTCATCCTGTGACGTTACTTTTGGACTTTTGACCTGTTTATCCTCAAATGAAGAAATCTTCTCTTCAGATTCTTCTCTAAGAGAGGCCTGCTGACTGTCAAACTTCGATGCAGATATTAGCATTTTCTTGAAAGTTTGGGCTTTACTTTGCCCATGTTCTTTATCACCCCCTGAATCTGACATTGGAGCAGACGACATTTTGCCTTCAGTGCCCGGGACCTTAGAATTGCTGGGCTTGGCTGCCTCAGTATCATCCTCAGAGTACAGTTCCCTTTCTAGGATATTGAGGTCCATTTCAATATATGGTCTCACTGGCAGGTCTCCAGATGCTTCTGTTCTTGCTTTTCCTCTCTGGCTTGTAGTAGTTTCGTCTAGGTCACCTCCTGATTCTTTTGCTTCCTGCTTGTCTCCCATTTCAGAAAAGGAGAGTCTTTCAAGAGTCTCCTTACTTGCATGTAGTACTTGCAATATTTGGTCGGTGGTAGGGAACACTAAACAACCATAGTATTTTTCTTTCCCTGGGTGCTCTGTGCCTATGTGGTCTGTTAGAGATGATGAACAAGGTGATAATGCTGAACAATATAAACATCTATATAAACAATCATATGCATGGGTGTCCAGGTGCTCTCTATATTCTGTTTCTGTGGCGATACATAGCTTGCATGGTCCACAAAAATATATCTGTTTGTTAAAAATTAAAATCTCTCCAATCTCATTATTCCTCTCGGGGTCTTGAAACATTCTGGTATCAGTGTGTCAAGTCATTTTGTGAGTGTGTTCCAATTAATATGATCAGGTAATGCTAGGTTTCCTATTATTTAGACTAGACCTACAGTCCATTGTATGTGTACTTGTTCTAATGTAGCTGTGCAGATCTTCCTTAGGATGCCAAACTTTTTCTGTAAATAAGAGAGAGACAAATAACATAAATTATTTTTGACAGAGGTGAATGCATGCATTAAGATATAGTGTTCTAAGGGGTAAATACAGCCCTAATAACTAATAGATTTGGTCTTCCAAAATACACCACAGCATACAAAATTTGAGTTTAAAACATCAAAAACTCATATCTTGGCCCTCCTCCCTACACCATCCTGGATCCGCCACTGATTATACCATATTGGTTACTTTGGCCTTGGGAACAATTGGAAATCACCAATTTGCTTACAGACATGTATAGCAGGAGTCCCAATTTATCACTACATATTAAATTGACAAGCAATATCACAAAAATGCTCTACCAATGCACTGCGATGATATGAACGTATTGAATAACAGTAATCATTATACCTGCGTTTGAGAGACATCCTTTACAATAAGCCCCAGGCTTATTCATTCCACCCTAACTATTGTATTTCGGAAGAATCTATAGAAAGGTGTGGCCATTGAATTGCCCGTTCAATTTTTTTCTCCAAGAATCCAATACTTTCCAATCTAAATACAGGTCAACATTTGGTATATACTATAGCTGTCTAGCCTATGGTGTGACTGTACAACCTTTGTGTCTACTGTATGTCATCCAATCACCAACCATATACCTATACATGTATTCCTCCACGGTAGGGCAGCCAAGACCAGTGTTAGATCTAGGTCATCCCTGTGAGTGATCCTTCTGGGCAATATGGTTAATGCAGATCACTCCGGTGTACTATGGGTAACCCACCACCACCTGGTGATTCTTCCATGCCCACAATCTTAGCAATGACCACAGGGTGCATAACTGGGGCAAAGGGAAGTGTGGAGGTTGACATAATTAAATCTTGAACCATTATTCTTTTAGACCAAACGTAGGTTTCATGACAACTGGCCCTCTGGAAAATCGAACCCTTGATAACTGGTCCCAGGATAACTCACCCAAGGAAAACTTCCCCCTTCTCGACAATGATCATTCAAGGTGAAAATGTCAATGTCTATTAGGCCATGTTATTGTAATTACTTAGATTACAGATTTTCTTGGCCCAGAATCTCAGCGGACAGAGGCAAAAAAATGAAATCCCAAATGACACCTGAAAAATCCCAGCTGCCAGAGGCAAACAAATAAAAATAAAAATGGCATGAAATATGTCATATTTGCCATCAAATGTCACATTTTGACGATCAAATGTCAAATATTGGCAAGTACACTGGAAGAAAGGGGGGAAATGTTAGTTGTATGCTGGTGAACATGGGACTTTTTTCTATTTTTCCAGGATTTTCTTCAAAATTCCCAGCGACCAGAGGCAAAAAAATAAAAATAATTTTTTTTCCATTTTGCTAAAAATCCCAGCGGCAGATCCGTAATCCAAGTTATTATAATTAAATGGCCTTATCATGGGGCCAATTTTCCAGGGGTTGGATTGTCAGGGGGAGAAGTTGCCAATTATCCGTTGGCCAATTGTCTCTGCGCTAGTTGTCCTGTAACATCCTGCAGACCCTTCCAACACTTCTCTCTGGTACATAACATCACCACTGTTGTTTTCAGCACTATACTAAATATTCAACATGGCTATCGAATTGTCTGCTTATAATACTGCAGTATGATGCTATAACTCCAAAAAGAATTTGTAATACTGCTGCAGATGACAGCCTTCTTAAATTCAAATACATAGTGGTAGTCGCAGTACACATAGTGTTAATGGTTCAGAGAACAGTGTTTATGACGACACACAATTGGTATTGGCATTGTCAAAGGTTAAACGAAGGCCAATAATACTTCACAATGAAAACAGAGCATTGTATATAGATAGCCGAGTACATAATCAAGCTACCCTTTATATATAAACTATTCTCATAGTCAGAAAATTCTCGAGGCCGACCCTACCAGCAGCTGAAAGATCTATGTTAAGTTGGTTTCTAGTTGTGTGGGAGTCCCTTGTAAACATGGGCGGAAAACCAGTCCCCATTACATTCTCAGTGTACTCCCCTCTAGTAGTATAGAAAGATTTAACGTGTGATATATATCACATATGGCCCAGGGTCTACCACCCCCCCCCCCAATATAAAAATTGGGCTTTGTGCATTGAAGCACAGAAGGTTCAGGGTAGGTACCATAAAACCCTCTATCAACCTTGTAGGGTCACAGGAATCAGCACTTGCGAAATATTGACTAATTACTTACAAATAGAGACTATTATCTATACATGTACTGACACCAGTCTGGCATAATCTTCTCTTACTAAACCCCTTGGACCGCTGGCCCCCTGGTGTGCTGGCCCCCCAGACACCTGGCCCCCTGGACACTTGGCCCCGGACACTTGGCCCCCGGACACCTGGCCCCCTGGAGACCTAGCCCCTGGACACCTGGTCCCCTGGAAACCTGGCCCCCTGGACACCTAGCCCCCACAGAAAACTTTATCCTTAGCATGCTTAGTTTATCGCTCAGTCCCCAATGTGTTATGTGTATAGCTTGGACACTGTAAACATTGCCTGCTGAAAAAAAAATGTCTCACTTGGTGATTACCCATAGGACTCCATGTGCTAATTTCATCACCAAAATCTATCTGACCCATAGACCCAATGGTTAAAGAACTTGTAGTCAGTATAGCTCCCAAAAACATGATGTAAGTACAGCAGCTTTTTTCGTAGAGAAAGACATCACTCACCATAAAGGACAAAATGTTGTCTGATAGATGAGATTTGAAACTTTCCTTTGGCTTTTGAAAAATGTGTAAACTAACAGTATATCACTGAATGATTACACCCTAAAGTTGGTGATTACAAATTTGTGGATCTGACTGAAAACCCGGCTCCAATAGCCCAGGGGATACTCTGGGCCAATAAAGTTAGAAACTGTATTAGTATCAGCTTTGTATAGCTCTTACAGTGTCCTATTTCGGATATGTTGAATACTCATGGACTTTCTACTCATGGTGTAGCTACCTGACCATACATATAGGGAATGACTGCCTACAGCTTACCAGCCACTGCCATACTAACTACAATTTACACTCAAGACGCTAAAAGTCAGCACTGGGGCAATTATAGGACAATTAATGACTCAGCCCTATAGACTTCAGCTATGTGTACAGTGTGTTTGGATACCTAGGAATAATGCATATTCAAAGTAGCCATGTGGATTGGGTGGGTTGTGTAAACACAGGGGAGACTGGGGACTTTGCTGACTGCCACACCCTATCTATACTACTAGAGGGGACTACACTGGGAATGTAATGGGGACTAGTTTTCCACCCATGCTTGTAAATCTCTAGGAACACGAAATGGGACAGAGAAATGCATCTGTCTGTGACAAGAATACAATTATCACTCTCAGTCATGCCATACACAACCTAGAGTGGAGTGTTGGATAGAATGTCTCGACAACAATTCACATTTTCAAGTAGGTCCTAGACGTGGGTACCATAGTACTATACTTTAGATGGGTCTAAGATTCTATGATTTTACAGGTACTTCTTAATATCACAATAGCTAAAGGAGTATTTTAAAAGATAACTCTTATTCTCAATGCTATGTTTAAATTCACACAGAGGATATTATACATTAACGAAATAATGAAGAAAATAAAAAGTCAATTTTCATTGTGCATATATTTAAATGCTTCAATTCCAGCAAAGGGCATTCCAGCAAAGGACATGTCATGAGATTAAAAGGTCGAATAAGGCATAATATATATAGGCACTGTCAGATCAAAGTCATATTGTGATACTCACAATCACGTTTAAATACCTGCAGCCACGGGCCCTAAGGGGACTTTTTAGGCACGTCTAAAGCTATCCCCTGCAGTGGCGGATGTAGAGGGGGGCGCCCCCCCCCCCTTTTCCCCTGTACTTAAGAGTTCACCTAAAAAAATTTACACTAGAATTTAGCCAAAATTAGGGGCTAAATGAGGGGCGCGCCCCCCCCCCCTTTTCAAAATCCTGGATCCGACCCTGCCCCTTAGTATCTACTTCTTTTTCTAGATAGGTTTAGAAATGGCGCAAAAGGGTCACTTCTTGCAGAATTGACCTGGCCCTCCATGGAGACGAATGTTGATGCCGCCGGGGTGCCCGGCCTAACGGGGGTTCGGGGGCGGAGCCCCCAATCAAGGATATATGCCAGAACTCATCTGAATTTGAATTACATTCAGATGAGATCATCTGAAACTTATGGAAACTTAAATGGAAGATTGTTATTCAGATGAGATCTCATCTGAAAACAATCAGAAGTGTATGACAGCATGGTCCCACCACGTCCCTGAGGAACTGAGGCGGCGTGAATGTATGTCTCCAGTGTGACGTCATTCTACTTCCGGCCAGGTCAAAATCCCAAGAAGTGACCCAGATGCAGAAATGGCGGAGGCTTTCCTGCTTAGGCCAAAAAAAGGTTTGTTTCCAGTTACCCGACCGACCCTAGCAAAACAGCGCCGATTTTTTTTTTAAATTTTTTTAGCAGAGGTGTACGTAGTACCATGAACTACAGCCTCTTGTTTTAGGCTGTAAATTATTTAATAATGGTCAGATTTGTAAGCTGTAAAAAATCAAAATGTAGCCCAGGTCAGGATCCAAAGGTTGCAGTCAATTCTTTTTTTATTTGGGGAGGGGGGGGGTCATTTTGCTCAATCGTTCTGAGTTGGGGGGGTCATGATAATTTTATCATATTGGCGGGGTGGTACACAAAATTCCATCTAACCCCCCAGCTGGTAATAAATGACTCGTCCCTAAGGACTGATAATTTTTTAACAAAAGGGGGGGGTGGGGGGTTTGCACACACAAATTTTGGCCCCCTCTCTCGAGGGTCAAAATAATTCTGCCCTCCCCCTGAGGGTCGAAAATCATGTGCGGACATGCCCTTTTAACTGTAACGCGCAGGCTTTTTCGCTGAAAACAGGTG
Source organism: Acholoe squamosa (assembly GCA_949317995.1). Taxonomy (NCBI): domain Eukaryota; kingdom Metazoa; phylum Annelida; class Polychaeta; order Phyllodocida; family Polynoidae; genus Acholoe; species Acholoe squamosa. The sequence goes on along the minus strand of OX439041.1, from coordinate 59,410,240 downwards.
AAATTATTTTGACCCCCTGGTCAAGGGTTTCCTCCTTCTTTTTCCCTGTACCTGGTACATAAGAGTGTATTTACCTCTTTTTACCCTAGGATTTGGTCAAAATTAGGGGCTAAATAAGGGGCACGCCTCCTCCTTTTTAAAGTTCTGGATCCAACCCTGCAATCCACCTTGAAATTACCTTTCTTTCAATATATAACATGCCTATATTGGAAAGGAGAAAGGTTCCTCCAAGCTAAAGGCAAGCTTCCAAAAAAAAAATCAAAAAAAAAAGAAGAAAATCCGACCTACCGACCCTAGCATTTCAGTTCATGTAACTGGAAACACATCTTTTTTTTTTTGGCCTTACACAGAAACCGAAAAAGAAACCGGTCTGTGATCTTAAAGCTGGGTCACGATTACATAAAACAGGCTCCGCTTGGAGAGTCAGCACTGGGTTGTCTCTGCCGACCATGTTCAAGGGTCTGTCATTATATGGATGTGATAAAGAAAGTACAACAGCACTGTAGGGCTGGTGGATGCTTCCATATATATATGTGCGATATTCAGGGATGACTACTGCCTGATGTGTAAGGATGTAACAATTAATACATACAGCCTCCCCTAATCTCTCTCTCTCTCTCTCTCTCTCTCTCTCTATCTCTTTTTTTCTCTCTCTGCCTCTGCACCTTACTCTCTCCATTTATTTCCCTTCCCGCTGCTCCCCTTTTCTCTCTCTCTCTCTCTCTCTCTCTCTCTCTCTCTCTCTCTCTCTCTCTCTCTGTTTCTGTTTCTCTCCCTCTGTTTCTCTCTCTGGTTCTGTCTCTGTCTGTCTGTCTCTGTCTGTCTCTGTCTCTCTCTCTGTCTCTCTCTCTCGCTCTCTTTCATTCTCATCCGTCAAGTCTTCATGCTTCGTTGATGTCTATCAGTCCTCATCCTATTTAGAGTAAGGCCACACCAAAAAAATAAGTTGGTCTACGGATTTTTGTTTTGAAAAAAATGGTGCGAGCGAGCAATTTTTTTTTTTAAGAATTTTTTGGCGTCTATTGGATTCCTTGCTGGAAAAATAAGGCGAGTGAAAAATTTATATTTAAAAAAAAAATTGCCAAACATCACAAAGAGAAAACTTGTAGAAAGTGAAGCGAGCGAAATCCGTAGACAAGATTTTAAAAAAAATAATAATTGTATTTCCGAAAATATGGAGAGGGAAATCCGTAGACCAACTTATTTTTTTGGTGTGGCCTAATCTAGATATAGAGAGCTTTGTGAGATCATCGCGTTTCCTGGCATTGTATTTAAATAATGTGCTGGATGATATCCCTTCTCCATGCACCTGGTAAGAAAAACATGAGAACCTGAAGATCACAGTCCTATGTATGAAGGGACATGAAGGCAAAGTAGTTTCCACTTCAAAGGAAAAAAAGCCTCAAGCTCGTTCTCTATCACTTAAAGTAAACACTTTGAGGTTCTACCCCTCATACTAGTGGCATAAGCCTGATTTTACATCTATTGGTCTTCTGAAACCTGATACACGAGTGATGTGCTTTTTAATCATGTATAATGTTCTCACTAAAGCTAACTGCCATTGAAGCAATAACCATCAATCACATCCGTCTACATAAAATTTTCATTCTGCACATTCATCATTACTCTTCTTCTATGTTCAAAACATCCACACAAGGACGTGCAGCGCCCTTAAATACTGCTAGGCCACCATTAAGCTCACCCTTTGCTTTCTCCAGCACCCCCATCTGCAGCACATCCAATCACTACCACATCCCTGGTCGTCAACATTCACCAGGAGGATCCTTGACAAGGGGGAGATGCCCACAAAAGCCGCTCCTCCTCCTTCAAAGCAGCCGACCTCATCAGCATATCACCATGGCAACAGTAGGAGTGGATGAAACCTTCAGGAGGAGACCCTGCACGTCGTTTGGAATCTGTAGCAGTTGGCAGGTGGTGCAGCTTTCTGCTTGGCGCTGATGGCTGGTGCAAGGGGTACCGTAATGGAGGCGAGCAGCTCAGTGAAGAAGCCAGCTGCTTCAAGCGGCCTACTCGTCTATCTCTATAACCTCTCTGTTTTTGACATTGCCATTGGAGCGGCCTGCACTGCTCAGGGACTGGCGGCTGTCCGCTGAATGGGAGCGGCAGGTTGGCAGGTAGCGACCAGTCATGCAGCCTTAAGGATGCTGCGTGGATGAGGCTGGCAGGGCTCTCCCTCTGGGACTGGGTTTCATGGTGTCTTTGTAGATAACCAATAATACCAGGCCCCACCCATATGCGACGTGTATGCGCAATGGATGCCCCCCTCCCCCATTCCTCCGATGCTATGGCTTTGTAAGCACTTGTAATGCTACATCCCACATGCTTCCCCACTATTACTTTATCAGATCTAATAGAATTGGATGGCATAGCCATTACTATTTATCCCTTCCCATTCACCCAATGTCTTTGAAGTCTACATTTAGGCCAAGGCAATTTTATTGAAGAAGGACACAAACAAGCTCCTTCTGCCGCCTATTATGTAAAGGTACTGCATTCGAAGATGAGAGTAGGTCAGCCTTCAAGAGGATTGCACGGGATCGATAAGGTACATTGTATTGAACAGTGGCTGGTCTAAAAAACGGAATGCATAATAATGCATGGTGAATACAGTAATACATTGCTGAATGTTTCACACACTGCTGTGACCTAATGGAATGTCTTGAATCCAAGTATGGAAGGTTTAGAAAAGCGACTCTAAAAATATGAAGGGTATAGTGAATGGGAAAATATGTGAAATTCACTGAAGGTCTAAGGGACGTTAGATTGGCATTCATTGGGCCCTGTGCTACACGTCTAAGCAGCTCAGCTCATGTTCAAGAGCAATGCCTGGCATGTGTTCAAGGGCACACACAGCAGGCTGGGCAGCTGCCACAGGAGATGTTCTCCAGCGCAGCTCTCTGTGGATGAGAAGCAGCATCGGCTGGTGATTGATCGCCGGCGGCTGGCACGCCCCGCCCAAGGAGGGAAGACGTTATGGCGGCCATACTGTGGGCGCTGTGTGCCCTGGAGGCGCCTGGGACGTGGCCTCCAGGCAGGTGGGTAGGCGCTCATGCTGCGGTACGCTTTGGCTGGCATGCTTATGATGATGGCAAGTCTTGCAGCATTATTCGCCTGCCGCCGCCACCACCTTCAGCACCGCCACCATGCACCATCGCCCCCATTGCTGCCATCAGCAGCGCCACCACCGCTATGCTGCGTGACAAACGCTGGCTGCTCAAGCACTGCGCCATACACATGCCACCTGCAATATTACCGCCCTGGAGAAGGCGACCAACCGACATGAAGGAAGGCAGCCCCTGCCAAGGCCCAAGCGTCGGCAGCGTTCACTATGTATGCTATAGCAGCCACAGCGTCGGTACCCCAGTAGTTCTGAACAGTGGAATAGCACACCACTAACTGACTCATACACAGCACAGGCCACCACCACCAGCACTCTCCCAGTCCACCCGATCCCTCCTCCTCCACACCAAACCAACACCACCATCTAGCACACCATCCTCCTTCACGACCTCCTCCCTCTGCACACTACTGATGCCCAGAGCGCTGTGTGGTGCACTGGAGGAGTCGGGGGCAGCACTGACTGGGCCTGTCTGTCTATATGTGGTCTATTGCAGCACTTTCCACCTTCTAGAACATGGTGTTTTAGGTCAGTCCAGCCAGCTGTGGCACAGAACACCAGGTGTGCTCACAATGGTGCTGTGTAAAAAGAGATGATAACCTTTCACCACTCCCATCTCTCCTCTTCAGCCATGTTCTATCTTAGCGGTGTTTAAACGACCATAAGGTCCATTGTAACCGTAAGATACAATGTCACGACGCCAGAGCATAGTAGCCACAGATTATACAGTGGTAGAATGTAGTACAGTGTGCTTAGAAAGCTCATCGATAACCGCTTCAAGTGGTACGTGTACAGAGGGATGTGGGTCATGAGGGAAGGAAGACTTAGCATAGCATGAGGCAAGCCCCCACGAGCCTAACCACAAAATAGAGTCTAGGGCCCTGCATCGTGGAGCTTACTCAAGAGCTCACTGTTCAGCCACGTGAAAGAGGGAGTTCTTTCACTAGAGGTTCTCATTGGAGTGCCCTACAATTGGGCAATACAAAGTCTATATACAAACTTGATAGAGAAAAACAGTAGTAGGGAATTAGGTCTTCCACATTATCTATGGTGTCAAAATGAATTGATATGAGAAAACAATCTTCTGTATTCATGCCTGAAAAAAATGCCCAGGCCAAGGAGGGCCATAGTACAAACAATATGGTCATCAACAACACTATTCAACGCCTATACATCCAACCATGTTATTTATCAATAATACCTTCATTAAATTTAAGGTCCCCGTCCATCTGGAAATGCACCATGACCATGACCTGCCCCACCAAGGAGAGTGACCGATACTGCAGTACTGAAGGTGTCATACCATAGTATGACATAATAGATCTATAAGAGAGAATTCAGAAGTGTGGACTAAAGGCCAATATATGGATGAAATATGGTGGTGTATGGACGTTTCAAAGTTCGATATATATCAGGTCATATCAGTTCAGGAACTTTGGCAAGTCTACTAGCACACTGCAATGTCTTCCAGTAGCTAGACGTGTGTCCACTTCAGAGGTCATGAACCTTGGCAGGTCATGCGAGAGGTTTGTAATCAGTATAAACGCGAATGACCTCATTCAGATGCTAATATCAGTGGATTTGATAGATCCTTGGGGTTTCAGTTGGCTATCTAGTGTTACATAGTCACGAAGAGGATTGCACTAGTAAAGCTGACCATTGGCATTGGGCAAAGATGGCTGCCATTCTTAACAAGACTTCCTTTTACTCCAGCAGAAAAATGAAAACCCACACAACTCCCAGACACGGCTCTATAAAGGGGGTGGACGCCTCAAAAGCATAAAGGGGGTGGCGTGTTTGAAGTCCCATATGCACCCCATATACACCATAATGATTCCCCTGCGCCTGGATAGATAGCTACACCACCTTGCCATGGTAACGTGGAGCATTCACCCGAGCATTCATCAACCCACCCTGATCCACAGAAGGGCGACCATGGCGGCCGTGTTGCATCCTGCTTTAACTGACGGGCGTCACTGCTGGTGTGGCCGCAGAGGCCGCAGACCATCCCCGTGAACCATACAAAGGGACAGTGCAGCCCCAACCTTGTCCAGAATCCCCCTCCTTCTTCCCCTCCACACACGACAACCATTCCATCTATAACTTTATTCTATAACATGAAGAAGAGCAATTCTTACCTTAATCTATCTGTCGCAATTGTTAGTGAGTGGGGCTAGCCGAGTTGACAGATGTCGATATTAATGCACACCGTCTCATCTTCCAAAACACTGCTCTTTGGCGATACACAGCCGTCGCCTTTGGAAAGTCATACACACAGACATGCGGCGCAGGACGTCATAATGAGATGCAACTAGGTGGCCTATTTAGTAAACTATGTCAGTAAACGCTCCATGCACAGCTGGAGTAGTGGCTTTTGCAGACGCTGGCGTCAGCGTTCCTTGGTTATCCCCATGGAAGCTTAGAGGCCCATGGATATAACTTCAGTTTGGAGAGTGTGGTCCACATACGGGCATCTTTGGCAATGGCTGCGGCCTGTTGAGGCAAGCTTAGTACCGGGTGGAGAGCAATAACAACAACAATATCCGACAGTCATGCAATACTTTCATAGTTTTATATTGCATCATCACTAAGGGAACATATACATGTTGCACTTCACAACTTATTGTGAACATACAGCGATCAGGTGGATAGCTAGCAGTGACTTTGTGAAGGTGAGTGGTTTCATACACTTGTGGTATACTTGTCATTGATTTGACATGCCAGCCCCAGTCAACAAATCAAACCAGGCCATCTCAGCTGTCAAATAAGTGGTCTCACAACCATGGGTCTACCATCGTTTGCCTCTCATAGTACAAGAGTGCTGATTTCCCTTACAAATCGTGAAGTGAGATTCTCATACAAGGAGCCATTTATCTAAGTTTTGCTAACGATATATCTTTGAAGTTTGAGTCAGACTAAATGGATATTGCACAACTGCAATGGACATGGCATACACCTACATGAAGCAATTAAAGCTGACATATCTCCCCAGTGACAGCTCTACTATTGAACTGAACTGGGGTGCCGTGGACCACTGCTGTAAAGAAATATTGGGGAGGATGCCTTGATAACTGGTAATTGCTTAATTGACCAGTATATGTAGGTATATTCTAGCAAATTGACACCTAGAATAGACCCCTATGATAATAGAATAATGCAAACTCTGAATCGTACCCACTGTTATATGACATTGTGTGTAGAGTAGCCACATTCCGTGCTTTAATTTGTGGCATTATTGATCAGAATACAGCTGATCAAATATTAACAAGAACCCCTCCCACCTCTGGCGTCTAGCTCCCCTAATTTGGTAGACGTATACCAATCAATTGTTAGCCTAGTAGGTACTCTGATTGAGTTACTAAGTCAGTATTATAATCCTGATTATGCATGTAGACACCTGTAAAGTTTGTCGGCGGCATAAGCCATACATATTGGTATTATTAGCAGTCTTAAGCCTGGCATATATACACTTCCGGCCACACACTGTAACATGTAGCGTATAATTCCATGTATAAGCCACACCCGCCTTTAAGCCTTGCCCTGACTTTGGGAGAAACTTATAAGCCGCACTTGGGGCATGAAAATCGGTAGTACTACTTATAGTAGGCACTTGCATAAAATTTTGAAAATGGTTAACAATCTGTAGGATCAATGTGGCCATACATATTTATTTGAAAACTTTTCATATCTGTTTGAATTATCTTCCTATCTTATAAAGATCCAGAGAAATCCACAGCTGTCCAAGTTTGCACTGAATCATCCACTGTGATCACAGCCTACTGCACAGGCAGGCAGTGCAGTCATTGTTTACCCTCCCAGTGGCCCACTCATGTGCATTCAGCAGCAAAATGCATGAGTATTTCAGGACTCCTTGGGGAATGTTCCTCCTTGACCTACAATTTAGCACTTCAGAGGGTTAATCAAGAACTTAATATCCAACTTTCTCCAACTCACATTATTTCACCATATGCCCTATTATTTGAGTGCTCATACCATCAACAAGTGGATAGTTCATATATCTACTTAGGTATAACTATATTCAGATTGACCACTCTTCTCTTGTGGTGAAAACAAGACCAACCCTCTATTCCAAATATTAAGGACAGGAGGACCTTCAGAGTGAGAAAGGATTCCTGGAGGCTCTGAGAGAGTGCATAACAAAACCGGGACCTACGCGAGAGAGCAGCCCTCTTTTATACAAGTACCTACTTATAGTGCCAAATACTCTTGTATAAGCCGCACTCTGACTTTATGTGTCTTCTATAAGCCGCAATAAGCCTCTGATAAGCTGTGTCCCATAGAATACTTTACCAAGTATTACATTAAATGTCAATTAGATGAAAAGAATCTCTATGACTAAATTACCATCGTCATATTGATATATATGAGAGTTTTATCAGCACTTTAGTTCAAAAGGCTGAACACAATGATTATTCTATTGAACATAAACATACTTTGTTTACAGGACTTGTTATATTGCTTTATTAACTACCGTAAACTCCCGCGTAGAAGACGCGTTGCACGTATACGACGCACCCCAAACTCAGCAGAGGCATTTTCACGTATAAGACGCACCTCTTAGGGCTCAATTTTGTAAATCCAGTACATTTCTATAGTAAAATTACCCCTCGTATAAGACGCACCCTAAACTTCAGTAGATCATATAAGACGCACCAGGCATTTGTTTGGCGTAGAGGACGCGTCTTATATGCGGGAGTTTACGGTAAAAGGTGCTGGTATGGGACCATTGTTGTGAAAATAAAGAATTTGAGTAAAGGCCATATCTAAACAATAAACATTAAAATCCGCAGCCAACGGGACTTGTGCTTGACTGTAGATGGGAATACCAAATACAAATTATAGCGCCCACTTACTTTCACTTCTCATAGTTATGCAGGCTTGTTATGGTCTCTTTTTCCCCAATGCGACCAAAGATGCATAGGCCTTATGCTATATACTACTTACGTTACTTGCATGACTGTCCCGGGATGGCCCTTCTGCTCGAATTACTAGCACAAGCCAAAAAAAAATGTGTTTCCGGTAACATGGTCCAAAAATTTGAGGTCGATAGGTCGCATATATTTTTTTTTGCATCCAAGGCCTCATAATAATACTTTGCCAGGTTTTTCGATGGTTATCATAACAAAGGATCGTTTTCTGTATGAAAGATGAGAAAATGATTGGAAAATTTGTGTAAATCTTCCGAATAAAAGTTTTGACATATAACTTTTAATAAAAAAAAATTAAATCTTAAAAAAAATGGGAAAAATTTGAAAAAAAAAATTCTAAAAAAAACTCTAAGGTCGGCCTCTTTTGGCTGAGGTTGGTTGGGTGACCCGAAACCTTTTTTTTTTTTCTTTTCTTTTTTTGCCCAATCAAAATACACAGAGGTCGTGTATCGTATACTACTCACTTCGGTCTGAACGTCTAAATTCAGCATGGCGATATTGGCATTTCACTGAGTAAAGCCAAATCATTATGGGTGGGTCGGTAGGCTATGATTTTAATCAGCTAACGTAGGAGATCCACCTGTCATTATAATGTCAATTTTGCCTCCCCCAGATTCTGATATGCCAATTTCTTAAATTGATCACAGGTCAAAGTGACATGGACCATGGGTATTTTTTTAATCGACATGAGACTCCCTGTAATCGACTTGTGGGTATTGAGATTATTATCTTAAAGAATGAAGTACGGCATGTTGCATGTTTCCGTGTTCAACCTTTATGTTTTAGTCATATTAATCCATTACTATAACACAAAGACCCTACTCCACATGATAGGCACATTTATTGAATCACTGTTTTTTTTTATATTGCATAGATCTTCTACATAATTATACACTATTTACATCCAGTGTTTCATATTAGAACGATATCTAGTTTAAACATGTACAATAGGCCTGTTATCATATACTACTTACCCCTGATCCATCTCCTCTCTCTCTCTCTCTCTCTCTCGCTCTCTCTCTCGCTCTCTCTCTCGCTCTCTCTCTCGCTCTCTCTCTCTCTCTCTCTCTCTCTCTCTGTGTCTCTTGCTCTCTCTGTCGCTGTCTCTGTCTCTCTCTCTATGTTTTTAACCTACAGGTATCCTAATGATTTGTTGAAAACAGTTACAAAAAGAGGTTTCCGGGTTCGGATACATTGACCAGATAAAATAATAGACCAATAGAGGTGAATTGTTTATTTTTCTATGGAATAATCCAGACTAAGACTGTCAGACATTAGTTTCTCCATAAAACACTAGATGGTAGCACACGTTGTAGCATCGCCCGCTGAGAGGCTGGTTCCCCTGTGACTGGGCCTCCAGCTTGGGTCATGCAGCAAACCTCTGATGGTCCTGCTGAGCTGTTTGGCAAAAGAAGAAGGTTTATCCGTCGGTCAGTGGCTATTATGTTCCCCATTGTTTTTGGTAAAATTATGAATTCCAGGAATCAAGGGATGGCTGATAAGTAGACCCCCCCCCCCAAAAAAAAAAAAGTAAAAATTAAAAAAAAAGCTCAAATATTAGGGGTGCGCCCCCTACTTTCCAAATCCTAGATCCGCCACTGATTAAGAACGCGACTCTTTCACATAATATTTTGAAATAGGTTTACAACACACCTGACTGTAATTAAAGGAAAAGTGGACTTAAACGTGCAATTATTTAGTCTCTCTCTCTCTCTCTCTCTCTCTCTCTCTCTCTCTCTCTCTTTTTTTCTCTCTCTGCCTCTGCACCTTACTCTCTCCATTTATTTCCCTTCCCGCTGCTCCCCTTTTCTCTCTCTCTCTCTCTCTCTCTGTTTCTGTTTCTCTCCCTCTGTTTCTCTCTCTGGTTCTGTCTCTGTCTGTCTGTCTCTGTCTGTCTCTGTCTCTCTCTCTGTCTCTCTCTCTCGCTCTCTTTCATTCTCATCCGTCAAGTCTTCATGCTTCGTTGATGTCTATCAGTCCTCATCCTATTTAGAGTAAGGCCACACCAAAAAAATAAGTTGGTCTACGGATTTTTGTTTTGAAAAAAATGGTGCGAGCGAGCAATTTTTTTTTTTAAGAATTTTTTGGCGTCTATTGGATTCCTTGCTGGAAAAATAAGGCGAGTGAAAAATTTATATTTAAAAAAAAAATTGCCAAACATCACAAAGAGAAAACTTGTAGAAAGTGAAGCGAGCGAAATCCGTAGACAAGATTTTAAAAAAAATAATAATTGTATTTCCGAAAATATGGAGAGGGAAATCCGTAGACCAACTTATTTTTTTGGTGTGGCCTAATCTAGATATAGAGAGCTTTGTGAGATCATCGCGTTTCCTGGCATTGTATTTAAATAATGTGCTGGATGATATCCCTTCTCCATGCACCTGGTAAGAAAAACATAAACGACATAAACTTATGGAAAGCACCGTGGCACAGGTCATATTCAGAACAGTTATTATTACGCCATCTTCCGTTCAGAGGAGATGTGGATTCTAGACCCATGGTTGTGCATAGCTTCTTCATAAAGAGTTATGAGTCACTGTCCATTCAGGGAACCATTGAATAATTTGTTAACTTAGAAATTATTTGGTCAGTGCAGGTAAAAAATATACTCTATGACTCGTACAACAGTTCGGAGGCTTGCCTGAGTCACGTATAGGAGATATCGTAGTGGGAGATATCGTAAAAAAATGAGGGGGGGGGTATCATCGGTAACCCTGCGCCCTCACCAATCCTAGCGTTTTGGTTTTTGCTTTCAAGCACTTTGTCTTCCGAAATCAAAGTCCTTCCCGACATCCTGAGAGGGAAAGAAATGTTAGGCGACATGTTCTTAGAAATCAAGAAAAGCTACAGGGGTGACTTTTTGCCCTCTTAAGGGAGAGTGATTTCTTCTACAGTTGTAGTTAGCACTGCAGTATTTACCTATCGCCCGACCCAACATCAGTATATCGATATATGTAACTTGGTATGTATGTCTATAGCTTGTGTTATCATGTGCCTTGTCGACAATTTCTTTAACTGACTTGAGCCCATAGTATGCTCTCAATTAGCAACACTATGCATGCACCCATCAGTTGCAGCATGGTTTTTATGCAGAGAGACCATGTAGTATAGCCTATATATATTATGCTAAACGAACAGTAGATCCTTTGGTATATCAGACGATGATCCAACCAGGCGTCCCTTTTTAGTTGTCACACGCAGATAGCACAACCACTCCTACCCCTCCCACCCAGCATTCTATACTCACCAAGCACATCATTACCCTATCCCAAATGGGCAGCTTCCTCCACGTAGCCTCTGCATGGAGAGCTGCACATACACTGATGGCATTGCCTCTGGTGCCGGTCTCAGTGAGTGGGCGGTGCTGGGGCGGGGAGGCTGCTTAAAAGGCACAAGAGGAGGGGAACTGGAGGAGTTTGCCGCTGTCTGCCAGCCAGCAGAGGAACCCCAGAGATCACTGGTGGAGGCAATCCACAATCACAAGCAGAATTCACACATAAGGACAGTTTATAAGAACATAGGGAGCGCTAATAAGAAGTAAGGACATCTGAAGGTATGGTTAATGTATCTGTAGTGTAACTAGCTTCAGTTTCGTATGCTGCCCTCAATTATTTAAGGACCTAATTATGGAGGATCAGCACTGGTTTATTATAGTGTTATTAGTGGAAGAGGGAAATCTACCGAGGGATATGTTATGTTATGACTGCCATGTATAGCCAGCGTAGTGTTTCAGCTTTTAGATAATAATACCACCCATTAATACTACTTTTTGAGAGGTTCAGTGGACTGATTGTCTGGGAAGAGAACTGGACGGGGTCACAACCTAACGCACTGCACTTGACTTGAATGGATGGAAGCGGGGGAAAGGAATCAATTGGAACGATTTTGCTAAAGGAGCAGAGAGATATCTAGACATCATTAGCTCTTGACGTTGACATAGATGCCAATTGATCGTCCACAAAAAGACTCCCAGATTACAGTATCCCACTTTATTGGAACACCTCATCCTATAAAAGGGAAGATGAGGATATAAAGTCCGCCATGAAACACCTAATATGCATGGCGTCATTCGTCTCTTCACATCCTTTAAGAACGGCATGATGACCTCCGGGTTCTTTTGTCGGCATGATGCACCAATGCAGTGCTGCCAGGTATAGACCTTGCTGTAGTGCATCATGCCATCCCTTCTTTAATGTGTCAATCCCATAGGGTCTGCATGATGAATAAAAGCAGCACTACCAAGTAGCTTCATGCATCCCGCCTATACGGCATGATGATAACATTGTATATTAATGCATAATGTGGCACTGGAAGGTGTAGAACCATATTATCCCAAATTATCCTAAATTGCATGTTACACCTATAACTCTCCCTAACAGGGTTTATATGCTATCAACAAAAAGGCTAATCTCGAGATAGACATTCCAATGAAGTAGGGCATGTCAGAAATAATGTATGTGGGCCTAACCATAGGCTATTGTGCCCCAATGTCGGCGGGCTTCCCTAGCCCACTTAAAAGGGTCTATATCTCCTCTTTACTATCCCCTCAGGATGTGTGTGGTGCACATATGCGCGGGCACTGACACATTCCTCTGTGAAATTGTGTAATGTAGTTCTCGCCATGAATATGACCTTAGCTGTCGAAATGGCGTTAAACATCTATTACTCACTCACTCCCAATGTCGGCATCTTATTTAAATGGAGTCCCGGCGAGTAACTCGCTAGAGTTGCATCCACGCAAGCACCAGGTCTACAGATGTATTCACTTCAGAATGATTAATTCGGTGTCGGCGAGTTATGCATTGGTGCTGCATTATTGCATCATGAAGACAAGTAACACTTTAAATCAACCCTCGGTGCCTCATGCTGTCCTTAACGAGTTTGCTGCAAATCACGGGGTTGATTAAGGAAATTGCATGGCTTTTGGGCATACCATTAGGGGATACCATTGGAAGAAGATGTGTCTCTGCAATTGAATTCGACCCAAAGGAAGCACCGAGAGGAATACACTTAAGATTCTATAAATTGTTCAGTGAGACATTGAAAGCCTTGGTGTTTTCCCAAGCTATTTTGATTATAAACACAGTTAAAGTAATCCCTCATACCCCTTCAACATTAACTTATACATAATTGGTGGTGACTCCCATGGTCTGCTGAACAGATGCACATGGAAGTCATTCAGCTCTAGGGTAAATTCCTCATGGTCAAACTACTTCCCTGTTAAAGTACCAAAATAGTGGCTGACATAATGCTAAACAGGGAAATTTTCATATACACACAGCATACATACATTAAATGCTTCTTTATGTCTAACATGTTTAATAAGAGGGTCTCAAAGGTTTAACAAAGAAAACCCGTATCGCACACCAGCATGCGACCCTTCTACGCCATATCTCACAGGCAGGTGCAGCATCCCAAATGGCCATTATGACCATAGCCATAAGTCATTTCATTCCAACTACTAGTAAATTGGGTTTTCAAAGTCTGAAAAGCATAGTATAAGATAAACAGAAAGGATCATTTGCATTGGCCTGGCTAAGATAGTAAGGATTATCTCACGAGCCTCGTACAAATATAATATACCGTAATCTCCCGCGTATAAGGCGCGTCTTATACGGGGGGGGGGGGGGTTAGTTCTCATTTGATCCACCAGGGGGGCACCAAGACCTTTCTTTTGATATGTTACACTCCTATATAAGCTCATCTGCTGCATTTGGGGTCCAGGAGGGTCACGGGGGTCCAAACAGCATATAGCTTTTTGAATTTTGAAAATCTATTCATTAGAACAAAAGTTATGATTTTTTTATTTTTTTGACCATATTCTGAAACTCTGGGTGCGCCTTATACGCGCACCCAGACCCTGTTTCATTTTGCCTATTGATTCTCAACTGGCTCTCTATTAATGAATAGTCAAAAGTTCACAAGAATTGGGTCTGACTGATGGTCAACTCACAAATAACCCTCGGTCAGTCCCAATTTCAGGTAACATTTTCATTCATCTAATATTATTTTGGTCAGAAATGTTCACAACCCGTTCACAATGGCATAAAGAGATGTTCATTTATGCGATTAATGATCATTTGGGGTGCTGTTACTGGTCGTAAGATACGGGGTTATTTCAGTCGGGGTCTAGATACGGAGCTCATATAGGTTTAACCTATTGGGTGTGCATATCCCGGTATATAATGGGGTTTATCACATTACTACGTCATTAGTGCACGTCATTCAGCAAGGCCAACTGAAATATTAATAATAAGTAATTGCATCAGAGAAATGGCAGATCAGTAGCAAATCAAGGATAATTGCAGAGTATATGGCCTTCTAAAAAAACAGTGTTCTTATAACATTGGTAGGCATTTTCTTGCCTGTCACAGGTCACCATGCTGAAGACTGGAGACTTCTCTGAATCCTTCTTATCTGATAAGGGAAGGTTGTTTAGGTGATAACACTCAGGAGTGTAAACTGTCAATTTGAGCAACTACTGTCAGTTCCACCTGTGTGGTAAATTGTTGAGATAACATCCAGCACTGCATCAGCTTATCTACATCGGTGTATACATTGGTGTATTAAAATACATGCTCATTCTTGAACAAGAATGTCAAAGCCCCTCCCCAACTGGTACCATTTGGCCATATCAACACCAATGCTTTTAAAAGAGGGCAAAAGGTCATTTGGCTTCTTAGGGATTTCTTTATGTAAAGGACTTGGTTTTGGTACAAGACATTCCTCCTTATGATGAAGTTGACATGGAAACAAGATGCAGGAGTTTAAAAAAAATCATTTTGATGTATACCTTCCTGGTGTATTACTTTGACAAAAAGGGGAAATGATTTAATTACAACAGGAAGATCAAAACTAGTCTTCTCACATACCGCTTAGGGAATTCTCTATCACGAGAAAGGTCTCCGTCCTATGATCAAAGCGAAAAAGGAAGACATACGTTGGATCTGCAAGAAGCAAGGGGAAAATATTAGATTTGACCAATAATGTAGTGGTAAGGAAGGGGATGGGGGCCTTGATCTCAAATCAGAACTAAGTGTTACAAATATCTATACAAATTTTGCTTGACCATAGGCGCCTAATAAATATTTGAATCCTACACCTCTCCCTGTCGAGCAACAAAACAATAATGGCATATTTATTCTAAGTTATTTGGCCGATGTGATTAAGGTGTTGAAATATACAGTGAAGGCACCACTCAAACTCCTTTACATCATAGTTGACTGTAGACCCGTCTTTCTTAATGTCAGCAATGATACTAGAGGGGTTCCTTGATGCCAGTCTGACCTCTACGTGACATATAGAATGGGAAACATAATAATTATTCTCTTAAATAATGATGCATGTATTGTAGATATGACATTTTATGAAATATAGAGGAAAATTCTGCCTTGTATTATCCAGGATAGGTGACACTTAACTCCAACACCATGGATGTGGACTCGGTCTACCGTCAGCTGGGACGTCCAGGACGTTACCACGTCGTTATCTACGTCATGATGTGCTGTAACTACTTCCCCGTCATCCTAAACCACCTGGCCATGGCGATCTACGGCTCACGTACAGGACATCGCTGTCGTCTTCCCCCTGATGCGCTCGTTAATGAGTCCATTCCCCTGAGGTGGGACCATGGCGAACAGGTCCTTGACAAGTGTCACGTGTACCTGAATTACAGCAGGGAGACCAACGTTACCATACCTTGTCCAAATGGCTGGGAGTATGAGCTGGGGCCAAGAGAAAGCAACATCATATCGGAGGTAGGTGATACTTATAGCTATGTTTCCCTTGCAAATAAATGATTTGATTTAAGGCCAGTCCAAAATAAAAAGTTGGTCTATGGATTTCTCGCACCATATTTTCGGAAATGGAAATTTTATTTTTATTTGAAAATTATTTTGTCTATGGATTCCGCCCGCATCATTTTCTGGAAAATTGATTTTTTTTTGTTGCAAAGTCCTTACAGTGTCGACCAATAAAGGTACAGCATCAGCAGACCACTCATTGGATAGGTAAAGTTTTCCAGATTTACAAATTTCAGTGTCAGTTAGAAGCCAAAATACTATCGGTAGTAGACATAAATTTGAGAAAAGGAACTAAAAAAAAAAAAAAATCTCCCTCTTTACATCTTTGATATTGAAAATCCATAGACAAATAAATTCTTTTAGAAAAATAAAATAAAAATTTCGCCCTCCCGCTCCAGTTCCCAAATATGAAAATCCATAGACCAATTATTTTATTTGGTGTGGCCTAAGATAGGATAAATTAAGTTACTGGGCGTCCTGTCAATAAGATATTACCATTTCTACGTGCAGATTTTTGTCATAAAACACTAAAATTGAAATATAATATGTTTGTCATGTAACACTAAAGTATGGAGTAGGCCTTGTCAATGCAAAGCTGTAGTGGATATGTGATACCATGGGCCTACACATGCAACAAATCCTACCAGATACCTAGATTTAAGCTCCATTATTAAAGTCAAAATGAATACAACATACCTACTTTTCTTACTCCTCAGTGGGATCTCGTGTGTGACCGCCGACACATGTCAACTCTGGCTACGACCATTTACTTTGCTGGAGTCATGTTGGGTGGTGTTGTATTCGGCACCCTGTCCGACCTGTGGGGCAGGAAACCCTTCATGCTGCTCACCCTCTACTCACACATCGTTGTAGGGGTGGGGATAGCCTTCGCAGACTCCTACTACCTCTTTGTCACCCTCCGCTTCCTCCAGGGCTTCCTCATGCAGGTTAGTCATTTGTTAATTTATATTTCTCCATTTGCCCTTTAAGGACGGCGTAATGCTTACATGCATTATGCATTTTTTTCTTGCAGGGTACTGTGCATGAATGCCGCGCCAATAAATAAAATCCTATGCATGCATTGGGCCAGCCTCAGATGGTTTAGACGTTGGTGCCCTTTCCCAGCGAGTATGTGATGGTCACCTACTTGCTTTCATTTCGTATTGTCCACAAAGTTTGTTTTTTTTCTCATGTGTCCAGCAATTTCGATTTGTCCGCCAGGTTTTCTTCCAGTACGTCCAGCAATGAATGACGGAATTGTTGGACGTCATGGAACACACTGTTACTGAAGAAATCTAGGGTCCAGTTTGGTGGACCAAATTAGAATTGCCAGACAAAAAGAAACCCAAGTAGGTTGATGCACTCCAAAGGGTGAGCATGATGCACTGATGTTTCATAACAGTGGATATGAAGCTTAAAGACATTATGTCATACTTGAGGTTTTACTCATTGTCATGTAAAGTAGACAAAATCCATGGGCAGACAGAAGCAATCTGATCGTAATTAGTGTACATAGGTCATAAATGATATATAGTGTTTCATGTTATATATGGCATGTACAGCATCGTATGTCCCTCCGTAAGAAAGCAGTAATAAGTGTATGACGTCCGGCATGGCAAAGGGCCAGGTCAGCCCACATAGGGATGGTGACAAAAGACATGCAAGAAGTCAGGCTACTGTCGTGAACATGCTGAGAAAGCTGAGGGTCTGTTAGCAGAGCTAGGGAAATGGTAGGCAGAAATGGTTTACAAACCATCACTGAGTGCCAAACTTATTGTAAAATTACACATTCATGCAATGAAGGTTTAGTGATTTACAATAAGTAAGGCTTAGGTTTCAAACTTTCCCAGCCTATCCTATTAACATGTGCCCTTTTGCCATTAAAAGAATAAAACTGGGTATACTTTTGATATCAGTCCTCCCCCTCCCCCACAGTCAAGAGGGCCTTAATTCTTTGGGCCCTTTCAAATCACCTTCCAGTCTAAAAAGTTCCACTCCCATGCATGCTACTCCTTGAGCACACAGGTGTGTTTCCACCTCCTCCCCACACCATTAGATATCTGATTAGGTTTCACATCATGTTGTCATGGTAATCTGATAGCCCTTTCGTGATTGGTAGTTGGCCTATCTGAAATATCCACAAAATGTCGTCAGCCTAGCTTTCAAATGTCGTCTGCCTAACTTTCAAATGGAATTCGAGAGAAATCTAGGCTTATGCACTGATAAAGTCTGCGAGAGAATCAGTCTCACGAGATTTATGTTAGAATTGACGAGTTTGGCTTATTATCGGATGCAATTAGCCCATTTCTCTAGACTACATCCATCCCCCATTTCCTCTCAACATATCTAAGCCCATCTCGTTGTGCTAATAATTATCCGAATACCTTGTCTGACAAAAAGTGTACTTAACATCAAGTTGAGAATAACATTTAAATAGAACAAATGCCAAACAAATTAATTACTGTCAAACAGAAGCCATTAAAGTAGTAATTATATTACTGAGCGATTCCAGTGAAGTGTAATTTGGAAAAATGCCCATTTACCAATGAACACTAAGTCAGGTTTATCTAGCTTTAAATGTCCCTGCCTATCAAATGGTGTTTTAGATCTCCGATTAAACGATGATGAACATGGAAGTTATTTCCAGCCTAAAGCTTCAGGTAAATGAGAACTCGTCATCAATTGTTAGTTTTACATGCTCAAAATTAGTTTATGAGAAAAGTTGGCACATAATGTGAATAGTGGATTTTGGACCGAGCTGTGTACCTCGATAGAAAATCTAGACCCTTTTACAGGGAAGACTGACATTACAAGCTATTGGCACACGATAAAAACTTTTAGCTCGAGGCAATATCACAAACAGGAATGCTCCCAGAGAACCTACCAGCGTTTACCTAGCCATATATAGTAGTAGTCTGTTGCCTGGGATACCTTTGTGGGCTGTCTCTAATTCACAAATAAAAAGGTTTCTTTACCAAAGGTATGTTCTAAATAATATCGGTCGACAGTGGGAAAGTTCATACCCAAGCATTGAATCTGGCAACAACTCTCCTAGCAGCTGACTATACTAGATGTGATCGATATTGCCACTCACTTCCCCCAATCTACAGTCAACACGATCTACCACGACCTCATCCCTTATTTACTGTACCAGTTAGAGGTACTCATCTCTTATTTACACTATCAGTTAGAGCCGCACTCTAAATACCAAATTCACTCTCACCCGGCTTCCCAATCCTTATATGGGTATGACTGGAGATCAATCAAGGCAAAGTGAGCTCTCACAGGTAGCAGAGGTGCCATGTGCATTCGTGATGTTGAGAATCGTGCTCGGAAGTCCAGAAAACCATTGATTTTGGCTACTCTGAAAGATTTCTTAACTACCTAGGTATATCTGAACGTGTGTAGTTTATCTTAGTGCATGTACATTGTACATGTAAGTACATAAATGAAATAGATCCTCTTTGGCCCGAGGCCATATACTGATATATTTTAGCAAGGGAACGTTCAACAATTACGTCACTGCTTAGGGGGTGGGGGGGTCTTTGGGTTCCTCTATATGTTCCATCAAAGACAGTGACAAGGGGGTGGGTGGGTCCTGAAAATGCCTAAATAACAGTGACATAATTGTTGAACGTTCCCCAACTAGAGAAGGACATCTATGAAAGAAACTCTGAAAGGTATACTACCCGCATTCCACATTTAGGGCTTAAGAGCACAATTGACAAAATGATATTGCTTACTTCTATCCTTAATTTGCAAATGTGACACAATATGCGGCAGCTGCAATTATCTTTTGAAATATATTGCTATCATATGTCATTCTGCCATGGCCGGTAATAACTCTTCCAGAATTGGACATGTGACATATTGACCTACATCTTTGGCAATGTTGATGTAAAACTCATCAAGCCTTCTCTGAATGTAGCCCATTTTATCAGTTGGTTGTCGGGGCCGTCTATCTACATCAAAGAGGTGGTGAGGGTCAGGGGCAGTAGGGGAGAGTTGAGTGGGTACTTAAAGGCATAGTTCACTTTGAGTGAGCGGGGCTTGTCTGATAGTACTTGGAAATTGAATTTACCCCTGCCTCCGCTCCAAGCCTCATCCTACCCGTTGTCCTTCCTCCAGTTGAGTTCCAACTAGTGTCGCGTGTCTACCATGACTGATTCAGAGGTGTAGGAAGCAAATCTTCATTGGGGGGGGGGGCATGTTGGGCCCCACTACATCTACCTTAAACTGTCGGCTCAAGCGCGATGATGCCTATATATACCATATAGAATTTGTATAGAAAAGTAACTTTTGTTGGAATGTAGATCTGATTTGAGGCTCAGGCCCCCGTTTTTTCCAGCTCCATTGCTATATTTTTCTTATTCGAGATGCAAATTTTGAGGTTCTTGTCCAATTTATTATGAATTCTAAGCAAATATTGGGGGGCCCAGACATGACATACTCAGGCCCCCTCCTTCAAGATTGAGGGGGCCCAGGCCCCCCTGGCCCCCCTTTTCCTACGCCCCTGCCTGATGTCACATACCCCTGCTGCCAGCCTCCCATTCCGATCAAAAGCCATGGCCATTCTCATTCCCAAGGACACATTGACTGTCTCACATTCAACGTACCCAGAAATGATGTCCCTTGTCCTAAGCCAGAAGCGCACCCAATCCTTCACCCAAAATAACCATTAAATCTCGGTCTTAATCTCGGCCCGGCATCCAAAAGTCCATGCTCCTCGTCTCATGTAAAATAAAAGGATATTAGATGTCCCTCATCACATCCCATTTAATGTCCCTTTCACAGGACCCTCAATACAAATGCCCCTCATACCACACTCCCCCAAAACACTGAAGGACCCTCACTGCGACACACATAGAAAAGGCTATTGGATGCCCAGCCCACCGCCAAAGGACAAGACATTTCCCTCTCATCCTAGTACCCCTCCCAATCATGAGCTATTGCTTGTGTGACCCCTCATTATCCACCCACACATCTACTCGTCGTCCCTCTGCGTGATTCCCATAATCAAGAGCCATAGTCTTTGCTCCCTTTACATGATTCCCTTTTCACCCAACCTGAAGAGCCTTAAAATAGTCTATTCCTGAAGAGCCATAAAATAGTCTATTCCTTTATTTCCATCCATTCCATTCAAATATCAATATATATATATTTTGAACAAATTCTGACCTTTATTAGTCTTTTTGTTGGGAAACGATACAGTATATTGACACTTATGACAACACACAACAAAAATTGTACATTAACATCCTATCTCTTAAATAAATTAATTCGATAGGATCAATGACACTGACCAATTAGCTCACGGAGCCACCTTGATATTTATGTTATTTGGTGACCCCTTTGAATGCAATGCTTGAACTACTTAGGATCAATAGAACAATAACAATAATATCTTTATGTGTCATGACAGCGACATTAGAAAGATACAATATAAATCATAACCCCCGTCCCCCCACCCCCTTCCCCCCTCTCTAATTAATAATTACTCTTCCCATATGAGGGTTTCAATACCAATTTGTTGGTGAACTCTTTCTAAAACATAGGGCTACATTAATTAATTAAATTGATTTTAGGGACAGTTTCCATCATCATCGACTTGGATTTTTCCTTAAAAGTCCGGAGTCATTCTATAGTCAACTGTTTGAGCATTCCAGCTTTGTGACGATAAGACAAGAGGACTGAATTCGAATGATCTAAATTTGGGTATAGGATAATCCAAGACTGGTGCAGTGTTAAATCTTGTCTGCCTTGTTATATTTTTTACATACCCTTCAGTACTTCTTCTTTTATAAGCAAACATTCTTAGATGATGAAGCCTTCTGTCACTTAAAAATGGTAGATTTGCATCATGATGAACCTTTTCAGTAGGTGATAATATATGATATGAAAAGCAGGTTTTTGGGCACTTATTTTGAAGCCTTTGGAGTTCTGCTAAATACTTGTCATTTGATCCAATATACAATATATCACAATAGTCAATGATTGGCAGTACATATGCCTTATAGATTCTGAGCCTTGTGTCCAGCGACATAAGTTTCCTGGTTGTTATACAGCAGATAGGATTTGTATCGAACATTATTAATGATGCTTCTCAAGTACATATTAAAATTCAATTGCTGGTCCAGAGTTACTCCAAGGTACTTATATGAAATGACAGTATTCAACAATACATTGTTTAGATATATCTTGGGCTTAGGAAGTTTCTTTAATCTATTAGCTGATGCAAATACCATAACTTTGGTTTTTTTTCTCATTTACAGTAAGTTAATTAGTAGAGGACCATACAAAGAAATTATTAATAGCAATGTTCAAAATCTGAGATATGTCTTCCACAATTTTACCATGAGCATATAGCACTGAGTCATCTGCGTACAACATTGTATTGTGTTGGTCGACAGGAGAAATACAATCATTTATGTATAAAAGGAAAAATAATGGACCCAAAATTGAGCCCTGCGCGACTCCACAGGTTAGAGAAAGAATGGCAGACCTCTTATTGTTCACCACCGTACACTGTTGACTCCTAGATAGGTAATTCTCAATTAATGACAGAGTCCTATTTCGAATACCATACTGCTCAAGTTTTTTCAAGAGAATAGACTGATTTACAGAGTCAAATGCTTTTTTTATATCAATAAATATAGCAATTGTGATATTACCCCTATTTCTATTTTCCAAGATGTCGTCCACCAATTTCGAGATTGAATCTAGAGTTGATTTCCCTTTCTGGTATCCTCCCTGATTTTTTGATAAAATTCCATTTAATTCAAGATGATTAGAGATAGCAGTATGTACTAATCTTTCTAAAAGCTTACCAGGGACTGGTAGTACACTTATAAAATGGGTCTATAGTTAGAAATACAAGTTGAGTCTCCACCTTTAGGAAGGGGGGTAACTGTTGCTATCTTCCAGCTGTCAGGGATCTCATTAGTTTCTACAATTAAATTTATAATTTTTATAAATTTGTGGGATAAATGTATCGCAGCAGTTTTGAAAATGTAAGTTGGAAGATATTCGATAGCTGACGACTTGGAAACATCAAGATTTTTTAAAGCAATTATGATATCCTCATCCATAAAGACCAGGTCAGGCATGTCTGCTACACATCGCTCACCTTTTAAGTTAAAGTTATCTTACCCATCTATTGCTTGATTCCTATGTTATTCAACTGAACAGATATGGCTCATCATCCTATTGATTGACTCTCAGCTCATCCAACCGAACATTCAAATCACTTGTACCTAAGTCTATTTGCATGCCCACCAGGATAATGTAATATGTTTCCAACTCCTCCCAATCATCCAAGTGCCCGTCGCCCTTTTGCAATCGGCCTAATCCAAACCCTCAGCAAGTCACTAATGAAGTAATATCATTCCTACTCTCAGCGTCCAAAAACTTAACGGGCCTCCCTAGCCCACTTAAAAGGGTCTATTTCTTCTCTTTCCTATCCCCTCGGGATGTGTGTGGTGCACATATGCGCGGGCACTGACACATTCCCCTGTGAAATTGTGTAATGTAGTTCTCGCCATGAATATGACCTTAGCTGTCGAAATGGCGTTAAACATCTATTACTCACTCTCACTCACTCCAAAAACTTAAAACACTGTGCAGTCAATTGAATTCCATACCCGCCCACCTAAACCATGATCACTGTGTTGTTTTCTCCTGTATTACCCGCCCACGTGGCTACCCATCAGGCTGGTGCCTATCTCCCTGTCGCCCACGTTGATAAGCCCTACTATCAGAAGGGGTGGGAGGCTGGGGGATGGCCGGTGGACAGGAGCATTTTGTGTTAAAACCTATTCCATTCATGATCAGTCAAGCCAACTGAGCTCTCCGCTCAGGAAGGCAGGAAAGCGTTGCGTCCAGACGCGCCACGGAGGCCGGGAAGATAACGCACCGCAAGTAGAAGGGCCCTAGCTGATACCCGGATGTAGACTGTAAAGTCTGATGGGTAAACACATCTGTATCTGAAATCAATGAGTTGGTTCACTATCCCAGCCATTTCTGTTAGTCCAAAATGGTTTCATTGAAACCAATGATTGGGGTTAAAGTGGTGTTTCCTCTATTGATCTGTTAATCAACCGAAACTTCTTAACCAATAATTATAGTATTATACATTATCTAACGATTTGGGCTTGGACAGTGTTTTTTCTTATAACTCACAGTGCATTATCCAGCCATAACCGCACTCTGAGACCTTTTGTTCATCTTCAAGAAGTTGCTGGTTTGAACCTGGACATGTTAATAAATTGGAGGAGTATACAAAGTCAACTCCTCCATATATTTCTAGTTAAAACTGTTCAGGGTTCAACGGGGAATCGATCCCCGGCCGCTGTGGCAGGACACAAGCTTGCTGTCCACTATACCAAGCCAACCGGTACTAGAAACCTATGTACATGAAGGATTTGAAAAAGTTTTCCGACATACCTGAAGTTTACACACCTCGTTAGCATAGAATCCTATGGAGCCAGGTGGAGTTATTAACAGAGAACCATCCTTAGATATCCTAGATGAACATGCCATGCTTAATTTCTCCATTTTGTTCGAAATAAATAAGAATCCTTTGATTTTCCATAGCTATACGTGTCAGCACCTGCCCTGTCGTCCTGCGGCAGGCTGACCAGCTGACCTACATACGGGATCTTTCCACACTGTCAACACGAAGGTGATCATGGTGGAGGCGTGTGGAGAAATGTATTGCTATGGAAAATCAATGGATTCTTATTTATCTATAAGAAAATGGATACAACTAGAGATCGTATATTTGTTGGTGTTAGAAGTACAGGACTTGACATGCTTGGATTATACACAAAAAATATGTGTAAAGGTGAAGGTATGTCGGGCAGAAGGGGCTGTGTACAAATGACGTCATGCATTTTTGGACCATTTTTGACCCCCCCTCCCCCCCTTGTCATGTTTCGTCATACAACACTTGACCCCCCCTCAGCATGACGTCATGCAGAGAGATACCCCCCCCCAAGTGCATGAATAGTGAAGGCCTATAGGCTATAAACAAATTAAAATACGGCCGATTGAGGTTACGCGATGCTGTATTATCGCCCACGCGCTGGCAGAATTCCGGTCCAGGGCCATTGGCCAGACCAGGTCACATGACTGACCTACTTATGGTAATTAGCAGGAACCCTCCCCGAACAGAGTGTATTATGGGAAACCTCAATAGGGCCTATGGTTCAAAGGGACATATAGTGGGTGTGAATTTGCAATAAAGGATAAGATACATGCAAAGTGAAAAAAGAACTAGCACTGATCAACAAATGAACAGAGAAACATTCCAAACACTGTCAGCTTATATAATGTATGGGTCCCTATATGCAGGATGTATCATTTCCGTGCCTTATAGTTATACACAGAGTACTATGGTAGTGATCATACACAAGTCACACTTGTCAGCGAAGAGAAAATCGAGAACAGTTATTACTGTAATCTCCCGTGTATAAGGCATGTCTTATACGGGGGGTTTTAATTCTCATTGGATCCACAAGGGGGACACCAAGACCTTTCTTTTGATATCTTACATGCCCCCGTGGTGATTATGGGACAAAATGGGGCCCAGGAGGACCCAAGGTGGCCCAAGCTACCCATAGGTTTTTGAATTTTGAAAATTCATTCAGTAGAACCAAAGTTATGAATTTTTCATTTTTTTGAGAATTTTCCAAAACTCTAGGTGCGCCTTATACGCGGGCTACGCCTTGTACGTGGGAGATTACGGTATTAAGGATCATATAGTTCAAGAGCTTGAATGTATTGATATATTGAATGTATTGATTTAATCTGTAACTTGAACCATATACAAGTGTACTAGAAATAGGTTTCAGGCAGAACACTCTGAATTTAGTGAGTGGCCTAATAGAAAAAAAAATCTCAGAAAGCATCACAAATTCTCAGGAAACCATGATTGCAATCATAGTTCCAATTTATTATCTTACAAAGCAATCGAGTCACCTCAGCATTTTACTGTAGAATCTGCAAATAAGGTGAGTCCGATAGAGTTCCATTCAGACAAAGATGTAGAGAGCAAGTTTGGGGGGAGGTCCCCTTTACATCCCCCCAAGCATCCCCTCAGTGAAAATAGCAACAGGGTGGTGGAGAGCTCCAGGGGAGTGCTCGTTATTTATCAACAGTGGGATTCCGGGAGGGGGTGGATTGGGAGAGGAGCAAAATAATTTTGACACCTCAAGGAGGGGGGGGGGGAATATCACACCTTTACCTTTTCAAAAAGAAGCCTGTGGAATACTATGAAGGCAGCAGCAGTTCAGGGGTATTTTAGATGCATCATTTTAGATCCTGAGGGCAGCAGTGGCCCTTTTCAAAAAGGGTTAAATTGGTATAGGTAGGATAGAGTAGTAGTTCCCCCTTATAGTGGCCTGGACATCACCTTGATTTTACACTGACATTGATGAGCGAGATGTCTAAGGAATGCATGCATGTAGGGCCTATAGGTAATTAAATTTATGTCAGATGAATGCATTAAACCTCCCTACCTTTACAAATCTTTTTACAAAAGTTTTTGATCTTGCCAAAACCAAAGCATATTGTGATTTCTTGATGACATGATGTCATGCAGCCCATGACCCCCCCTCCCCCCCTTGTCATGCTTGGTCATGGCAAGTGGGACCCCCCCTCCCCCCCTCCTGCATGACGTCATTTGTACACAGCCCCGAACGACAACATGGCTACAACAGCTTCGCAAACTGTGTGGATCGCATGCACTTACAAAATGTCTTCTCCTGGATTAATTCTGGGGTTATAAGGTAAGAATTTAATACAAAATGGAGAAAAATGTTAGATAAACGCAAAAATCAATGTTATGAGACCCACGCATGCTGTCTCATAACATTGATTAAACGCTACTTACACCAGAGATATGTGTGGTATACATTACCCGGTACCACAATGTGGTGCTTTTCCAACCTGGTTTACAAATCCATGCACCCTTCATAGTATTCTGAGATGGGATGTCTTCATCATGGGATGGGTGGATAGTCAATTTTGCCCTCTGTGTAGTATCTGGTTGTATGGATGGTCAATTTTGCCTCCTTGTCCATTATATCAGTAGTAGAAAACCTAGCGGTGTTAGAATTCAACATTGATGTCTATTGAGGTCACAAATACAAAGTCCCACCATATGGAATTTAATTAAGGAAACTCGATTTCAAGATGGCCAGTTTGTGATTCTTGTAGCTCATGGTTCAGTAATATGTCCTTGACATGACCTCACGCAAAGTGGGCGGAAAACAACCGATATGTCCCGGCATCCCTCATTTTGTTTGTGTCGAGTTGTGATTGGTTGGCGTTGGGTCATGTGACCTCTGGTCCTTCCGGTTCCTGTAACCACTGATTAGGTCCTGTCTGTGACAAGGCGATTTGGCATTTGTATATATCAGCCTCCCAGCCCTGTCCTGGCCATCACTATACTAGATGGGTATCACAGTTGTTGGGGCTATTTGGGATAAGTATCCACGTTCGCAATAATGCCTGCCCTATATCTCACAGTTTTACCGAATCTATGTTTCTGTATTTGAATATAATTCAACTTTATTAGAATCCATGAAATTACTGAGCACCAATATAAAATGGAAATAGAGTTTCCAATCGAAGTTATGCTGAGCAGCAGTGCATCTGAGGAGATGTGATAACCTAGTAACGGTAATTGAATAAAGTAGACTAAGATAAGTACTGATAAGTAAATTATCCAGAATTAATGATGCATGCAATAAGGCCCATCTCTCACTGTCAAGCCGAGTCTGTATCCAGTATCAGGTTCCCCTAAATGCTTATAATTCACAGAATGTGCTAGCTGTCATTGCGGGCTGTCATCCCAGTGCCATGCGGACCAGGCAGGGGACTAAGACCGGAATAACCTCAGGGATCTGGGGATGCTAGGACTGGGGGGGGGGGGTCGATGTGGTGTACACAGGAGGGAATCAGTGTTTTCTTGTACAGTGTGTGATTTGGCACTAACCAAGCTGAAATGGTTCTAGCATTCGGATTCATAATTTTAAAATGGATTTTGGTTGATTATCAGGCCTTTGGTCAACTTGACCAGCAGTCCATTTTAAGGAATGTATCGTCAAATGAAGAAAATGGAAGAAATCAAGTATGAAGCCAAAACCACAGGCCATTGAGAAGCTGGTATAAACGTCTAACCCTGCCTCGCTTTGTCATTTAGTCATATTTAACTTAAATATTCAGACTTGAATTCTTCTCATGTTTTGGAGTCTATGCCAGAGAAAAGTCGATTACCATTCAACATTCTGGAACAGGCAGCTGGAGAACAAAAGGACATATAGACCCATGTATAACTGAGATATACAACAGTCGTGTTACAATAGTCATGATAAGAGATGGGTCTGTCTTTCACAATGGAGGTAGGGGTAATCGTAGATAAGACCCCATGTGCTGACAGAATGCCTGATCACGGAGAGATGATCCACTCTCACGGCTGTGAACACACAAACTGGATTAGCCATTCTTAGTGCTGATTGCTCCCCAATTAGATCAGTTTCATTTGCTCGAGAATAATTCCCCATACAAAGCCTCTAAATATTGATGGTTTTAGTTCTATCCATTTTTTTTTTTTTTTGGACATTGACCAGAATTCAATGAAGGAGCAGCCAATCGGGAAGTTTTTAGAAAAGGAAAACATCGCCATTATTGCTTCTGAATATGATCCAAGAGGAGCATTTTGAATGGGGATCCATTTCTAGGACTATCTGTTTTTGGACATGGATTTTGTCCAGTTGTCATAACTAGGAGTTAAGGCCAATGGCCAGAGTTTGTTTTAAGCATCAATTAAGGGGCGTCATTCATTAATAAATAGGACCCATGTACCCCCTACGGCCATCAATAAAGTGCCTGATTGTCATCAATTTATCAATTAAGATGCCCAGTACGAATTTAATGTATAAAGAGAACAGAAGATAATCCTTAATTGGTCAAGTTCACCGAGATTATCACCAATAGAGGTCATGAAACAGGGTTTGGTGTCAGAGTTAACATCAGTCTTCTACAGGTGTGGAGTGCTATTGTCACAGCATCTCACTGAACGAGGGTGCTGGTCTATGAGGTGATGGTGGACAGGGTCAGAGGGTAAAGGTCCAGATAAATAGGGTCAGAAGGTGCTCTGCCCTGTGTGGGACCAGCGCCTCAGTCAGACACCTCTGTCCAGCTCACGTATTGACCCTAGACAGGCCCCAGCCTGCATTGCCCCATATTCTTTACCCACCAGTGATTGATCAGTGGACAGATCTACAGGACAGTCCATCGTTATACCACAAGGTTTACAGTGCATTCATCTCATTTAAGACATGTTCTTAATAAAAGACTTAGTTTGTCCATTCCATCATCGTCCTCACTTGTGGTGCACTAGTTGAAGGAAGGTGCATATTAATAGTATTTATACCAAAGCATAGGGCCTGTAAGGTTCATGCAACACAGAAAAAAATCTTACTCAATTGAGGCTCGATCGAGACTCAGGAAATGTCGCCACAATGAGTCTGATTCGATACTCAGCCTGATCTCGCGGTGATAATCTGGCAGATCCAGAGAGTCACCCAAGGACCAGGCCCAGGATCTGCCAGAGTATCGCCCCGTGATCAGGCTAAGTATCAAATCAGACTCATTTCGGTGACATTGCCTAGTCTGGATCAAGCCTCAACTGAGTACATTTTTTTCTGTGTGAAGCCCATCTCAGGGTCCACGCTACACAACGGAAACTGGGGAAAACGCAGAGAAGAGACAAGGGATTTGAAATGAAAATTCCAGTGGGGACCCTGCCATACATATATAGGCAGAAATACATCCACACAGAGAAAAGAAGACTGATCGCTTTGACACATACTGCACAGGTCACGATTGTCTCCCACATGACATGCGTGAAAGGCATGTTGAATGAGGTTGACACTCTCACATTTGGTTCGTCAACTCCACTTGACATGCGTAATGAAGACAGTTTTCATGATGACATATGTGCCATGTCCCAATGACATGTGCTCTATGTGTCAAATCAAGTTGACATGGATATACATGTCATTTTGTCAGGAAGACTTTTTTCAGTGCAAACGTCTCGGTCGATGTGTCCACACCAACAGCCTATTCCAAGTCCCTGCAGTCAAGGCTGCTGTACTTCCAAATCACTTTCCATCCTCGTACCAGTGCCACCATGTCTACATTGTGGACTTTTCCTTTTACCCACCTAATACATCAAAGTCAACCGGCTTTGGACTTAAGTCTGGACATTGTACTCCTCGGTGTTCGATGGCAGACGCCAATGTCTTGAACCTTTTTCTAGCAACCTTACATCGGTCTAGGTACTGCGATTATAATGGTGTTTTATATTTTTCCAACTCTCAAATATAGACTTCGAGATAAATGTAAATATTCTTGCTCCCTACAAGTCCTAGATAAAATGAACCTCAGTAGGTCTAGTGGTATGCGTATATATATATAGGGAATTGTTAACACAGTACCGGTATGGTGTTGTATGTAGTAAGACATCATGTCACCCTATGTCAGGGAGAAGCAGCCCCTATCTGATCAGTTTGTCTCCGATGTAGATACTTGCCATTTCAACGGGTGACAGACTTACCCATGTAGCCATGAAGAGATAAGCAGGCTATTGATTATCTGAAGTCCACCGGGAGATTAGAACATAGAAGGTAACTAGATATATCACTTGCTGATACCCTAAGCACATACTGAAATTGACAAACATGAGCAGGTATAGTAGTAGTAATCAGGTGCGTGTATTTAAATGTACACTGAAAACATGGAAGATCTGAAACTAGTGAGCAGTGACCACTTTAGGTCCTCAAGTTGACGATACCTAAAACTACAACTTTAGGTAGTCAAAATGACGACTTTAGGTCATCATCCTGATGACCTGAGTTGTCAGGATGACAATACTGACAGTACAGAGTCATCATATTGATGACTTAGGTTGTCAGGATGATGACCTAAAGTCGTCATTTTGACTACCTAAAGTTGAAGTTTTAGGTATCGTCAACTTGAGGACCTAAAGTGGTCACCGTTGACTAGTTTCGGATCTTGGAACCATGTTTTCAGTGTAGGCCTAGAGAAAGGCATGTATACACGGGAGACTCTGGGGCAAAATATCTTGTAACAGCAGTATTCATCATTATAGATCACAGGGAAACGAACCCCTACGAAGATTATTATTCAGAAAACAACCAGGGAATAAATATAGATATCATCCAAAGTTGGTGTGGTCTAGGCCTATTTTATATCAACATCGAACATAATACTTCCAGTTAGTGTCATCCCGCTATCTTGGTGTCTCCGATGAGCTAAAACTGTACTCCATCAGTCCACCCATTGTTGTAATACAATAATACAAGGTTCCCGCCCACCTTATAACAATGCCAAAGTCCATCATGATCCTGCTGCAGATCCAGCTTATAATAGCCCCATGGAGTAATGGTCAACCGTCCCAGCGGGCTGGCTTTTGCTGTCGGATCCCCGCCCACAGCCAGCCTACACTATCCCTAATCCCCAAACCCTGGAGCAAAGTAAATATATAATATGTTTCAGACCCACTTGTCAAAAACTCTAAATTAGGTAGGTAGGTTGGATATTTTTACTTGACCTTTTAAATAGAGGCTCAAAAACACAGAAGAAATTGACCCACAAACTGTTGCGGATATTCGTGAATTGCGGTTGACTTATTGAAGAGAAAGTTAACTAGAACAAATTAACCCAAAATTGCCTAAATGCTTTCCGAATTCAATAGAAATTCCAAGGGTCGGCCTGGTATCTCCAGGTTCACTCGGGTAACATGAAACACATTATTTTTTTGGTCTGGCTGCAAGTCGGTTATTCTAGATCCTCTTCTCCCTACCGCTTGTTACTCCATCTCCTCCAAGACAAACACAGACATCATGCGTGGGGTGGGAAAAGGGGGGGGGGCAACAATGATAGAAGGTGTTCGTGTGGATTGTTTGCATATCGTAGCGATAGAAGGCGTATTATCATGCCCTTACTCATCTCAGCTCTCGCGGTGCGTCTCCACCTAGGCTAGGGAGTGTTGTAAGTAGTATATGAGGTAGTAGCATAGAGTCAGGCAGAACAAGTTGTCCTCTGTTGAATAACGCAAATCTCAAGTGCTCCCAACAAGCCAAGAATCATGTATATGAGAGGGGGCGGGGGCTATAATTAGCTGGATGTTTAGTCACACATATAAGTGTCCCCACTTGGCTCAGGCAATTTACAATATGTAGAACTGTACATTCTCCTTATTAGCCTGTAATCGGGGACACAATGCACGAGGGGATGTGATTCCATACCTTGAAATTAATGGCAATGTGATTAACAGTCCCGTTTTATAGTGGGTGATACTGATAGATTTGTGCGGCCCAAGCTGTCGCAGGGAAATGCTATTATGTTAAACTAGAGTTGACATTTCATTAAACTTTATTGTCTTTTGTCATGGGCTTTCCCCTCAGTGAACCATGTCTGAGTGATCAAAGGTCATGGTTTGCCTGGCCCTACCTATGGGACCAGTCAGATAAAAGAACACTTGCTATCCTTTAAGAAGAGTAGGGGAATGAAGCCCCGGTAGCGGTTTCCCCCTCACCCCTCCTCATAGATTCGGTCATTCATCTCATAGATGCAGTCATCCATAGATATGGTCACTGCTGTGTCGGGCAAGCAGCATATGTCTAGCTGTTTGAACAAGCAGCTTTATAAACACCTGTCCAAACAGAAAAGAAAGGACTTGATGTCTGCAAACCACAGAAACTCTGCTAAGTTTTGAATCCTATTAGTGGAGGTAAAATCAACCTAACCAAACCTACTACCCATTTACTACTATAGTCTATAGAGTGAATATATAATCCTAGGCGTCCAATATGAAATAATGGCGGACCGGGGATGGCTTAGAGTTAGTTCTACTCAATCAGAAAGAGGCCAGTCTACGTCATGGAGAATGACCGTTTCCGGTCAATGTTTGTGAGCGATCCTGGCACAACCACTGCTACTGTAACCCACCTCCTACCAGCAGCGTTTTTTATCACCCGATTGATTTGCCACCACCTTGGCAAGTCACAAACGCTTCCATAAAGGTCCCTCTACCAACCTCCTCTCTCTTGTCACGTATTCAAAATGGCCGACGTCGTCCTTCCGCTAGGTAGCCACGCGCACTGCCTGGTGGGAAGAGATAAGTGTTCCCTTCCGGTTGACAAAAGATGCAGACGACATTTGACTTCCTCTAGCAATGTTTGCACTTTCTGTAAGAAAGGACGCTGGGTAGAGTTGTGGAATTCAAGTGGTACTGGTTGCATGTGGGATTTAAAGGAAAGTGGTTTATCGGAATTGGGAATCATGTCTCATGAAATGGAATTCCCTTCAGAATATACCCTAGAAGCACGAATAGAATTGGAAAAGATAGCATCAAATGATAACGCAGTCAATATTAAGGTAATGGTCCGGGCGACCACAATTTTGTAGTTGTTAGCATGAAAAGTTATGATAAATTGTTTTATTTCTGTGCTGATTTTACGTGATAAAGTTCATTTTCCATCCGAAGCTTTCAAACCCCTCCACATCGTGCTGACGTGAGTGTAAATCTTTGGCAATAGGCCTACACCCAAAAAGCAGAATTCTTTAGATCCACGACAAGAGACTTGTTTCATTGCCTTTAGAAAGTCTTCCGGGACTTTTCACAAATTGCTTCTGAGTAGCTGCATGCCTCGTGAGAGTATGTGTCCATTACACGAGATAACTAACCAAAATCAGTGAGTCCATTCCATTTTGGGGGCAAATTGGCATTTCGATGATTTGATTCAGACTAGGGAAGAAATTCGAATCTAAAAGGAAAATGTTTGATTCATATTGGTCACAATTCATCCTGCAATGCACGGAAAACATGGAAGATCCGAAACTAGTCAGCGGTGACCACTTTAGGTCCTCAAGTTGACGATACCTAAAACTACAACTTTAGGTAGTCAAAATGACGACTTTAGGTCATCATCCTGATGACCTCAGTCGTCAGGATGACAATACTGTCAGTACAGAGTTGTCATATTGATGACTCAGGTCGTCAGAATGACGACATAAAGTCATCATTTTGACTACCTAAAGTTGTAGTTTTAGGTATCGTCAACTTGAGGACCTAAAGTGGTCACCGCTGACTAGTTTAGGATCTTCCATATTTTCAGTGTGGAATTACTAAATAAGAAAACCCAAACCAGTTAGGACAAATCAGTCTGATATGACATACGAGGTAATCTAATAATGGTAACCATGGTTTTTATGAATAGTAAATGTAATAGTTGCTTTACTGTAACTCCTTTTCGGAGGAACAAGTTGATTCTTGTAAACCATGCTTTCTTATCCTACTCGAATAAGTTGATATTTGTTTATGAGAAGGGAGCTTGGTGGAAATACCATCTTGAGTATTCACATTTAGAACGGGGAAGAATAAGCCATTGTCTGAATGATATTTACATATTCAACCTCGCATTAAGTTATGCGCTCCACAAAGGAGAGTGATGGCATTGTAATGATGTGGTGATCGATCATTCATAATGCAGTATATTTAGTGTCGACTTCAGCCAAGATGTCTAGAGGGTGGTAGAGGAGATCAGATAGATTATTACCTCATTTGTCAGCAGTGAAATTTTCAGTTAGAACTCGTTGCTTAAGCTGCCCTGTTTAACTTTGTTCAAGGGCAACAAGAAAATGATGTCTGTGTCAGAATGGGCCTTATTAATTTTTTTATAAGAAGCTGAAGTTATAGTTGCAACTTTTACTTCTGACTACACGAGTCCTGACAATAGTCACTAATTAGTACTGCCTACATTTGTTGGCAGCTGTGCTGTGCATTACACATTACTAGTCTATAGGGCACAGGTGGTGTGGGGTAATTGTGAGCTGGTGTAGCCACCTGAGGTATTGTTACTGTGAGCTGCTCCTAACACCTGTTTGCCTGGTGTGAGTAGCTCACAAAGGGTGGCTGTAGTAGCATGGACCTGTCAATAGCATCTACTTTGTGTGTCCATATTCTGCTCCTGATAGAGCCTATGCACATACTAATATATTGTTGATGAGGGATGAATGGTCATATATAAAGACAAGGCATAGCAAGTTGGAAATATAAATCGAAGCCATACAACATGCATACATTGTATCAACATGGACTATACAGAAGGAATGACTTACATTCTACGCACCTCTAACATTGTATCATATAAGCCAGTTCACATTCTTAATTCTAAGAGACATTATGTCAGAACACTGCCTATTCCCCGGGCCCTATTCCTTTAGCAATAATGTGTAGGCTTAGCATTTTGATTTAACACCCGACACCAGTAGCCTAAAACTAACAGTGGATTGAATCTGAATTGACTTGTTGTCTTCTTATCACGCTTCAACCCTAGTGTCAAACAATGCAATGATCGAGCCATGGCCTAATACCCGCCATCCTTGACACTCATTATCGCTAATTAAGAACCCGTCATGCTTGATTGGGCAATACATTGATTGAGCAAGACTAATGTGGTTGCCTTGGTAACATGGTCCCTTGCCTTCTTACCAAGGCAAATGAACCCGAACTGCATTGTTGAATCTTTTCCGCGCATGCCCATTCAACTACTTGTTTTGTTTTCTTCAGATAGGTATTGCCGAAGTGTCGACATGATTAAGTACACTGCAAGTCCTTTTCCTTAGAGATTCCCTTCCCCTGAATTTAGGCCTTCAAGATAGTCACACATACATAGAAGTCAGGGCCTACCGACATTTGACCCACGGAAAGTCTCCTATCCAACTTTATTGATGCAAATAATACTGCTGTGGCTTGGTGTAACTTCATGACAAGATATATTTTATTTGTAGCGTAGGCCTTACCTATCCCTACCCTACTCTGTTCTTCCTATGCTAGAACCATCAGCAATGATCTGGATAGAAAGTGACAGGCCACGTGCCTGGACAATGTCACCAATTTCCGGTCAGCACACGAGAGCTCACGAGACACCGCCATTTTGGAAGGAAGTGTCTCTGTGGTCGCCTGTAGGCAGTAGAAGTAGTCAGTCCCTAGAAGAAAACTACCAAAGTAAATAAGGAGACGGGCTAGTATAGGAAAGATGGCCCGTCCACAGCAAGAGGATCTTGAGTGTTTTCCCTCCCACTGAGAGATTTTATCATGGTTGCCTAGCAGCCACTCCAGCAAATGTGTCAGTCAATGACGTCACGATAGTGAGAATGGACGTCATTATAAGGTATTAGGTCCTAACAGTGAAAAGGCCTTGTGGTTACACAGGGACCAAGCTGAGACATAAATCTGTATTGATTTTTTATGGATCTCCAGAATTGAAATAACTGGAATCGATGTTGAGTCATGGATCTCAGGATTTTAATCAACAGTCGATGTAAACCTATAGAATAATTTAGAAAAGTCTTGCCATAGCGTGAATATGCATGTATATCTTAGATATCAATTTAGGCGTTCTTTGAATTATTTGGTAGGACACAGTACAGGTGAGGTAAAAAGGAGAAAGGGGGGGGGGGAAAGAGGGAAAAGAAAAGTGCAGAGGGGGCCCCAAATAGGGGCCACATATAGTACCTCATCAGCTCTCACCAAGTCTTGTGCCCCCCTTCTAGACAATCCTGGATCCGCCACTGCGTAGGCTATCTAGAAGTGATTATGCTAGCAGAAGGAGATCCAGTTCCGTATACACTCTGCCTCCCTCGGGCGTCCTTATATGAAATAGGGAGAAGGACTAATTTCCCCCTCCGGAGTTCCCAGCATGGTAGGATGTTCATAACAATGGTATCGTCTTTTGATAAGGAGAGAGGGGACTTGGCACATATCTAGGTCAGGCAAATGGCCGAGGGAGTCGGAAGAGTCTTATTTTATGAACGAATACTATGGAAATAATTTTTCATAACACAAAGGAATGAAATGAAGACATGACCCTTTTTTCAAGGAACATTTTAAATATATAGAATTGCCACCTTTGATAATAACCCAACTGACCCCCAGATTCTGTATGTAGTTTTCTCATCCTTCACCAAGGCATCTACTCGCCCACTATCTGCTTTCCACTCATTCAGTGTCCCACCAGAACTTATTTCTCCGATCCAGCCGTCAGAAGTGAAATCCCAGCTAGTAAATTCAGGAATCACGAGGACAATAACCCGAGCGGAGACACGACGCCGGAAACGCCGATCCACGCGAGACCACACCAGACACGGGATTAATATGGTCTTCTCTGGCCGTGGGAGGGATTGAGGGCGCCACTGGCACGGAGGGCAGATTTTCATGACGTGTCATCCGTCCTGAGACGTAGTCACACTATCCTCCCCTAAGGTGTCCAGCCTTAAATCTTGCGTACAAGAATTGGAAATGGCAGGGTGGCCATGGGGCTTATAGAGTGTCCCCTTTTTGCATCACCAGTTCATATCTCTGACTGAATGGAGGCCATTTGCCCCTTCTGGTTCATATCTTCTATAGATAAGCGGGGACAAAATGTCCATGCCTTTCAAATCATCTTTTGTGTAGTCTGGTTATGTTGGATATAAAAAGATTGGCATTGTCAGAAATGTGCAGCCCTGGCGTAGATAAAACTAGGCCTCTAGCAGATTTAAATTAAATACATCTAACATAGAAAGGGAAGTCCAAGGTAGTCTTAGTAACGAATAAATGGACACATATTGCTAGATTTGATTGGACTGGAAAGTAGTGGTCTATGGAGGATGACATAGGGAACCTTCTTTAACAACCAGTGACTAAACAGTGTGTATGGAGAGAAGTAGGAGTTATCAAAGGAAAAGGTACCCATCACGACAGTGCCTTATTAGTGTGTTTGCCACCTTTGGCACTACCAGCAAATTTCAAAATGGTCGACTCACTGGGCATGGGGCTAGGCGCATATATACCCTGGCTTCCACAGGAAGGCAACGTTCGTCAAAACGTCCCAGTAAAAATTATATGATGTGAAGATTGATGTAATAACAAACATAGAGGAAATACAAGTGGGAGGTCGTGTGTATCCAAGATAACATAAAGGCAGTCCCTGTGGGGGAGGTGATGTTGCCTTTATTTGGCATGTTACTACCCCACCCCCACCCACCCAGCAAACACACACTGCCCCTCCTGGTGATGGTGCTGCCTCCAGTGGGCATTGAGTGGGCCACATCTCCATCAGGGGACGAGGACTCATTTCTGACTGGTCTAACCCTGGAAGTAGCACGGTGGTGTAAGGGGGAGGGTCTTTAAGAAAGAATGCTCTACACTATATCACCGGTCCAGTGTCCAGTAAGTTTCTTGGTTCAGCATTCGAATATTCAAATGTATTTTCAGTGATTCTAAGAAAATTAAGCCTCCCACAGGGCAGGCAACTATTAATAGCCGATGTATTAATGCTCTGATGGACACGTAGCAGTCCAGAGTACTGTCGACTTAATCGCTGAACGAACAAGCAGCCGGGACAAGCAGTGTACTCTAGTTATTGCTTTCAGTACATAGGTTGAACTGTCGAAGTATGCAAAATGCCATGCCAGATGTGTGGTTGTGTGGCCAACTTTAGTCAAGTACTATCATGAAGCCCATTATGAGAACCACAGGCAAAAGTTTTGTGAAAGCATAAGGGAACCTCTATGATTTCTACCAGGAACAGAGGGGGAGACGAAGTCCAATCCCTTGTATGGAGTCGTATAGAGGAGGGTTTGGTTAGAAGACATACCACATTGAAGAGCAATCTAAGACCCCCACACTATCATGTACAGAATCCTACACCCTGCGTGTTAACCCAGCATGAGGGCAGGGTCATCATCCAACCAGTGTAAGCTAATCAGGTGAGGCCTTCTGGAAGATGCTCCATGGTGGTAACAGGTTTGTTTCCCACCATGTCACCATGGTTACTGGAAACTACTGTTGTATAGCAACTTACCCTTGAAGGATTGCATAGTGCTTACACGCACAATGGTAGCCAGTCTTTATGATGCTATGATGCATGTAGGCAGCATCAGAGAAGGCGAGTAACTCACCAGTGCATGCGCGCGTCATGCAGGCCCTACAGGATACTCCCGGGGGAGGCACTGAGTCTCGGTTTGGGTACCAACTGTGGTACTGACCTCACGGAGCGGTGGCTATCGATGCACCAATGAGCGATAAAAGGGGGACTGTTCACTGAAATACATCTTGAGATTAGGGGGCTGTTAATACCTATAATAACTTACATGGAAAGGAAATAACTTGAATATTCCATTTAATCACTCTGGTGATGTGAAATTCCTAATTTATAATCCTAGTTTATATGGAGGAGGCCCAAAAAGGGGGGCTGTTCTCAGACTCCTTCAAAAAATACTCCTAAAAGGATCAGCATGGTGTACCAATGCAGAGCTCTTGGGGCTACTCGACAGCACTACATTGGTGCACCTGCTTGCATTATCCTTCCTTTACAGGGATAAATTATCTCTAATGCAGAGAGATGCAATAAAATGAGTGGTAGCAGTATGTTTTATGGTCAAGGCTAGTGATAGGTAAAAAGCAGTGGAATTGGAGACAGTGTAAATAGGATAAAAAGCAGTGGAATTGGAGACAGTGTAAATAGGACTACTAAATATACCTACAGTCATGTTCCCATGGTAACACCGAAAGGCAGCTTTTATACCTAATTCATTTATCAATTGGTCTGTTTTATGGACCTATACCGTACAACAATTCCTTTTGTGAGAATATAGATTACAATCTTATAGATAATAGCTAGGGAGTGACGTCAGTGACTATCATAAGCCCCTTTTGTGATCAACATGTTTTGATAACGGAAATTATTATAAATATAATATTATTGTCATTATTATATAACAAGGCCCTTGGCTTCCAATATCAGCCTGATCAACAGTACCGTAATCTCCCGCGTATAAGGCGCGTCTTATACGGGGTTTTAGTTATCATTGGATCCACAAGGGGGACACCAAGACCTTTCTTTTGATATCTTACATGCCCCCTTTGTCATAATATGACATAAGGAGGCCCAGAAGGGTCCGGGGTGGCCCAAGCTACCCTTAGGTTTTTGAATTTTGAAAATTCATTAAGTAGAACCAAAGTTATGAATTTTTCATTTTTTTGAGAGTTTTCCAAACTCTAGGTGTGCCTTATACGCAGGCTGCACCTTATACGCGGGAGATTACGGTAGTTGTGTAATTTGATAACACCGTAGAGCTACATACTTGGGGACATGTCACCTCCGGTCTTTTCGGAATTACATTTACATAAAACAGCTAGGGGGATTTCCCCATGTAAATTATAAGCTTGCAGTAATAGTCTGTCCCCAAAGATCATACTTCCCACACATAATTATTGACAAGATTGGAGGATATTTTGCATCGAATTTGCCATTGCCCTTTCTCCAAGATGTTCTGTCATGGTTGGTTAGAGGTGCAAGGTTTCCTCTCACAGCATTTTTAGCAATACTATTCCATTTACATATCCTGATATTTTTGTTAATGTTAATAACCTATAAAGGACATTTGGGTAGTTGTTTAACGCCATTTTAATTGTATCTGAATATCAGGAATAAAAATCAACAATAAGTGTAAGTAATTGTCACTGCATTATCTTCTATTACTCTACCTTCTTCTATAAAATATCTCAAGTATGTACTTTCTGATGTCCACAGGGTCTGCAGACGTGTACCTTTGTGCTCATTATGGAGTCCTATACCAAAGAGCTGAGGACGGCGGTGGGCACCATCTTTGAGGTGTTCTGGGGTACTGGAGTGCTTTGGTTGGCCTGTGTGTCCTGGCTCATCCAGAGCTGGCGCTACATCCAACTGGCCATCACTTTACCCAGCTGTCTGGCCATCGTCTACATCTGGTAAGTTGTTCACAATCACGTTGTATTGCTATTTCTGAAATTTTCTTGTCTTGAGCATTGTTCTCTACTTGAAGGCAAACAGTTAACCCCCTTAAACGTCCTTTGATAAATGATGCGCGAATACGGCCGTTGCATTCAATATCATGGCGATCTTGCAGGGATGCCGGGGATTATATCTGATACGGAGGGATAGTCGTGATGTACCAATTTAGTGCTACTACATGAATCAGCTCGGCAACTATCGGCTGCATGTTCCCTTCGGCAGATCAGTTTGTCTATTGCACTATCAAATTGCACGTCTTGCCAGTGGAAAGCCTATCTAGAAGATTTGTCCTAAAATTTTATTTGGAATAGTTATTATTTGACTTTGACACAAACTATTGTCTCATAACTTTGGACATTGTAACTTAACTTTGGGAACTCCTGCATCGTTGTAGTCAATCGGTAGAACTTATTACACAATGCCCTCTTTTAGGATCAGCAATAGTTTTCTCTTTGCGCGTTCTTGAAATTCATCTTATATAATCCTTATGAATCCATTGTAGAACTCAAACTCATACTGTTTGACGTCATGTATTTAGAGGCCTCACCCTTATAACCAGAAATAAACATAACATAACATTAATCTATAATGTGAAAATGGGAATTGCCGACCTTCACCTGTAGATAGTATTATTTATGTTCATGAATGAATTTAGTAATATTGTCTTAGAGGGGTGTGTTCTGGCTGTCGATACCTTCCAGCTTCTACTTGGTAAAATGACGTTGTATTATGAAGTCTATTCCACCAACATATATGGCCAATCTATGGCGACTGTAACGCTAAAATCATTAAATATGCATACTTCTAATGGCCACAATCTACTCAGAATAACACTTCAGCTTGCACTAACTGAACCAGTCACGTGTCTCTCCATCTATAGACATAATCACGTCTACCAGAGCTTCAGACATCAGCGAGGTACAGAAAAACGGGCTTTCTGTCAGTTCAGTCACTGTAGCGCTGCACTAATTGCCCCTTGTGTTTTATATCTTTAAGCTGTGTAGGAACAAAAGAGCATTTTTGTAAATCTTGGTTATGAACAAGTGGTTAGTCGGCCATGGAGCCTGGGGCAGATTGATTGAGACCGATAATTAGAACTTATGATAATCTGACATGGCTCGAGTAATGTTAGAGCAAAGGGACTTAGATATATATATATATATATATATATATATATATATATATATATATATATATATATATATATATATATATATATATATATATTTAAGCTGAATTGAAATTGTGTCGACTTTTAGAAAAAAAAAATTCATCCTGTCTTAAAGCATTTATTTGGCATGGGGATTACATTTTGGAGATTTGTCTCAGAATATGTCAGAACAGACCCCTTCTCCCCTATGATTAATCATTTCCATAAAACTTTTGTCATGAAATATAATTCCGATAAGGAACAAAGAAAACGATACTTCCCGACAAAATCAATCAATTTACATTTTCCAATTTCCTACTAGATATATACATGCCATGATCAGATAGTGTCACATATTCATCAGATAGTGGCGTTGCTCTATAGATTCACCAATGCATCAACAACCCTTATCCACTTACCTGGTCACAGCCGCTCCACTGGGCCAATATAACAGGTGAATATTGATGAGAAAAGGGACACAAAAGCTTAGTTCGCAGCTTTGTCTCATGTAAAATTCACACAACCTTGTTACAGCCAACCCTACTAGAAACGTGAACAGAATCTGATTCTCTGGCCGATTCTCTCAGTTAAGTGTCCCAGCTTTACTTAATATACCTGGTAGGAAAGACTATGGAGTGATACTGTTCCCAAAAAAAAAAACAAAGAGTGAAAGTTATAATTATGTAAGTGGGGAGAATGTGGGGGAGGGCTCTCCCATTCACACTCTCTTCACAGCATGTGATATGGAAAGTGAAATTGGCTCTCATATGCACAACCTTTGAGGAAAGATCATCTTGAAATATAAATTCTACCCTTTGCAGAAAGTTTGGTTTAGGAAAAGGGCATCTCGATTACAGTTAATTGTTTAGCGTATTCTACCCTACCATTGTCTCTGAAGAATCCACTCAGCAAAGCCCTTAAAAGGTAGCCAGAAATTCCCATTTGCTGGTCATCTAGTATTTCCCAGTGTGTTCAATAAGTGTTTTATCACTTTCAGGATAATGCCGGAGTCTGTGCGCTGGCTGGTGGCCCACAAACGTTACAAAGAGGCAGAAATGATACTCAGAAGGGCCGCCAAGATTAACAGGGTCACCCTGCCCGAGGATCCCCTTGACACCAAGAATAGGGCTGTTACTCAGATAGTGGACACCGCCACTGAGGGGACAGCCAAACCGAGGAAGTACACCATACTAGACATGTTCAGGACCAAGGAACTCTGTAAACGGTCCTTCATTCTCTTTTATGTCTGGTGAGTATTGCAGTCACTTCTTTCAGTAATATTTGCTCGCTTTAATCACTACTAATCAGGCCTAACAAATATATTGTGTTTCAAGTACTCACATCTTTCATTCAATGATAGTGCCAGTGAACTTGTCTTTCATTGTGATAGTTGATTGATCATCTGAATTTAGGAATATCAGGAAATATCACAGATCTGCCATTTTGGTAATTGATTGATCATTAATGATCAAAGATATCAGAGAGACCAAATAGGTGTGGTACATGCAATGATTAATAACTTATATTCACTTTAATATCAGGAAATCCAAATGTGACATGTACTGGGAGAAGGGGTCTTAAAGGCCCCTGCACTAAGCCCCCTTTTTGCAGATCATGTCACAAATAGCCTTTTTTTCTTCATTTGCGGTACATGATTGGTGATTAACTTTACTTACTCAATGTTATCAGGAAGCTCTAATACGTCATCGTGCATGCAGGAACTATCTAGTATGTAAGTGCCTATCATGTCTTTGTGACCTTGTGTTCTGCAGGTTTGTGACAGCGGTGGGTTACTATGGCCTATCACTAAGTATCACCTCGTTGGCAGGTAACAAATACCTGAACCTCTTCATAGGGGGTC
The DNA here is from genome assembly GCA_949317995.1 of Acholoe squamosa. NCBI lineage: Eukaryota > Metazoa > Annelida > Polychaeta > Phyllodocida > Polynoidae > Acholoe > Acholoe squamosa. The sequence goes on along the minus strand of OX439041.1, from coordinate 59,366,428 downwards.
TGCTAGAGCTGCCCGCCTACTGTGCTGCCGTTTACATTCTCACAAGGTGAGAAAGAAGATAAGCTCCATAATTATATCCACTTTAATTAAAATCTGCATGTATAAGTGGTTAAATTGATGTAACAAGGGTTGCCATGCGACCCAATTCACATTGGCGATATTTCAATAGACTACTTGCAAATTGAAGTGTCTGTACTGTACAGTAACTGCTCTGTCGTGCATTTTGAAAATTCCCACCAGATGCCTGGTCCAAATCGAAATCAAAGTGACTTACAAGATTATATTTTTTCTCTGAAATTGTGCCAATTAGGTTCGGCCGTCGCAGACCCCTGTGCGTTTACCTGTTTATTGCTGGCGTCTTCTGTATCACAGCAGGAACTATTCCTGCCAAAATAGGTAAGGCCTCTTTTGACTGATATTCCTATATCACAAATCAAGTATTCTATAGATATTCGAAATTGGGAGAAGGCATATGATCAGGGAGTAGTATCCCTGCATATTAACCCCTATTTGTGTATCTCCAAGTGGCGAATTCAAATTTGAATCACAGGATGTGTCTTCAAGACAAACTGCTTACGAAGAAGCTTCCAATGCCAGGCGTTCATGTAGTACATGTAAAACATAAACTTTCCTTTTCAGTGCATGGTGTAGATCTTCGTCACGTGTCTACAGCACTGGCTGTGATTGGTCGGTTTGGGATGGCAGGTTGTTTCAGCGTCGTCCTTCTTTACACATGTGAACTCTACCCTACAGTCATTAGGTCAGTCTCCTGTACACATATATGTCATATCACATTAATGCCTATGTTACATACACCAGAGCTCTCTGATCCTAGAAAGGAAAAGATGTCGGCCTTATTCAATTATGTACTTGCCTTTCAAAACTATGTGTATGGTTTTAAACACTATATCAAAGACTACCATAACGTTAACTTAAAGGGGGGGCTAGCACGGCGAATATCAACATGGGTACCTGCCAAAAGAATGTGCACATATCTATCCAAATCTGCGCGACCCAGCGCAAAATTTGCGATGACCTGATTGGTCAAGGGGTGGTCATGTGACTTTCTAACACGGGTACGTCTTAGCCATGCTAGTTTTCCTTTAATGCCCTCAATTGCTTCAGAACAGGGGTATAGAAAGAATTTAGAAATTGGCTCATTGGCTCAATCATAGTCCCTTGCATCCCCGATCCTTACCATAATTATTCTCTTTACTATTAGGAATGTTAGTATGGGGTCATGCGCCTTCTGGACTCGTGTTGGGGGAATGGTTGCCCCACAAATACTCTACTTGGTAGGTTGATCCTCTATTAATCCTCTCAGTTTAATTACATTAGATTTAATTGTACTTACCGGTAATTCTATGTTGACAATGTACTGATAACTTTTCTCTAAATAATTGCTGTATGCATATAAAGGATTGCAAAGAAAAGGCCTGTATTCGGAACCATTAGTCAGTGGCAGAATTGAAACTATTGTAAAAAAAAAAAAAAGACAGTAAAGAAAAAATCACAAGTTTAACAATGAACTCTTCATCTTCACCCCTTCCACAGAGCCAGACTTCCTTTCAATCCCTCCCTGCTCAGTTGAGCCGCTCACTACCAGTGCTGGTCATAGGTGGACTGGCCTTGTTGGGAGGGCTTTTGTCTCTGGCCCTTCCAGAGACACTCAATCACACACTCACAGACACCATCCAGCAGGCTGAGTCGCTCGGTAAACGCCAGGCGGCAGGTCAGGGCGAGCAGGTCTCTAATGGTACAACAGGGGGCGCCCCTGGCGTGGAGGAATATCTCCTCCAGGGTCCCATGAAGAAGGAAACCTTCATATAAGGCTTAATGTAATACCATCTTCCTCCCATTGTGTTTATATGATATAGGGAATGTCTTAGCTTCTGATGGACAAAATTGTTGTTCTTTTTCATTACAGATCCCAATGAGTTCTTGCTTTGAAAACAGATATAACATTATCATCTGTATTTATGAGTTATGCATCCCATTTTTAACTGTGTGGTTTATGTTAAGGACTTCTTTTGATTATGTTGGCAAAAAATAGGCTTATTCGTTTATCAATTTACTCCGGTAATGCTTATGTTTTCCCAGGTTTGTTATTATCCTCTAAGGATACTTCATAAACGACTGTTTTCCCAGTCACTGGTCATTTTACTCCAACCGAAGTTTGTTTCCCTTATATAAACGACAGGAGGGGAGAATCCACCTCAATAAAACTAGTCAATGTTTAAAATTTGTAAAATGAGGAGACTTCTCTAGGAACCTGAATCTCTATACGTGTAACCATGTACCACATCATATTGCATACTTACACCGAGTTTATGAATAACCGGAAGAGGGATTGTCACATCAGAAAACGAGTCTCAAAGATACCAACGTTAATATCTATGTATGACGTCAATAGGGAGCATATGCTAATACTAATTTGCTACACCAAAGTAAAACAACCAAAAATGATTGAAATGTCTCACGGCAAGTTTTACTGAAAGAAAAGACTATCAAAATATTTTGCAGGCATGATGCAGCTGATGAGAATGTAATATTTTCTAGTAACTTTGAAATAGTAGAATACCTAATAGTGTCTGCTTAGATGGGTCTGCAAAATAGCTGACAAAGACTTTATTCTTAGGTCTATTTAGCAGTTCTATTAAAGGTCAATATCATGGAGAGCCAAAGACTAAGGTAGCCAGGAAATCAGCCAAATAGTGTCATGAATAGTCTGTCTAGATATGGAAAGTGCCTTAGCTTATATCCATCTAGAACCTTGTGACAGGCTCCAATGTGACAACTTGGAAATTAACGATGATCTGATAGTTGTCCATGGATCCATATGTATAACTGTTTGGGGTTTCAACATCTTTTTGTGATCACAAAATAGTGCTTCATGTGATATCTGAGGAAGTGTGTATGTGCTATGTCTAGTCAACATCTCTGTGTACATTAGATTTTTGAATAGATAATGACTTGGCTGATGAATTGTACTAGAACCTAACGATAAACTCAAATCAAAGAGCCAATACAGCAAATATAGGTTTAGATTAAAGACAGCCATTTTGTGAAACAAACGCATTTAAAATGATATATCTGTTCAAGTGGCAACTGAGTTAAGGATTGCAATGCAAGGCATTAATTCTTTATATTCTCGAAAGTGGCAAGCTACCAGTATGCCTAAAGTATGTGTCGCATCCAGTAAAGTCACTTTGTGTATGATGCCATTCTATGTGTATGCAGCCTTTAACACCATAATGCTACTGTAATTGAAGTGCACAGCACCATATATATGATCTCTGCAGTCTATTGTTGTATGGACTACCGGGTACTGCAATGAATGCACAGGTATTTATCATGTCAGATCTAATAGAAGAACGCATTGTGTTTGGAAAGCATTAGGTTTTGTGTTTCTACAGAATATTATACCAAAACATTGTGACATTTGTATATTTTGTTGCAGTATTTATCTTAGACATTAGTTTAATCCCATAAAACACCAATATATGTCTCTGAGCTTGGGTCTCACCCTTGACTATGAATGTAGACATACCCTATATACTATACTGCTGAATAACTACCTATTATTGCATATTATTTTATGTAATACTGAGGGTCAAAAAGAAGTGCTTAGCATAGATGTATTGATTTAGTATTTTCATTGCCATGTATGAATCTCAACTGGTTCTCAGCTATAATTTTACAGAATGATAGTGCCATTGCCTACATCATCTTGTACCTGAACTGTGTATATTTTAGCAGGCTAAATGAAATCACACATTTTCCATGTATGAGAGGGTATATATACCCTTAGAATATAAGAATCTCTGTACCAACATTATTGTATTATTAACAGTGTGTTCACTTGATTGTGTCACTCCCCCTATATATATATACCATACCGATCCAGGGTAGTTGGAAGGTAGAGAATGTCAGGCCAGGGGATGTAGCTCAGCGGTAGAGCACTCGACTTGCAAGCGAGAGACCCGGGTTCGAATCCTGGTGTCTCCAGTGACGTTTTCACTGACCACTACACTAGCCAAACAGACTCTAAGATAAGAATGATTGTTATCTGTGGCTAATGGATATTGACAGATGTCAAATGTTGGAAAATCAAATACATTTATACCCTGTGTGTTTGTTAGAGGAGATGAAGTATCTAGATTGTGAATGTAGTGTGCAGCTGATGAATAGTTGCGTTATGTGTAGTTTACTGCTTGAGGCAGACAGGAACAACACCGTATAAGTAATCTGAGAAAAATGGCCCTTACTGTCGGGTGGTTTGCAAATTGAGGTCAGCTTAAATTGCAGAACCTTGCACAAGTCTATATGGTTCTTGATGGTTCGATGAGGAAAAAGTCATTTGATCGTCCAAAAACTTTTTGTGCAATAACAATGGCTCAGTGAGTTACTGTGATCCGCTACATTGTATTTAAGAATAGCATGCACCAACTAATATACTGAGAGTTACAATCATGGCAAGTTGCTGATTATTCAATGGTATACCATTTATATAACGTTCACTGCTTTTTGTCCACAATAGTTGCGTTATTGGTGCACCTGAGTTTGATGTTTTGCGATATGGAATTATTGTACTTTTAACAGAAATTCTTAAGGAATATGTAACTGTTACATAATGAAACAGGGGTTATTGAATTGGCAAACGATAATTCAATAAAATATAGTTTTCATTTTCTCTTTTTTTTTTTAATAAGTATATTTAAAAATGGGACTTACTGTTGTTTAGTATCTAGTAGTGCTTATGCGTGTTCACCATTCATCACTTGGCCAAAATGTAATGTGTTTCAGATTACAGGATCAGGATATTTCATTCTCTGTAGAGCAGAAACGTCCCCTTTATTCATTATCCGGATATTCTACCAATAAATTGCCGATACATGAATCTAAAATCAGAAATAACTAACATTTCAGAAAATATCAAAGAAATGCCTGGGATCCGTTCTGATTTTGTAACCAATTTCAGGTAATGTAAAACACATTTCCTCTTGGCCTCTCTAACCATGCACAATTAGAAATGTCTTGTTTCCATGCAGTGTGTATACAATGTAGAAAGAAGAATTGTATCGTCAATGCATGTTCTTCTAACGTATTGTGGAAATTAATCATCTAGCAATACATAGGAGTGTTTAAACTAATAAAGATCTCAGGCCTTAGAAGTCAAAAGATAGCTGGAATATATTGATATAAGACAAGGGAGCCGTCCTAGGTAAAAAGAAATCTTATTAAACTGCTACCAACTGTAGCATATACCCAAATAATGATAGGATATATTTTGGGCAGTGATCCTGGTAAGATCCCATATTTTATTTTACGTGAGCTATGTAGAGTAGATGGAAACTGAAGTTATTGAGTGCAAAGCCGGTATGAATAGGGACCAATGTGCTATGATGAAAAGGTACATATATTCTTCGAGATGTAATTTATCCTAGACCTTGCCGAATCTGACTTGTATATATTTGAGATTATGTGAAGGCTAAATACATTGGTTACATTGAAAAGGCAAATCGTACAATTATCTGATATACTTAATTGATATCCCTCACGGTAGGCAATTGTAGATCAAAAGCTATTTTAAGGGCATTTAATGATACAGGGGTTAAACCTTTTAATACAACACTTGATCATGTTAATAGTGCAAACAGATCAAACTGATTAAGCCATATTGTGAAAAAATCCTATACGACTCTCCGTGTAAAAGGTGTTACGTTTGTAAACTGAGAAGTAGGTATGGATAGTTTTTTTCACCATGCTCATTGGCGCCTGAACATCTATGTTAAACTAAAAAGAAATGCCAAATTTAGTTTTCTTGTTACCTTTGCGAGTTTAAGATTGTAACAGTTGAAAATAAACTCACCCAGTCGATATTTGTGCGTTCCTCGTATTTTTCATCTTCCATAAGATGATTAATCATTATTGCTGCATAAGATGTATAATCAATTTGGATGGTTGCTGAAGGGGAGTCATTTCATTGGCCATTACCTATATTGGCAATAAATTGGACCAGTTATTGGCTTGCTATTTAAGTAATCTAATTTTGAGAACAATCAATCCAAATTATCAGAAAGAAAGTAATAAGAAACGGGACCATATGGGAAGACCTGAGGCAATGGACTAGAGTATCTGCGCTATAAGACTTTAGGTTATCTTATCTGCTTCATTACAAGGTTTAATTATTATCAGCGCCTTATAGGGGAAGTAGCTCTGGTAGAGTACTAATGCACCTACTCAATAACCATAAGTCTGTATTACAGGTTACCATTTATTGAACATTCCATTTCCAGGTGACATCCAATCCTTATTTACATTGACTCCTGTTGAGGGTTATTGGTATTCACTTTAACCCTTCACATATATGTACAGTTATTCGCATGACTCCTGATATGATTGTGGGTATGTGTGTGTGTGAGACCTCTGCCCGCGATCACCAAGGCTTAAGTAACAGCTTTATCTAACACTCGTAATCCTACATAGTGCTAGTGGTAATACATCTGGTGCACTCTCCTATTGGATTAACTCCACGAGTACATCGCCCAGTTGCTGACCCTCTAGCTTCGTGTGTTTATCTTACTCCACTAATAATATCCTTCTTTATCGTCCTTTATATATATATATCTCTGTCCTTTTACTAGTTCACTATTCCCCTGGTAGGGACCCCCTTGTCTTTGATAATACTTTGGCCCAGTTTGTTACCTTGGGCCGCTTATGTTGGTATTTTCATGTATATTATTATATTAGCTGTAAGGGGCCTTCTGTTCTATCTTTTGGATAAGCTCCCTGGTCGGTCAGTGTAGGTGGGAGGGTGCATAGTATATCCTGTTTACATGATTCTTCCAATCTTTACCCATCTCTTTTTACCTTGCAGGTGTGGTTCTCCCCAGTCGTCTTCCATCTCTATTTTAACCCTTCATGGATCATGCTAACCCTTTATGGATTATAGTCTACACCTATGTACATTATTACTTCTGACACTCATTATTTATCACAACTACTCTTATGTGCCCTTGCACATATCTAGGACACGGGAAAGCGTATGAGTAGCCTATTTATCTATATCTTATATATGTTGGAAATCATTTTGTCTCGTGTCTCAGAAAATTATGCCTATGGAGTTCTGTTTCCAATGTCCAATTTAACTGTCCTGTTTCTTAGAAAGTCTTCTCCAAATAAGGACAGTGCTGGCCGCATTACTTATGAATTGACCCCAAACCAAAGACCACATATTCGACATAATGAGGGCCCATTCCCAATTAACTCACATCGCCTGCTTTTAGCCACATTCTATATAAACATTTTTGAGACACAATTAAACCATATGTCCTGTAAGGCCAGACAAGGGAAACATGCCGGGGGGGGGGGTGTCTTTAGCATTTTGAAATTTAAGTCACATGCTCTGAAGTGAGACATGTTGAGCTAAAGTATACCATGTAGTTTAGTTGGAATTGCCTGTCAAACATGGATTGGTTTGCTCAGCTAAAATGGTGAATAAGCTCTAAATGCCGTATAGCGCATCGAAAATGCCACAGACGTGAAAATGATGAAAAACAGTAAAGATTCAGTTTTATATACAATAACTCGAACATGATTAACCTCAGCAAAAAGAAAAGGCATTCCGTCAAATCAATTCAGTACAAATCTCTTTAAAGGGAAGCTGTGCTGTATTCTTGTTTGTCAAATACTGTTAGGTTGTTTGGATCCGCTTATGTAAACCATTTTGTTTGCGAAAAACTGTAATTTAAATCATTTCAAGTCAGTAAACTTTGATTCTCTGCCAAATGCAATTGCATCGTCTGGCCATACACACGTGTCATACAAGGCAGCCCTGCTGGGTGGACAGACACTGCATCTCAAACAGGTAATACATAGGACATATAACTTTGGAAAAGTTTACATTTTTGACTATGTTAACATTCCAGGAAAATTCCCTTTTTCAAATTCACCGTTTACCCATAAATCTGATGGTAAAATTTAGATTTCTGATAGTATTTTGCTCAACCTCTTCAGAGATGTTTCTGAATATTGAAATTGAGGGTTTGTAGAAAACCTTAATGTAAAATCTGTTTATAGAGAAAAGGTACATTCAATTTAGGTGTGTAGCCTATAATGACTATATGAAATCGTCATTTTAGCTATATTCGACAATGTAGAAAATGGCAACAATTAACCACATCGCCCCAAATAAGGATGACAATGAGACACCCCTGTCTGAACCTCTTCCATCTGAACCTGTTTTCTCCATCGTGGAGGCAGTTCAACAGCTGGTAGCATCAGAAACACTTAGCCTAGAATGGACCAGGTTCAGTCAGTGGCACAGGGTGATAGAGTTGGATGAAATAGACCAATTCAACACAGTACTATCTAGGTGCACAAGTGAAGAAACCAATGTTCTATTGACAGGAAGCATTGTCTACCCAAAGTCAGATATTTTTTATGAAGGTGATGAAAATGATTGCTTTGGGATTGGCAAACCCTTCCTGCTTGCAGCTAGCTTTGGATCAATTAACATTTTTCAGAGAATTCTGTCAAGTATATCGGAGAATGAAGTGATCTGCACCATATCTGATGGTAACAATGTCATTCATTTGTTGGTGTTGACACTCTCAGCAAAAGGCAAGCTTAATAAAATAGCCAATGAAGATACACATATCACCATGTATAAAGACATAATGAAAAAGATTTCACATGAAGGAAGAATTTACCTCTTAATGCAGGCTAATAGCAATGGATTCAGACCTCTAGAACTTGCCGCACATCATGGAAAACCATCAATATGCATGGCAATTTTCCAAGAAGACGGTGTTTACAGATTTCCACAGCAAAAGCGGGGTATTGTCACCGGGGTACTTTATAATGTAACAGAATATGAATCATGGCACAAATCAAGATCGCTACTTTCACCATTAAGACAATTCATGGCCGCCTATGATGATATAGCAAATTGTAGTAAAGATAGTAAAAATACTGATTTAACGAAGGAACCAGTTATGATGAGTTGGATGCAGACTAAATCAGAGGCGTAAGAACCAAATCTTGATTGGGGGGGGGGGGCCCAGGGCCAAGCCCAGGGGGGCCCTGTCGCACCAATCGTAATTCGTCGATAGAGTGGGCTGACACTTATCCATGGGTACATAAGATATATGTATTAATCTTTGATGACTTTTGCCTGTGATTTAAAGCCCAGGCTCCCCCTTTTTCCATTGTGCTACCATATTTGTGAAAAATTTGGGGGAAATTTTTGCATTTATCATGGGCCTTGACAAATATTGGGGGGGGCCCAGACATATTCAGGCCCCACCTCCTCTGGGATTGGGGGGGCCTGGACCCCCCTGCCCCCCCCCCCCTCTTTTCCTACGCCCCTGCTAAATTCAAAATGAATATTTTGGTAATTATTTTGAAGTTTGTATTCAGGTTAGGCCTATCCATCTCTTTGTTATTTACAACCCCATGACTAAAACAGGTTCCTCTAGGTAATTTAACAGGGACAGGGGACCACGAACACTGCCTATCTCCCTTTAGGTATGTACCCCTAAACGCCTTTGCAGTGTTCAATTGTGGATAATTATGGGGTGGCTTGGATTGGCTGGTACTTTGGACTAATTCTTTGTGGAGTCTATCTAATATGGAGGAAGTCCCATTGCTTTTCAAGTATTGTAAAGCCAGAGATGCGCAGATATGTTCTATTTAATAGGGTTATCTATTGGATGATTGCTACATATGCAATCTCTACTATTGATGTAGAACCAGTTGCAGGAATTTTAACTATGATTCACAGTACTATATTAGCGTAACTAGCTTTTGGTCCTTGTCTTATCTACTACAGACAATCCCTGTTATTGGCATCTATGTGGTCTGCATAATAGATATGACAATTGTGTTGTGCTCATACACACCGATATTTGTTCTCTTCTTCAGTGCCCTGGCAGGAACCTTTGCAATTACCACCATAAGTGAAAGCATCTGCAGCAAATACTTTACTGACTTAATTCCTATCATGTAAAACACCTTCCGTATTATGTTAAACATGTTGGAACCATCATCATTTGCCAATGACCAATTTGATCTACCTTATTTCCTGTTCTTCTTTCATGTCCTCTTTGTATGGCTCATCCCCATCCTTCTGCTAAATTTCCTTATAGTCATCATGTCCAATGCTGTTAACAGAGTCATATGGCTCTAGACCCCTAAAATCGACATGGCGACATGGAACTTTTTTGGCCTAGTGACATGGGACATGAACCTTTCTTTAAAATCGACATGGTGACATAAAGTTTTCTTAAAATCGACATGGGGACATGTGCTTTTCTTAACATCTACATGCAGACATGGCCATTTCTTAAAATCGACATGGGACATGGGAATCCCCCATCAAGGGCCCCAGTCATGGATGCGAAGGACAGTCACTTGCTCTTGAACAAGGCCCAGGTGGCTTTAGCTGCAGAAAATGAAACCTCCTTCCTATTCAGCTGGATCTATGCATGGAGGGCAAAGTATTTCTTTACCTCACAAAATGGAAGGCTTTACATAAGATGTATTGAAATAGATGCATTTGAGTAATTGATGTCCGACATGTGTATTGGTAATTGTTTCCACTATTTGCGTAGGAAATGTAGTGTTGTTATTAGATCTTCTTGAAGTTACCTTGGAGGAGACGCACGGGAGCTTATAAAGTATACAAAATAGAATGGTACGACAAAACCCCAAAACAGGAGGTCAGAATGTAGGAGATTCCTTCTTCTTCTAGACCTGCAAGAACCAATGATTTTCCAATAGCTAATCATTTAAATCAGGCCTAAGTTTCAGGGCCGCTAGAAGGGTCCCTACAATAGGGGAGTGCTACTTCGGAATGGTTTGAGAAAAGTGTTTATCACTCTCTGGCAAGAGATTTTCAAGAAGAGTGTAAAAACATTGCTAGTTGCTAATGTTAAAGGGGACAAAAGAAGTTTTCTTAAGCTGCAAAGGCAACCCAAGAGAGAATTCGAAATTGAATATGTTCTTTGACCACTCCCAATAAAGAAATCCAGGTAGGGACTGGGTTAAGAAAGAGCAGCGTTAAAATAACGCTCTTCTTAAGAGTGTCGATTGCATCAACAATTGTTCGTTCTTTCCCTTTTCTGACATCTTTAGAAATTAAATTTTATGTGTGCTGAAAAAGATGTGCTTATGCTTGATAGGTGAGAAAAAAGGTCAAGCTTACTCATTCAGGTGTGATAATTGTGTTTAGAGCGTATACCCGATACCATAACTTGTGTAGATTTTGTAGTTCAATTGGTTCATGGATGCCTTTTGTCGTACAAGAAGTCATTTCGCAAACGCTACGAGTGGGGCCCTCACTGAATTGTAGTTGAAATCCCATATAAACTCTATGGCCACTGCAATTCGTACCAGGAGATGGATACTCACTGGGTTTGAAAAATGACTAACTGATATACCCCCCCCCCGTGACTTGCTTCTATACTGCTGAAAACAAATTTAACTTGTATATGGTTCAACCTTCAAATGCATTTTCATTTTATTTGTACATGTACCGCCTCACTCACCGCCTTGCAGAGTTTACACTGCTATTTCATTTATAACATGCTATAAACACAAGTAAGGGTCAGCCACATCACAGCTTTTTGTCATCATGTACACTCTCAGCTCCAATTGTAAATGGGCTATAAACACCGCTGTACTGGGTATAGTAGCACCCACTATTGGGTCATTAGATTTGTACTAACAGTAACTACCACTGTTTTAAAAAAAAAATAGAAGCAGTCTACTGTGAAAGGCTACCCGCAGTCTGACAGTGTATACGTCAAAGAAGAATTTGATACAAAGTGAAATGTGTGGGAATTTTAGATGTGGTTAATGTTATTACATAATGTGTATAATCATTGATATAATATCTAAATCCTTACTTGTATAAATGTGCTCGGATATTGCTATTGAATAACTGGATTCTCAGAAAAGCCCAAATCATTATCGACTTCTGTGAAAGGTCACCCTTTCTTCGTGTATTGATCAATAATTATGAATCCCTGGTTGTACTTTTCTCAGAAGGCAAAATGTTTTAGATGTGATTGGTCAATTACTGTATTAGTATCAGACCTATATATATATTGTCAGCGGTCTCAATTAGATAGAGATGTATCATCTTATGTTTGTACTTAAACAACGTGATATACCTTTGTACAATCGAAATAATAATAATAATATTTATCTCTATATGCTATTACTCGTTGTGGTTATTTTTTCAAAGATAATACTGACTCCATTTTATGTTTATATTTTGTTTTATCATTGAGAAATGCCCTCCTGAACCTTTGTTTGGTTGGTTCCAGTATAAAATGATAACTTCAAGTTAGATAATTATTCATGCAACATAAGCTGAAAACCCAGGGCAGAAATTCATAGCACATACCTGCAGCTGACGAAACATTAAAGTCTACTCATGTAGGCAAATCGATTCCCCATATAGTCTGAATGCAAGGAAGGCATTATAGTGTCCTTAAATCTCTCACTGTTCAACCGTTGAACATATGACATTAAATGTGTCCATGGTAGGTTCTTCCCAAGAAACATTTTGCGAGTAAAGCACATATTGAATAGTGGCTAATTGTATGGCCTATAAACACTCAGATGGTATGACAATAACTATAAAAGAATCACCTCTCTGACAAATACACAGCCAAATTATATGATATAGAATAGACAGCGCAAACATTCACAACATAGGCCAATGGTGTTAGTATAATATCACCAAGTCAAGGGGAAAGTGAAAAAAAAACAACTATGAACTTAATGACAGCACCCTTGCGTTATCTTTTTCACTTCTTGTCACCTTTAGCAGCATCCACGCCAAGGTACTATTGTTGAGTTGAGTAACTCGTGTCTTGACTGCGAGCTGCTCCTCAGATCTTGCTGCGTCCGAGACCGGAGAACGTGTCATGTAGTATCTGTCCACGAACAGCGCGCCCCCTAGATCTACCAGCACAACCAGAACTATATATTGACAGCCAGCCTCTGTTGACAGCACGACGAAGAGGGGGATCTTCACACCCAACATTGACCACATTTTGGACGAGAACTTGGCACCCTCTTTTATCTAGGTACAGAAGAGAAAAGAAATATATGAAGGCGAAAGGGTCTCAATTAACGGGGACTCTACCCATTGGCGGATCCAGGATTCGGAAAAGAAGGGGTGCGGCCCAAAAAAATGGGGGCCTATCCCTATTTTTGAGCAAATTTTTGGGTCCAAAAATGCAAATTAACAGTTAAGGACTGATAAAAAGGAGGAGGCGCGCACCCCTGCGTCCCTGTATTAATCCCAAACTGTATATATGCTTATGTGCTTTTAGGGGACATAGCCATTCTTTGTCCCCACTCTTCACCTACAACAGTGACATAGTCCATATAGCCTATATCTGCAAAGCCGTTCTATGTTTTTTCTGAGTTATTTCTACATGAGAGGCAGGCACGAGATTCAGTTATACAACTGAGAGTAATCCGATTACTGAAGTAAACGGAGAATGTTAATAGCGGGACATTGAATTCAAAATGAAATAATTACATCAGCTAGACAAGCAAGCAGTAACATGCACTGGAATTCATATTCATTTAAAAAATCAGCTATTCTATTTGAGTCGGGGATACATCAGTATTTCAAGTCGAATACAACAGCCCAATGGGTTTAACCTGGGAGGCTCGTATTGCGCACCCCCACTGAAAAGACTTTGATTGAATTTTGAACATTTCTCACTAAAATTACATCAGACCAATGCAAACGTTCACTCGACTGAGGGCTATCTCAGAACAATTCTAGTGAACCTTTGCCGTTATATTTACCTTGATGGGGAGTAAGTCGTCACTTGCCCTATGACGTCTGGTGATTTTAGCACGCACTTTTGTGGCCATCGACATCGTGCATGTCTTTATGGTCTTGTTCTGTTCTCGTGTTAGGATGTCACGGACGAGAGGAGAGTGTAGTAGTTGAAGGATGAGGTACCCATGCTCATTTAATGACCTTGAATAGAACTGTGCTTGGAGATTCTCCATTAGAAAGCCTTGCAGAGACCTGTCTGTGGAAACATCTGCAAGCAATGCCTCTGCTGTTGGGAATACTACAGAACAATGGATATGCAATATCAACTCAGTATGTGTGTGTCAGTACCGGTCAGTACACGTACCATAATCCCTGAAATGGTAGCAGCATGCAAAATAAATAGTTTGTTTCAGTAATTTAGTCATTAATAGACTAGTAGTACATGGAATTTATAGTTTGTTTCAGTGATTCAATCCCTGATATGATAGTAGTACATGGAATAGTTTACTTTGTGTCAGTGATTTACATACAGAGAGACTAGTAGCACATGGAATTGGTACTTTGTGTCAGTGATTTAAATCTGATATGATAGTAGTATATGTGACCCATCAAGGGAGAACACCCCTCCGCGGGGGATTTTTAATTCCCCATTTGGCCACCAGGGGACATTGAAGGGGCAAAATCACCCTTAAATCATTATAAAAATATATGGACATAATTTTTGATGCAGAATTCAATGGTCTCATTTAAAATGGACCATTTTCGTTAGAAATGGCCCATACTTGGAAGGTAAAATGAACATTTTTCATGAGAAATCAACTGATATGCCTGTTCCTGGTTGCCATGGCAACCATTCCAATAATCAAAATTTGTAAATTGCTATGCCAATTTTTGGGGATACTGACCAAAAACCCAAAACTGAAAACAAAAATGGAAAATTCCTTCTAGATCAAAATCTATGATAAAAATCACCATATCTTTATGTGTTTTTATGAAAAAAAAGGCTGAATTATTGTGTTTTTAGATATTATTATGTTTAATATTGAATAAGAGCATGATCATCCATTTCAGATATGAATAACAAGGAAGGGTTCTGAAATAACTACTAGGAATGTTTAAGCCAATGATGTCTCATTTTAAAGATCTTGAGATTAACTTTGATAATGAATTTCCCTGCAGAGAGGTGTTTTTGCTTGCCTGGTCACATATATGGAATCGGCACTTTGTGCCAGTGATTAAAATACTGAGAGACTAGTGGTGCATGGCATTGGTAGTTTGTGTCAGTGATTTATTCCCTAATGTGGTAGTAGTGCATGGCATTGGTACTTTGTGTCAGTGAATTAAATCTGATATGACAGGAGTAGGCCTGGTAGACCCGGAATTGGTACTTTGTGTCAGTGATTTACATACTGAGAGACTAGTTAATACATGCAGTTGGTAGATTGTTTCAGTGATTCAATCCCTGATATCTGTAGTAGTACATGGAATATTTTACTTGTTGCTAGTGATATCTGTAGTAGTACATGGAATATTTTACTTTGTGTTAGTGATTTACATACGAGGAGACTAGTGGCACATGGAGTTCGTAGTTTGTGTTGGAGATTTAAATCTGATATGATAGTAGTATATGGAATCGGTACGTTTTGTCAGTGATTTAAATATCGAGAGACTTGTAGCACATGTAATTGGTGGTTTGTGTCAGTGCTTTAGATTTGATATGATAGTAGTACATAGAATTGGTACTCTGTGTCGGTGATTTAAATATTGAGAAACTAGTAGTACAGGTAATTGGTAGTTTGCGTTAGTGATTTAATCTCTGATCAAGTGCGACACAGTCACACTGTTATTACCCCTTGTACAAGGCACATATCAAAGGCGCACCTAGGGGCTTTTTGGAACAGTTTGATACTAATCTAATGTAATGTTACCCCACCTATAAGGCGCACCCCCTGGTTTGGGAAGGTGCAGTAGAGCTCAGTATTGTCTATATATTTACTCTATGTATTAGCCGTGGTTTATACCCGAGGTACTATGGTATGTGACACCCTTTTTGTATCAATGCTTTTAGAAAGCTATAAGTTGCATAAAAGCATTTATTGCAAGGGGAAATACAAAACAAAATCAATATGAATATAGGTCATTGTTTGCTTAGATACTAAGTGGTATAACACCACGGTCTGGCTTGGAATTCGTATTAGATGGCGACTCAATATCTCCACCATGATAAGGTAAAGGTCAAAGAATATTAATCACAAAAATGTTTGTACATGTTTGTATATAAGGGAGGTAGGCATAAGATCTGTTTGCCCAACCATTTAGTTATGTGCCTTCTGGCTCCGCACCCCACATGTAGGCAACTTCTTAGGTGATGCTGTCATTCAAAACACCGATCTATAGGAGAGGGAATAAGAATATTCGATTATTTACACATTACCAACTATGGTCCATCTTATATGCAAGGATGATGCCTATGATGCACCTTATAGGATACGCCTGCAGTCAGGGTGCGTTATGTATATCTATGAGGATTTTTTAAGCACTACACTGCTCAAAATCAATCTCTAGCCGTGCCTTGTACATAGCATTTCTTTGAACTGAGGGTGCGCCTTCCACGAAAGATGAGCCAAATACACGAGGTACTACGGTAACTCATATCAATTACAAATATGATATACATGGAGTGTAACTTTGTCATTTATGCAAGACTATTATGACGATACAAGATTACCTGACTTTACCTTATGGCTTCTGAATTCTATGTCGTCAGATCCCTCAAAGTTGAAGGCTGTGGTGAGGGTGGCAGTAAAGGTGGTGAGCACTACCAGACTCACTAGCATCCATACGGACGTCACCATCCGACCTAGAGTAGAACTCGGCCCACGGTCGCCATACTGTCCTAAATGTTTAATACCCATTTGAATACACAATATAAATCGAGGAAAGGACAGAGCTTCTAATCTATAAGTATCGGTAATATACTTACTTCCTTATTCATTAGCAAATACACCTCTACTCTACGTTATACATGTATACCTCTGTTGGAAGCACTTACCCAACAGTTGTCATAGTTACCAATGACAACCATAGTGCTTCACGAAACCCTGGTGCAAATCTGTCTGGGAACTTCCCTGTAGAGGCCAGTCTCTCCTAAAAATAATATAGATATAGACTGAATAGAATGGCAAAAGTTATACATATTGCTACGTGTATCATGTATCCTAGTTTGAAAATAAATAGGCCTAGTTCTGATGTTGGCTTCTGCTTTACCCAGTAATTTCATTACATTCAATAATGCCATAGCTCCTTTTTATCCTATCAGCATCTCTTCCAAAATATCAAGCGATGTACCCATTGCTGGGTTTATCAGAATAAAGTTTGATTTACAAGTTAGAATGCTGGAAAATCAGAATGAAACTTGTTGGACATAACAGAATGAAGGTGACAGGCAGATGGTTTGGAATACATGGGAGAAAATTGAAGCCAACAGGTGTTTTACTTCACTACTGCTGACATATATTCACACTTATGGAGGTGAAATATTCATGAATAAAATTGGGTAAACAAACTTAGATCTAGACAAGCAATGAGTTGTCATGCACCAACCAGATGTTAGAATAAATGTGGATTAACTCACGCATATCCTGGAGCTTATTTCAAAAGGGCCTAACATCATTCCCATGCAATATTAGTGAGGCACATTTTTGGCATTGATTAGGACTGTGTTAGTACTCTATGTGGGTAGTTATATATGCACCCTGAACATTTCGCTAAGATCGCAGGGGAGGGGACTGTGTTAGGCTCCAGATATCAGAGTGAATATGGGGTAACTCACACACGTCCAATGCCATAGTGAATATTGAGGTACTCACACATAGCCAGATATCATAATGAATATAAAGCAACTCTTACATATTCCAGATATAATGAAGATGCAACGACTCACACATATCCAGATGAGACAGCCGGCCAGGGGGGAGGAGAGTAAAATGAGGAGTACCAGAGGCCATGCACTCAGCACAGCCGTTATAGGGCCTGCAGGACCTGCATGTACAGGACACCTGCCAATATATCAATAGTATGCATTATGAATAAATGAATATCAGTGAATGAAGACTCCCCACTTATATAGTGCTAGTGCCGATTCCCACTTGGCAAAAAAAAAAAAAAAAAATTGTGACGAAAAATTCTTTACATCTCAACCCAGAAATAAAGACGATTTTTAAAACCTGAAAAGGGTTAGTCTGCACCAAAGCTACCAGTGGCTCCTCAGTCACCATCCCAGATCATCTTTTCCTTCAATGTAGTGGAAGACTAAGGCCTAAAAAAAAGGCCCAGCAAAACAGGGCCAACCCTGGAATTTTTTGGGCATTTTTGGGAATTCTTTAGGCACTTTTCCAGTAATTTTCATTATTTTTCATAAATTTTTCATTGAGCTCATCTAGGCCCTCATTTATTGGTGTACATTTCGAAACAGTCATTCATCTCTTTTACATATGGTTCACATTTCTTATGTTTTTCATATTTATACTGTAAAATCATAAAATCCAACATGTCTGCCCATAAATTTCCATACAAAATCAAAAAAGAAATTAAAAACTTGCTTGGTTTTGACTCATTTAGCATAGGTATGGTGTGCACAGCAAATGCAGTTCTTACAGCTGGTTGATTTTCGGGGGCCTACTATAAAGAATCTATGATAACTAGGAGCCCCCCCCCCACTCAATCAGCCTGCTCAACTATGTATTGGTATCAGGTAAAAACATTAAGATTGGTTATGCTGTCAAACCTGTATGAGAAGTAGTGCAACAAACATGTGAAGAAATCAAGTATAACAGAAAATGAATAATATTAAAAAATCTATATAGAATAATGCCTCTACCGTCTTTATTTCTCCTAACCAATGCATAAGATCTAGATGATCATGTACATGTAAAAAATCACTTATGGCAGCAATGTAGGGGGCGCTTTTAATGCTGAAAGTAGCCCTTCCTTTTAAAATGAGCCAACTTTGGCAGCCATTTTGGGCCTGTGGACCACCTCAAAGTTACATTGAATATTTTTTCCTTAAAAGATCTAGCATTAATCTTTTGGTTCCAATTATTCACTAACTACTTCCATCTATTTTTCTATGCAAATAAAAAAATGTAAAAATGCACTTTTCAAAATCCCTAACAATGACAGTCAGTCTGCTCAATATTGATTATAAAGCCAAGATAAATATCATATATCATGCACACTGGTCATCAGGATGCATGAATGTAGCCTTGGTGATTAACATCGCCAGGGCTACATTCAAGCATCATGCCAACCCTATTGGATATACAATTGGGTTGGCATGAGGGTTGCCTGGTGGTCATAATGATGTGCAAATGAAGTCCTGGTATGCACAATCACAATGGGTGCATCATGATGACCAATGGGCATGCATAAAACACCCCTTGCATTAGTAGTTCTTAACTCTCCTGCCAGCTAGTCCATTAATGCACTACTAGGTAGAATATGCACTTTGACATTCTATAAAAGGAGAGCACAACCAGGTTTGTAGACATTTACCTTTATCTAAACATATTTATGCTTAATTCTAAACACCAGCTATTCAATACATTTAAACTCTAAGCATCTAAACATGTTTAGCAAAAATGTTTATGTATTTAAAATAAAAGTGTTTAATTCCTAAATGTCAAGTCGATGAAACACCTAAGTGACATATATGTTTAGATTTTTAAACATGTTTAGACCTAAACATGTTTAAAATCTAAACATCATTTTTGCAGTGTAGGAACAAGGAGTTATGACTGCTTTGTTCCACCTGAAAACACACTACTTGCAAAGAGGACATCCAAAGGCAGTACTGTCAGTGTGAAAAAAATGGCTGCTAAATCTTCAGTACTCAAAGACATTGTGCGAAATGTTGGGTAATAGGGAGGTTTAGCAAACATGACACACGTCACTCAACCCTGATTTTACGTAGACGTAACAGTGCTGTAAGTATGCTGCACGTTTGCATTATATTGCCTACATAGTGACTGCTAAACCTCCCTAATATGTAGCTTGTAGCAATGACGGACTGGTGGGTGGGAGTAGTACTAGATCATTCTGAGGAGAACATAGACTATAGTATCAAACTGATGTCACCAAAGGGACCATCAAAGGTATTCAGGAGGTTAGGAAGGGATGATATCTGATAGATTCCAAAAACAGACATCTGTGTGATTGAACCTCCAAGCACCTCCAATGGGAGAACACGCAAGATTCCTATTAAATCATACAAACATATTTGTGACAGGTTTGCCAAGCACAACTTAGTTAAATGTCTCAAGGAAAGTTCTGATGCCATATCAAACATTATTGTCCTTCACCTGTCATAAGAATTGACATTGAGTATGTTAGTTATTATTATGTGAAATTGTGAAAAGTGCTTTTATTGCATTTTTCCTAAAATTTATTTTCATATAAAAAAATTCAAAGAAGTAGTTAGTGAATAGTTGGAACCAAAAGATGAATGATAAAACTTTCTGGGGAAATTTATTTTGAAATGTCACTTTGAGGTTGTCCATGCACCCAAAATCGATGCCAAAGTCAGCTTATTTCAAAGTAAAGGCCTACTTTGGGTATTAAAAGCGCCCCCTATATTGCTACCATGAGTGATTTTTTTTTATTTGTACATGATCTCCTAGTCCTAGACCTCATGCATTAGTTCAAGAGAAATAAAGATGGTAGAAGCATTATCCTATTTTATATAGAATTTTTAATATCATTCATTTTCTGCTTATACTTGATTTCTTCACATATTTGTGGCACTACTACTTATACTGGTTTGACAGCATAACCAATTTTAATGTTTGTACCTGATACCAATACATAGTTGAGCAGCTTGATTGAGTTGGGGCTCCTAGTTGTCATAGATTCTTTATAGTCAGCCCCCTAAAATCAACCAGCCATTAGAACTCCATTTGCTCTGTCCAACCCCTTATATTAATAAAATGAATAAATTTGGAAAAAGCGCTCAGAGTTAGAGAGTCATATTTACACATGGTATCTAAGATACTTGGGTGCATCCCCAAAAATAATGATTAGATGATTTGAGAGGGTGACCCAGGAAGATTTTTCAAATTTGTTTGATTTGACATGGACTGACCGAAAAAGGCTTTTTTAGTTTGAGTGCACACTTTGAGGTTTTGGACATTCTAAAATAACTTAACAAAACTCATATCACCTAATGAAGGCCCATATGGCCGAAACGTTGTGATCAAATGCATACTACAATTAGGTAGTGGTTTCGACAACAGGGGAGGGTGGTGGATTTTCACATGTGCAAGTCAAAATTTTCCCGGCCCTCCCCATTGGAGGGGTGTGACATTTTTTTCCACCCCCTTTATTTTACAGTACCATGTAGGATTTTTTCGTTAAGAAGGGGTTAACCTTTTTGCCCCTCCTCCAAGAGGGGTCTGAATTTTTTGCCCCTCCCCCAAATCCACCACCCCTTCCCTATTGTTAAAAAATTACCACTCCCTTATTATGGTGAAATAAAACATCTAAACCTCAATTTCTGTTGCTCTAGTTGTTCTGGTTGTCTACAAGAGATTTAGTTTAGATAAAGGGTGGCATATCTAGGAAATCCACCTGCAGTACTTGAGTGGAGTTCCTCTCTGTCTAGGTAGAGATGATAAGGGGTTGCGGCAAACTCTATAGTGCAAACAGCATGGTCTGGGCCGTAGTTAGCTATCAGGTGTATGTTACGCAGCAAGTGAGAGAGTACCCACTTAGGCTGACTTTGTCTTACAGCAGAGACATTGACATATACATGGTAGTGCTGATCGGTTTTACATACAGTCAGACGATGCTGCAAAAAAATCGTCTTCTAAGGCTTCTATACAGGTAGAAAGAAGCTGTGACCAGCTCCATACTGAGGGATAATGTCAGTCAGTCTTGGAAACGCCAAAGGGGGATTGTAAGCATAATGCCTGTTATTCTGTAGATATCTAAGTGGAATTTTAACTGTATAACAGCCAGTTTAGCAACAGTAACTATATTAACTTTATCATGTTAAATTATTTTCACTGTAGGAGGCAGTGTGTCAGCATTTGGAGGCATTATAATAAGCCACACTGATGAACTGCCTCCTAGGCATTCACCGTCTCTAACAGTAACTAGTTGTATATCCAGATGCAGTGGTATAGTACTAACCTCCATTGTAAAGACAGACAAAAGTAATCACTTTCAACAGTGAATAGTTCGGTGCCTCTTACACACAGTAAGTATGGATATACCTGTCAACTGGCACTAGATTAGTAGTTACCAGATTACTAATCCCCAGCAGGTTGTCCAAAAGCACCATCTAGGCATACATGTAAATATTTCACCAACAGTAATAAATGCACCCGAGCGAGCATCCTCATCCAATAGCATTACACAAAACACTGATGTGTTGGGTAGCATGCAGTTATAGTGTCAATCATGTGCTGCCTCGACCAGCCCAGACTGAGTGGAATATCAATAGGAAACGTTGAAACAAGCATCCCTCTTCATCCCTCTCCTGGAAATGGCACGGACTGGGCCTTAATGGATGGCTTTGGAGTTTTGTTTTATAATTTGGCAGGTGTATTCAGGACATGAATAAAAAAATATTCAACAGCGAAAAAGGGCTCATCCATCATGGCAATGTCAATGTCAGTTTGTGGAAGGCCCACTTCGTTTTTAAAATTCTCAACAACAAAAATAGCATACGAATGGCCTGAAAAAAGATCGTGTGTTTTTTTCCTCCTGGTGCAAGAATAATTCTCTATTTATAATCATGTGATTATCCTGCTTTGAGGGTGAAAAGCTTCTTATTGATCAGTATATGGAATGCGCCAAATTATAATATGGGCCGGGTAAGTTTATTATTTCTTTATGAGGGGGAACCGAGATTTTATATAGGCTCATATTATTGCGCCCTCCCAAAATAGGGGTGGGGGAGGGCAAGGCACTGCCATTTCGAACACTAGTAATAGGCCTGTATCATGTTTTTATTCATAACTAATATTCTCCTGTAAGTTTTGCATTGAAATCTAAATATAATGTTATTTGATGGCTGCTGTATTCTTTACTACATTACTTTGAACTTTTACTCTCTTTTTTTTACTTGATACGCATGTCGAACTCTTGGGGTTTATTGATTTTTGGGGAGATGTGACAACCCTGTGTCGGTCGAGCATAAATCATAAATGCAGCAGAAGCATAAAGTTATTCGCCAGTATCAGGTACGTGTACTATATCCATGCACTATACCAGAATTACGGCATGTTACATAAGCGTAGTACACTGCCCTAAAGAGCCTATTTGGAATATTTTAATAAAGCCTAGCCTGAGTAAGATGTCGACTTATGATTACAATTAAATAAATTTATATGTCAACTGGCAAAGGAATAAGGATCAGGGAAGCCCCAAATCCGATCTTGCTGTTCTCTAACTGTTACTCCTACCCAACCCCCTCCCCCACCAATTCATGCGTAGCTTCTAGACATTGCACAAGCCATGTACAAAAGATAATCTACCTGTTGGTTTCAAATATTGTTCACTAATTATAACATGGTGGAGAGGTATTGTCGGTGGGCATTGCGCCTTGGGCATTGTGTTGTCGGTGTCGACGAATCCATCTGTTTGTTTTATTATTTTCGGGGAAAACAAATATGCATGTATGAACACGTTTGACTATATCAATAGTGTGCTACCTAGGTTGCCGTAATGTCCCGTGTGTTTGGAAATTCATTTCATGGCGGATGTTGAATGTATATAGGATAAATCTGACCTAAAGCACCTTATATCATCGTTAGGACATTCCAAAAAAGGAAACCTCTTTCTCATCACCGCCCTCGTCATAAAAATCGTCATTTGAGAATTCCTTTACATTTTTTTTTTTTTTGTATGAAAATTTTCTGATAAAATATATTGGAAAATGGACAAAAGTAGTCACGTTTGGTATCAAGTCAAAGCTTAGGGCCCCGGAAATGCAGCTAGCTATGAATAATAACCATTGTCACACTTTTTAAATGTTAATGATAACTTTACTTTTAAAATACCTTTTTCTAACCCATAGGCAACTGCAACACGTAGTTTTCAATCTGTATCAACTGCATATAAAAAAAAAGATTAAAGAAAATCCTCCCTCGTCACTATTTCAATTCCTTGGTGATGGGAAACAACTTTTTTTTGGAGTTGTCTTATAAGTCATGCTCTTCTTGACGGGATTGAAAAGTCTGCTAACGAACATACAATCAATGTGAAATCTATGGCTCGTAAAAGCCTTAAAAGGTTCTGACAATAAGTCTGCTAACATTTCAAAACAAAATAATAATCTGTTTTTTTTCAGAGGGGGGAGTCTCTTAGGCCTATTTGAATGGTATGCTTGTATTGTCAAAAGCTGAATCATAACAAAATTAATGTCTCTAAGACTGCACTGCCAAACAATGATAACTAATACTCGATATGAATGAAGAAAGAAAACGCAAGGTAGAACCAACAAACTTTATTTCAAACACAAGGATGCTCCTTAAGTTAATACTCCTCACCCTCTTCTTCTATTTCCCCCTCAAAGGAGTCAACTCCAACTTCTTCATAATCCTTTTCCAGTGCAGCTAGATCTTCACGTGCCTCAGAGAATTCTCCTTCCTCCATACCCTCACCAACATACCAGTGAACAAAGGCACGCTTAGCATACATAAGATCAAACTTGTAGTCGAGACGAGCCCAGGCCTCAGCTATGGCTGTGGTGTTGCTCAACATGCAGACTGCCCTCTGAACCTTGGCTAGATCACCTCCAGGCACTACGGTTGGAGGCTGGTAGTTGATGCCTACTTTAAAGCCAGTAGGGCACCAGTCAACAAACTGGATGCTACGCTTGGTCTTGATGGTGGCAATAGCAGCATTTACATCCTTGGGGACAACATCACCACGATACAGCATACAGCAGGCCATGTACTTTCCCTGGCGGGGATCACACTTCACCATCTGTAAAATGAACCGATTGAGGACAATTAACTCAGAGTATGATGTCTTTCGGATCAGTACATGTAAATGTATTTAGTCACATGTATTACATCCACAGATAGGGCCTAGAAATTGAAACATTGTTTGAAAGTTATATGAATGGATGCATATTATACACTATATCATGTTTCATAACAATGGTATATTTGATTTATGGATAGGCTATAGTTCTTTCCCAAAGATAAGAAGAGCATAAGCATTTACCTGACTAGATGGCTCAAAACAGGCATTGGTGATTTCTGCCACAGACAGCTGCTCATGGAATGCCTTCTCAACAGAGATGACTGGAGCATATGTAGCCAGAGGGAAGTGGATACGTGGATAAGGCACTAAGTTGGTCTGGAACTCCGTAAGATCAACATTTAGAGCACCATCAAACCTCAGTGAAGCAGTGATTGAGCTGACAATTTGAGCAATGAGCCTGTTTAAGTTGATGTAGGTTGGGCGTTCGATGTCAAGGTTACGACGGCATATGTCATAAATGGCTTCATTATCCACCATGAAGGCACAGTCAGAATGCTCCAAGGTGGTATGGGTTGTAAGGATGGAGTTGTAAGGCTCAACCACAGCAGTGGACACCTGTGGAGCTGGGTAGATGGCAAACTCCAGTTTAGACTTTTTCCCATAATCAACAGACAGGCGCTCCATCAGCAAAGAAGTGAACCCAGAGCCAGTGCCACCACCAAATGAGTGAAAGATCAGGAAGCCCTGAAGACCAGTGCATTGGTCAGCAAGTTTGCGGATGCGATCCAGGACCAGATCAACAATTTCCTTGCCAATTGTGTAGTGGCCACGGGCATAATTATTGGCAGCATCTTCTTTGCCAGTCATCAGTTGTTCAGGGTGAAACAGCTGACGATAAGGGCCCGAACGGATCTCGTCTGAAAGGTTTATAGCCTGAATTGAGTGCACAATTCTAAAAGGTCACAATGAACCCCATGTAAGGGACGGGTCATTTATAGCCAAGTGGGGGGCTTATTAGATATGGGGGAGGGTCATTTTTAGAAATAGCTCCTTGGTGGGGGGGGGGCCAAAAGCCAATAAACCTTCACCCCGGGGGGGGGGGTTAAAATTAATATATGGGCATGATAACTTTAATTATATTGGTGGGAAGGGTCAGAAAGAAATTTGCCGGTCTGCAAAGCCCCTCCCCCACCTGGCAATAAATCATCCCTAACTTCATTTAACTGTTGTTCCCTACACGTGTACTTTAATTTATGACAAAAATATGCAAACTATTTTTAGTGTTTAGAGCTATAGCTGAATAACCTACATTACCCAGTAAATCGACTTTATCCTCAAGCATTATGCAAATATTACCGTATATAATTTCAGACATACTTACCCACAACGGTGGGCTCCAGATCCACAAACACAGCCCGTGGTACATGTTTACCACTGCCAGTTTCATTGAAGAAGGTGTTGAAAGAGTCATCTCCTACTACACCAGCCGAGGATTTCTCTTCAGGCATCTGACCATTAGGCTGGATGCCATGTTCCAGGCAGTACAGCTCCCAGCAGGCATTGCCGATCTGTACACCAGCCTGCCCAACATGGACGGAGATGCACTCACGCTGAAATATAGATTTAAGAGTATCAGAATGAAACATTTGTTGAGGAGAATAACTGACTGGTGAGAAGAAAAATGTCTTCTAGACCAATCAAGACAGAGCAAATATATCGGAATTATAGTTTACCCAGGTCTGCTTATCAAATATATACACGTACAACTATTTTTTTAAGTCAAATGAGACTCTCAACCAAGCAGTTACAGCTTTCCCTCAGGTGACACTTTCACCCAGGACCTTTCACTAATAATGTGTGTCAGAACAGCAGCAGTGCAAATGTTCAAAAGATGTTAGGGGAACCGTTATACAGACCTGCACAAAGTTTTATACAAGTAAAGGCACATTTTGTGCTGACTGTCCAGTTTAACCTCCTCTTCAATTCCCCCTACCATTGTACCAAGTATGCCAGACCATAGATGTGGTCGTGTCTTTGATATATAATGCAAATATTTTATGCATATTCTCTGCTCTTTTTAAGTAAGACTTTCAGTTTTTGATGTTTGAACTGATTGGGTTGAATGTGAAATTATGTGCAATGATCTATGTAAGGAAATGAAGGTGAGTGATTGTATGACTGAATTCTTGACACAATTTCACAGAAAAACGAAGGGCGTTCTTCAAACTATAATGTCAACCGGCTGGAACAAGTCTTTACAACCGGCACAGATAAACGCAGATAGCATAGGAATGCATTAATGCAGTGGAAAGACGCATCAAACAAAAGCAACTCATACTATGCACAGCTTTAGATAAGGTTGATATCTGACCCAATTGTGTATAGCAAAAGACTCCTTACCACAACAGTGGAGTTCTACACAGCCCCCTCCCCCCATCTCTACCCTATATATCTTACTCCAGGCCCTGCCTCCTGCTGCCCCTACCTGGAGCACAGCCAACATCCTATGGCTGCCCCTCCAGTGTCTGAGTATAGGCCTATGCTTTCTGACTGTACGTGTCCAGGAGTACATACAACGTATATCATATACAAAGAAATTTGCTGTAAAACCAGATTCTTATTGCGTGCTTTGCTGATCTACCGGCATGAAAGAGTCTTTCCATATGTGTAGTATAAAGTTTAGGAGGTATGGCTGTATGTGCATTTTAAGTGTTTACTTGCATGTTTTGCCAGAACTTAACACATCCTATTTCTGGAGTTTTCTTATACCTAGGAATATTCTCAAGGCCACATGCTGTACAGGTGTTAAGAGGGATAACATGGAACTTTTCCCGTTCTATGCTATGAAATCAGGATCAATAATCCATCTACGCCCCTTTGAAATATGTATAAATATGCATTAACTTACCATAATGTTTGTTGAGACGATTAAGAGCAGCACACTGAAGACTCAAGGTGTCCTGCTGTGTGCAGGTGTGTAGTGGTTTGCCCTCCACGAGATACCCTGGTATATATACACCCTGCCTGGGGCTTGAGGAGGGGTGAGCAGCTCACCCATCGGTGTGAACCACTCACCTCTCTCCCCATCTGTTGGAGCTAGGATATAGGTAGGCATGTACTATGGGAGTGATATGTCTGCAGCTTATTTCGTTTTCATGAGTAACATTTATAACATGAGTATCTTGGCTCACTAAATACTACAGACTAGTTTTGTTCATGTACCGATATTTCTGAGGGGTGGTATTATGGTTACCAGTCATTTATAAGGAATTATAAAGCAATGCTTGGAGCTGAAGGAATCAGGAATGCCGAGTGGCCGATGATATACGAACGAGCTCCTCGTGCATATAGTGGCACTATATGCACGAGGAAAAGGATGTCACAGGGCAACATGATGCAGGGGTGGTCACAGGACAACATGAGGGGGTGGTTACAGGACAACATGATGCAGGGGTGGTCACAGGACAACATGAGGGGCTGGTCACAGGACAACATGAGGCAGGGGTGGTCACAGGACAACATGAGGCAGGGGTGGTCACAGGACAATGTGAGGAAAGGCTGGTCACAGGACAAAGTGAGGAAAGGCTGGTCACAGGACTGCACATGGAAAGGCTGGTCACAGGACTGCAAGGAAAATGGGTGGTTACAGGACAACTGGGGTAAGGGGTGGTCACAGGACAACACAAGGAATTGTGTGTCCTGTAACCACCCTTCCTCGTTCTGTCCTGTAACCACCCTCACTATAGCATTGTCCTTTGACCACCCTCTCATATTACTGTCCTGTAACCACCCTTCCCTCATGCTGTCCTGTAACCACCCTCCCCTCATGCAGTCCTGTAACCACCCTCCCCTCATGCAGTCCTGTAACCACCTTTTCCTTGTGCTGTCCTGTGACCACCCTCTCCTTGTGCTGTCCTGTCACCACCTTTTCCTCGTGCGTATAGTGCCACTATACACATGAGGCCCTTGTGCGTGTATCGCTTCCCCGAGTGGCCCACCCATAGGTCAGGGTAAAGCTGAAAAGGAGTCAAAGGGGTCAGTTAGTAGAGAGAGAGAGGGAAGTGACGGGGGGAAGCTAACATGATCGGAGACCATGGCAGGAAAGATACTTCACTCCTTGACCCCACAAAATAAACTCCACTCTAATCAAAGATATTTCCCACAAAATAAACTCCACAATAATCAAAGGTTTATTTGCCAATTAAAATTTTTTAGTAGAAAAGATCAGAACCCAGCTAGGACACCCGGGGGGGGGGGCAGGTGGGATTTCTGGGCTGGCCCGTGTGCTAAGGTTTAATAGTAAAACTAGTCTCATAGCAATATGTGTAGTAGACTGAAGACCGGCCTGTGTTCCGTATACCTACACTACTCACCTAGAGCTATGGCCCGGGAAACCAGGTTACCTACTCCTGTGCCGTTCTTCACCTTTTACACACACATCACAGGCGGCCAATGTTTCCTCCTGGAGCAGATAGGTGGCATTGCAGCTTTCGACCTAGAAAACTACAAAACATTGACTGACTTGTATTGGGAGGTTTATACAATGATTCTGACAAATTATGTCATGGAGGTATTTCTTGTTCTTGTCATGGTGGACCATAGACCTGGTACATTGTATCTGATTCAGTCATAAAAGACAGTTAAAAGACAGTTAACAGCTGTCATGAATTGTACCGATTTTCTTGGTCCTAAACGTAGAATATTTCAACGAAGAAACAGAGCTAGGGGACTAATACTATCAAATGTATTCAGATAATGATTGTCTTGACTCTCATTGCTCAACTAGAATGACATTCAAAACCAAGAAATGATTTCCTCCGAGGGAATCATTGTTTTGTAGGCACAAAAGTGAATTCAATTGATATGGCGTTTATTTAGCTTATTTTTTATTGTCACTCATCTCAGTAAATAACATGATTTGTCTGTTAAATCTTTGTAGCAATAATACATGTGAATACAAGTTACAGGAACATTTCAATCATGTATAATATAAATTGTCATATTAAAGGAAGAAAAAGAATCAGATTTAACCCTTTAAACCCTTCAAGTACAGTAAAACTTCGTTATAAGGAGGACCTTGAAAATAGTGAATTAAAACACTTCAAGTATCATTTTATTCATGGCATACCAAATCACAAAGAAGTCTACCTTAGTATATATTAAGATGGCTTCCTCAAAATTACGTTTAAGCCTGACACCTGGAGTCATTGGGCTAATATTATCAAGTTGTTCAGCCTGAAAGAAATGTTTTGTTTGTTTTCCTCTTCATTGAATGATTAATTAAACAGGACAATGTAGCCATCAGTTGGAAACAGGCTTTACTCCACGGATATAGCCGAAGTAACATGCCAGGATACTAAAGAGAACCAGCCAAAAGGCATGGATGACCAGGGCAATAAGCCCAAGTTTTCCTTCTGAAAGAAATGTACCATATTAATACAATGGTGTATCCAAAATTAGCATTATAATTTCCCATGATATGTGAATGTTCTCATCTTGTATAGTCTAATAAAAGCATGACAGGACCATTATGAAATAGTCATAGAAATAGATGCTCTTTACAGGTAAACATTCATACTTCAATACAATAAAGTTGAAAGTAATTTTGAAACTCTAGGAAATATTCATGCTTATGGCTGATACATGCAATGAAAAATGTGAATGTCATTTGTTCCATTCACTTTGAATATCAACTCACCATAAATAGGCTTGTCCTTGTTACCCTCCTCAACTCTCTGCCGTTCACTTACAACGTTCTCTTCACTGCTCCATTCATGTTCACCTTTGAGACCTGCTACACCAAGCGTACCAGGGAGCCCGATTATCCCCTGACTTCCAGACACTCCCATTGGCCCAGCTGGACCACTTTGACCATGTGGACCTCCAGGAAAACCTGGTGAACCCGGAGGTCCACGAGAACCGGAAACACCTGGAGAACCACGAGGTCCTACTAAATAGGCCGCTTGTGAATTCACATCATTACTCAATAGGCGTGTGGTAAAAAAAAGAAACAAAAAGAATACTGCAGGGGCATGATTTCTATGTAATTGAGTTAGGCCATCATACACATGATGCACTCCTCATACATAATGGCATGTATGTTTTAACTGTTATATTGTGCGGCCACAGTCTAATAGCAGTGCTAGATATTGTAACAGAGAAGTATAGCCATCGCCGGGGCCACCAACAGTCAGGTCAAAGCTGTCCCCTGTGCAAATGCCCGTATGTTACTTCACCGGGGTCAGTGTCCAAGGGGCTGGAGGCAGCCAGCCTAGTTATGAGATATGTATGGCTATTAAACCTTAGCCCGTGTGCTAAGGTTTAATAGTAAAACTAGTCTCATAGCAATATGTGTAGTAGACTGAAGACCGGCCTGTGTTCCGTATACCTACACTACTCACCTAGAGCTATGGCCCGGGAAACCAGGTTACCTACTCCTGTGCCGTTCTTCACCTTTTACACACACATCACAGGCGGCCAATGTTTCCTCCTGGAGCAGATAGGTGGCATTGCAGCTTTCGACCTAGAAAACTACAAAACATTGACTGACTTGTATTGGGAGGTTTATACAATGATTCTGACAAATTATGTCATGGCGGTATTTCTTGTTCTTGTCATGGTGGACCATAGACCTGGTACATTGTATCTGATTCAGTCATAAAAGACAGTTAAAAGACAGTTAACAGCTGTCATGAATTGTACCGATTTTCTTGGTCCTAAACGTAGAATATTTCAACGAAGAAACAGAGCTAGGGGACTAATACTATCAAATGTATTCAGATAATGATTGTCTTGACTCTCATTGCTCAACTAGAATGACATTCAAAACCAAGAAATGATTTCCTCCGAGGGAATCATTGTTTTGTAGGCACAAAAGTGAATTCAATTGATATGGCGTTTATTTAGCTTATTTTTTATTGTCACTCATCTCAGTAAATAACATGATTTGTCTGTTAAATCTTTGTAGCAATAATACATGTGAATACAAGTTACAGGAACATTTCAATCATGTATAATATAAATTGTCATATTAAAGGAAGAAAAAGAATCAGATTTAACCCTTTAAACCCTTCAAGTACAGTAAAACTTCGTTATAAGGAGGACCTTGAAAATAGTGAATTAAAACACTTCAAGTATCATTTTATTCATGGCATACCAAATCACAAAGAAGTCTACCTTAGTATATATTAAGATGGCTTCCTCAAAATTACGTTTAAGCCTGACACCTGGAGTCATTGGGCTAATATTATCAAGTTGTTCAGCCTGAAAGAAATGTTTTGTTTGTTTTCCTCTTCATTGAATGATTAATTAAACAGGACAATGTAGCCATCAGTTGGAAACAGGCTTTACTCCACGGATATAGCCGAAGTAACATGCCAGGATACTAAAGAGAACCAGCCAAAAGGCATGGATGACCAGGGCAATAAGCCCAAGTTTTCCTTCTGAAAGAAATGTACCATATTAATACAATGGTGTATCCAAAATTAGCATTATAATTTCCCATGATATGTGAATGTTCTCATCTTGTATAGTCTAATAAAAGCATGACAGGACCATTATGAAATAGTCATAGAAATAGATGCTCTTTACAGGTAAACATTCATACTTCAATACAATAAAGTTGAAAGTAATTTTGAAACTCTAGGAAATATTCATGCTTATGGCTGATACATGCAATGAAAAATGTGAATGTCATTTGTTCCATTCACTTTGAATATCAACTCACCATAAATAGGCTTGTCCTTGTTACCCTCCTCAACTCTCTGCCGTTCACTTACAACGTTCTCTTCACTGCTCCATTCATGTTCACCTTTGAGACCTGCTACACCAAGCGTACCAGGGAGCCCGATTATCCCCTGACTTCCAGACACTCCCATTGGCCCAGCTGGACCACTTTGACCATGTGGACCTCCAGGAAAACCTGGTGAACCCGGAGGTCCACGAGAACCGGAAACACCTGGAGAACCACGAGGTCCTACTAAATAGGCCGCTTGTGAATTCACATCATTACTCAATAGGCGTGTGGTAAAAAAAAGAAACAAAAAGAATACTGCAGGGGCATGATTTCTATGTAATTGAGTTAGGCCATCATACACATGATGCACTCCTCATACATAATGGCATGTATGTTTTAACTGTTATATTGTGCGGCCACAGTCTAATAGCAGTGCTAGATATTGTAACAGAGAAGTATAGCCATCGCCGGGGCCACCAACACTCAGGTCAAAGCTGTCCCCTGTGCAAATGCCCGTATGTTACTTCACCGGGGTCAGTGTCCAAGGGGCTGGAGGCAGCCAGCCTAGTTATGAGATATGTATGGCTATTAAACCTTAGCCCGTGTGCTAAGGTTTAATAGTAAAACTAGTCTCATAGCAATATGTGTAGTAGACTGAAGACCGGCCTGTGTTCCGTATACCTACACTACTCACCTAGAGCTATGGCCCGGGAAACCAGGTTACCTACTCCTGTGCCGTTCTTCACCTTTTACACACACTTCACAGGCGGCCAATGTTTCCTCCTGGAGCAGATAGGTGGCATTGCAGCTTTCGACCTAGAAAACTACAAAACATTGACTGACTTGTATTGGGAGGTTTATACAATGATTCTGACAAATTATGTCATGGCGGTATTTCTTGTTCTTGTCATGGTGGACCATAGACCTGGTACATTGTATCTGATTCAGTCATAAAAGACAGTTAAAAGACAGTTAACAGCTGTCATGAATTGTACCGATTTTCTTGGTCCTAAACGTAGAATATTTCAACGAAGAAACAGAGCTAGGGGACTAATACTATCAAATGTATTCAGATAATGATTGTCTTGACTCTCATTGCTCAACTAGAATGACATTCAAAACCAAGAAATGATTTCCTCCGAGGGAATCATTGTTTTGTAGGCACAAAAGTGAATTCAATTGATATGGCGTTTATTTAGCTTATTTTTTATTGTCACTCATCTCAGTAAATAACATGATTTGTCTGTTAAATCTTTGTAGCAATAATACATGTGAATACAAGTTACAGGAACATTTCAATCATGTATAATATAAATTGTCATATTAAAGGAAGAAAAAGAATCAGATTTAACCCTTTAAACCCTTCAAGTACAGTAAAACTTCGTTATAAGGAGGACCTTGAAAATAGTGAATTAAAACACTTCAAGTATCATTTTATTCATGGCATACCAAATCACAAAGAAGTCTACCTTAGTATATATTAAGATGGCTTCCTCAAAATT
This sequence comes from Acholoe squamosa, assembly GCA_949317995.1. NCBI lineage: Eukaryota > Metazoa > Annelida > Polychaeta > Phyllodocida > Polynoidae > Acholoe > Acholoe squamosa. The sequence goes on along the minus strand of OX439041.1, from coordinate 59,332,383 downwards.
ACGTTTAAGCCTGACACCTGGAGTCATTGGGCTAATATTATCAAGTTGTTCAGCCTGAAAGAAATGTTTTGTTTGTTTTCCTCTTCATTGAATGATTAATTAAACAGGACAATGTAGCCATCAGTTGGAAACAGGCTTTACTCCACGGATATAGCCGAAGTAACATGCCAGGATACTAAAGAGAACCAGCCAAAAGGCATGGATGACCAGGGCAATAAGCCCAAGTTTTCCTTCTGAAAGAAATGTACCATATTAATACAATGGTGTATCCAAAATTAGCATTATAATTTCCCATGATATGTGAATGTTCTCATCTTGTATAGTCTAATAAAAGCATGACAGGACCATTATGAAATAGTCATAGAAATAGATGCTCTTTACAGGTAAACATTCATACTTCAATACAATAAAGTTGAAAGTAATTTTGAAACTCTAGGAAATATTCATGCTTATGGCTGATACATGCAATGAAAAATGTGAATGTCATTTGTTCCATTCACTTTGAATATCAACTCACCATAAATAGGCTTGTCCTTGTTACCCTCCTCAACTCTCTGCCGTTCACTTACAACGTTCTCTTCACTGCTCCATTCATGTTCACCTTTGAGACCTGCTACACCAAGCGTACCAGGGAGCCCGATTATCCCCTGACTTCCAGACACTCCCATTGGCCCAGCTGGACCACTTTGACCATGTGGACCTCCAGGAAAACCTGGTGAACCCGGAGGTCCACGAGAACCGGAAACACCTGGAGAACCACGAGGTCCTACTAAATAGGCCGCTTGTGAATTCACATCATTACTCAATAGGCGTGTGGTAAAAAAAAGAAACAAAAAGAATACTGCAGGGGCATGATTTCTATGTAATTGAGTTAGGCCATCATACACATGATGCACTCCTCATACATAATGGCATGTATGTTTTAACTGTTATATTGTGCGGCCACAGTCTAATAGCAGTGCTAGATATTGTAACAGAGAAGTATAGCCATCGCCGGGGCCACCAACAGTCAGGTCAAAGCTGTCCCCTGTGCAAATGCCCGTATGTTACTTCACCGGGGTCAGTGTCCAAGGGGCTGGAGGCAGCCAGCCTAGTTATGAGATATGTATGGCTATTAAACCTTAGCCCGTGTGCTAAGGTTTAATAGTAAAACTAGTCTCATAGCAATATGTGTAGTAGACTGAAGACCGGCCTGTGTTCCGTATACCTACACTACTCACCTAGAGCTATGGCCCGGGAAACCAGGTTACCTACTCCTGTGCCGTTCTTCACCTTTTACACACACATCACAGGCGGCCAATGTTTCCTCCTGGAGCAGATAGGTGGCATTGCAGCTTTCGACCTAGAAAACTACAAAACATTGACTGACTTGTATTGGGAGGTTTATACAATGATTCTGACAAATTATGTCATGGCGGTATTTCTTGTTCTTGTCATGGTGGACCATAGACCTGGTACATTGTATCTGATTCAGTCATAAAAGACAGTTAAAAGACAGTTAACAGCTGTCATGAATTGTACCGATTTTCTTGGTCCTAAACGTAGAATATTTCAACGAAGAAACAGAGCTAGGGGACTAATACTATCAAATGTATTCAGATAATGATTGTCTTGACTCTCATTGCTCAACTAGAATGACATTCAAAACCAAGAAATGATTTCCTCCGAGGGAATCATTGTTTTGTAGGCACAAAAGTGAATTCAATTGATATGGCGTTTATTTAGCTTATTTTTTATTGTCACTCATCTCAGTAAATAACATGATTTGTCTGTTAAATCTTTGTAGCAATAATACATGTGAATACAAGTTACAGGAACATTTCAATCATGTATAATATAAATTGTCATATTAAAGGAAGAAAAAGAATCAGATTTAACCCTTTAAACCCTTCAAGTACAGTAAAACTTCGTTATAAGGAGGACCTTGAAAATAGTGAATTAAAACACTTCAAGTATCATTTTATTCATGGCATACCAAATCACAAAGAAGTCTACCTTAGTATATATTAAGATGGCTTCCTCAAAATTACGTTTAAGCCTGACACCTGGAGTCATTGGGCTAATATTATCAAGTTGTTCAGCCTGAAAGAAATGTTTTGTTTGTTTTCCTCTTCATTGAATGATTAATTAAACAGGACAATGTAGCCATCAGTTGGAAACAGGCTTTACTCCACGGATATAGCCGAAGTAACATGCCAGGATACTAAAGAGAACCAGCCAAAAGGCATGGATGACCAGGGCAATAAGCCCAAGTTTTCCTTCTGAAAGAAATGTACCATATTAATACAATGGTGTATCCAAAATTAGCATTATAATTTCCCATGATATGTGAATGTTCTCATCTTGTATAGTCTAATAAAAGCATGACAGGACCATTATGAAATAGTCATAGAAATAGATGCTCTTTACAGGTAAACATTCATACTTCAATACAATAAAGTTGAAAGTAATTTTGAAACTCTAGGAAATATTCATGCTTATGGCTGATACATGCAATGAAAAATGTGAATGTCATTTGTTCCATTCACTTTGAATATCAACTCACCATAAATAGGCTTGTCCTTGTTACCCTCCTCAACTCTCTGCCGTTCACTTACAACGTTCTCTTCACTGCTCCATTCATGTTCACCTTTGAGACCTGCTACACCAAGCGTACCAGGGAGCCCGATTATCCCCTGACTTCCAGACACTCCCATTGGCCCAGCTGGACCACTTTGACCATGTGGACCTCCAGGAAAACCTGGTGAACCCGGAGGTCCACGAGAACCGGAAACACCTGGAGAACCACGAGGTCCTACTAAATAGGCCGCTTGTGAATTCACATCATTACTCAATAGGCGTGTGGTAAAAAAAAGAAACAAAAAGAATACTGCAGGGGCATGATTTCTATGTAATTGAGTTAGGCCATCATACACATGATGCACTCCTCATACATAATGGCATGTATGTTTTAACTGTTATATTGTGCGGCCACAGTCTAATAGCAGTGCTAGATATTGTAACAGAGAAGTATAGCCATCGCCGGGGCCACCAACACTCAGGTCAAAGCTGTCCCCTGTGCAAATGCCCGTATGTTACTTCACCGGGGTCAGTGTCCAAGGGGCTGGAGGCAGCCAGCCTAGTTATGAGATATGTATGGCAGGTATGAACAAATTTGTACGATTTTTTTTTACCCCCCCCCCTGTAAGGCACGAAAATCATGCGTGAAAATGCCATTTTAACCTATAGTAACGCGAGCGGGTTTCCATTGAAAACAGGTGAAATTATTTTGACCCCCGCCGTTCAAGGGTCTAAAAAATTCTGACCGCCATAAACCCACCACCCCCCTGTTGTTAAAAAATGATCACTCCCTAAGCATCTTGCATTCAGTTTGATTTCGGTGACCATGGAATGTATGCCATAATTATTTCTTTATGCTCAAACATGACTCTAATGAGCCTACATTTTTACACCCCTCTAGGTGGGTCAAAGGTTTTATGCCCCCCATCAGGAGGGGTGAAAAACTTTTATAAATGCCCCCCTCCCTCAAACCCACCCCCCACCCCCGGTCATAAATAATGACCCCTCCCTAATACAAAAGGCATATTTCCCATGACATATACTTTTTCAGGCTATACTATTTTCTCTTTTAGTTTGTTGGGTATTAATTGAAATGAGAGATAACTGTGAAGACTTTGATTCTAAAACACACAAAAAGAAATAAGGTCTGGATGAAAATTGATAACCTTGAAATCGGTTTCTCAAGGGCCCCACCCTCCAAAGATACAAGAAAATAATTAAAGGAAGTTTTGGAAGAGCATTGGTAGAATCAAAACATGGGATGTCCCGGGAGAGTCATCAATGATCAAATATCATATTCCTTCAGAGTGCTTTGGGCTTGTAATATTCTGCCATCTTTCAATATGAGTGCGTGTATAGGTAAAACAAGATAATCTTAGTCGATCCACATTCATGAAAACTGCGGAAGAATTGATTCCCAAATATTATTCATTGTACAGGTCACCCCACCTGATCATTCTGTAGGCCCGCCACTGACGACGACACAACATGGCCAGATAAGAAAGATAACTGCATGGGGCACATGGAGGGAGGCATCGAAATATTGAAAGAAACCGAAAGATCCTAAGGATACAACTGGGTTCAAATAATGTATAAGACAGCTTAGCATAAGGTTTCAAATCACCACAGAAAAAAAACTGGCTTTACAATGAAATATCCCAAAAAGAATCAACAATGTCATTTTGATATTTTGTGCATAGCACATGATTTCCATCGTTCTATACATGTGTGAGGGATTATTTTATATTATGTTATGCTAAGTGTGGCTGTGTCTTTAGTGATAGTGGAAAGGTTTCCCTTGTAAGCACTGTGGGCTCGGAGGAAAGTAAGGGCGGGGTAGAGAAAAAGGATTAAATCTATGGACATGCTTTAGGGCCTCGAGTGTGGGTAAATACATAAATGGTCAGGAGGGTGCAGCTCTAGACAATGGATTTGGGCCATGTCAGAATACCAGAATCAACTTGAGTTGTAGCGATTACACCTGCATCCATCGGTTCCATTACCCTTTTATTCTCCCCTTATGATGGGGACATTCCTTCGGTGAAGAATACCATTGATAACACTATCATTGAAGTTTAGATTTATTAAAGGGTGTCCCTAGTCTAAGGTCCAAAGATAATCCAGGTTTGTGCAAGCGCTCATTACCGTAGAGAAGTATCCTAGCAAAATCGTCTTGGCCATGCTTGCACATTTAGGGGTTAATCAAAAGTGGACCCTTTAATGGTGGGTGTTCATGATACAGATGATGGGACAAAGGCAGGGACAGAGGGAACGAAAAACTGACCACGGGACAGACATGGAGAAGGGTTAATATCTAAGAATGCTCTGAATGCAAAATCTAAGGAGACATGACCGGAAAACCAAAGGAATAAGAGAAAAAAAGGCTGAGAATACTTTTTTAGTCTAATCATGCTATAGCCAATATCCTACTTAAAGGGGGGCTGGCATGGAAAATTAACAACATGGGTACCGATTCAAACAGCGATCATAAAATCGCGGGAACCAGCGGAAAAATCGTGATGCCCTGATTGGTCAAGGGGTGACTTTTTAATGCGGGCATGCATTACCATGCCAGGGCCCCTTTAATACCCTTCTGAAAAGGCTATATCTAAGTAGCATTATTTTGTTGACATTTGACCGTCATGGAAATTATTTTCTCTTTGTGTTTTTTTTTGTCTTCAAATGGAAAGTGTATCCAAAATTATGAACAATTATTTCAATTAATCATTTAAAAACTCGGCACAGGTTATTTCTTCAAAGCACACAGTAATATACCAATACCTAATTGAGAGTGTTTTCTGAAGTTCTGTGCGTCATTGACATACCAGGTTTGAGATGTCATCTTCCTCTACTTGGAGTATTTTAACGTGTATTGTCGCATGGTATCAAAATGTGGCTGGATACCTTTAGACAAACAGATTCCCCGTAGGGTAGCTTCACCATAAGACGTCCGTTCCTGTGCAGGTGTTCAATAAGGGATTTGTAGTAGCTAATATCTCTGAGACAAATAGCTCCTCAGACTTCCCCAATTATAAGGTACTTAATGAAAGATAATTGTTGGGGGATTTGTATTACATTTCTCAAATCCATGTGCACTTTTTATATCTCATCTTCAACATCCCAGTTAGTCCATTTTGATTAAACTGCCATTTTAAAAATGAACAAGTGACTCACAAGAACAGTTAAGAATCGTAGCTGCAATTCTCATCTCCATAAAGCTAGTAATCGTTACTTTGCATTAAAGCTAATTTGGTTCAGCTGCATCAAATGAAATACTACACCCAAAACTATTATGGCCATGAATCTTATGATGTGATACAACAAAATCAATGGTTTATACTTAGTTACGCAATTAAATAACTATCTGATGGGTGGACGGCTCAAAGTGAAATGTTGGACACCTCATGTTCAGAATGTGCAACTGTAGTTGTAGATTTCTGATGAAATATCAGTCATGATCAAAAGAAGTCAAACGGGGGTGATTCAGTGCATTGTTATACAATGACAACTACTTAATATATCCCAGAACATTATGGCATAGGGTACTATGACACCCATATGTCAACAATATTAAGATCCCAGGCCCACAAAATGCATGTTAAGTGAGAAAAGCAAGGGGATAGGTGGACGACTCAAGGTATGTGGACGTCTTTAGGTGAAGCCACCCTAATTAGGCTAATACAAGTATTATTTGAAGAGACGGGTGAATGATAAAGGGAACAGTAGGGATGTCATCGATATCCACAATATCGAAACATCGCCATTAGTGCTATGTTGAATATCGTATTGACATTGACATGATATCGATATAACATGACCTAATTAAATTTTATTTCTACAATTTTTCTTTAAAAAAAACCATGAAAGAATAGACAAACATAGGCATATTTTGTATCAAATTGAAGCTTATGTCATTGACAATGCGTGTGATGGAATATAACTCAGATTTTTCTCACTTGTCTGTACTGTACAATCTAATGATTGCAATATTGCACATTGAAAATACCTTAATTTGAAACAGCAGCCTCTCCTTAGAAGCCAGAGGTGTAGGAACCAAGCAGATACTTATATAAATGTTCATTTGACATTTCTCTTTGTGGCCTGACTGAGCAAATGACCAAGTAGCTCTACTCTGACAGATGCACACCCCCCCCCCCCATTTCAACTCTACACATATACCTGGATGTGGCAACTTATTCGCTATTTAAAGGTTCTTAGTATATGGCAATAAATCGCGATATCGACACCAAAAATCGCGTATGACCGTTCATTCATACAGTGAAACAGTGATTTCTTTAAGTGTATTTTATTAATTACATGCCATTTAATGTGCACAATTATTCAATCTCAAATTTATAGATCGAATTATAACACCGTGTCAAAATTACTATACAATTACATGTATAACACATTATTGTTGATGTCAAGATCCAACGGCAGCTCCATTAAATCTGCTGGCAATGTCCAGTAGTTCTCTTCCTAATTCAGCCCTTGGGCCTTCCTCAGTGAACTCTGCTGTGAGTTCCCTGAGTGTGATAGCCAGGCGGCGGCCAGTGATGTCGTGGCGGTGGATGCCGTGCTGCCAGACGTGCCGTGCCGGGCCGTGCACAACCACTAGGCTCCGTGCAGGCATGGGGACAGCTACCTCCACCCCAGGTCGGTCTAAGCAGCTCATAGTGAGGAAGGTATCTGAGAGCAGATTCAGTGTCACCAACCGCTCTCCCCACAACCAAAAATCGTCAAAATGAGGGTCTATGGACGCGCCACGCTCAGGGACATACTCCAGGTTACAAAGTTCTACAGGCCGGAAGTCTGCCAATAACGGACATGCGCAGTGAGTGAGACGCTCAATGAGCAGCTCGCTGAATGGGGGCAGACCTGTGAAACACGCCAACCTGAGCTTCTTCTTCTTGAAGTTCACCTTAGGGCCGTAGTCCTATGATTAAAGAAGAAATTGGATTAGTTTATCAGTGGAATAAATAGGCTCAAGTTTCAAGTTTGTAAATTTTTCATTTCCAGGAAAGAGTACAGGATTCGCCATTTTGGAGATCTCCATGTTTATCCAACCAGGAGATATTAACAAGGACAATATCTCAATGTTCAATGCAAATAAATGTTATGCGGATATCAAGACCTTGTTATACAGTAGCCTTAAGGGTGCTATCATCAGTTAACAACCATTATGAGTGAGTGAGTGAGTAATAGATATTTAACGCCATTTCGACAGCTAAGGTCATATTCATGGCGAGAACATTACACAATTTCACAAAGGAATGTGTCAATGCCCGCACATATGTGCACCACACACATCCTGAGAGGAGAGGAAAGATGAGAATTAGACCCTTTTAAGTGGGCTAGGGAAGCCCCAACAACCATTATGAACTACAAAGAACAGATAAAAGTAGATAATAACACAGAAGGACAGACACATAGACACACAAGACAGACAGGGTGTACAATGAATCAGATACATTAGGAGCAATAATTTTAGGTCAGGTCCGTATGCTTCTGCCCTCATAGAGGAGGGAGGGGCTATCAGGGGACCAGTGTTGATAGAAAAAGGCAGTTAGTTTCTTTTTTATCTTTGTCTTAAAGTCCTCATTTGGGACTACCCAGCGTAAATCAGGGTCCAGAGCATTCCAATGGGAATGAGCCTGGCTATACAGTAGGATTTTAAGTTGATGGTTAGTTCAGCTCTAATTATGAATTCAAAGTCATTCTCTGATAATCTCTGCAGGGTTGTTCATAAATTATCTATTCTGTGGTCTACCTTTGTATTCACCTACATCTAAGAGGTTGAACCCATATCCATTTCTGAATGCCCTGAACATCTGTCGATCTTTTGCATGAATTGAGAATAAAAATGGATTAGACTTCTTCTGGATGGCAAAGTCACAAACCTGCTTTCTTCTACCAGACTGAGAGACCGCCCATGTAGTTCTGTCTATCTCAGCCACAATGTTCTCTTCTTCTGTGGTCGATACAAATTCAGGAATGATGCCGATACCAGGAAAGTCTAGCCCCTCTCCGGTATGGTGAGGATGTGTGGCGGTATTATCAGCATCGCTCCAGGCCCTTTCACATTGTGCACAGTACATGTACCTCTCAATGCCCTGCAGGTGAAAAAAGTATAGTCTATCATCAGATGTGTAGCCAGTGATCATGTGTTCCAGAACACGAATGAGCTAGTGCAAGTGTAATCTTAATGAATCATAATCATATGTCCTTTAGGAAATGATGCTGAAATATTCGCTGCTCTATGTAACCGAAATAAATGTTCAGTTTCTCCGTGAATTGAAATAACAGGTACTCAAGTTAAATTTAAAGAGAATGCTCTGCACAGGTGTTCCAAACAACATACTAGTTCTTGAGATATTATAGTAATGCCATGTTTACCAGAGCTTATATTATTTAGTTAGGCCTTGATCCAGGAAGGGGACAGTAAGTCCTCTGGGAGATGGCCCCGGGGGGGGGGGGTGTTCAGGTGTGTGTGTGGAGGGGGGGGGTCCTGGGTCCATGCTACACGTTGCTTTTTTAAATTGAAAATAGTTGGTTGAGTTGAGCAGAAATCGTCATTTTAATTTTTTTGCAGAGGGGACAAAGATACCGGATTCCATGAACCGGATACATGTACCAAATTCCATCAACCGCATTTCATCAACCGGCCTCCAGGAGCTGGATACCAAGTACCGTGTATCTATCAATCCATCCTTCTTTCCATCCATCCTGCATTTAGGCCTACATCAATTTAATCTGTGTGGCTCTAGACCCCTAATTTCAAAAGGATGACATGGGTTATTTTGGGGCTTAGTGACATGGGACATGGAGTGGAATATTGACAAATATTGACAGGGAATGTGGACATTCTAGTGCAATTTTCGGCAGAGAAGGAGGTATTTTTCTTTAAAAAAAAGTGTGGGAAGGGATTGGTTATTTTTTCTTTGAAGAGTTCAAAAAAAATGAAATGTATACAAAGTTATTAAGTCTGCCTATGACAAGAATAGGTACTCTGTGAAATGTCCACTGGAAATTTCTGACAGCTTTTGATCAACCACCAGTGTGAAACACATCACCTAGCACATGTCATCTACCACCTTCACGCTTCATCTACCACCTGCACACGTCATCTACCACCTACACATGTCATCTACCGTAATCTCCCGCGTATAAGGCGCGTCTTATAGTGAATAAGATCGTGTGCGGGTCTTATACGCGGGAGGGTAATTGCCTTGAGTTGGGGGTGTGCCTTATACGCGGGGTACCTCCAACTTCCAATCCGGTGGTGCAGGTCGAATTTTATCTCACCCTGTGCCTTCATTACGGCCGCCACTCAAGGGTGAGAGGTCCCGCGGGTTGTATCCACACCAAAGTGAGATTACCCTTGTGGTGTTGTGCCCGGACCCTAATCTAGTGGGGAGGGGGGATGATGGTGACCGAATCTATGGGAAGATAGATAAAGCACGTCGCTACAGATTTACTGAGGTAATGGTTCTTTAACATCCGTCACTACATAGGCATAGTGGGAGATAGACAGGCCTGTTTTAAGTCATTTGTCTGCCATGACTGCCGAGAGACTTTCCAGCACAGCCTAGCCAGAGCAGGGAGGAACTCAAACAACACCTTACAGCGAAGTTTGGAGCCTCCACTGTGCCCCGGCCAGGCTGGGAACCGAACTCACAACCTTACGGCCCGTGAGCGAACGCGCTACCGACTGCGCCACGCCTCCCGGCCCAATCCGGCTGCTCGAATTTTATCTCACCTCGTGCCTTCCTTACGGCCGACACTCAAGGGTGAGAGGTCCCGCGGGTTGTATCCACACCGAAGCGAGATTACCCTTGTGGCGTTGTGCCCGGACCCTAGTCTAGTGGGGAGGGGGGATGATGGTGACCGAATCTATGGGAAGATAGAAAGCACGCCACTACACATTTACCGAGGCAATGGTTCTTTAACATCCGTCACTACATAGGCATAGTGAGAGATGGACAGGCCTGTTTTAAGTCATTTGTCTGCCATGACCGCCGAGAGACTTTCCAGCAAAGCCTAGCCAGACCAGGGAGGAATTCAAACAACACCCTACGGCGATGTTTGGAGCCTCCACTGTGCCCCGGCCGGGCCGGGAACCGAACTCACGACCTTATGGCTCGTGAGCGGACGCGCTACCGACTGCGCCACGCCTCCCAGCAAGAAATATGGAATGCTTCACGAATTTGCGTGTCATCCTTGCGCAGGGGCCATGCTAATCTTCTCTGTATCGTTCCAATTTTAGTATATGTACTGCCAAAGCAAGTACCGGATTGATGTACACAAACTCATGTATTTTCTTTAACCAAAGAAAAGGTCTAGTCTATATGCCATGGTGCTCTGTATACCCTTAAACTGCTGAATGAAGCATAGCATTCTGCTCATCATAAAAGTGTTTGGCAATAATTAACAAAGCTCACTGAGAGCTTTGTTAATTATATTATTGACCTTTTAATCAAGATTGATTGATTGATTTGTGTTTTACATCACTTTAGCGGCACTAAGTGGCTATCCCGTGCTTCACAGGTTGATAATTTAACAAGAGGAATGTGTCAGTGTCTGCGCATATGTGCACCACACACATCCTGAGGGGATAGAAAAGAGGAGATATAGACCCTTTTAAGTGGGCTAGGGAAGCCTGCTTTTAATCAAGAGAATCCATGCAGCATTATAATTAATAATCCTGCCCTAGTGTGTGCTGCCACCTGGTGTAATGTTCTGATTCCAGAGATGGAAGTCTTCAGGGATTTCCCTGATTTCAGGGATTTTCAAGTCATAAATCCCTATACATTCATATACAAAATCATCTCTGTGATTCCTAGAATAACACCAGGTGGCAGCACATACTAGGGCAGGACCAGCGCAGGACCACCTACAAATGTCATCTACCACCTGCATGCGTAATCTACCACTTGCACGCATCATCTACCACCTACACATGTCATCTACCACCTGCATGTGTTATCTACCACCTGCGCACATCATCTACCACCTGTACACCTTATTTACCTCCTGCCCCACCTCCTGCACACGTCATCTACCACCTGTACTCGTCATCTACCACCTGCACACATCATCTACCACCTACATATGTCATCTACCACTTGCACGCGTCATCTACCACCTGCACATGTCATCTACCACCTGCATATGTCATCTACCACCTGTTCACGTCATCTATCACCTGTACACGTTATCTACCACCTGTACACGTCATCAACCACCTGTACACATCATCTACCACCTGCATATGTCATCTACCACCTGCACACATCATCTATCACCTGTACACGTCATCTACCACCTGCATATGTCATCTACCACCTGTACACGTCATCAACCACCTGCATATGTCATCTACCACCTGCACACAGGGGCTGTGTACAAATGACGTCATGCATTTTTGGACCATTTTCGACCCCCCCTCCCCCCCTTGTCATGTTTCGTCATACAACACTTGACCCCCCCCTCAGCATGACGTCATGCAGAGATATACCCCCCCCCCCCATCCAAGTTCAACAAAGGGAGGGTGTGGATTGGGGGAGGAGGAAAAATAATTTTGATACCTCAAGGAGTGGGAGGGGGAGGGGTAAAAAGATTCATGCCTTTTCAGCAAAAAAAAGCCTGTGGATAACTATCGATGCTGCCCTGAGGCAGCAGCGGAGATTCAGTGGGGTCCTTTTCAAAAAGGGTTAAATCAGTATGGGGCCTAGATTAGGGGTAAGAGTAGTGCACCCTGGCCTGGACATCAACTTGACTTTACACTGACATTGATGGCAGTGACACTCATTGAGTGAGATGTCTGAGGAAGGCATGCATGTAGGGCCTATAGGTAGGCACTTACCTAGTTTTCAAGACTTTGTCCCATGCATTTTTTTTTAAGCAATGGATAGATCTCATCAGAAGAAATGGATTTGCTCTTTAAATGAAGTATTTATGCCAAGTATAAGGGAAGTTATGAATGATCAAAGACCCCAAATCAAAGCCAAAATTCTGTCACTGTTAGGAGTTTAAATAGGGCCCAGATTTGTGATCAAGCATATCTGATACAGGTGTAGCTACATCTCTTAAATCATTATTTTGGACTATTTTCTTTTTCGTGTATGAGTTCCCCATAAAAGGTTGAAAATCAATGTATCATATCAAAATTTAACAATTTAAAGGGATTTTATCTTGACCTAATATCATCTGTGATTTAGCGATCTCACAGAATTGATGCAAAATTATGGAGTTGATATGAGATCTTTAAACGGTCAGAATTTCCCTTTAAATTAATGTAAACACTTCATTTAATTAAAAAGGAAATCCACTTATTTTTATCGGCTCTATCCATTGTTATATAAATGATATACATAGGATTGGATTCTAGCAAACAGACAAGGACCTAACATGGAGAAGCTGGTGGAAGGGTGATAGCGAATGGCACGCTAAAATTTTTGTGGGGTCTGGCAAACATCCTGTTCCCCTATGAAATGAGAAACCCTAGACAGTTTCTAAACCATTTTTTTCTGTAGAAAGTGTGGGAACTATTCTCTTTTATGTGAGATTTTGCCTTTATACCAAAAAATGCTTTCAAAGTTATGGGGTAACTTCACTTGGGGAGAATGGGATGTTTATCTGAATCAATTATTTCTCAAATAGATTCATATTAAACCCCTAATCAATCCCTTTAAAATGAGCCCATCTTTGTTATGATCCTCCAATAAATAGCTACACAATGAGCTTGCAAAGAGAGGAGAGTTTAGCACTCCCCAGTTTCAGCTTTATCAGTTTCACACCTCCACTGCAACAGAAGCATGCACTGGGGGTAGGTAAGGGCCTACTATAGGTATTATATCTCCCTACCTTTACAATTTTTCTTTTCTTGCCAGAGCCAAAGCAAATTTTGATTTCTTGATGACATGATGTCATGCAGCCCATGACCCCCCCTCCCCCCCTTGTCATGCTTGGTCATGGGAAGTGGGACCCCCCCTCCCCCCCTCCTGCATGACGTCATTTGTACACAGCCCCACATCATCTATCACCTGCATACGTAATCTACCACCTGCACGCGTCATTTATAACATGCACACGTCATCTATCACCTGTATGCGTAGTCTACCACCTGTACATACTACATGTCATCTACCACCCCCCCCCCCCTCTGTTGTTAAAAAATGATCACTCCCTAAAATTACAGAAAATGCTCCTATTATCACTCAGAGACTCACCTGACTTTGGGTATCAGGACTTTCAACAACAGTGTCATCTTTTCCAGGTTCACATAGTAGACAAGAACGGATTCCTTTACACCCACAACTGTTAATGTCGGCTCCTGCCATGTCTTTCAGGAAAATATGCCCTATATCTTGACGAATAATAAACATGCACACATGAATGATGAAGTCTTGAAGTCAAAATACTGATTGGCGACATCTAGTGAAAATTTGCTACTCTAATTTTTTAGTCCTGACTATTGCAATAGATGGCGCTGTCGAGTCGCACCATGGCTGCAGCGTTCCACCATTTCGCGCCACCACTTTGCAGATACTGATCACGGAGAGAGGGTGGATTTTATTGTTAAAGGTGCCGTACACAGATGGATCAACGAGAAGGGAAAATTACACTGACCGGGCCATGGGTTTTCTGTGTCTCCACAATAGTATTGTAGAGGGACAGAACACCCACAGGAAGGTCAGTATAAGTGACGGTCAGTGTAAGGGGATGGTCAGTGTAACTGTAAGGGAAAATGATTGTGGCCTTAAGCATTAAACTCATCATCAGTATTAGGCCTATAGCCTTATATAGAAAGAGAACGTTTATAATTGCGAGGTGTGTACCTATTTGGGGGGAATGGGGAATTAATATCAATAATCAACACAGATCACAAAAAAACCTTGCAACAAATTTTTTATTGTAGGCTTATATGTATCATATAAATTTTCTCACGATTTATGATTCTAACTATTTTCATTTGAAAGGCAAAATCACGTTCACAGATCGAAGGCAATAATTTCGCCAATGAGTAAATCTATTTAGTGGCACGAATTACATTCAACGGGGTATGCCCTGATAATTTGATTAAAATTTAGGGCTAGCTTTAGCCATAATTGCTTATTCTAATTAAGGTTTTAGAACCAACAGGCCCATACACTTCGGCCTAGATAGAGATGCTGACTACATAGGTTTACCAATATTTTATAATGTCAAGAGCATGTATTTAGGTGTCAGCATTTTAGTGGCCCAAAGTTAAATAAAGGTAAATAGGATGTAGCTTTAATGAGTTAAATGAAATAAGTAAAAGCAGTTTTATAGTTGGCAGTGGATTGGCCTGTAGAGGGAATTGCACTTGATTGTGCTGAAGGTAATGGCATACGTGTGATAAAACATACTTATAGCGGTAATGCTTTGATCAGTGAATACATTTACTAGGATTTCTCAATATCAAGTTTGGTGTTTCAAATTTCGCAGATTCCCGTACATTTCTATCGCACGGACATGACAAGTGGCTGGAGGGTGTGTGTGTGTGTGGGGGGGGGGGGGGTGTACACGCAGTGTCAATAGTAACCTTTCGTCATTTATGGACAGATATAATGTCCTTTGTACCTACAGCTAGGAAAGACAAATGGGATGGCAAGAACACACAAAGTCTAGGACCCATGTGGATCTACCTGGGAAGTGTATACTTATCTTAATTGAGGCTACAATCAAGTTTATTATTATACAACATGAAGATTCTTTACCAAAAGAAAGTCATCCTGTAGAAGCCCTTATCTACATATACTCCTGCGTATGCAGGATATCGATGACAGCGGTTTAACTAGTCCTCAGGACTAAAGCGCCTGCCGTGTCCGCGCTGACGTAGATACCCGCAGACTACGTGGAGACAGACGCGGTGCGGATGGGGGCATAGTCCTAGGGACTACGGTACCCTTTTAGTCCTGAGGACTGAAAATGTAATTTTCTAGTCGTCATCACTAATGTGTGGTCCTCAGGACTATGGATGTAGTCCAGAAGACTAACATCTAATCATCATGAATGTGTAGTGGACTTCCTGAGGACTAAAGTCTAGTCCTCAGGACTACATCTTTTGTCCCTAGGACTAAAGATCTAGTCCGAAGGACATAGGATTTAGACCTGAGGACTAAAGATTTAGTCCTAAGGACTGTTTATTAATCCCCAGGACTATCATTCCAGGCTGAAAAAAAATACACTGAAAGTCCTAGGGACTACAGATAATAGTCCTGGGGACTTTACTTTAGTTCTGAGGAATAGGTACGTATATATTTAGTCCTCAGGACCAAACAGAGGTAGCCCTGGGACTATGAATCTAGTCCCCAGGGGACCATGACTGTTTCTCTAGTCTTGGGGACTACAGATATAATGGTCTAGTCCTGGACTGACTAGTCCTGAGGACCACTATACAGTCCTCAGGCCTAATGTTCTATCCCAGGGACTATAGAACAATGGCTGCTTTTTTTGCGCCCAGGGCTATACCTATTTGACTGTACAAACATGTTGACAGGCACCCCTGGGGCCTAGTGCATTGGTCACAAGGACTGTGTCTCTAGTCCCAAGGACAATGTTCTAGTCCCCAGGACTGTATCTTTAGTCCCTGTGACTACACAGAGCAGTCCTGGGGACTTAGAAGTAGTCCTCAGGACTAAATTTGAAGTCCTGGGGACTACATCCCTAGTCACAACTACATTAGACATCAATCAATGAATTAGTCCTCAGAACCACATGCCTTAGTCCTGAGGACTAGGCAGATGTTTTTATAGTCCTCAGGACTAAAAAAAGTAGTCCCCTGAGTCTACGAATTAGTCCCCAGGGCTAAAAGCTTAGTCCTGGAGACTAACAGCACAGTCTTATACAAAGTCATGGGGTCTGCAAGGTTATTCATGGGAATGTACAATTAGTCCCCAGGACAATATCCTCATATTCTTAGTCCTGGGGACTAGGCTTTAGTCCTTAGGACTATGCTTTTATCCCCAGGACTTGACCAGTATAGTTTAGTTGTGGGCTAAACTATCACCTAGTCCCCAGGACTAAGGATTATTAGCTATAGTCCTGAGGACTACCACTACGCCCGCGCACCTATGCTCACCGCGGGAGGCTCCGTGTAGAGTCCGCGTATTTAGGTCAGCACGGACGCGGCAGGCGCTGTAGCCCTGAGGACTAGCTAAACTGCTGTCATCGGTATCCTGCCTTGTGCATAGTATAGAGAAAGGACCCCCTATTTTCCTACGTCTCTTTTATTGCTCTCCCCCTTAGGTGAAAGCAGTCTCTGTGAGTGGGGCTACACCATCTTTGAGCTGCTCGAAGTTGTTGAGCGCCTCCTGACGGATGGACTCCGTCATGTTGACGGCACGTCGGAGTTGTGTAACGTTGTCCATGGTGGCTTTGAGAGCGTCTGGTCCGTGACCATCCATACTTGCTACTAATACTTCCCGTCGGAGGCTAGCCTCGTCCTGTGTTAAAGGAGACAAAACTCATGAGAATGCTAAATTTCCAATTTAGTCTAAAATTCTGAAGTAATGAGGACAGTGTAATAGATTTATATAAAAGGTGTAACCTAATAGATACCAATTACATAACTGTACTGTTATAACATCTCAAGGTTGAAAGGCGTCTTTATTATTTGACATGCAGCACAAATCTTCTTTTTTCCACCATCGGGTGAACCAGGGTAATTGTGATCCCCTGTGTGTGCGCGGAAAAACGTCCTAATGGGATTACGTGCATTAAAATACAGGGTGAAATATGTATGCCAATAAATGTCAGTATCCTCACCTTTATAACCAACTCTATGGAGGTACGCAGGGGACCGTCCTTGTCTATCATTTCTTTGATAAGTTTGTTGGCGTGGTTGAAGGCGGTCATGGCGGCTACAGCATTGAATATACTCTTTTTATCATCAAATATAATCTCCATACAGTATTGGTATTGCCGCTTCACTGACACTGGTCCATAATTATCGGGATCTTCATCTGCACCAGGAGAGAGGAACTCAATCAGTATGCATTCATTTAAATAGCAAATGTATAATGCATTCTATGTTCAGCTATGTTCAGTTTTACCCACTGAGAAAGCTTGGCGTGGCTTATTATCCATTCCTACACAACAAACTAAAGTAATGGTATAATAGAGAAATTAAGAATCTTATCATTTTTTTTTCATTGGGCCAAAAAAAAGAAGCTGTGTTTCCGGTAACATGGTCCAAAAAGTTGAGGCGGGATGGTTGGATTTTTTTTTAAATTTTTTTTTTGCATCTAAGGCCTCATATAGTCATACTTTGCCAGGTTTTCGATGGTTATTATAACAAAGGATCGTTTCCTGTATGAGGTGGTACCACCCTAAATCAGGTCACTTCCGGGTAGAATGGTAAAAGTCCTGCACTAAATACAGTCAAATTTTCACTTCTAGGGCTATAAAATGGGTTCTAAACAGGTTGTCTGTGTATATATTGGCATTAAAATTATCCTGGAGGCTTGGAGAATATTTTTAAAAAAAGATTGGAAAAGAATGAAAATAATTTAGATCATTTACTGCGGACCAAAGGGACCTATGATAGATGTGTAGTGACTCAGGTGGCAGACCACAAAATCACATCGGTGGTTTCCATGGCGATTTGCGAAAAATCTGATTGTACTTTGTTATGACAGACCTAGTGTATGATTTTTGCCATTTCAAAAGCTACAATCTGGTATATTTGGCTTAGTTCTGAGGAAATTTTAAGTATTTGAAATATTTTGTCAAGTGTCAGCGATAGTGGATTTTTTCGGGTCGCAGCGCATATTTAGGGTGGTACCACCTTAACAGGGGATGGGATTATGCAAGGATCAGCAGAAATCTGTGCCATTTTTTTCCCTTAACCCTATTTTTTTTTAAAATCATCATTACTTATTAGTGTTTAGGCCCTCTCCTACATGGATAATGAGGTGTTAAACTGTAGATTTGCTTTGATTTGACCCTAAAATCACATGATTTTCATTGAATATAGGCCCCAAAACTGGCTTTTTACTGTTCAGGCCATCGAGGGTATATCAGGGGAATTTCCAGTTCTTAGCTAAATTTGAAGAAATGGTTACATTTTTAACAAGGTACATGTCAGCTCTGACACTGGATATCAAGGTATGGGGTCAAGCAATAGATAGGGTGCCTAATTGATCAGAATTCTATTGTTTGTTATTGGTTGCCATGGCAACATAACAGCTTGTCATTGTTCGTTATGCCCAATTTAGGCCCAAAAGAGCCATTTTGGCTTCAAAAAGGACCATAATTGGGCATTTTTATTGTTTCTACTGCTTTCCCTAATTTCCTGAGACTTAAGTGGGATATTCTGGCATAAAATAGATGGTTTGAGGCACGTTTGGAGGTACATTTGACAGGACATAGTGCAATCAGATTTTTCGCTACGTTCGATTGAAGATGGATACCCTAAAACGGGACATTTTTTGAGCAATTTGTGCCTGCGCACACCAGACCATGATCTCAATAGGCCCAAATTACCAAAAAAATGTCGTTTTTAGGCAGAATTTTAGGGTTGTTTCTGACTAAAGGGACTTAAAATATTGTATTTATGAAGGAATTTTGTGGTAACCATGGCAACCAAAAAAAAAACTTTTCTGTTAAGGTGGTACCACCCTAAATCAGGTCACTTCCGGGTAGAATGGTAAAAGTCCTGCACTAAATACAGTCAAATTTTCACTTCTAGGGCTATAAAATGGGTTCTAAACAGGTTGTCTGTGTATATATTGGCATTAAAATTATCCTGGAGGCTTGGAGAATATTTTTAAAAAAAGATTGGAAAAGAATGAAAATAATTTAGATCATTTACTGCGGACCAAAGGGACCTATGATAGATGTGTAGTGACTCAGGTGGCAGACCACAAAATCACATCGGTGGTTTCCATGGCGATTTGCGAAAAATCTGATTGTACTTTGTTATGACAGACCTAGTGTATGATTTTTGCCATTTCAAAAGCTACAATCTGGTATATTTGGCTTAGTTCTGAGGAAATTTTAAGTATTTGAAATATTTTGTCAAGTGTCAGCGATAGTGGATTTTTTCGGGTCGCAGCGCATATTTAGGGTGGTACGAGAAAATGACGGGCAAATACCTGTACATCTTACAAATAAAAGTTTTCATATGGAAACCTTAAAAATATTGAAAAAAAATCTTCAAAAATTTGAAAAAAAAATTCTAAAAAAATCTGAGGTCGGCCCCTTTTGGCTGAGGACGGTCAGGTGACTGGGAACCTTTTTTTTTTTTTTTTTTTGGCCTTATGTGAGATTCCTTAGTGAATCCGTACCTATAAGTTTCTTGATGTGGGCAAAAACTTCTGGTATTGTGTTGACGTCATCTTCATCGTAGAACATGACTTTAAGCTGTTCCATGAACCTGTCAAGGTCATACCACCTCCTTACTTGTGAATTATACAAGTCTGCATGGTCCTAAATGTAAAGCAAGAAGAAATTACCTGTAGTAAATGTAGACAATACCATGTATTGATGTTGTTCATAGTAATATTGATAGCTACCACATCAATATACATGACCTAGCTATGCATCAATGATTCATACTGGGTGTGTAAAAATGCAATGGATACACAAGGATTGAAAACATAAGAGAATCTGACTATATAATTATATATCTGAATGCCTTGTGAAGTCTAAACTCACCTCTAACTTTTTGTCTATCTCTTCAATATTCACAGGCTTCATAATGATAACATCAATCCCAGTTCTTGCTACCGCTGTAATGGATCAATTACAATACTCAATAATGCATTATGGTGGTGGCGAACAGCAATTAATTAAGGTTTCAAGGCAAGGGGACAATTGATAATCATTGAAGCCAACATTCACCATTATGAGCATGCTTTCCAGCACCCAACAGAAATGATACACTTTGCATTTACATTAAAATTCCATGATACCGTTTTTTAATGGTTCTTTCGTTGAAAATGTGTCATCTCATATGGCTCACCAAAGTATTACCAATAGAAATAGTCCATTTCCAAAAGTCTTTCTTTACAGAATGTCTGATTGATGAGTCCATAACAAAGATTCTTGCTAATACATAGAATGTCATATTTTGCACCTATCTATGGTATTCAAGTATTCTCTGTTGTATCTAATGTATGTGTTATTCATGAGAGAACATGAATGATACAAAGGCACCACTTACCCGGGCAATTTGGCGGTGGTCTGAATCTCCTTGCAGATGTGGCGGGCGGCGGTGGTGGGGGAGGGGGAAACTTGTCGATGATATCGTCATCGTGAAGGAGAGGGGCACGCTCCTCCTTACGGTGCAAGACATGGGCATATATTAAACGAATTAATAAGCTTGCGAAGGGATCGTAATAAATAACATGTACATTGTACCTTATATTGAGTCCGCACATTAATCATGAATACTTCCATAAAAATTCACTGTCTGTCTCTGTCTCTCTCCATTTCTGTCTGTCTGTATGTCTGCCTCTGTATCTCCCTCCCTCTCTCTCACTAACTATAGTGCATTTTTCCCCTGGCTTTTTCCCCCATCTCCCCTCCCGAATAATGTATAACGTTCATGGATGTAAACAAATCGCTCATACAGGGCCATGTGTAGGTAACAAAAAGTAGGTTACACAATATACCATATATGGGACAAAGTAGCCCATATCTTATCATATACCAGGAAATGGACACGCAGCCATTAACATTCAAATCAAATAACGCAGAGAGTAGTTGGTCGGTATTGTGACTGCGGTATGGACGTTTGACATTTATATTGCCAATGACCCTAAACAGAGTATTTGCTAACAGAAAATACAAATAGAAAAGAGAATATTCATATAAGACACCAATTGATTAGACCCATTATAAAATCTCTATGGCATGTCTATTTTTCCCAATAATTATTTATAAGCACCTCGGGATATTATACGTTTATCATTTGCATTACAAAGTCAGCGAGTATCTAGCATACCTGCTTTACAACAAGAGATTAGCTAGAGATCAAAAATGGGACATGGGTATTGCAGATTGTATGATACTCCTTAAATGATACTATTCAGTTGTCTTTTTATTAATTGTTTTATCCATGCCGCATACAATATTGCCCTAGCATATTGACAAAAGGTTAAGAATTTAGCCCATGAGTTTTGAGTTTGAAACGAGTTTATTGGCCAACAATATCTTAACGTACTGAAGCTTTTACAATTATCAGCCGATATACAGAGTAAAGTAGGCGGTAAGGATCTCTATATTCTTAGGCCACTTAAAACAAATTTTCAGCTTTGCAGATACTTTTCTTGAAAATAGGTTGCGGGAGGGAGGCTTTTTTTTTTATTTATGTATTTGGGTCTAGAGTAATGAGGGAGGGTCTATTCATTTTTATTTACTGCTTATTTTTTTGTATAATACTATTTCTAAGTATTTTTTTAAACAGATCGAACTTAAATCTCATATAAATGACACTCTTACATTATTGATGGAGAAATGGGGATTGATATGCTATTTTAAATTATGTTTCTACTCAAAGTAATTGCTGAGATATGAATTATTTTATCTATGGAAATTTTTCTCAGTGGATGAGGGATTTTTACGTTTTTTTAAGGGAAATTTGCAATAAAAAGCTACAATGTGGCCCTTTTTATGAGGTGCGGACGGGTCTGTAAAGCTAAAAACTTTTTTAAGTGGCCTTACGTTTAGCCCCCACATATGAGGTCAGAACTGTAGTATAAGCCAGCTCCGGGTCCGGATGCTATAAACCAGAGTGAAACTAAGTTGGGGCCCTATTTTTGTTAACTATTGTTAAGTGTTGTATAGATAAGACATGTTTACATAGTTGGGTCATACGTGCATGCATGCACATTTTTCTGTAAACAAGACAACATAATATGACATCGCCTCATATGAAATCCCACATTCATTGTACATGTATATACACCGGCAGGGTCTATATTAAGTGTATGGATCACTTAATAATAAACAACTTACCTGGGAGCTATCTGAGAAGCAACAACCCATAGTCTTTTAGTCTCTAGACATATGTATCCAGGAAGTGAGCAGGATTTTCATCGCCTAAACCTTCAGGGTTGAGGCAAATATTTCCAGGTTCCTCAACTTCTCCAGGTGCCCACCTGATTTCCAGGTGGAACAGCCTTAGAGGATATGGACTCTTGAATATGCAGCGTTAATCTCATGTAGGGCGCCCAAAGGCTGAACTCTGGATCACATTCGGATAGAATCACATGACTGACACTCTGGGGATCCCCACTCGTCCCATCTCTCTACAGCTATATATAGACATGGATTCAGGTTGCAGATAGCCCGGGCCTTTTAGGATACAGTATGTAGAGCGAGGGAATTTAACATCCTTTTTGTAAGGTGGAATAAGTGCTTACATATGTGCCACTATACGCTGGGTCATGATTTTTCTCAAGCTAAGACATGTCGGTTAGCTACTAGCATGTCCTTTCACAGGTGTCATTTCGGGCTACATTTTAATACATTAGACTACTAAAGCTAAAGAATTCTGCCTCTCTTACTCTCTATCGGAGGTAACGAGATGAGAGTTATGACTGTATCTTCATCATTCTAGGTTCAATGGTTAAGGGCCATCCATAAATAACGTCATGTAAAAAATTGGCCATTTTTGACCCCCACCCCCACTTTTTTTTCTTCTTTTTTGACAATTGTGCAATGCTGATGGTATATGGAAAATAAATCCCGTGGAAAGGACGGCCTTCTGCTGACTGCTGGCTAGGGCTGGCTAGTATCCGGCATGGGGGTCTAGATGGGGGGGTCCCCATGTCACATGTCGATTTTAAGAAAATGCCATGTCACATGTCACTAAATTTCTATTTCCCCATGTCTCTGTCACTAAGCTCCTTGTCACATGTCGATTTTAAGGAAAGGTCATGTCTCATGTCACTAACTTTTTCATTCTCCATGTCCTTGTCACTAAGCTCCATGTCACATGTCGATTTTAAGAAATGGCCATGTCACCCTGTCGAATTTAGGGGTCTAGACCCATCGGCATGCAGCAGAAGCGCGACGTGGATCCATGCGGCAGGGCGCGGCAGGGCGTGGAGTGGCGCGGCAGGGCGCTATTAGATGGGCGCGGAGTGGTGCGGCAGGGTGCTATTTATAGATGGGCGAGGCAGGGCGCTATTGGATGGGCGCGGTACGGCGCGGAGTGCCGCGCCTTACGATACCTGTAGGCCCTACTGTAGCGCCCCCTTCAGGCATTTAGCCACGTAATTGCAATTGACTAATTGAATATCGGGTAGGGGACACTGATGTTTTACCTGTAGATAAGCTCGGCTCGGCACATAGTCCACAAAAGCAAAACAAACTTTGATACTTTGGCCCTGCTGCACTACTTCTAGTACTTGATATAGGCCTACTGGTGTGGCGTGACTTTAAAACCAAGTTAGTAATCTTGTTTTAGGCCAGTAGCATGGGCTTGATACTGGCCCAGGTTTTTTGAGGCCTAGCTATTACTATTACTATAATTTATAGTATAAACACCCAGCCTCTACCCTATAAAATAAATCATAGGCCCTAATTAATCATTTATTCTTTTCTTTTTTTTTTTGGTGGGGGGGGGGGTAAATTCACAGAAATATGATATGGGGATAATGGAGGTTATTGAAATATTGGGTACTTACCTTTCATATCACGTCTTAAATTCATATAATATATTGGTGTGAATGTCTATTTGCAAATCACCCCACCCCTAGCCTAGGTCTGTTTGGCCTACGAGTACACTGCATTGTCTGGGTTCGTAACAGAACTCCCCACCCCCACCAAAAGATAAGATTTAGATTACCGTGCCAGTATTGAAGATAGGTCGAAATGTTTGTGAAGGGTGCATTCTTTTATTTTATAGAAGTAGTTAATGGCACTTTTGACTTTCTCTTTCAACAAAATGATCATATTTTGTGAATCAATGCATTGTTTATG
Organism: Acholoe squamosa; assembly: GCA_949317995.1. Lineage (NCBI taxonomy): Eukaryota > Metazoa > Annelida > Polychaeta > Phyllodocida > Polynoidae > Acholoe > Acholoe squamosa. The sequence goes on along the minus strand of OX439041.1, from coordinate 59,307,864 downwards.
TTCATCTCACAGGAAATATGTCATTGGAAAAGTTGTACATAGAAACACCTCTGGTTGAGAGCTATGCACTTTCCAAATTGGCTGGATTTAAGGTATACTTAAAACTAGAAAACCTTCAACCGTCCGACTCCTACAAATTACGTGGTCTTAGTAACCTAGTCCAGCTTGTAAGTAGCATTTCCGTTTTTGTTTACCTCTATGCTTTCAGCTTCTTATTTTGTCAACATTTTCCTCATATAGCTATACTCCTTTTAATAATAGAAGTGGTCATTTTGTTTATTTCAGTATTCTATCACAGTTAGCCCTCACTTCTTCGACCCTCCAATTCCTCAGATCCCTCATTACATCAGAATCTGAAGAAGCAAGGGCCGACTGCATACCAAAACGAAACAATATCTTTAATCATGTACCGGTATCCCAATTTCTCTGCACAAAATTATTCCCCAGTGCACTGTATTGAAGTCCTAGATATGGCAGGGTACTGAATACATAATAGAATATGATAGGAAATTGCATGACTTGGATTCAAATGATTATTGTCCTCGTTTGAATCCTTTCTTTATTGTCTTCAGGCAGTTAAGCGTGGCTGTAAGCGGATGGTAGCGTCTTCAGGCGGCAATGCCGGCCTGGCTGCAGCCTATGTAGCACGTCTACTCAAGGTTCCTATCACAGTTTATGTACCACAGTCTACACCCATGTCCATGGTGGAACGTATCAGGGGAGAGGTAAGTTTAGATGTACTATATGTATTAAGATACTGACCATTCTCAAAACTTTTTTTTTTCAAAGATTCATATTTTGATTATATGGAAATCCTTAACTTAGGGCCCATCCACAAATGACGTCATGCTGGAGGGGGGGAGGGGAGGTCAGGCCCGGTATGACAGAATTAATTTTTCATATACCTTCAGCATTGCAAAATTGGCCAAAAACATGACGAAGGGGGGAGGGTCAAAAAAGGTCAAATTTTTCATGACGTCATTTATGGATGGCCCCTTACCTTTTGTACAGAAAAAGATTATACCCAGATACCATTTACATACCGCAAATCCTGTGCATCATAACCCCCCCCCCCCCTCCAGTGCATCCCTAATAATTTAGGTTCTTGTTTTCCAACATTATCCTTTTGTTGGGATTCGTTTTATATCTAGGGTTTACAAATACACTGCTTACACATCAAAAATCAATCCCCATGTGCAAAAGCCAAGATAGGATTCTCCTAGAGTCAGGGCGAAATACTCTCCTGAATTCCTTTTTTCTTACTTCTAGGAAGCTACAGTGATCATACATGGTTCCGTGTGGAATGACGCCAATGCCAAAGCCCTTCAGGACGCGGAAGACCCAGGTAGAGTGGGCATTTTCATATATCAAAGTGTAACTAGGGTTTATCTAATGTCATCTACAGGGATGATTCTATAGTCCCTACACTAATAATGGTCTATTATCCACTATTTCATTGATTTACATGATACTCTTTATCATATAATTCTGGAATAATTATGTCTTTTTATCAAACCTCTTTTCTATCACCCATTTGATAAATTTCAGAATGTGCGTTCATCCATCCGTTTGACCAACCTGAAACATGGTAGGCCACATTAAAGATTTTGATTGATTTGTGTTTTACAGCACTTTAGCGGCACTAAGTGGCTATCCCGTGCTTCACAGGTTGATAATTTAACAGAGGAATGTGTCAGTGCCCGCGCATATGTGCACCACACAGGCCACATTAAAATCAGAAAATCAGATTAAGAATGTAGGTTATTGACAAATATGTAATTGAAACACAATTGAAAATAATGAGAAATAGGCCAGTTTTTCACATGGCAATGTATTTATATCCAACTCCAAGGAAGGCATTTGAAGGTGGGTACAGATTATAACATCGTCATTAAGGCTAATCATGCAAATTCTCATTTCTTCCTCGCCTTAATGATAAATTTAGTATTAAATCACTTAATACTCATTTCCTTCCCCCAACTTTCTCAGGCAGGGTCATGCATCTATGGTGGATGAGATTCATAGTCAGCTGGGAAGTAAACCTGATGTCATTGTGGCCTCTGTAGGAGGGGGTGGCCTGATGAATGGTCTGGTGATAGGCACAGAGAGGGTTGGGTGGACAGATGTGCCTCTACTCTCTATGGAAACAGAAGGGGCTGACTGCTTTAATCAGACCCTCAAGGCAAACAAGCTCGTCACCTTACCCACTATCACAAGGTCAGTGGTATCTGTTGAATATTCCGAGGTAGCAGGTTGTTGCATGGGCGCAGCCATTGCTGGAGCTTGTTATCAGCGAGTTTTATCGATAAGAGCTATCAGATGGGTACCAGTTGGCCCCCGAGTGGGCCGCAGTGAATAGCTGGAATCATCTCATTGGCTAAATATCAATCCTGCTAAGTTTGTATAAGTCCAAAGTATGACGACATGCTGTATTGCAGTGGTATTTCATTCCTGTTATTTTGCATTTTTTCCGTAGAGTGTGATATCAGGATTATAAATAATTAATGATAAATCCTGGCAACGATTGTAAGTCAAGTCTTATGTTATGGTTTTCTTGTAGCCTGCCAGTCAACTTTAGATAAATCAAAGCCATAAAAAAACTTTTTAACAATAGGGCATTTTTCATTAGCACAGATTTCAATTGAATTAAGTACATCATTATGTGGAATGTAATGCTTCAGTCACTGCCGATAGTATCTTATTCGTCATATGATCAGACAAATGCCTAAAATGAAAAACACATACCTTTGTGTGGAGCGTGTTATAACAAACATATGGGGTTTCTTTCTACTGCAGTGTAGCTAAGTCATTAGGAGCACTCACCGTCTCCAAGCAGTTGTTTCACTTCGCACAGAAGAGGGAAATACTCTCAGAAGTAGTCCCCGACAAGGCTGCAGTTGAAGCAGTAGTCAAATTTGCAGGTAAGGCAAAACCAAGGCGTGCCATATGAAGTTGCTGACGTTAAAAGAACAATTTCTGAAATGCCTTAAAAAGTACAACTAATAAAGCAAACTAAAACCATAGTGTCCACCTCTACAAGCAGATACAATACAAGAAGGTTGTAACTGTATCTGGGTCAATAAGGTAATAGGTACCTCAGTGAGGCCTCTTACGGAGGTACCTTTACCCTGCTTACAGTTACAACCTTCTTGCACTAAGACGACGTGAAGACACTTAATATTTTTTTCTTAAACTTATTTTATGATATGTTATTGTAGATGATCATCGGATGTTGGTGGAACCCGCCTGTGCAGCATCCCTGGCTGCAATATACTCCGGTACACTTAAACATCTTCACGAGCAGGGCAAGTTGAAGCGTTTGCAGACTGCGGTCATTGTAGTCTGTGGCGGCCATTCTGTAACACTTAGTCAAATTGAAGGCTGGAAGAAGCAAGTAGGATTGGAATGATATTAAGCAGCAAGTGTGCCTAAAGATATTACAGGTATTCCTTTATGTGGATTATGCTGTGTAGTCCTAGTCTCAGTTTCCGACATTTATATCTCAAGATAGAGCCTGGTGCGTATACATGTATTATATATATATATATATATATATATATATATATTTATATATATATATATATATATATATATATATATATATCTTAGACAAAGACTACATTCTTGCTTATATTTTATCCCATTAGACAGAAGTTCGTGATTTTAGACAAAGACATATGACATAAGATATTGGCTCACAAATAATGAACAGGCCGACAATGTTGACATTTATTAACTTTAAATAACTTTTTGGAGGAGAATGTTGCTTGGAGTATATTCCAATATTCCAAAGTTTGTGTAAATATAAATTCCTGTCGCATGCCTGTCTTTTACATAGCCGTGTGGACATTGCATCATTTAGTATTAAGATGAGTTTAAATGTTCTGGCATAGGCTACATCTTTTAGCTTACCTTTTTGTTGCGAGTACAGATAAAACCTTGGATGGTGTTTTGCCATCTACATATATAATGCATTTCAGAGACAAATGAATGATTATGACGTCGTCTCAGGTTTTACCATCATTATGGTTAATGGTTATGTTTCAGTTTTGTCTATATTTATGGACATTACTTTAGTTTTTGGTATACTGTCTTATTCCTCGTTATCTTGATGTTATCACAGAGATAGTGGTAACTCCAGGTAGTGGCTCATTCATTATCTGTATGTGATGAAATTCTCAGGTACTGCTTTTGATATAAAGCTACCGGTAACTTCTCTAATATACTTGCTTTACAGTTTTCATAAAAACATTCTAAGGTATAAGATGGAAATAAAATTGTCTGACAATTACAGATTTCTATATACATGTATCAATTTTCAAAGTCAAAAGGGGAAAAGGAACTACTGATGCATAAAAACGTATTATCACAGTATACTGCATGTAGGTGTGACACGTGAAACACACCCTTAATGTGCTCTTTCAGATGTCTCTGGACTCGGGATACGTCTCATACTAAGAGTTATTTATAATATAGAACTGCATGGAAACTGCCTCAAAACTAGTGCCACTCAAAAGGAAGGCCCTGAACTCGGGGCATAAATTATGTGGGTTTGCCTTAAACACAGGGTGCTACCATAAATTCTCTCGTACAAGCCGCACCCCCAACTTTAGAGGGAGATATAAGCCACTTTTATTGCTTGGAAATTGTAGTATTAGTACAGTTCTAAAGTGCCAAATACCCTCCTATAAGCCGCACCACTTCTTTTGGCTGATCCTGCAAGCCTTACTTTGATTTGGATTCTGGTACTAGCCGCGGCCTTATACGCGAGAATGTACGGTACTGTAAATTACCCGTGATGCATTAAATCCATTGCTTTTTGTTCTTATTAAAAGTGACACTCACTAAAGGGCGACACCAATTGTAATGTATTGGTGTTTTCTTTTCCTGGATGAACAACAAAACGCAAATAGGCATAGATGGGGTCAGGATTGAAAAGAAGTGATTTGGACAAATTGCAAATTATTGGTGCCATTTATTCAGTTGTGCCCATGACAACACTGGTCATATTGCTGATCAATGTATGTCGAGTACAAATTCTCATCTTCAATATAATACACTCCTCATAGTTTAGACGACAGTGAATAAGAAAAAAATATATAGCATGACTACTGCGCTACTCCTTTTCCAAAGAAACACAAAAGCGCTGTCATAAATTAAACGTTTAAGAGCTAGGAACTGATACTCAATCTGAGAAATGAGTAAATTTTGTCAGATGGAGCAAATGTTAAAACGTGTTTCAGATATAAGTGTTTGTGCACAGCGCCATTCGGTGAACATGTGATCAAGTTATCTACTTCGGTTGAAGGTATGTTTCCAATCTCACGTGTGGCCTTGTGTACTTTTAACAAACAAACGCTACTTGTTGACTATAATGTTTCATTCATACAACGTTCCATCATTACTGTTTCCTTGAATCCATGGCAAAATACCAGTTGAAGAATACTTTACACGGACAGAATGCACTTATTATTAGCTTTGTCGGCGCTATCCCATTCATGGAACAATTCATAGAACACATGCTCCGAGCGCTTTGAGTTCTACTTTCTATGGTGTACAGATTAGAGATGAGGCACGTGCTTATCCAACCAGTATTACGCTCCAGACAGATTATTTGCATTTAATACATACCATTTGAGAAAGAATTAAGATAGTAGGGAACAACTTTTAACCTTCGTTACTTATCTGTTAATACAACTCGAATTTCCACCGGTGAGTTTGAAACCCCATACAAAATAGCTAAATTTCTCCTTTGGTGCAGTCTTGAACTTAGTTTTTCTTTGTTAAATTGAAAGGTGTATGTGCTAAATAATTCTGAAGTATGATACCCTGCACTAAAATACCCCACTAAAAGTATATTAAATTATCTCTGAAAACAAAAGTGCACTACATATATACCACACATTCTTAATTAACATGACATCAAGTCAGCATAATGTGAAAAAAAAAGAAAGGAAAAACCAAAAGGATGTGCAGTTCATATCAATCATCAGGTTTACATATACATCATCTTCTTATATATATAATATATATCAATAGTGAGAGAGCCATTTCGACAGACATACTCTCACACATCACAAGGAAGGGTGACTGGCATTTTACAGACAAAATGTGATTGGATGATCGATTAAGATGTAGTCGACAGGTACTCCTCCCGTCTATGCAACAATGGGATAATTATTTACTGATCCGCTTCTCCGCTTCATTGGAGAGTTTTTAGAACTTACACCAGTATCGTGTCTTCGTGTTAATCTACAGATACCAATGATGGGTATATGCAACAATGAGCTCCTGAGCCCTTCACGGTTTAACCGCTGGCATCTCTCATCATCCCCACTTGCTTCAGGGTATATACTCCATCGCCAAAGTCAACTATCGTCCCCATTTTCCAAGTACACAAGCATATGATTCCTGAGGCAACAGTTTACCTTCTCTGAAAGGACCTCCACGTCAAGCAGAATATATAAAGTCATCAACCGTGAAAGCGCAACCTACTGTGTTGTCATAAAAAAAAGGGAAAGTTCTTTTCTTTTCTTAAATTATAGCACACAAAAAAATAAAATACACCAAGATCCTGGTTATTAACGTTCTTAAATTGAAGCTCTGGTTATGATGTCTGTATGATTCAGAAAAAAAAATACCATATACCGTAGTACTGATGATAACTACGTAATAATAAATCTTTCAAAACTTATCAAAATCCAAGGTAAACGATGCAGCTTTTATGCTACCCCTATGTTCTCTTGAAAATCGATCAACAGTTAAAGTCTTCCAAAATTGTTGTCAATACAGTTGGACTTTTTTTTCTTGACAGAAAACTATTGTTTGACACCTTCTTGCCTCATAGCCATTCAATATATTTGCTTGAATAAAGCCAGATGTTAAGTCAATGTTGAATGGTGGAATAAATCCACATAGGTCATATCAAGATGCGATGTAATGGTAAAGTTCTTCTAAGGAGTTTATTTTGTTCAGCTTTTGACAGATGATTCTATCTATCTGTTGCCTTTCCATCACATTCATTGCTCCTTTTCTCGCCGCAGCCTGCCAGAATTTAATTCTCTTAGCAAAGGCCACTGTTGCCATGATAACGGGAGGTGCGATAATGTTTGGCCACGAGACGCTTGTTTATGGATCTCGCTTTTCTGCATATCGTTTGGTGAAATCTTCTGCATTTTTGAGAAACCTCTTTTTGTCTCTAGAAAACTCCTCAGCAAGATCAGCCCGAAGTGGATGTTCTGGTTCTGGTGTTTTGACTAATCGTACCAGTGCTTCTAATACTGAAAGAATGAGAAGAACAGACTATACAATATATATGATCAAACAGGTTGGCGCCAACAGGTTCAATGTTCTTTTCCACAGGTCAGCAAATACAATACACGGCCAAACTTAATTTTTCTCCTGACATTTTTATCTACGGCAACACCCCTTCTATAAACCGAGACACGGGAGAATACCACAATGCAGACCTGGGGAATGAAAAGGTTGCCATTCCTTACTATGATCGATATATCTGCACCAAGGTTCCGAAATGTTCAATAAGCCATTGTTTATATGCAATTTCTACTGTATTAACTTTTCATTGGCAAAATAAGACATACCGGTACGTTTGCCCCAAACCCTCGAGACTGGGGAGGACCAGTTGGAAAAATGAGAGAGAGGGAGACCATACCTGCATAAATGGTCAACACATTCACTTCCCATCAAAATGATACATAAAGATGGGTCAATTGAGATCAATACAAAGAAACTTACCCTGGTCAGTTTTTGTAGCGGGTTTCCAGTTCTCAGCACTGATAATGGGCAGGCACACTTGACCCTTTTCGTCAATGTTGGGATGGTAGATTTTTGTCTGGAATGTTATCTTGGGCGGCTTGAAGGGATATTCAGCAGGGAAATCAATCTTAATTTTAAAGGCTCCTTTGTTGTATGGTATATCACTCTGAAAATAAAATTTATCTGGTGTTAACATACTGGTATACCAAGCCCTATGAAATACTTACAATCAATAACTTCAGCGATAAATACTTTACCACATATTAAGTACCACTATGTCACAACTTACACATTCCAAATACATAAAACTAGATTGACACTGAGCTCAAAAGCATTACCGTAATCTCCCGCGTAGAAGACGCGCTGCACGTATAGGACGCACCCCCTTCTTGGGAGGAGTATTTTCGCGTATAAGACGCACCTCTTAGGTACCAATTTTGTAAATTCAGTACATTTCTATAGTAAAATTACCCCTCGTATAAGACGCACCCCCAACTTGAAGAGCTCTTATAAGAAGCACAAGGCATTTGTTTGGCGTAGAGGACGCGTCTTATACGCGGGAGATTACGGTACCATGTTTGATGTGTTGAGTGCACATACCCTTACAGGCACAGACTCCATCTTTTTTTTGGCCACGTTTAAACAAGAAATGACTCTCGAAATGTACTGGTATGTTTTTTTTTTTTTGTTTTTTTTTTCAAGTTCATCCTCTGCTAATTATGTTGAATGCCGGTATGGTAATATAAATGGATGTTTTCTTCTTTTTTTTCTCTTTAAATGCCATGTTGTCCTCTCCCCTGCTATATACTTACAGGCTTGATTAGACATGTCCACTGAAGAACGTTGTCTTCTATATTGATGTTTGTGATCTCTTCACTTCCACCTGAACGTTTTTGAATGTCTGAAAGCTCCTGAAAAAAAGTTTTGCACATTATTTTGGGGCTTATTCTTCAAATACTGTTTTCTTTATGATATATTACAAGATATTAATGGGGTGGGGCTTAAAAGCTGGTACTGATTGTTTAAAAAGATAATTTTAAAACAAGTAAATCCTTGACTTCATGTTATTTCTTTTCAAAATTCAAAAACCCATATGTAGCTTAGACCCCCTACGTTTTTGTATGGTTAGGTGGGGGGGGGGGAGTGCTGCATCAATGACGCCGGCTATTCCTGATATACAGTCGACCCTTGCTTCTTCAGATATGGAAAATGCAAGGAAAATGTCTGAGGAAATTATCTGAGAAATTAAGTCCAAATATAATAGAAAACATGGAGGTAGTTCCAGATTTTTCTGTCTGAGGTAATGAGGGATCTGAGGAATTAAAGGGTCGAGGAAGTGAGGGTCGACTGTAGAATCCTAAAGTCCAGAGTAGGGTCTTTGGACACAGGCCTGTCATATGAGCTTTCTAAGGCCACACCAAAAAAATAAGTTGGTCTACGGATTTCCCTCTTCATATTTTCAAGAATGCAAATTTTTTTTTCTTTGAAAAAAATCTTGTCTACGGATTTCGCTTGCCTCACTTTCTGAGTTTTCTCTTTGTACTGTTTGGCAAAATTTAAAAAAAAATTGCCAAAAAACACCATTTTTTCAAAACGAAAATCCGTAGACCAAATTATTCTTTTGGTGTGGCCTAATGGTGAAAGATTTTTATTTTTTTTTTAAATCTGCTTATTAGAAGCAAAGATAGGGCAATTTTTGTGAGTTTGTTTTATATTCAAATATCTTCTTTTTAGTTTCAAGGGAGTTCATATGGGTACTTAAAGCATCTACAGGGTTAGTAGAGTTGAGACAAACCTTATGGTTGCTGTGAGAAAACTAAGGAGCAGTAGTCATCTCAAGCTAAATATCGCCAGACCCAATTGTGAATTGTATAGACAAAGCTCACTATACAGGGGTATGTTATTGTGGGATTTACTTCGGAAACAAGTTCAAAAAGCCAAAGATCTATAAACTTTTAAGCGGCTTATAAAGAAAAAGATTTAACATGTCATATATATCACATATGGCCCAGGGTCTACTACCCCCCAATATAAAAATTGGGCGTTGTGCACTGAAGCACAGAAGGCTCAGGGTAGGTACCATAAAACCCTCTATCAATCCTGTAGGGTCACAGGAATCAGCACTTGCGAAATATTGACTAATTACTTACAAATAGAGACTATTATCTATACATGTACTGACACCAGTCTGGAATAATCTTCTCTTACTAAACCCCTTGGACTGCTGGCCCCCTGGTGTGCTGGCCCCTGGACACTTGGCCCCCTGGATACCTAGCCCCTGGACACCTGGCCCCCTGGACACCTAGCCCTCACAGAAAACTTTATCCTTAGCATGCTTAGTTTATCGCTCAGTCCCCAATGTGTTATGTGTATAGCTTGGACACTGTAAACATTGCCTGCTGAAAAAAAGTGTCTCACTTGGTGATTACCCATAGGACTCCATGTGCTAATTTCATCGCCAAAATCTATCTGACCCATAGACCCAATGGTTGAAGAACTTGTAGTCAGTATAGCTCGCAAAAACATGACGTAAGTACAGCAGCTTTTTTCATAGAGAAAGACATCACTCACCATAAAGGACAAAATGTCTGATAGATGAGATTTGAAACTTTCCTTTGGCTTTTGAAAAATGTGTAAACTAACAGTATATCACTGAATGATTACACCCTAAAATTGGTGATTACAAATTTGTGGATCTGACTGAAAACCCGGCTCCAATAGCCCAGGGGATACCCTGGGTCAATAATTGTGTAATGTAATGTTGATATGTTGCAAGGTACCGTAATCTCTCGTGTAGAAGGCGCACCCCTAACTCAGGAAAACTCCTGAGTCTAATACTTGAAACCCCCCCGTATAAGGCGCACCCCCTAACTCAAGGAGCATGGTCCACATAGAGGACCAAACCCAAAGGGGCATTTCAAATATTGTCTGCAGCTATCAATACCCCAACTGTCATGTATTTTCTTTAACCAAAGAAAAGGTGTAGTCTATACCATGGTGCTCTATATACCCTTATACTGCTGAATGAAGCATACTATTCTGCTCACCATAAAAGTGTTTGGAAATGTATGTGCACCCCACACACTGAGAGCTTTATTAATTATATTATTGACCTCTTAATCAAGAGAATCGATGCAGCTTTATAATCAATCTTCCTGGCTGCCATAGCACTATTGCCACCTGGTGGTATGTTCTGATCTCTAGAATAACAAACCAGGTCGCAGCAGTGCTATGGCAGCCAGGAGGATTGATTATACATAATGCTGCATGGAATCTCTTGATTAAGGGAGTGATCATTTTTTAACAACGGGGGGGGGGGGCTGGTGGGTTTGCGCGCGGACGCCTTTTATAATAATATAATTAATAAATCTATAAATCTCTCAGTGAGTGGGGTGCACATATATTTCCAAACACTTTTATGGTGAGCAGAACAGTATGCTTCATTCAGCAGTTAAAGGGTATATAGAGCACCATGGTATAGACTACACCTTTTCTTTGGTTAAAGAAAATACATGACTCTGTGTACATCATTTTGAAATGGAAGTTAGGGGTACCCCGCATACAAGGTGCACTCCAACTCAAGGGAGCCTTGCTCCCATGTACAAGACCCATGAACGATCTGATTCGTGTATAAGGCGCGCCTTATACGCGGGAGATTACGGTATGTAACTATCACATATCTGTACTATAAGTACTATAACTGAGATTAAGGATAATGTACAACTACAGCTCATGGAAACCACTGAAATCAGTCTTGATACCCAACATTATCTTTCTTCTCTCCTACATATCACCCACAAACTGAACTTGTTTATATATATATATATATATATATATATATATATATATATATATATATATATATATATATATATATATATATATATATATACTGTGGCTGTAGACTGAAAAATATATGTTATAAGCTTTATGGCCAATAAACTTTTGAAACTTCAATGCTTACATGAGAGGGAAATGGCCTTGCTGAGGTATTAGCATGACCATCCACCCCTCTCCCACCTTCCTGCTCAGAAAAACTATTGGGGTATGTTTTTATTCCTTCCTGTTTTACCCTATTTTCAATAATTTGGGTCAGGCTTTTTTTTTTTTTTTTTTTTTTAAATATTTTGTAAAAGAGCTTAGTTTCACATAGGATATCAAGAATCTCCTTCTATTCAGTGCTATGGAAAACACTGTTCGTTGTCATGGGGTTTTTCGGGAAGTTCTTCCTGCTTCTCTTGATTGCCTGACAATGTCGCATGAGGTGTTCCACACTCAGATGAGTGTTATTGCACGCCTGGCATACAGGTGCCAATTCACCTTACAGAAGGTGCCTGTGTGTCACTTTGGTATGACCAGTCCTGAGACAGGTTAGTTTCACCTGTTCCGATCTTGTCAGGTTGTCTTTTTTTGTGGTATACCTTATACGCAGGGATATATACTATAGAATCACACTTAACTGCTCCAAATCAAGCCCGAGCTGGGCCATATAATTGTAATACTTACTTTAACTCAGGGTATGTCTTATATGCAAGTGCCCTATATCTATGAGCCTGAAGTATTACTGTATATCTCTGAAGAAGAAATGTGCCTGTACATGGGTACTTTATAGTCTCAAAATTTTAGACTGTCACTTTTCAGTAAGGGAGTGGTCATTATTTATCAACAGGGGGGGGGGGTGGTGGGTTTGAGGGAGGGGGCGTAAAATTTTCAGACCCCTCATGAGGGGGGGGGCTAAAAAAATTTTGACCCCTCTTTAGGGGAGGGCTAAAAAAATTCACCCTCTTTTTAGCAAAAAAGCCTGCGCGCTACTATAGATCAAAGAGGGGCGCAAAAACTGTCTGGCGCAAAAATTTTTTTGACTGCCATCGAGGGGAGGGGGCGTAAAAGAATTTCGCGCGTACGCACGAAAACCCAAACCCCCCCCCCCCCCGTTGATAAATAATGACCACTCCCTAACAGGGATGTGACTTCATTTTGGTCAATGTGTAGGAACCTTGATCAGACAATATGCCTGTGGCTCATTTGGTGCTTCATAGCCTCAAAATATGAAAGTCAGTCCCCCCGCCCATATATTTTAAAAAGTTTTCTCATTGGATCTGTGAAAATTGCGAGGGTCACCTTTTTGACGCTCATGTGTAGGAAATCCTACAGATGTAGGAGAAATCACATCTCTGAGTAAGGATAGTGTCGCTTTTTATGCATAGCCATACCCGGTATTTTTTTAATCATGTTTATTTCAGAAACTGGTTGAGCTGTCAGTACACTGCTCGGCCCATACAAAACCAGCCAGCGATTGAATCAATAACACTATACATGTTACAAAATTAAGAGTCATAGTCAGTTACAAACCTCTTCAGTGTTGCTTCATCAATTAAAGAAATGTGAATTATAATGAAATGAGAACCTATCACATGAATGTAAATAATATACATCAGAATTACAGGGAAATAAATACATGAACAAATAATGTACAGTCGACCCTCACTTCCTCGACCCTTTGATTCCGCATTACCTCAGACAGAAAATCTGGAACTACCTCCATGTTTCCTATTATATTTGGACTTACCGTAATCTCCCGCATATGAGGCGCGTCTTATACATGAATCAGAGCCCCTCTGTGCCTTCTAGAATCAGCCAAAAGTCTGGGTGCACCTTATAGGCGGGGTAATTTTACTATAGAACAGTACTAAACATTCAAAAATCAGCCCCCGAATGAGTCTTATAGGTTTTCCTTCAACTCAGGGTGTGCCTTATACGTGAGGTGCGCCTTATACACGGGAGTTTACGGTAACTTCTCAGATAATTTGCTTCCTCAGACATTTAACTTTTCTGAGGAAGAAAGGGTCGACTGTACTGGGAACGTGTGAAATGGTGTCTGTCCATCAATTCTTAAAATCAATGTGTCACCCGTGTAGATATATTTTATCATATTGGTTGGTGGGTGGGGGTGGGGGTGGGGATCGGAAAAGAAAATGCTGATCCTCCAAAATGCATCAAGCCCTCCTCCCCCCCCTACTCCCAAGCTGGCAATAAATGACTTAGCCCAAACGAAGACAGCCTCTCGCTACCTCTAGATAGGAAGAGTCAGCAGTGTTGGCCTATAAATGAGTCGGTCCTTACTACTTAGTATACATTTTATTGGAATGACTGCACTATCTGGGTCACCCAAAAGGGTTCTATAGCGAACCCTTTACCAACCAGTAGCCTAACACTAAACGTATGACGTCTCAAGTAGGGACCCAGCTTCTGCAGTCTACCTGATTTTAGTATTCATGGTTCCCACAAAAATCTTGGATCGAAATTCCCTATTAAACCAAAAAAAAAAAATCATTTTCCTGGACTAAGGGAGTGATCAATTTTTAACATGGGGGCTGGTGGGTTTGTGCGCGGACGCACGAAAAAAATTCCGACCCCCCCCGTCTTGATGGGGTAACATTTTTTTGAACCCCCTCATAAGGGCCAAAAATCGCGTGCGTATGTGCCTTTTTACCCTATAGTAACGCGCAGGGTTTTCCACTGAAAACAGATAAAATGGTTAAGTCTAGGCCTTAGGCCTACGTGTGATTGAATCCTATATTCTTTGTTCAATGCCCTTGTAGGGTTAATAATTTTACTGCTGCTATGTGGCACTGAGGGGGTTAATGACCACTGGTGCATGCAGGCTTGAAGAAATACCTTAATCCCCTATTGTTCTTAGCTAATGACCTGTGACCACCCCAGAATGGAGACTATTCTCTGTCTCTAAGGTGTAAATGCTAGCTGCACCATCTACATGGCCTATGGGCTACCTTCAACTATATTATATGGCTGTTATATACCAAAACATATACACCAATACCAATGTGTACAGAGACAGAGTATGGGCCAAATTTCCCTCTTTGTTCCTATGTCTGTCAGAATCCCTCTTTGTTTCAATGTGATTTTGTGCTGCGGTCTATGTATATATAAGTATGTGATTGACGTCTAGTCAATCACATAAAAATTATTTTGACCCCCCCCCCTCATCAGAGGGGTTGAAAAAAAATCTGATCCCCCCCCCGGTCAAGGGGTTGAAAAAATTCTGACCCCCCCTCAAACCCACAAGCCCCCCCCCCCTGTTGTAAAAAAATGATCACTCCCTAATTTTTTATGATTTTTTTTTACTGATAGCCCATAGCTTTACCATAGCAGCTCCGCACCTCACACCCCCGTGAGATAACCTTCAGGAATATCTCACGCCCTGGCAGCATGACGTTTAGCTGTTGTCATAGCTTCAAGATGGCGATGTAAACAATGATTGATTGATTTTTGATTGTAACAAAATGACCAACCCCCTCCCTAATTCTGTAGTCATAGTTTCACGACCTCCTCTGGGCCAGCAAGTTAAGGGTCAAGTGAGCCTTTAACTACCGGTCCTGTAACTTGTTACAAGTTCTTTTCTTGGGAATAACACAAGATATAGACACATGTTATGGCTTGTGATTCTCACAAGGATCAACTGATACATAAGAACGTTTAATTCCTGGGGATAACTGGGCATATAAACTTGTGTCATGACTTGTGATCCACATGAGAATCCACTTTTTCAATTACCAAGAATAACTCGAGATGTTTACTCATCTCCACAAGAATTCTCTATGTCATTAGAACATTCGATTCTCAGATTTTTTTAGAGGGAACATATAAAATTCTTGGGAATAATTTGAGACATAAACTTGGGCAATGACTTGTGATTACCAAGAATCCACTCAGATAATTCCTGGGAATACTTTAAAATGCGGACTTGTGTCATGACCTGTGATCCCCAAAAGATTTCACTGGTTCTTGAGAACGTGTACTATCAAGGGAATAACTTGAGATTTAAACTTAAGCTAGGGATCCACTGGTGCGAGTTTCTTGCGACTTGGCCTCGTGTGTATTTTCTCGCAGAAGACGTTGCAGCAGTGGATCTGCTGCTGTGAGAAACTTCATGCGACGTCGGAGCGGCGTGCGACGACTTTCGCAAAAATCAAAATCATTTGATTTTTGCGATTGTTCTGCGAGAAAACACGCACGAATGCAAGTCGCAAGAAACTCGCGCCAGTGGATCCCTAGCTTTATGCCATGACTTTAGTCAGTTAATCCCAGGGGATAACTCAAGATGTCAACTTGTGTCATGACTTGTGACCCCACAAGAATCCACTGCCACTGGTTTTAAATATGAGAACATGATCAGTGTTAGGGAGTGGTCATTTTTTAACAACTGGGGGGGGGGGGGGGGTTGGTGAAATTCTGTATATGTGCGGCGAAAAATTTTCCGTCCCCCCTCGGAGAGGTCTGAAATCCCCCCCCCCTCGGAGGGGTCTGACATCTTTCCGCCCCCCCCCCTCGGAGGGGTCTTACATTTTTCCGTCCCCCATTTCATTATCTAGTCACGGGTGGTCCGTTCTACTTTCATAGCCTCCATAGGGCTACGAGTGGCTACCCCAAACCCCCCTGTTAAAAAATGACCACTCCCTTAGGGAATAACTCGAGATGTAATGTTGTGTCTGTCAGACTTATGATTACCACAAGAATCCACTCAATTAATTCCCAGGATCAACTGAAAATGTCTAGATGTGTCATGACTTGTGATTCCAACAAGAATAGAACAGTTCATGAGTACATTCAATTCTTGAGTTGTATTTAGAGGGTTCAAATGCTTGTACATAGTGCACTTTTGTCATGTGAGACATTTACCCTTTTGGTTATGTAACACTTTGGCAGACCCCCCCCCCCTCCCTCTGTCAGCCTGTGTCAAAGTGTAACAAACTTCATGTCACCCCCTATGATGTTACATAATATTTGAACGGTCCCTTAGTCTTAGAGTTGGACTATGTGTTTTGGGTGTGTTACTGTGTATCCAGTAGCTTCTGCTGTGAGTGTGACTGCGAGTGAATGTGTCACGATTCAATGGAACCTCATTGCCGGTCTGTCACTTGTCACTGTCAGTCTGACGAGTCTGACTCAGTCAGTGTTTATGTGAAGAAACACAACGTATTTCTGTTCTCCTGGCAAGAACACTGAGGAAAATTAATATTGACGAACAGCCCGCATGGGAGGCCAATGGCAGCTTGGCTGCAGAAGTGGCACTCACACATGGCATAAAAAGAAAAGCGGAAAAGGCCTCTTTTGAGAAACAATGTTGCATAGTTTGACAACGACGTCAAGAATGGAATTTTTCAGATTTGACCAGTCTCTACCGGTGTCATGGTATGGAGTATAAACGATAAGATAATACACTATTTTACCATATAGTCGGCAGCAATCTATAATGAGCCGACCCGACTGATTATTTGGTCAAAATATAACTTACCTGCTGTATAATTCAAAGAAATCGACAGAAAAGTTCTTTACCTTAGCCAGCCTTCTGGTAGCCGCCATGTTGCCGTCGTTAATCACGTGACCCGATGATTGCGCCACCAAGCGCCACCGAGGTGAATCAGGGAGAAAGCACCTGCTTGCTGCTTGCTGGGGAGAAGGTAGGAGAGCAGTCGATTTGTTTTTCTCCGTTTGATGCTTGAGTCATGCCTACGCAATACACACACTGAGGGTTGTAATGTAACAGGTCAGTCTACAGGAATTGGCTTTGACATATTCTAACCTTGATTTACAACATGATCGAAGGGTACTAGATTTTAGGGAGTGTTCATTTTTTACCAGCGCCTTCGTCGCTGGGATTGTGCCTTTTGGATGGTACATATTTAAAGGGGGTGTGGATGGGGGGGTCCCCCATGTCACATGTCAATTTTAAGAAATGGTCATGTCACATGTCACTTAAATCTCCATGTCCCATGTCTCCTGTAAGAGCCTATCATGCCCCATGTTGAGTTTAAGAAAGCACCAATGTCATGTCACTAATTTTTGCCTCATGTAGCCTTGTAGGCACTTGCCTAGTTTTTCAAGACTTTATTCCATTAAACTTATCTAATGAGCAATGGATAGATCTTGAGAAAAGAAGTGGATTTGCTTTTTAAATGAAGTCTCTTTGTCAATTTAAAGTGGAATTATGACCGGTCAAAGGTACCAAATCAGACCCAGAATTCTGCCATAGTTAAGAGTTTAATTTGGATCCAATTTTGTGATCAAGCAAGATGAATACAAAGTAGACTAGATCACTATAATGATTATTTTGGGCAATTTTCCTTTCAGATAAGCAAGATATACCCCCGATAATGTAAAAAATGATACATATTATCATAATCAAACAATGTAAGGGCAAATTTTTGATGTCATCTTTACCCTTGAACTGCGCGCTCTGACAGAACCACGGCAGAATAGCGTCTTTGACTCAGGATGTTTGAATGATCATAACTTCCATTTAAATTGCCATAAAAACTTCCTTTAAAAAGCGCAACCACTTATTTTTATCACAGCTATCAATTTCTCACCATATAAAATGCATACAATAAGGCTTTAATTGATAGGTAAGTGCCCAACATGGGGGGGTGGAACAAGTGTCCAGAGATAATCCCGCCCAAAAAGTTTGCAGGATCTGTCAAACATACTGCAGCCCCTTAGAAAAAGAAAAGCTAGACATTTTCCAGATGATTTTCATCCATAGAACAGGTGGGAACCATTTATTTTTAGGTGCTTAATGATCTTCTCATCATAAAATGGTTCTAAACTTTAGGTTTAACTTCAATGGGGTCAAAGGAAAAATTACCTGCATTCAACCTTGTACAACAAATATTCATTTTAAAGGTCTAGCCAAGCCTGTTAACATGAGCCCTTGTTTGTAAAGATCCTCCAGTTAATAGTTTCAGAATAAGCTTGCAAAGAAAGGAGAGTTCAACACTTCCCAGTTTCAGCTTTATCACAGTTTCACACCTCTACTGCAGCAGACTCACATACTGGAGGTATTTCAGTGCCTACCTTATGTCACTAAGGCCCATGTCACATGTCGATTTTAAGAACTGGCCATGTCACCATGTCGAATTTAGTGGTCCACACCCATACATAAGCCTAAGGCCAAAAACAAAAATTATTTGCTTCAGGTAACCCCCAGGCCCAGGTAAGCCGACCCTACCTAGCAAAGCAGGGCATTTATGAAGAAAATATAGGTTTTTTTGCCAAGTTTCCAGTCACTTTAGTCACGTGCATTCCCCGGGGCGGGGGCACTCCAAAACTTATGGCAATGCCATAATAAGCCCCATAACTTGCCAAAACTTGAAGGTATGCAACTTATGGATACCCTGTGCGTACTTCACTCTAAAATTTGTACCCTTTTAGCAGGTCAAAATTTCACAAAAACACACCCATTTTGGCGGGATACACCTCTGAAATTGGGTGAAAATATAACCCTCTGGGTGGGTCTTGTAAAGCTTCTGGAGCTTTTATATTGATAGAGACAAGTAGGTTCAACTCATTTTAAGCCTTGTATTGAACAGGACCGACCTCGTGCCATACCGGCTATTTCCAGAAGTGTGGCAATACCCTAGTTTAAGGATTACACACAAAAGGGCATCACAGTGCTGTTGGCGTTTCCGCGGTCGTCACACCACATCTCCCTTTTTAAGAGAGTTATCTTTAAGATAATACTTTTTCTCAAAGTGTTCATATGTGAGATAACTTATGATATACCAGTAAGTCTAAAGTGACTCTATAAGTCTCTTATATGTGAGTATGCATATGAAAGTCTCTTAAAGTAAATGAACTGTTCATTGTCTTTGGAAATGAACTCATATGTTCAAATACTTTAAATGCTTTCTAACTTATAAAGTTATATGATAAGTAATCTGAAAGAGAAGAGTCATTAGTATTCTTCAATCAGTCTTTTAGGAGCGATTTTCTGTCGCCTCAATCTTCTTGGTTCTGGATCAGGCACACAAGGGGTGGCACCTCGATCAGGAGTTGGTGGAGGGATCACTGGATGGGCATCAGTGATCTCCACAGGTTGTAGATGAGTGATGGGTGGTGTGACCACTTTTGTAGGTGTGGCCAGATTACTCTGCTGGTCTGTTGGTATATCAGGACCAGGGCCTAGGTTTCTGGTCATACATCGATTTCGTCTCACTAGTCCATTAGGTGTTGATATGATATATGACCTAGGGCTTGGTGCTTTTCCATAACCACTCTTTCGACCTTTAGGTCTGGAAACCATGCTCTGTCTCCAGGTGATAGTTAGTTGGCTTCAGTTGCTCTGTGGCGACGATCGTAGTTAATACGCATTTGTTTCCTATAGTCTCTCTCTCTCCTCCTGACAAGATCGGCATCGGGAGTATGGGGTTTCAGTTCATCTGGGTGAACAGGAACTCTGGTTTAAAGCTTACGCCCAATGTTAAGCTGAGCTGGGGAGAATCCATTCTGTAGTGGAGTATTCCTGTATGAGAGAAGTCCAAGGTATTTGTCATCTGCCTTGTTCAAGATTGACTTCATTGTCTGAACAGTTCTCTCTACCTCACCGTTTGACTGGGGGTATCTTGGAGATGATGTAAGATGTTCAAAATGGTATTGATCTGCTAAGCATTTAAACTCCACTGATGCAAACTGTGGTCCGTTGTCACTAAACAGAACATCAGGGATGCCTTGATGGAAGAAACATCTTTTTCATTTTGGTGACTGTCTCAGATGTATCAACATGTTTGGTTACTTGACATACCTCAATGTCTCTGGAGTAATAGTCAACAAGGAGTAGGTATGTCAGCCCTTTGTGATAGAAAAAATCAGCTGCCACTCTTGACCAGGGACATTCAGGGAATTCAGTTCCTTTCATAGGTTCAACCCTTTCTCTCCTGTGTTTTTCACAAGTGACACAATTTTTCACCGTCTTCTCAATGTCTTTGGTTATACCGGGCCACCATACTGTGGAGCTTGCATTGGCTCTAGTTTTATTCAGTCCTTGGTGTCCATCATGTAGTTTTCTTAAGACATCAACTCTGAGACTAGATGGTACAATGATTTTTTACCACATAGTAGCAATCTTTCATGTAGGGAGAGATTTCCTCTTTCAGTCCAGTATTTAACTAGTGGACCAGATATTTCTAGCTTCTGGCCATCCATGTTCTACATGGTGCATGACAACGCTCAAAGTCTCATCTTGATAGCATTTACATATGCGTCAACCTCATGTTGAAGATCCACTGCTTGTTGATCCTCTCTTGACTCTTCATGTGGTGCTTGTGAGAGAGCATCTGCCATGCTTAGAAGTTTACCAGGCACATGGCTGATTGTGAAGTCGAACCTCATCAGTCTGAGTCTGAATCACTGGATCCTGATTGGCAGTTCATCAATCAATTTGGTTGAGAATAATGGCACTAATGGCTTATGGTCAGTTTCAACATGGAACTTTATGCCGATAAGGAGATCGCTCCAGTGTTTAGTGCCCATGTAGTTGCCAATGTTTACTTTTCGAGTTGTGCATATCTGGTCTTTGTCATCAACCTACTGAAGTAAGTAACTGCCGTGAGATTCCCATCTTTCTGGCGTTATCTGATCACGGCCCCAACCCTGTCTTGTCATCAATAAGTAATAATTATAACAAACGGGTATAACAGGGTATAGCTATGTGTGTATTTATTGTGTGCTGAATAAGAGAGTGCTATAGGAGTCCTGTGATGGGTTTGGAGTAGCTATGGAATGCAGCAGGCGATGATGGAGTTGAACAAGAACCGGCCAGGGGAATTCTGTAAGGAAAGGGATATGTGTAAGCCAAGTATATGGCAAGTAAAGGTGAAGTGGGTTAGTGAAGAGCAGGTGAGGAGTTAGTATTGTGGGAGCTGTCGAGGAAGGCACACATACTCCTGGAGAGGACTGGGATGAGGCTGTTTAATACTTAGTATTGCACCTAGCCAATGTAAGAATGGATTAAGCAGGACTTTGTAGGACACCTATCTCTCTAAAGGAACTGGGATTGTTTTGGACATGAACTGTATGTATGACTAGACTGATGTCGCTGAAGCTGTTATAGATTTGAGTGGATCTGATAATATAACTGTAACTGTGGATAATGAGTGAACAATAAATAGTGACTTGTACTGGCGTCTTGGTGTTGGTTCTAAGAATGGGCTAAGCCAACATCATACCACTAGAGTCTTCCCAATGCGTGAGGCCAGTTGAGTGACTACTAATATCTATACAAGTAGGATTACATCAATATACTCAAACACACAACCATACAGATCAACACCATAACTACTTGCATCTGCAGAAACGATTGTCTCTTTCTCTGGGTCATATAAAGCAAGGGCTTCGTCCGAAGCTAGCATTTGCTTCAGTTTGTCAAAAGCTGCTTTTTGTAAGAGATCTCAAGTCCATTCCGAATCCTTTTTAAGGAGATTTATGATAGGTTTAGTTACTTCTGCAAGATTTTTCGAGGAACTTCATTTGCTGATTGACCATGCCGAGGAATCGTCTGACATCTGGGACGTCTTTGGGCTCAGGCAAGCCAATGATCGCTTTGACCTTTGCTGGGTCTTTCTTGATGCTGTCCACATCTATCACTTGACTAAGGTAGTGTTTGTTTAAGGCAAAGGCACACTTGTCCCTGTTCAAAGTGATCCCGCTGTCTTGCAGTCAGTTCGGCACTTTAGTAAGGCGCTCATCATGCTCTTGTTTGTCTTTGCCGATCACAAGGATATCGTCCATGTGACATAACACTCCTTGTAGACCTGTCAGTTCTTTGTCCATTCGCTTTTGGAAGTGCTCAGGTGCAGATGAGATTCCGTATGGTAAGCGAGTGAGTGAGTGAGTAATAGATGTTAAACGCCATTTCGACAGCTAAGGTCATATTCATGGCAAGAACTACATTACACAATTTCACAGGGGAATGTGTCAGTGCCAACGCATATGTGCACCACACACATCTCATGGGGATAGGAAAGAGGAGAAATAGACCCTTTTAAGTGGGCTAGGGAAACCCTCGTATGGTAAGCGCCTGAACATATATCGACCAAAAGGTGTTATGAACGTAGTTAGTTTGGCACTTTCATCAGTCAGTAACACTTGGTGGAAGCCAGAATTAGCATCTAGCTTGGAGAACACACTTCCACTTGATATACTCCCGAAAGTCTCCTCTACCTTTTTCATGACATAGAGTTCACATCAGACTCCTACATCGAGCTTGGTCAAGTCCACACATATTCATACTTTCCCGTTAGGCTTACCCAGGTAGCACAGAGACATTGGCATAATGTTGGGCCGATGTTGGCCCAACCATCGGCTTTACATAGGCTGTCCATCCTGCCTACGTAGGCCCGACGGTGCAAACTAAATGCCAACATAGGCCCAACATTGGCTTTTGGTCGGCAAACATCAGCAGCGGCAAATGGTCGGCCAGGCCAGGGGCCGACTATTTGCCGATGTCCTGCGAACGTTGGGCCAATGTTGGCATTTGGTTGGCAAATGCCACTGGTCGGGCATACATAGGCCCGATAAGCAGTCAACATTGGCTGATGCATCGGGCCAACATTGGCAAATTTTTGTATGCTACCTGGGTAGGTACGACTACCATAGGCGCGCACCAGTCCGTTGGTTCATCTACGGGCACGATCACTTCTGACTTTATGAGTGTATCAATTTCTTCCTCTACCTTCTTCATAAGAGGCAATGGTACCCTGCAAGGGGTACAGAGTCAGAAAGGTTTTGCGTCATCTTTAAGTCGAATAGTATACTCGCCTTTGAGCTTACCGAGTCCTTTGAAGAGCTTTCCATAGGCCTTGATGATATTATCGTTTGTGTCCAATTTAGGACTATCACTGTTCACAGCTCTGATCCTGTATGCACCAGGTATGTTAGGTATCAGTGTCAGTTTCTCGATGGCGGGTTGTCTGAGGAGTAGTGACTTAATGCCTTTAAGGGCTTCCCTAGCCCACTTAAAAGGGTCTATATCTCCTCTTTCCTATCCCCTCAGGATGTGTGTGGTGCACATATGCGCGGGCACTGACACATTCCTCTGTTAAATTATCAACCTGTGAAGCACGGGATAGCCACTTAGTGCCGCTAAAGTGCTGTAAAACACAAATCAATCAATCAGTCAATTAACGCCTTTAACTACATATACACCTTGAGGATGGTAGCGTCTCCACGTTTCACTCCATACAAGCACATCCTAGCGTCTGTAATTGATGCTCACCAGTAGCAAACAGTGTGCGTCTGGTTAGCTGAATTTTACCGTATGACTTCTTGTAGAGTGTGTTGGGCATCACCGATATCTCTGCTCCTGAGTCTATGTACCATGATACAATATCTGGACCTGTCTTGAGCTTTATGTACCAGCCTTTACTCGAATCTGTTGATTTGTCGTTTTGAGTGGGTTTCGATGATGTCGCATTTACTTGGCTAGTCGTCACCCTGCCAATGAATATGTGCGATTCGTTGTCATCTGGACTATCGTCCTTCTCCTTCTCGACGATTTGAGAAATACAAGATTTAGACGTGCGGCAAACCTTGGAGTTATGTACTTTTAAGTTGCACTTCTCACAAGTATGACCTGCTGCAGGACAGTTCTTTTTGCCTTTTACATGCTCACTTCCACAATAACCAAGATGGTGCTATAGGTTGCTATGGTTGGTATGGTTCCTATAGAAACCCAGGAGGGGGAATGCATGTGGGGTAAGTCTTTTTACAGCTCCACCTGGTGGTGGAATTGTGTGGGAATAGACATGCCTAAGGCTACTGATATTCACTTAATTCAAGGGAAATAAAAAAATATTCTCAAAGGAAGATACACATTTGCATTGATACCTGGACAGTATTTGGGAGATGATGCACATATGCATTGCAAATATATACATGCACCTGCTGTGACAAGGTTAATACCTATACATACATACATACATGTTACATATGTATGTACGTATGTTACATACATTAATTACATATGTACATTACATACATTAGTTACGTATGTTAGTTATGTACATTACGTATGCTAGTTACGTATGGTATGTTACATACGTGTATGTATGTATAGGAACCAACCTATGCATATATCAAATGCATGCATACAGCATGATGCATGCAATATGTTTGACATGTACATGGGGGTGCACACATACAATACATCAATTCAGCGTAGAATGTATGATATTGATATACGCCGATCGGCATTCTAGCAGGCTAAAATGCATGTATTTGACACTTAAAATTGATTTTTCTGTCCTGGTAGTGAAAATATGTCTAGCTGTTGCTGTTATAGTCTAATAGGTAGAATAAAACAGAAACACCACTTCATGGACATACTCATAGCAATATACCCGCTGTAGGCCCACAAGTGGCATGAATAAACGCTCTTTTTCTTATCTTAGGAGATGGCCATATATATTCACTCTACTAACAATTAAAAATTCCCCTCCTTTAAACCAACAGCATGATGCATGCACTATGTTTGACACGTACATGGGCGTGCACACATACAATACATCAATTCAGCGTAGAATTATGACATTGATATACGCCGATCGGCATTCTAGCAAGCAAAAATGCATGTATTTGACACTTAAAATTGATTTTTCTCAGTCCTTGTAGTGAAAAAATGTCTAGCTGTTGCTGTTTTAGTCTAATAGGTAGAATAAAACAGAAACACCACTTCATGGACATACTCATAGCAATATTAAAAGTTCCCCTCCTTTAAACCAACGAATGATTAAAAAAAAAATAGAATGACAGTAAAGAATCTTAAATTGCCCATACACGACCCTGAGCCTACTGTGACAAGTCACACATACAATTTTTTAGTCAATAATCTCCCTCTTTTGGTAAAAATGTTATCTATTGGGTATCAAATTAGTTTGAGAGAAGATCTTAGGAAGACCCCTGCATTTCTTTCTCAAAATTGATATTATGTTTAACCCAGAAGAGCTGTTAATATGCCCTGTATTAAATTGCTCATAACTTTGGTTCTAGTAGGGATATTTAAAAAATTCTTTCACTGTTAGACAGCTGCCGGACACCCGGTCCTGCTGATGAAGGTTTTATGCTGGGCCAGTGAATATTTAGCCGGACATTTCCCATGCCAGCAGGTTTTTAAGAAGACTGAATCAGAGTTAGAAATGAATGTACACAGACTATTCATGATTTGTGTGAAGTGCCCCGTCAGGAATTGCACCGAAAAGAGCTACTCGCTTCAATTATGTAAAAAAATATCCAGGAAGTGTCCACCCCCTCCCTCAGACAAATTGTTGTAGAATAAGAAATGACAACAAAAGGAAGCCTATAGAAAGTACATGTATTGCCCATATGTTGGCCGCCTTCTCTTGAATACTCAATAGTCTTCCTCTAAAGAATCAACAAGCCCCAAACAATCTGAACTTAAGACCCTGATAAAAGAAATGGATTGGGACCTTCCTAGATGGTCGCAGAAAGAATATCTTATCTGGCAGATACCCTGTTGTTGACGTGTGAGAAGCAGGAATACTCACACACAACTTGGATTGCGCTTATTACGGTAGATCAATTCACAGTAATGCTTAATTACATACATGTATATAATTGTGTTATATACTAAGAAACACTAATATGGGAATGCACAGAGAGTACACAGTACATAAGAACATAATATATGCTGATGACAAGTGCACCAACTGCACCCGATGAACTGCACCCCAGCAGCGGGAGTGAGTGATGAGCAGTGATATCATACTGCTTGGGTATGAACCCTAGATGATCAAGGGATGACACAAGTATGAACTACTAACTTTGACCTATGAGTTCATGAGTGAGAGATTTGACCTTCTGCTCCTGGTGAGCTCATCCTGCTTATGTATGAACCCTGAATGACACAGGTATGACCCAAGTACGAACTACTAACCTTGACCTGTGGGTTCATGACTAGTGGTGTGACCTTCTGCTTTATAAGCTTAGGGCAGACTGCTGCTCAGAGGAAGGATGTAGTCATTTGCTCTGTGGGACTGGAGGCAGCACTGTGACACCATGACAGGAGAGGAACTTGGATTATTCTCACATATGCTCACTAGGAACTATATGGAGATAGTGAATGTGAGATTGTCACTCTGTGACTTAACTGCATTGGACACTCTATATGACTGTGGAGACTAGTGTGTACTCTGTGTTTGGACTCTACATGTATTGAGATGAGAGTATAATAACTGTGCATTCCCAATAAACATAACAGAATTAATTGGTATTTATATTACGTTCAGAAACATCGGTTGGTATTTGTGGTTATGGTAATAAAGATATGAATAACATTTAACCTCTCATCAGTGCTCTGTGACTGGTACAGATGAGCACATATTGGTCAATTAGCTACAGGCGCTAGATTATGATTCTGGTGATATCACTGCTGACTACACCAGTATTACTGGAGACAAGGCAAGCAGATAAACCCTAATGTATACTTTTATCCCTGAACAAAGACAACGCTCAACACTGTCCCTTGATTACCAGCAATCCCATTTATTAGCGCGGCGACTAGTGAGTACTACTCATGAAACTAGTTGACTATTGTATAGCTCAGAGTCGCCATGGTGTAAAGATAGGGAACCCCCACGATCTATTTTTGTTTGTGGCTCCTCTGCTATGGACTATTCCTACACAATATTCTAATATTATAAGGCCGCCCTTAAAAATATGTTTTTTCATCCATCAGCACATCCATCAGCACATGAATCTAGGCTTCCAATCACTAACTTATAGGTCTTTCTGGAAGCTGGCTTAGATAAGCCAATTTTTCCAGCTCATGAATAAAATGTTTAGACAGCTTGTCCTGGAAGTGGTTCCCACTCCCAGTTATATTTTAAAGGGTGGTCTACCTAAAGTCTGTCTAGTTCTACCCAAAGTCTGTCTAGTTTGTTTTTGAATGTGTTCAAATTATCTGACAGCACTATGGTGTTGGGTAAGCTGTTCCATGCTTTAACCACACGCCAGGAGAAGCTATTTTTCACTTTGTCCAGGTGCCCCTCTTTCATGAAAAGTTTCCGCTGGTTCCCCCTAGTTCTTCCTACAGTTTGGTCTAAAGCTAGAATGTCTTCCTTATTACAGTTATATTTGTTGAATAATTTATAGACCTGAATCATGTCTCCCCTAAGGCGGCGGAAGGCCAAAGTTGGTAGATCTAGCTTACGCAGGCATTGCTGGTATGACATATCTTTTAGACCTGGCAACTGCTTAGTTGTTCTTATTTGCAACTTTTACAGGATTTCCTTGTCTCCTTTCCTATGTAGCTGCCAGATTGGTGCTCCATACTCCAGGTGGGGTCGAACTAGAACAATAAATAGCTTTATGAAGGTGAAGTAATCTTAATGGGTGAATGTTCTTATAATCCCTGTCATCTGGTGACCTTATCTTGCTCTGATTGATTGATTTGTGTTTTACAGCACTTTAGCGGCACTAAGTGGCTATCCTGTGCTTCACAGGTTGATAGGGACTATCAGCAGAAATGGTTTGATTTTTCTATGTGGGGGAAGTAATCATCAGGTTTAACTAGATGTTATTGTAGAGCCCAAGGGCTTTTATATATCCCAATATTTCTTCTGGTTTGTGTTTCTCGAATAGTTCTTTCAAGCTTGTACAAGCGAGGTATTGTGCCCTGTAGGGACACTGTTGGCAATCGATGAGGATGTGCTCCACTGTCAGGGGGTTCTGACAGCGGGCACACTTGGGAGGGTTTTCTCTCCCTATTCTGTAACCATGGGTCAGTCTTGTGTGACCTATTCTGAGGCGGCTCATAGTTTTCTCTTCATTTCTAGACTTGCACTTGTAGGGTTTGGTCATGTTGACCTTTGTTTGGATCTTTTGGAGTTGGTTACCCACCTCTGCGTCCCATGACGTTTGCCATTTGTTATATATGTACTTGTTGATCTTGCGCTTTAGGTCGTTTGATGGAAGTGGCATTTGTACTACTGCCTGGCCCAGGGCATCCTTGGCAGCTGGGTCTGCTTGTTCATTTCCTTGAATCCCTACATGGCCAGGGACCCAACCATATTTGATGTTCTTTCCCTCCTCTGTTAACTGGTGGTGTCTTTCCAGTACTTTGTTTACTAGAGGGTGGTTCCATGCACCTGTTTGCATGGCTTTAAGTGATGACTGGGAGTCTGAGAGGATCAGATGGTCTTTTGCCTCTGAGGTTTCTACATGGTCTTGTGCAAGGTAGAGGGCATGCAACTCTGCCGAGTAGATAGATGCTTCCTCTGGAAGACGTTCTTTGTATGACTCTAAGCCTTTTACAGCTGCTGAGGCTGTCTTGTTTGCCATATGAGATCCATCAGTGAAGATGGTCTCATAGTCCTTATAATCTTCGCGCAGTTCATTGAAAGCTGCCTGGTAAGCAGTGATTGATGTGTTTCCTTTTCTGTGTGGGACTAAGCTGAGAATGATTTCTGGTTGGTACAGTGTCCATGGTGGTCTCTCTGCAATGGTCAGTTCCATAACTTCGTTCAACTCAAACTCTCACTCCAAATGGAGCAAGAAACCACTTTCTCTTGCAGTCATATTCCTCCTGATATGCAGGTGTTTTGAGGAGTGTTCTTGCAGGGTTGTTAGTGTTTGCTGCAATTCGAATTGTATACTGCAGAGATTGTTTTTCTTGTCTCAAGAGGAGTGGCAGTTCGTTGGCCTCTACTTCAAGGCTTTTGATGCGAGATGTCCTGAAGGCTCCCAGTCAGATTCATAAACCTTGGTTTTGTAAAGACTCAGCCATTTTAAAGTATGAGGGACTGGCTGCTCCGTAGATGGATTGGCCATAGTCTATCTGTGAGCGAAGTAGGGCCCTGTAATGCTTTAGCAGTGTGGCTTGTTCTCCCCAGGATGGGTGTGCCACTACTCTTAGCAGGTTGAGGGCTTTCTTGCATTTCTTGCGCAGGTATTCTATATGCTCTTTGAAATACAACTTCCGGTCTAGGACCAAACCAAGAAACGACTGGAATGCGCTGAGAATTGTCTTTGTCCATGTATATGTCTGGTTCTCATTCTGGGGTGGAATGGTAATGGAAGTGCATGATAGAGGTTTTGTTCTGGGAGAACTTGAAGCCATTCTTGTCAGCCCACTCCATCAGTTTCGTTACACATAGTTGTAGCCCACTCTCGATGGTCTGGATGCTTCTACCACGGAAGGAGATGAAGTCATACACGTATAGTGTCCGACAAACATCTGATGCCAGAGCTTTGATGATTTCATTTATTTTGAGGAGGAATAGGGTCACTGACAGGATGCCTCCTTGTGGGACTCCTGACTCTTGGTTGTAGAAGTCGGAAAAGGTGTTATTGACCCTCACTTTGAATCGCCTATTGGAGAGGTATTTCTGAATGAATCATGGGAGTTGGCCTGTCAGGCCATTCTTCTTTAGGTCTTTCAATATTCTATAGCTCACATAGCCATTATCAGCTGGGGGCCGCCATTAGACCCCGACGCCACTATGACTAACACCTTCAGCCCCCGACTCCGCAGTATATGCCAGGGATGCCTCCCATTGGTCAATAATACAATAGCCATGTGCCGTATACTGCCAGGTAGTGTCATAGGCCATTTCAAGGTCAAAGAAGATGGCGACCACTTGTTGGTTCTTTATGAAAGCATCTCTTATATATGTTTCAAGGCTGGCTAATGCTTTCAGTGTCGATCTTCCCTTACGAAACCCACACTGGTAAGGATTGAGGATGTTCTCGCTTTCAAGATACCAGACTAGTCAAGCATTGACCATTCTATCCATGGTCTTGCAGATACAGCTTGTAAGAGCTATAGGACGATAGTTCCTGGGATTTGATAGATCTTTTTCAGGTTTGGGAAATGGGAGAACTGTTGCCTCTTGCCAATGTTCTGGGAAGTTGCCTGTCTCCAATATGTGGTTCATGATGCCTAAGAGGCAGTCCTGGGAGGCTTCTGGTAGTTTTGTCAGAAATTCATAGGGAACGTCATCAGGTCCTGCTGCAGAGCTTTTTTGGTATTGCTTAGAGCAGACTTTGGTTCATTGATTGAGAAGGGTAAATTGTAGGGATGGTTATTATTATCACTGAATATAATGGGGACTCTTTCCTCAACCTCTCTGACGTGATTGAAGTGAGGAGTTCCTCCATTGTGGGATGATATTTCTTCAATGGTGGGTCCAATGAGGTCTGCTACTGCTTTGGTGTCTGTAATGTCTCAGCCATTGGATTTAAGGTGCTGAATGTGGGGACTGTTATTTTTTCCCTTCATTCTTCTGATCATATTCCAGATCTTGGTGATTGGAGTGTTGTTGTTAATTTTTGAGTCTTGCTCTGAGTTGTATCTCACTCTTAAAACTGAGTTTGTTGTCAAATGTTATTCGAAGATCCTTTTCGCTTTGGACTTCCAATGTGCATAACTTCACACTTATCTGGGTGGAAAAGAAGCTGCCATTTCTTGACTAGTTGTGGAGTTTCTTAATGACATCCTGGAAGTTGGTAGAATCTGCTTTATTTCTAATTTCTTTTAGATTTTGGTGCCATTTGCAAACAGCATTGATTTTGCACTCAGACCTTCTGGTAATTCATTGATATATATGACAAATGAAAGCCCTGCGGTATTCCACTTCAGACCTCATATATCTTGGATAATGAGCCACTGAGCATTACCTGTTGAGTTCTTCTTGCCTATCCAATTTCGAATGTTCCCTGCTGTGTCGTAACTTTTACATTTCATTAGCAGGCGTTTGTGTGGAACTTTGGGGAATGCCATTTGGAAGTCCATGTTGGCTGTGGTGAGTGCTCCAACATGCTCTATAATTTCCAGCCAATTCTCTAGCACATGCAAGAGTTGCAGTATCGTTGATAAAGCTAACAAATCCATATTGGTGTTTTGACAGGAGGTTTTGTGTACTTAAGTGATCTAATGTGTTGTCTGTTATTATTGTTTCCATTGACTTGCATACTATGCTTGTGAGGCTTACTGGCCTGTAGTTGGTAGGCTGGCTCTTATCTACTTTTTTGTGTATAGCTGTGATCCTGCCTACTTTCCATGCATTTGGGATGGTTCCTCCTTCCAGAGATTTTTGGAAGATCACACTAAGTGGTTCAGCAATACAGACCCGTGTTTCTTTTAGAAGATGCAGATGGATTTCGTCTGGACCTTGTGATTTAATCATCTTTAGCTTTTTTTAGTTTAGATTCAACAGCTGCTTGTGTTATATCAATGTGGTCAAGTAGTATTGTAATACCTCTTTACTCTGGGGTAGGTAGCCGTGGTAGGTTTATGGTATCTTCTGTGAAAATGCTGGCAAAGAAGTCATCAAGGATGCTGGCCTTTTCAGCATCATTTGTAGAGAGGCCTTTTAGTGGGTTTGTAGGATCCACATATAGATCTGGGATTCGTTCTTGTATCTTATTTTTTGACTGTATGTATCCCTATATCCTTTTAGGGTTTCTCTTTGCCTCTGTGCAAACTTCCTGTTCTAGGCGTTTCTTAGCTTTGCAGGTGATTGATTATATTTGTTGTGGGCTTGGTTGTATATCTTCCTTTTCCTCATTTTACATTGAGCAGTTTGGATCCTTTTTGCTCTTGATGTATCTTGTTCAGGTTCGGTACTTCTTTCTTATTGCCTTTTGCTCCATGTGAGATAGCCGGTATGGTTTTCTGTTGTGGTTGCCTGACAGCATTCTGGATGGAATGTACTGGTCTCTTAGGGCCAGTAGGAATTTGTTGAACTCTGAATACATCTTTTCCACTTATGGCCTGACATTTTTTCATCCCAGGCTATTTGTTGGATTGACTGTTTCAGGGCTATGGTTTCCTTTCTTGTAATTGTATTTGGCATATGGTTTTTTGTGCCTTCTGCCAGAGCACAAGTATTCAAAGTATAAGCAGGTGTGGTCACTTTTTCCAATAGAGCTATAGTGCTGGAGGTTCTGTAGATCGTATTAATTGGCTCAGGGACCACCCTGAGTCTATACCGCCGGGTAGGTGGTGTATGATAAAAGTCATTCATGTTACATTTTGCAGTAAAAATTTTCTGTAAGAAATAATAGTGACACATCAATAAAATTGCTATGTTTTATAGTTTACATATTTGTCCTCCTATTTATGCTAATACCACATTTAAATATGTAGTTGCTAATTTAAAATGATTTTTTATAAATAAAAATAGTCCTGACTTTTTCTTTTTCGCCAATCCAGTCCTCCATAGGTTTACCTCCGGGCTGGACTTTTCTCTCTTTGTTCCTATTTGTTTGAAAAACAGGGTCTAAAAGTGAGACGGTTTGGATGCCTTACAAAAAAACACGGGAAAAGTCACCCTGAGCCCTCTGTGCCAATGCACGTCGGTCAATTTTTATGGGTTAGGATGAGGTCCAGTATACTTGGGTCACTGTCTGATCTGCATCTTGTTGGAGCTCTGACATGTTGGCATAGATATTCATCATTTATTGTATCTGGAAGCTTATTAGTTCTTTCAAGGTCTCCTGTTGCTTCCTGTATTTCAATTGATTTGTAATTGAAGTCCCCAGCTATCAACAGATGATTTGACTGGTCAGAGAAGTGGCATAGGGTATTTTGTAGTGTCTCCTCATTTTCATTTGAAGAGTTTGGGATTCCAACTAGAGTTAAGAATTGGGAATTTTTTCTTGTTGTGAAGGGTATTTTTATAGCCATTGCCTCCTCAAAGGTGGTTGGTATTTGAATCTGTGATGCATCTAGTGACTGTTTGCTATAAATAATCATCCCCTCCCTGTGTCATTTTCCAGATTCAATTCAAAGGAAGTGTAGCCTTGGATGATGAAGTCTACATTTAGCATCTTATAGTTTTTCCTTTCGGGTCTTGCTTCTGCTGTCACAATAATGATGTCAGTTCTGTTATTTTGTTTGTGAGGACGTCTGCATTTTTACATATACAGACAATTCAGTGATAACTGCTTTCGATTGTTGTCTCAGGTTGATTTTATTCCTTGGATTATTTCAATTTGTGTTTTCTCCTTGATCTTTTTTTGGTATTTCATGTTTATAGTTGTCTTCATTTAGTTGTTCTTGTTTTGTGTTCGCCAAATTTGGAGAGTCCATGGAGGCCCCCTGACGACATGCTTTATACCTGTTTCTTGGTCATTTCCTGTTCCGCCTGGTTTAAATCATAAGTGATGGAAATTGATGTGAATTTCTTATCCTGTCCTTTCAGTTTATACGCAGAGAGTAGAATCTTTGTTTGGAGATTGCATTGTTCATGGAAACTCTTAAAGGCCTTTTGTGTCTGTCTCATTTTGCCCCAAGTCTTTTTATTGTAGAGGTCGGCGGAAAATGTCCTGGAGAAACCGGGAGTCGAACCCGGGACCCTCCAACCTGCAGGCGGAAGCTCTACCGCTTAGCTACTTCCCCGTCTGACATTCTCTACCTTCCATCTACATCTGGATCGGTATAATACACATGTAGGGGGAGCTACCACCGGATGCCAGCCCCTGGGGGCTGGGATCTCCAGAAAGGGGGCTGCTGGTCTTCGGCAGAGCTGGCCCCTACACTCCTCCCTACCTATTGGGGGTAGCTTATACCGGCTGACCAGCCCCTGAGGGCTGGTGCAACCGGAACGGGGACAGATGGCATACCGCCATGGACTCACAGCCAGAGCTGGCCCCTACACTCCTCCCAACCAGCTTCAACCATGGCCAACCAGCACCAAGCATTCCTCCCAACCAGATCGGTTGGGCTTTATCAAGCAGTGTGAGGCACTCCTGACTTCCCAGTTGACCTACCAGTACACAGTACTGCCAGGGTCGAAGTGTATCTGTATTATACCGTTCCAGGCACCTACACCAAGTTCTCGTAGTCCCCCCTTGCAGGGCAGGACCAACTCGGTTTCTCCACCAGTGTAGAGGTCGGCGGAAAATGTCCTGGAGAAACCGGGAGTCGAACCCGGGACCCTCCAACCTGCAGGCGGAAGCTCTACCACTGAGCTACTTCCCTGTTTGACATTCTCTACCTTCCATCTACATCTGGATCGGTATAATACACACGTAGGGGGAGCTACCACCGGATGCCAGCCCCTGGGGGCTGGGATCTCCAGAAAGGGGGCTGCTGGCCTTACGGCAGAGCTGGCCCCTACACTCCTCCCTACCTATGGGGGGTAGCTTATACCGGCTGACCAGCCCCTGAGGGCTGGTGCAACCGGAACGGGGACAGATGGCATACCGCCATGGACTCACAGCCAGAGCTGGCCCCTACATTATCTTGTTGACAGAGTCTACTTCACTCCTAGCTCGAGTATCCTGAGGAGCGAATTGACATACTCCTGATCTTCTGCAACCGATGATTCTTTTTACTCATGGCTCTGAAAAATTCCACCCTCTGGACAGGAAACGGACATATTTCTAAGGGTGGCCTAAGCGCCTTATTGTCCCCCACACTCTAAAGCCAATAGTCTTAAGAAGTGCATTCTATAGAGCAATCAATATATGGAATAGGCTTAAGGCTTAAGGCATATATGATGTTGTCATACCCTTACATACAGTATGCCTCTTATATTCATGTTTCATTACCTATGGGGCCATTCAAATATTACGTTACAAAAATTTGGCCACTTTTTCACCCCCTCCCCTCCCCCCTTGTAACACTTTGTAACAAAATGACCAAACCCCCTCCCTAATTATGTAACACCGGTCAGACCCACCCCCCCTGCCGTGTGGCCACCACCTCGATATCTCTTTGCCTTCCAATTGACAACATGCAGGCTTTTCTGATAAATAGGCCTACTTGTGAATTTATATAACACCCCCCCCCCACCCCATTTGACAGGGGACACATGAAGATGCTTTAAATGTTTGTAAATATTCAACTTTGAAATTTATTATGTATTGTTATGTAACATACCCCCCTCCCCCTGTCACTAAGTTTGACAAACTTCCTGACCCCCCTCCCCCCTCCCATCTGGTGTTACGTAATATTTGAATGGCCCCTATGCGCTTACTTGTATTAAAATGTCCTTATTATTTCCAGGTTGGTTACCTCCTTTTCTCTTGAGGTGGACGTCCGGCAATTTCAAGGATTTTCTCACAAATACACCACCATGGGAGCTGTGCTTGCTAGCCTGTTCTTCCGCCAACGCCCACCACCTATCCAAGTGAACAAGTTTGGTTTGCCCCTCCCAAGTACCATTCATAAGGTAAGTGTCCATGGTCATGTAGATGAGTTGTTTCATATACATGTACTTCTATGCTTTATGGCAGATCTGGCAACTTTAACAGTACCATGTATGGCAGATCTGGCAACTTTAACAGTACCATGTATAACAAAAATGTACAAATTTTATATATCTATAGTATGTTTAGTGTGTAGTAATGTTCAATTAGGCCTAATTCTGCCATTCGCTTTCTTTTATTTTTGCATCTATTTTCAGGTTATCAATCCAGCTGAAATTGGACAAAGAGACGTTTTAGTCATTGGAGATGTCCATGGTTGCCTTGAAGAACTCAAAGAACTTCTCAGCTCAGAACTCATAGATAGGGAAAACACGGTGTTCGTCTTCTGCGGCGACATAGTTAACAAAGGCCCTTTCAACATAGAAACATTAAACTATGTACGGCAACTCCCCTACTGCCACGTTGTGAGGGGTAACCATGAGGAGCATATATTGAAGCATTGTAAAACAGTGAAGGCAGATCCATCAGCCACTCTCTCACTTTCTTCCAAGTACCATTGGATCAAAGACCTAACAGATGATGATATCCAATACCTTACAGACCTCCCCTATACAATTAGTATACCTTCACTGAATGCTTTAATCGTCCACGCTGGATTGTACCCATGGGTGCCACTAGAACAGCAACAACTGGAGGACATGGTCCTTATGCGTGACATTATCGGTGTTGACGGTGATAAGCCGAGAGCCTCTAAGAACCTTGGTGATGGACTCCCTTGGGCGTCCTGTTGGACTGGCCCTCAGCATGTGTATTTTGGACATGATGCTCGTCGGGGTCTCCAGCAGTTCCCCCTAGCAACAGCCCTGGATACGGGCTGTGTCTATGGAGGCGCTCTAGCAGCCAAGTTTCTCACTGGCTCCAAACAGTTATTGACAGTCAAAGCACATAAAGTACACCGGATACCTAATAATCCTATCCCAATTACAAGATAAATACAGAGGCAAGCTGTTCATTTATTCTAGTGTTAAAATTTGTTACCAATGAATTTATACTGATCTCAATCTGGATGGAAAACTTACTGCATGTGCCTGGTTATGATTCCTTTTTATTGAAATAAAGCAAATCAAGGCTGATGACATTCCAAGGCAGATGCCAACTGGGTTTCTAGTTTCAAATATCCTGGTTGTTTTATACATAGGATATGCGATGTAATGATATAAACTAGGGGAAGCCGTTATCAGGGTTATAGAAGTGTACATCAAATTGATGTAATAATCGGGCACCCAGCGGTAATTTCTGGATTACTTTTAAAATTTCATTATGCACAAGTGCATCACAACAATATTAAAGCATTTTGCAGTTGCTAAAGGGTTAACTGACCAAGCTGAGTGCGGCTGAGTTCACATGCACATACATTGTTTTCTCGGCGCTACTGCGCCCATCACACGGACAGGGCGTTCTCACCTGCTGCTGAGCCCTTCTTGTACTGCTAATATCAAAGTGGTCAACCTGGGCGCTACTGCGCCCAGCACACAGACAGGGCATTCTTTATATATGAGTGTTTTTCATTTATAGCAGCCAGCAGCAATACAATAGTATTCCGGGGATGTAGGCCTGGTCTATTCCTACTGGATTCTCAGTAGGGGTGTAATGTAATCGGGACACAGAGTGCCCGATTAACAACAGTAGATCTACCTAAACAGGTAATTTAGTATTTGCACTGCCCAGTAGA
Organism: Acholoe squamosa; assembly: GCA_949317995.1. Classification (NCBI taxonomy): domain Eukaryota; kingdom Metazoa; phylum Annelida; class Polychaeta; order Phyllodocida; family Polynoidae; genus Acholoe; species Acholoe squamosa. The sequence continues at coordinate 59,270,387 of OX439041.1, read as the reverse complement.
GGATTTAGAATAAATTCCATCATTATCATATATCATTACCGCAATCTCCCGCGTATAAGGTGCATAAGGTGTGTATAAGATGCACCTAGAGTTTGAGAATATGGTCACAAAAAAAATAAAAACTTTTGTTCTTCTGAATGGATTTTTAAAGATGGAGCAGGTTAGGTCGAAGACCTAAAAGACCAGAGTTATTAATGCAATTTTCAAGCAATTTCATATATGGTGACTAATTGTTGACATATAATACATGACGGGACATCATGGTACATCACGGTACACAATGGTACATCACAGTACATGAGATTGTATATCACGGTACATGGCAGTACATCATGGTACATGATCGTACATGGCAGTACATCACGGTACATGATGGTACATCACAGTACATGATGGTACATCACAGTACATGATGGTACATCACAGTACATGATGGTACATCACAGTACATGATAGATCACAGTACATGATGGTTCATCACAGCACTAGATGGTACATAGATAGAACTAAACGACCATGGTGTACGAGGTGGCCCATCCACCCCTTGGGGGAGACTCCCCCCGAGGGGTGGATTGGCCACCGAGGACACCAGGGGAGTTTAGTTCTATATTTATTTTATGTTTTTAGAGTATTTAATTAACTGAAAATTAACAAAATCCGTTACCGTAGTGCCCCGTAAAAGCGCCGGTCCGCCATTTTGAATGTTTACATGCACCCAGAACGAGGCTGCAGTGGTGGATCTGCCGCTGTGGTGGATCGACACACGTTACGCCACTGGGGGTGTGGCGATCGGCCGCGCAATGCTATCTCTACGGGAAGAAGTTATTCACATAAAATAAATCATAGTACATCATGGTACATGATGGTACATCACTGTACAAGATGGTACATAGTGGTTCATGATAATACATCATGGTACATCACAGTACATCATGATGGTACATAACAGTACATCATGGTACATGACGGTACATCCATTCATAAAGGTTTAAGTATGTATCAATGCATCATGCCATCCATAAAGGGTTAAGTGAGCATCAATGCATCATGTCATCCACAAAGGGTTAAGTGTGTGTCAATGCATCATGCCATCCATAAAGAGTTAAGTGTGCATCAATGCATCATGCCATCCATAAAGGGTTAAGTGTGCATCAATGCATCATGCCATCCATAAAGGGTTAATCATGTGTCAATGCATCATGCCATCCATAAAGGATTAATTGTGCACCAATGCATCATGTCATCCATAAAGGTTTAAGTATGCATCATGTCATCCATAAAGGGTTAACTGTGCATCAATGCATCATGTCATCCATAAAGGGTTAACCATGCACCAATGCATCATGCCATCCATAAAGGGTTAAGTGTGCATCAATGTATCATGCCATCCATAAAAGGTTAAGTATGCATCATGCCATCCATAAAGGGTTAATCATATGTCAATGCATCATGCCATCCATAAAGGATTAATTGTGCACCAATGCATCATGTCATCCATAAAGGTTTAAGTATGCATCAATGCATCATGTCATCCATAAAGGTTAACCATGCATCAATGCATCATGTCATCCATAAAGGGTTAAGTGTGCATCAATGCATCATGCCATCCATAAAGGGTTAAGTGTGCATCACTGCCTCATTCCATACATAAAGGGTTCAGTGTGCTACAATGCTTCATTCTATCCATAAAGGGTTAACTGTGCATCAATGCATCATGCCATTAATAAAGGGTTAAGTGTGCATCAATGTATCATGCCATCCATAAAGGGTTAAGTGTGCATCAATGCATCATGCCATCCATAAAGGGTTAATCATGTGTCAATGCATCATGCCATCCATAAAGGATTAATTATGCACCAATGCATCATGTCATTCATAAAGGTTTAAGTATGCATCATGTCATCCATAAAGGGTTAACTGTGCATCAATGCATCATGTCATCCATTAAGGGTTAACCATGCACCAATGCATCATGCCATCCATAAAGGGTTAAGTGTGCATCAATGCATCATTCCATACATAAAGGGTTAAGTGTGCATCACTGCCTCATTCCATACATAAAGGGTTAAGTGTGCTACAATGCTTCATTCTATCCATAAAGGGTTAACTGTGCATCAATGCATCATGTCATCAATAAAGGGTTAAGTGTGAATCAATGCATCACACCATACATAAAGGGTTAAGTGTGTATCAATGCATCATGCCATCCATAAAGGGTTAAGTGTGCACCAATGCATCATGCCATCAATAAAGGGTTATCTTCCATAAAGGTATAACTATGCATCATGCTATCGATAAAGGGTTTTAAAGTGTGCATCAAACCATAAAGGGTTAAGTGTGCATCAATGCATAATGCCATCCATAAAGGGTTAAGTGTGCATCAATTCATGCCATCCATAAAGTGTTAATCATGCATCATACCATCCATAAAGGGTTAACCAGTGTAAGTTCAACACGCAATTCTTACAATGTAGGGCGGGGGGGATCATAAAGGCTTAAATGTGCATCAATGCATCATGAAATTAAATCACAAATGAAAACACAGAATGGCGGCAACATTTTCAATAAAACACCACACAATGGAATAGAGGTCACACAAGGAACATTCAGTCCTGAGTTTTTAGGGTACAACTGGTACCTAATATAAAAGTTATTAGGTGGATGTTAGTAATAATTCTTATCAGAGATAACATGCTGGCAACCGGCTCAAGGAATGGCTGCACCTAAGGGAGTGATCATTTTTTAACAACAGGGGGGGGGCCGGTGGGTTTGAGGGGGGGGTCAGAATTTTTTCAACCCCTTGACCGGGGGGGTCAGAATTTTTTCAATACCTCTGATGGGGGGGTCAAAATAATTTCACCTGTTTTCAGTGGAAAACCCCGCGCGTTACTATAGGCTAAAAGGGGACGTTCGCGCGCGATTTTTGTCCCTTATGGGGGGGGTCAAAAAAATTTTACCCCCTCGAGAGGGGGGGGGTTGAAATTTTTTTCGCACGTCCGCGCGCAAACCCACCAGCCCCCCCCTGTTGTTAAAAAATGATCACTCCCTAACAGACATCCCGCAATATCAGTATATAGAGAAGCATGGACTGGGAAGGGAGGAGACAGGCTACTCACGGCGTTGATACCCGCCCCATTTGCGTCCCTGTCAGCTATGTACATGTAATCAAACAGCCAATGGCCCATGCTGCTCACAGCGTTTATACCAGCACCAACAGGGTCCATATGTTAAAGTAAAGTACTAAGATCAGCTTTGGTGCATCATTTGCACCTTAGAGGGTTAAAGTAAAGTACTCAGAAGACCAGAGAGCTGCTTTGGTGCATCATGCTGACCTTATATGGTTATACATGTAGTAAAGTACTCAGAACGATGACAGTGCAGAGCTGCTTTGGTGCATCACGTGCACCTTATAGGGTTAGAGTAATGTACTAAGAACGACGACAGTGCAGAGAGCTGCTTTGGTGCATCATGTGCACCGTACAGGGTTATTTATACCAGCCCCAAACTGCGTCCAGTGTTGGCTATGTACATGTAATCAAAGAGGCAGTGGGCAGTGCTACTCACGGCGTATATACCAGCAAAAGCTGTGTTGGGGTAGACCTCCTATAAATCGACCAACATTAAAGCTGTGACTGTGGGGAAATATTTACATGTAGTAAAACCAAATATATATTATGAAGTGCATGTATACCTGTATATATTATGTAAATATATTTAAACCACCAATATCAATGTCCAACAACAAAAATGAAGCCAATTTAAGAAGACAACTTCACATCAATGGGCAGTGGTTGATTTATGGTGAGCATTACCCATTTCCGCAAAAACGTTCGGTGAAAAGGTGTACAGTACAAGTAGACCCGAAATTCGGGTCTAAAAACTAAAAAAAAAACAAAAAAACAGCTATATAGCTATGCCCCTCCCTGGACCCCCCTAATGTCCTATTATGTGTTAGGGGGAGTGCAACATATCAAAATAAAGGTCTTGGTGCCCCCCTTGTGGATGCAGGGAGAACTAAAACCTCGCGTATAAGACGCCACTTGTATGCGGGAGATTACAGTACACCGTATTCAACCTACTAAGGGAGTGATCATTTTTTAACAACGGGGGGGGGGGGGGCTGGTGGGTTTGAGGGGGGGGTCAGAATTTTTTCAACCCCTTGACCAGGGGGGTCAGAATTTTTTTGCCCCCTTGCCTAGGGGGGGTCAAAATAATTTCACCTGTTTTCAGTGAAAAAGCCTGCGTGTTACTATAGGTTAAAAGGGCGCGTTCGCACGCGATTTTCGCCTCCCGAGGGGGGGTCGAAAAGATTTTGACCTGTTGAGGGGGGGGGCGGGATTTTTTTCGCGCATCCGCGCGCAAACCCACAAGCCCCCCCCCCCTTGTTTTTAAAAAATTATCACTCCCTAACTGCCTCACCCCGCCCCCTTTCTGAACTTTATTGAGGCTGGAAAAGGGTTAAATTCTGCTGGTTTTGGAAGTTCACTTTTCTCCATTCTGATGTCTCCCAGTGCAGCACTCCATATTCATATAGCATTTTACAGACACCTGTATAGGTGTGAAGCCTGTAGGGAGGTACTGAGGCAGCCAGTGTTTTGACAAAGGACACTCAGCTGAGGAAAGGTGTTCATTACGAAGTTGATGAATACTTTATAGCCATTGTACAAAAGCCCTGTGCACTTTTCAAGTCTGAAATTTTGAACAAGGTAGTTTTTTTCCGCAGTTAATGGTAGGTTATGGCCGGACTCTATGTCAGAACAGCATCCCCCGCCCCCTTTTTTTAAAGCTCTTGGCTTGCATTTTAAATTTAATAGGTGATGTAGTAATTGGAAGCAAGCCAAGATAGCATACCCAAGTCAGGGAAGATTTCTTGGTGTAAAACACTTTTAAAACCAATGGATCTAAAGAGTTATGCAATGATCAATTACGGATATCTTTTAAATAATTCTACATGCTTTGAGCCATAAATGATTAAAACGGCGAGGACTTTAGACTGTAAAACTACTGAAATCTCCAAAATATTAGATGCGCCTTATAAGATGTTCTCGAACTCGGGTGGCTTATACACAGGCAGAGGTGGTGTCAGTCCAACCTCTGAAAATTTGAGGGACCTTAAATACCGTTCAGAGATGCCACTTTTTAGGAATTCCGAATTTTTGATTTTCATTCCTATATGTATTTCCTATTGTAAATTGAGAAAATTGGGAAGATTTCCTAATTTTTGGGGATCAGTGAGTGGCATCCCTGAACTTTAAGAGACCTTGCAAAGTCGTGGTAGGGGAAGGGGGGGGGGGAGATTCATCCCCCACTTTCTCAGGATGGCCCCTACAAATTAATGAAAAGTTTAAAAAATTACACCCCCAATCCCTTCCCTTTCTGGCTGCTCCGCGCCCACTTGTAAAGTCGATTTTGAAATTTCAAACAAGGACCTACAGTTTCAGATTACCGTAAACTCCCGCATATAAGACGCGTCCTCTACGCCATACAAAATGCTGGGGAGTCTTATAGGATTTTCTGAAGTTCAGGGTGCGTCTTATACGAGGGGTAATTTTACTATAGAACAGTACTAGTCTTACAAATATCAGCATTAAAATGTGCGTCTTATACGCGAAAATGCATGTGGTGAGTTTGGGGTGCGTCTTATACGCGCAGCGCGTCTTCTACGCGGGAGATTACGGTACGTTATTATATTAAAGTTTAAAAGTTCGTGAATTGCCATGTTAAAGGCGCACTAAATCGAGGACTTTCATCCGCTGACATTGGCACTGCGGTGGACGTAGCCAACTCCAAGCTCCTTTAAATACCCTGTCCAGAGATTTTAGAGGTTCATCTATTTTCAGAGGTTCAGAAGCCCCCAAATTTAGACTAGTAGTTTCATATTTTGAGAAACGTATAATTTCAAGTTGCAAACCCTTTAAACCCAGAGATGTCAATTGGGTATGGGCTCAACCTCTGAAAAATGTTTGGGTGTTAGTAAAGCACCCATTCTCCCAAATGTATTGTGCTAAAAGCACCCATCTTGTCTTCATTTCAACCTGTTCCCCTCACTCAAAAACCATCTCTAGAATGGATGGTCATAGAAAGAGAATTAAGAACACTGCATGAGAATTTCAGCCAATCAGCAGCCAGCTTGTCCTCTGAAATGAGATTTCAGAGATCCTCTGATCTCTGAAAGGTGGTTTGTAGAGAAAAGGCTAGAGGGCAGCACAAGGCATGCTTAATTCCACCTGCTGAAACCTGGACTATGCTCAGCCTTTAAGTAGAAAGGGGTTGTAAGTGTATCTATGATGAATGTAATTCTCTATCCAAATTATGACCTGTTGGAAGAAGCCTCTAAGATGTCTAATTTTTTAGGAAAGTTTGAACATCTAAAAATAGACGGAACTCTGAAGGTCTGACATCTGTTATACTTAATCCCTAATTATATATTTCAATGACAACATCTAGGCAATCAATAAATTCTAACAAACATGCTGCAAGTTTCTCATTGATGGTTTTTATTCACATAACATTTTCAACCTGATGGGTTGACTCAGGGTCCTGTCACAATTTATTACTTGGACATCAAATCTAGACGAGAACTTGGATATGTTATACACAGAGATGTTAGTTGGGTGGTAGTCCAACCTCTGAAAATTTTAGTGCTCATCAACATTTCATAAGTGGAAGGATGTCTTAACCTATAAAACTGCATGGAAGTCTAAATTTTAGGGGCCTCTGAACCTCTGAAAATAGATGAACCTCTGAGGGTCTGACATCTCTGTATACACACCAATGCATTTACGTACATATCTCAAATTCTACTTGGGATGATTTTAAAGTAAGATAACATCTGATCACATAGTATGCTGTCCTATCAAACTATGTCTGTAAGCAAATCCCATCTGTTGATAAGCAGGTATCTGACGGCAGTGGCAGTCTGTGCCAATAAGCACCTCCAAAATGAACTTTTGCAATCATCCAGCTGTCAAACAAAGCTATCCACTCCTTCCCTACCCTTTTTACCACTTGGATATGAATATACAGGATTATTTTCACAATTAACATGTTCTTCATCACATTTACAACGGTTACTGCACTGCAAGCTTTTCAATCTCTTCGATCAGGTGGTTGCTGTAGTCTTTGTAGTTTAGCGGTGTCGCAGATACCACCACGGTCTTCAGGCGGCTTTCATCCTGTTGAAAAACACAAGTATGAAGAGTTTATACATAAAGTTGAAACACATTCATACTTTTTAACTTAACCAAACTGAACTGCCTTGATATAAAACTTGGGAGATGGCAATCATTACCGAAGACTATAAATGTATATTTTATTTGTCTGCCTCTCATATTTGGATATCGACTGCCCTTTTCATGCAGAACATTAAGATTGACCCTAAAATGTCACACCTTTCGACAAAATAGAAAGGTGAACTTTCAAATATCAATTAAAGGGGTATCAATGTTAGCCTTCCCATCCTCTTCTGTGTTCTAAAAATGATCAATATACGTTTTATGAAGTTGAACTTACATTATACGTTTCCATCTTTGCTCTGCATTTGAAGACGTAGGACTTGAAGGTTGCCTCCTCAAATACTTTGTCAAACTCGAGTTCAGTCTGGAACAAGTAAAGCATATCCAGCTGGTTAATGTGATTCTAATAAGAACAATTACAATTTCAGTTTTAGTATATCGTTAGGGTTTCACCAAGTTCTCTCTACAGATAGCTAAAAGCTTGTTCCAAAATCCAATTACATATGAATAGTGAACAAAATGTTACCTCTCGCAAGTCTCCCAATTCCGATGCGGTTTTCCCTAGAATGGCCTCAGCAGTGTCTTGGAAGCACGTCACCCAATTGTTGTCAGAGAAGTCGGCAAGGTTAGCCTGTACAGATTGTAAGAAGTTGAATGCAGATACGTACCAACATCTACAACAAGAGACTTAGCATAGCATTAAGATCTAGGGCTATTCTTCATGTTGAAGACTTTTCACACATATAGAGTTTCACAAATGACTGTGTATATGGGCACCAGACACACAAGAGAGGATCTAGACCCTTTTGAGTGCTGGGGAACTCCCAAAAATTATGAAAATTGGTATATTTTCCACAGTTGCAACTTGTAATTCCATTGCCTAACACAAGTATTTACCTGGAGGATCAATCTGTATTTAAAGTTGGGGTACTCCTTTTGACATTTCTCACACCGGTGCATGCCATTTCCTTGGTCCACAACCTTCTTGTTACAGTCGTCCGTTGGACAGGCCTTCAAATGCAAAAATTAATATTTCATAAGAACTTGAAATTACACAAATTACCTTTGATTTATATTATAAATACCTTCACACTTCATTGAAACTTTGTTTTCAATTACCAATAGTAATTTTTTTTTTTTTTTTTTTTTTTTTATCAAACTACGTATTAGGCTATTGCAGATGCAAGTACTGTTATGTCCCGCATATAAGGCGCACCTAGAGTTTTGGAAAATTCTCAAAAAAATGAAAAATTCATAACTTTGGTTCTACTGAATGAATTTTCAAAATTCAAAAACCTATGTGTAGCTTGGGCCACCCCGGACCCTCCTGGGCCCCCTTATGTCCTATTATGACCAAGGGGACATGTAAGATATCAAAAGAAGGGTCTTGGTGTCCCCCTTGTGGATCCAGGAAGTACTAAAACCCCTCGTATAAGACGCGCCTTATACGCGGGAGATTACGGTATGAGTTTCTTCAAATTCTAATGTTTTGCTTCAAATCATTCATTTCTCCTCCATATCTAGAGATATGGTTCTAGTATATCTATCTCGAGAAGAGAAATCCTTACCGTGTATAAACAGTTCTCTTTTTTCATGAAAACGATTGTGCCCTTTGTCGTAAAGTACTCGGGTTTGTCTCCACCAATGTTCTGGTTCTTGACGTCTGAGAATGACTTCCAATTCGTTGAATAACCTACAAGTAAACATGGAACATCTTCAATGTTCTGCTACACAACAATAACAGTTTATGAGAAAATTCAGCATAACAATGTGCAAATCATAGTATTATTTTGGTATTTATATGGGCTCCTCCCCCAACACTATGAAAGCAAAGGCATACCGTACCCTACAGGAATCAGACAGAAATCATTTAATTCCTGCAAAAGCAGGGAAATTAGCATCTCCGGAGATAGCTCTTCTTTAATGTACTCACCACCACCTGAACCGGCACCCTCATTGCGGTACTCATTGTAGTCGAGTGAATGTCCGACGCTGTCATACCAACCACGCAGCTGATGGGCCTCAGGGATGTCAGGGTTGAGAAGAATCTGACTGCTAGCTAGGGCTGACAGTGACCGACCTGTAAGTAAAATAGGTATTTACATGACATTTATTTTATCAAGTTCTGTCTACTTCATGGTTGTCTCTTTTTTTCTTATATGCTTAGTCAGCATGATTGGTAATTTTGTTTTCTCTCAATTTAGTACAAATGTAGTAGTATAGCTTACCTCCCCAGTCTGATAATTTGGCACCTTTGACCGACATGATTGGGCTATCTGAGTGGTTGAAGTTCTCTGCCTGTAACAGAGAAATAAGAAAAATTAATGGACATGGTATGGAGAGAATACCAAGGAGTGAAATCCTACAAAATTAGAGAAAAGGGGGTAAAGTTTAATTGTATTCATAATCTACCAAATCAGTCATCAATCACATTCACTACTGTATAATTTCATAGCCAAGGTTAAAGATATTGCTTGTAGGTAAATACTTACATCAGTGCCCCAAAGGGTCATCCTTATTTGGACCTTGGATTCGTCAACGAGGTGGATGTCACGCTTCTTTATTTCTTTATTTGACGCTTTTCCGATAACAGTGTTCAAGTCTGCCACCGATTTCACAACTCCGATGACATCTTCAACAAGAACAGTGAAATGAATTGTTAATGAATGGTTATTAATATCAAAGATGCTTAGTTTTTTTACACATTCACCCATCCATAATCTGAAACCATGATTCTGAGTAAAGCAACAGTGCCCAAAAGAAGTCAATACTTTAAACTCTACCTCTGTTGTGCTACTTGTTTCGCAACTTTGGTTGCTTGCCAAACAATCTTCTATCGATGAAACAGATGACGTATATTGCTTCATATGAATTTGTGTACCACTAAACCTTTTCATTTAGACCGAGGAAGCTGTGACTCTCTTAGTTAAACGCCTGCAATCTAAAAACTAAAACTAATCCACAACTCACCAATAACTGAGTTGGGGGCGTGAGATTCCAGCTTGTCGATGGGGACGAAGTTGTAGGTGACACTGGGTAGGTTGGTATTCTCAGTACAGAGTACCATAGACGTATCACTGTTGAAGGTCATCTCGTAGTCATTGTTTATGGACGAGTAACGCTTGTCTGCAGTTTTAAGGGTCCCTTTGCTGAGGTAGTAAACCTATAGGGGGAAACAAAAAGCAAAGTTTTCCATGTAATCTTTGCTTGAGCGCCCATTTGAATCACATTTTATTCCTGGATTTTGAAACTTGGCTTCTGGAATTTCGCTCCTCTGTACTACAAAACGGCCAATGCGTCTCTGAATTTATATATTGAATGCTCAGGGATGGAAATAACTGGGCAAAAAAGTCCATGAAATACTCGATTATAAAACTCTTTAATTAAGGTTTGGTATAGCCAAGTATGTAATAGGTTTTGGCAATTTGGAAATAACTGAAATCAGGGAGATCTCTGAAGTCTTCCATCCCTATGAATTTATCAAACGACCCTCAGAACCACCAACCTTATTGACTTCAATCATTTCATAGAACTTGTCGACTTCATCCCTGAAGGCAGTGGCTTTGATTTCTCCTGATTCGTCAAGCAGGGTCATGGAAAAGAGCTTGCCCTCCCCACGCGAGTTGCTCCATGTACGGATGGCTGACTTGGAGGTCACCCGCGCACGGATAGTCCACCTGTAAAAAGACACTTGGATAAAGGTGGAAGACAATGCCCGCAATAAATATATATATATATATATATATATATAGGTTTCATGGCCTGATATATATTTATCCTGGGACATATTATATGCTTGGAATCACTTTTTGAAGTACATACCTGTTCTGGTAGGGAGTAAGACTGTCGATTGGGTGGATCTTGGAAGGGGTGCCACCCGGTGTACTGGGGGCGTTCTGTGTATTGTATGGTGCCTGCTTAATAGGACCTCCTTTGTTGGCATAAAAGTTTCCACCTCCCGATTTCACTGGAAAACGATAATTAGTAACTTTCTTGTATGAAAGGCAGAAGTGGAGTAATCCAATGAGTTAAGCCGCAAGTTAGACCACTGTGATCAAGCCCCACATTATTTGTCAGAATAAAACCTACTTTTGGCAAAGTTTCCCATATGGGGGCTTTCATAAAGTGCACGCACTAAGTTTGTGCGTCCATAGAGCCTTTGTTTATATGTACAACCATCTCCAGGAGTCAATTCTTGGGGAAACTGTGTACATACTTCATGGAAGCCCCCTATTTAACCAAGTTTGCATGGTGTGCAACGTATGACTGAATCGGCGACCCCACTGTAAAAGATCACACATGTAAATAGATTATGGTCCTTACCAGGTGTGTTATTGGCGAGTGGCTTCAGTGGTGCGCTCACCGGGGCAGGTGCTGGGGGCGCTGAACCACCTCCTGCACTAGCACCACTTCCTTTAAGCGCTTGTGGGTTTCCCAAACGCTGGCCAACATCACTACCAAGACCCAGGATCTCTATGTCAAGCAGGATCATTACTCTCCTGCAATAGCAATATATTCAAAATGAAAATGAATGGCCATGTAATAGAGGGCAAATGAGTTTGATGATTTTTGATTGAAAAATATACATTATCGAAGAACTACTTTGATAAAGTACACTTGGGTATCTCATACAAACCCCTGTTAGTGAAAATCCATATACTAGCACTAAACGACAAAATCACGCCATCCATAATTTACTGAGCTTCCCTTAGTAAATTGTGTACTCATTTTAAATAGGGTTATTCCTTCAGATACTAAAGCGCACATTTATTCATATATTTATTCAAACCTGCCTGATGAAGAGTAATTAATTTACTCGAAACGTTGCATCAAAGAAAGAATTTGCCCCCCTTCTCTAGATGTAAAAAAATCCCTAATAAAAGAACCATTTAACTCTACTTCAACGTGTCTGGTTTTGTGTGGATATTTGGTTACCCTTAATTCATATATTTTAACTTTATTTAGAACCAGGAATTATGAATCAATGACCACCACCAGTTTGGGTTGCGATGGGGACCATAGGCATAGTGTGTAACTGGTATACATGAGGGTACATGTTCGGGAAGGGGTTGATGCATGCTGGTATAGTTATAATGCTACATGGGCATGGGGTGGACTACAGGACGAGGTTCATGCTATGTAACATGTCCATTGGTTGGTCCAAAGGAAGATGCATACTGATTGGTTATATACTGATTTTCTAGCCGACACCGCCAAGCATCTCATTTGCCAATTCACAATGACTCTCAGGGCTCAAGATTACAATAGGTTTTTAATATTGAAGAATATTCTATCGCTGATGTAGTTAACAATACTTAACCTGTCCCTTCAAAATCCATAAGCAATTGAAAGTGAGTCATTTATAGATGGCCAATGACATTACGTTGGTTTTTTTTTTCAGAGTAAACTGTAAAATATGAACTAAGATTGTGTGACCAAAGCATGGAGTCGACAGGTCAAAATTTCTTGTGAAAAACAAATCAGACAAAACGGCTAACAACTACATAGATCTACGGTACACATAAATCTATAGACCATTAACATGCTACTTAAATCGTATTCACTTCATCTCCTTTCATAGTTCACTTACCTGTCTTGTTGAATTTTGTTACAGAGATATTTGTTGAGTCGGATGACAGCAAATGTATCCAGATCTCCATTTGTTACCTTTTCGTTCAGCTGCGTGGCTAACATTGCCGCTGTAATAAGAATAAGATCATTCTAAAAATATACAAATAAAATTTATTACAGTGCCTCAGCAGATCAAAACGCCGACCGTCCAAACGTATCCTGGTACAATGTCTCATTCAAGAACTTATCTAAATCTCCATTATTTACTTCAGGCCACCCTTAAAAATATTTTCGTTTCCTGTCCAGAGGGTGGGATTTTTAAGACCCATGAGGGAAAGAGGGGGAATTTTTTTTTAGGAAATTTTTATTTTTGATCAACATTGTAAGCGGGGCGGCATGAATTTCCATTACATTCTAAGATTTAGTGATTGAAAACCTAGATTAGTGTGCTGATGGACAAAAAAAAATCGTTTTTCAGAACTCATGAAATTTTTTTCCAATTCTCATTAAAAAAAATAAAATCACCAGGCCTCTGGACAGGAAACAAACATGTTTTAAGGGTTGCCCCAGATAACAAACTCCCCACCACATCCCTCTTTTATTATTCAATGCAGTATGGAGTGAGAGTGAGTGAGTAATACATGTTTAACGCCATTTCGACAGCTAAGGTCATATTCATGGCGAGAACATTACACGTTCACAGAGGAATGTGTTGGTGCCCACGCATATGTGCACCACACACATCCGAGGGGATAGGAAAGAGGAGAAATAGACCCTTTTAAGTGGGCTAGGGAAGCCCGATGTAGTATTGAATAGTGAGGGAATAATAGTTGTAAAACGCTATTTCAACAGAATAAGGTTATGTTCGTGGCCATGTATGGTAGAATATCCTGATGATTCAATGTAAACTCACATGAGTGACTGTGGACTCCATCTGATAGGAGGAGCCGGTATCTGTCTGATCCACCACCACCGCTTCCTGCTATCTTTTTCTGGCCCTATAAAAGCAAGAAATTTGTTTTAATTAAGAGTATAATCTCAGTACAAGTTTAAATCACTCATCGGATTAAGTTGGGTGAAACACTGGATATCATTCTCCATTCACCATTAAGTATAGAGATATCGGTCCCTAGCTGGTCTGGAGCTGGTTCCAGCGACACACACTGGTAAGAACTGATCAGGTGGGACCAGCATATCCCTGGAAGGGGAGGTTAACCAGCAACAAGGTACCATCATGGTATGTCTTATAAGTTGGTTTTACCTCAACCAACAAAATTCAAAATGGTGGCTCCACTAGGCCTCCATACTGAGTCCTATACATCAATCAGCCTATACGTCTTTATCCTAGTGGAAAAGGGGATTCTTTCTAGCCTAAGTCGGAACCATTTACTGGAGACAATATTTTCCCACAAATGAAGACACTGACAATGGGAGAAATTCTTTCTTTTGAAACAGCTTTTACAAAGAAACTTAGCCTGGTGATTAATAGATTAAATACTATACTTACAAGCACTTGGAGGGTTGGACTATCCACCTGGTCCCCGGCCATAATTTGCTGGAACGTAAGTAGGGCCATTTAATTAAAATAACTTAGGATTACGGATCACTTACTATACAGTAATTTTCAATATTTTTTTTCGGCAAAACTATCTAAATACAGTAACATCTAAAACTTGTCAACAACAGCAAGTCTGAACAAATGATTACAATTAAGCCTGCTGAACGTCATGATTAAAATAACTTGGGATTCCAATGGGTTTTTTCCCCTAATATTTTGGACCATTAGATTATCGAAATTCTATTTTTGTAAAATTATACATCAATGAAGCTATTTTCCAAGATGTCACATTGGTAACGCGACTGCTCCTAGTAGGAACAACCATCAAAATTCCCCTTGGTGAACTTAGCAATAGCAGTAGGGACACTTCCGAAAACAGGTAAATTTACAAAAGATTTTGGTATACTGAGGTATCGGATTGTCTTATGGGCGCAGCCATTACTGGAGCTGTCACCAGCGAGTTGGGTATCAGATGGGTACCACTATGTTGCCCCCCGAGAGGTCCGCAGTGAAAAGTTGAGATTATTTCATTGGCTGATGATTGAGCCCGCTTAGTCAATTATACCAATTTAGCTAAATCATCAGCCAATGAAATAACACAAATTAGTCATTGCGGTTCTCTCAGGAAAGGGGGGGGGGTGGATCTTAACCCTTGGTCAGGCTTGGAATAGTCTGTATGTGCCAGACAATATCACGGCGCTGGGGCTTGTTTAGTCTGGCCCACCAGTTTGTGGGAAGAAGGCACTGAAGGGGTGTTCACCGCTTCAGGATCACAATTTTTCGGCCACTTATACTTGGAATTTCTCAAAAATTTTAAGTGCACTGTATAGCCCAACTTGTCTAGATTAAAAAAAACAACACTTGGTTTGAAAGCTAGATGGCCGATATCAAATATTTTACAGCAAATTTCCCAAAGCCATTCCAATCTCGGCCCCCATTCCACATTCGCGCCCAGTAGTATTCCTCAGTGGCTTCTTCAAGGGATGTGGGTCCGACGATAAACTGTATGTTTAGTGTCAGACTAGCGCCGATTAGGCTTGGAAGGGAGGAGGCACTACCACTCTATAAGCCAGGGATGTGATTTGAAAATCGCCCAAATGTAGGTAGATTTTTTAAGTCCCAATATAGGGTATTCAATGCCACAAAATAGACTTGGAAATGGATCTTTGTGAATATAATGGGGGGGGGGGTCTGGGGAGCCCAAGAGATTTTTGAACATCTAGAGGCCAAATGTTGCAATCTGGTGTAGTTATTTAGTACCAGAAGCCCCCCCCCCCAGTAAAATATTTCCTCAATGGATTTGGGAAAATCACGAGGGTCGACTTTTTGGCTCTAAATTGGAGGGAAACATCCAATTGGAGGAGAAATCACATTCCTGGTAAGTGTAATCCTGTAAAAAATGACCACTGTCACTGAGTGGTCCACTCAGCTATCAACTTAGTTACCAGTACCAGGTAGTGTGGGTGTTTCCACACCGTCTGCCGCTCAGGACAGGAGCTCTGTACGGTGTGGGATACTTAAATTGGCAACGGTTTAAGTCCTGCAGGAGCACTCTCCGCACACCTCTCATGCATTCAATCCTTGATCAATCCTTCTAAAAATTTAGATATAAATACATCCAACCCTCCTTTAGCTTCGCTGAAAGGTTGGGGATCCTACGATTATTTTAAGATAGGAAAAATTGAAATTTATTAACCCAGGCCGAATTGTGCATGGGCAGGATGCAGCACCAGTAGCTGAAAGGTCTCATAATAGAGAGGAGCAGGTCCCTATACTAGCTATAAACATTCATATGCCTAGAGTAGGGACCGGTTGGCAGGTCTAGTACCAGGACCAGGTCTAGGCTGTGATGGCTTCAAAACGTCAAGATCATTTACCCTGGCCTCCGACCATTTGCATCATATATTGGGGTTACTGGAATGATGATCCCAAGGAACGATAATCCCACGGGAACGATGATCCCATTTTCTCCTCCCCAGGAACTATGATCCCATCTTAAGGAACCATGATCCCACATTAGAATATCTCTCATTGCTTATATTTACTGACCCATCTGCACTAGTATTCCATGATTTGTTGGTGATTTACACATGGAAATTGATAGAAATGATGAATAATAATGATTACATGCCCAGAAATGTCTGAAAAGGATTTATTCCACACTGCAGGCTACCTCTGCAGGCTAACTTACATACCTTACACATAATAGGCACAGTAATATCCAATTTTTAATGATTTGTTGGTGATTTATGCATAGAAATAGATAGAAATAATGAATATGACTAAAATGCAAAAAAAAAAAAAAAAAAAAGTCCGAAATTGTCTGTACCTATAGAACTAGATCTATCATTTGAGTGATTTTTTTTTGTAATTATTTCACATAGAAGTAATTATTTTGTATATATTTATTTTTTACTTATATTTCTTTTGATTATTGGGGATACATATCATTTACATGGATTAATCATAGGGTTTCATGGATTAACAGACAAACTGTAAGAACTGTACCTACACACACATTAGCATATTGTCACTCTCAAATTCTTCCTAGATTTCATGGAAAACTCTTCATCTTAATACCACTTTGTCAATTAGGCCATGGGAAGTCAGGTTACAGTTTACCGTCCGAGCCATTTTGAAAATTGATGAGGCTTTTTTTTCCATTATTCATTATATACCAACCAGTGCCGGGACTTGTCTAGATTGTACATGCCACTATGTTTTTCACATTCCTTGAACTAAGAACTTTAATTTGATATCAAATATGCCCCACTTTGGCCATTCCTATCATGAAAAATGCATTTTTGATAACTTTTTCAAAATTTTTTTTAGATAATGAATAATGAAAATTTTTCATGCGGCCCCTTCAAAAGCATGCGGGCGGTGGACAGTAAACTGTAATGTGAGTTCCATTGGCCTAAAGGAAACCACTTAGGGAGTGGTCATTTAGGGAGTGGTCAATATAGCCATATTTGAAAAGTGGGGCCACCATTTCGTTAAGATGGGATCATGCCATGGTTCCTTAAAAGCTGGGATCATCGTTCTGGGATCATCGTTCCTTGGGATCATCGTTCATGTAATCATATATTGGTAGGCCTACACGATCATCATTACATGATGAACAGAAGCTCCCAATGACCCCAGGCTCAGTGCATTTCACAATATCGTGAAAATCATAAATGTGAAAGTTTCTCTGGCACCGACACTACTATGTCTATGACTGAGAATGAGACTAGGCCTAGTAAGGGAGTGGTCATTATTTATCAACAGGGGGGGGGGGAGGGTGGGTTTGAGGGGGGGGGCATAAAATTTTCAGACCCCTCCCGAGGGGCGGGCTAAAAAAATTTTGACCCCTTTTGAGGGGGGGCTAAAAAATTCACCCTCTTTTTAGCAAAAAAGCCCGCGCGCTACTATCGATCAAAGAGGGGCGCGAAAACTCTCCGCGACTCCGGCGCGGGGGGGGGGGCACAAAAATTTTGACTGCCGTCGAGGGGGGGCGTAAAAAATTTTCGCGCGTCTGCGCGAAAACCCACCACCCCCCCTGTTGATAAATAATGACCACTCCCTAAGTAGGCTACTTAAAAATGACTATATCCCTTCCTAAGCTTATTGATTATCGTGTCCACCGGTACTAATTGTGAATATTGAGTTGGAAAGTTTAAATAGTGTACCACAGGAACAGCACAGTGACCATGAGTTGGGTCTGATCAACAAAGTGACACTGACAGTCACTGACACTTTGACGTTGTTGTCGACGTCAAAAGGCAGTAGTGTGACCATCAGATCTGAAGGTCTTACCTCTATAGATCCGCCTGTTAGATTCCAAACCATCTTGACGTTTGATATCAAACAATACGTAACAATGCTTAGTTGAATAACGTGGCAATATATTACAATACACTATGTTTTTGGATTTTTGAGTCTGCAAATGGCGCCAAATCATTCCTCTACACGCATGCGCAGTCTTTGTTTCGATAATCACTCTTCATCCATATCTCTCAGTTTGGACAAACAAGAAAAGGGTAAGAAACATCAGCATGAAGACAGTGATGGGTTTCTTATAACAATGAAAATATGTCAAACCAAAGACCATAACCCATATTTCCCAGCCTAGATTATATATGGTAGAAGCATAGCATGGAAAGAACGAATGATAGTAATTGAGATAGTTTTATGCAACAAATATTATATTTGATCTTACTTTGCTATCTTATTCTTTTTTATTTTGAGGAACACAAGCGGTATTTTGTCAACATGGCGTCCTCACCGAGTCCCTACCGAACTTACCACATAATTCTTGTGATTTTCTGCACTTTAGGAATTGCAATATCGCTCTATGCCTATCATGTTGAAACTTCAAAAGAGAAGGATTCTGGATATGTCGCATTTTGTGATATCAGCGCATACATAAGCTGTTCAAAAGCATTTACCTCTAGGTGAGTCTGTAGATTTATCATTTTATCGCTCACTTTTAATTAGATGAGGCTGAGGCTGAGGGAGGCGGGGCCAATCTGGGCATTCAAATATCACAAGGACTCGAAGGCGGTAAAATTACAGACACCTCTGAGGAGGGGGGGGGGGCGACGGAAAACAATTTTGGAAATGCGCACTGAAAGTGAAATCGACTCGCTACCACGGGAGGAGGGGGGGGTCATGAAGTTTGTTAGGCCATGGGAAGTCAGGTTACAGTTTACCGTCCGAGCCTTTTTGAAAAGTGATGAGGCTTTTTTTCATTATTCATTATTCATTATTTTCCATATCGAACTGTGTATCATTTATTGCCAGCTGGGTGGGGCAGGGGTTATGGATTTTGGGGGATCGCCAGATTTTTCTACCCCGCCACCACCATGACAAAAATGATCGTGACCCCCCCCCACTCGGAACTGGTTTTGCAAAATGACCCCCCCCCCCCAAATATCGGACAAGTTTGTGGAAAATCCGAATGACACATTGCGATGGGTATTTGAATTGAGGGGGGGGGGCCATTTATTTTCAGGGTATTCTTGGGGGGGGGGCAAATATTTTCAGGGTCTTCTTAGAGGGGGGGGGCATTTGTTTTTTACCTATTCTTAGAGGGGGGCATTTATTTTTAGGGTATTTATCCAAAATGCAGCGAATTTCGTGACCACAAAATGTCTTTTAATGTATCAGAGACTCCTTTTGAAAGACTAAAGGTAATCAAATTGATCCGGTTCAGTAAAATCTAATTGGATGGAACTATATTCAGAGATCTTTTTCAGTTTATCAATACCAATGTGCATTTCTTGTCGATCACTACCAGTACATGCAGCTAGAGCTGATTTTTAACCTATTTCATCTAGAAGTCACATGTTGGCAAATGTTGGGATTTACAAGTACATACAAAATATCCTGTGGGTGAGGCACACATTGGGTGAAAGTTGGAAAATTAAGTACTGTTCTACAATATGATATCCTAGCACACCCTGACTTTAGGAGGATTCTTTATGGGTCTGCCTGAAAGAGCTATCCTCATGTATAATCTCCACCTTATGCATGATTTTTTTCAGTAGTAGGTCTACTATTCTACACAAAAATACCTTGTCTATAAGGTGTATCTGAGTTGAGACCAATTCTATCACCTATCCCTGGGGTGTATTAACCCATTAAGGGCAGAAGACACATGAGTTATTTCATGTTGATATGCCCGAGATACTGACAGCCCATAGCTCTAGCACTCGATCGGCCGTATCGCACACCCCCCGTGCGATAACCCGCGAAAATATCACACGCCGAGGTCACGTGACCATTTGATGACGTCATAGGTCCAAGATGGCGATGTAAACAGTGCGCACGGGGAGTCATTCTGGTAAATTTGATTCTATTTATCTGATTTAGATGAAAATAACATGAAATAAATGCAAAGGCACACTCGTTGGAGGAATGTCGAGGGTTATCGCACTTGCCGATCAGGTGCCGCATCGCACTCCGCCCTGCGGGCGTCGTGCGATACGGCACCTGATCGGCGCGTGCGATAACCCCCCGACATTCCTCCAACTCGTGAACCTTTGCTTATTTATCTGGCCATGGGGGAGTTTAGTCAGGTTCAGCTTCAATTGACAAATTTTTTTTTTCTTCTAAACTTTATATTCTTTTTTTTTCTCGTAGATTTCTACTTCAGAATATGCAGATGACATTATGTTGAATGCATTCCTAACATCATTAGCTTTAATTTGGTACCAAATATGCCACCCTTTGGTCATTGCTGTCAACTCTAAATGAAATATTTGGGAGAAATTCTTCAGATTTTATGAAATAATGAAATTTTTCTAAATAATGAAATTTTTCATGCGGCCCCTTCAAACACATGCGGGCGGTGGACGGTAAACTGTAACATGACTTCCCATGGCCTTAGGGTTTGAGACAACGCCTGAGACTAACAGGTCTAGCCTAGGGCAGAATGCTAAATATACCACATGGCAAAAGTGGACAATTTACAAGCATTAGCATACTACCGTAATCTCCCGCGTATAAGGCGCAGCCCGCGTATAAGGCGCACCCCCAACTAAGGGAGGCCTGTCCCACGTATAAGGCGCACCCTTAAGGCCAGATTTTGGTTAATTTAGTACTGTTCTATAGTAAAAATACCCCCCCTATAAGGCGCACCCCAAACTCAAGGCAATGTCCCTCCCATGTATAAGACTCAGCAGCATTTTGTTTGGCGTATAAGACGCGCCTTATACGCAGGAGATTACGGTAGATGAAATTTGAAGCCTTTATCGCAAAGAATAAGTATTTTGGGGGGGAGGGCCTTATGGATTTGACGTTTGGGGTTACAGGTAGGCAAAATTTTCTGGTCCCTTGAGTTGGTCAGACTCCTGGACTCACTGAGTCACTCCTGTCACTGTGCAGGGTTATTGAACTACCATAGATCTAATCCAACTGTCTCAGTATTTACATGCAATACAAGAGTCCTTTTAAGCTTTTTTCATGTCAACCAATTATGAATATACAATTCTCTGTAACGACAGGAGGGGTTAAAAAAATGTGTACCCTTCCTAAAGGGGGAAGCCCTCAGTTGTGAGCCATTACAATTAAGCAAAAATTTACCCCTCATTTTATTAAATGACCACTTCCTAGTACTACCAGTTTATATGGACACAGCAAACACAGGATCCTTGCCTATATGCTAGGCTAGTTGTCCGCCCTAGATAGAACGTTTAATAGGTAAACAACTGGTTTCAGACCTACTTGCCGAATGGCCGATATTGCTGCTTTGCGCAAGATTGGAGCTTTGCGCGGCGCCGATGTTGCGCAATTTACAAACAGCGCTGCCCAATTTGAGTATTGCCCAGATTGGTGATCCGCGCGCTACATTATACACAGCGATTTAGTTACCCCTGAATACACAAGGGGGAGACTAAGATATTAATCTTTTTCTTGTTTTAAAGGTATGGGAAAGGATTTGGACTCATTGAGTATTTGGTAGGAAAGGATCATGTCTTGAATCAACCCAACAGTATCTTTGGAATCGTCTTCTATGTCATCCAACTTCTTCTTGGTGAGTATCATTGACACTACCGTAATGTACTAAATATATTAGTCCTTCGAGAGTTAGTTTGGGGGTAGTTTGAAAAGAACACATGTAAATGCAAGTGGATAAAATAAGCTAAAAGGTTATCTAACATCTATACATCCCTGCAAACAAAGTCACATAAAAAGCCAAATTATTATCTATTACCTACTGCTAGGAGTGTCAGCGATACCCCTCATATCAATACGTCGGTATTTACAAAACATCGATAATCGCATCGATAATGCATCTATATCAATACAGTATTCATTCCCCTTGAAAGAGCAGTTTTAGGGCTTTCAAAAACTGAACGAATTTTGTAAAAATTCCATGTAGAACCAGAGTTATTTAATGACATTAAATTTTTTTTCAAATACCTCAATCTTGAGGGAATATACAAGTGACGCTAATTTTTCTTCTAATTGGAACTTTTGAAAAATTCTTTCACTGTTAGAACGCCCAGATCAAGGCTATTTTGAGCTGTTTTATAACAGTCGATATAATTGAAATATCGAGAAAATAATGATGATAATCAAAATCGAAATTAATTGGATACCAATGACACTCCTACAGGCTACTGCCCTCACCTGAAACCAAACTTCCATAATTTTAACCTAGAGGTCATGCCATAGCTAATTGATAGAACAGATCCCTAGTGCGATTTGTGGGAAGTGGTTGTGGTATTTGGTACACCTTTTAGGCGTAGTATCGATTTATATAGAACAGTACCACCGGTAATACAAAAAAAAACAAAAAAAAAAACAAAGCCAGACTGATGGTCCAGACGGAGCCTGCTGAAGTCAGGGTGCGGCTTATTTGCGAAATGTTGATCATATGCATGGTATTGTGGTGACTATAAATCTAAAGCACGATGGTTTTTAAATATTTGCAGATCAAGTGCATAAACCCTGGGTAGCATGCACTCAAGTAATGATGTCAGTCCTTGCCAACATGGGCAGCGTTTACTTGGCCTCCATCCTTTACTTCGTCCTGCAAGACTTCTGCATCGTATGCGGAACCATGTACGTCATCAACTTTGTGATCCTCATCTTCAACATTTTCCGCTATCGATATCTCTACAAGGTCATGCAGCGACGAAGGGAGAAGAAGAAGAGTTCATAGAGTGTAGTAACAATTGCAGTGAAAGAGCTGTTCTTTAAGTATTCTTACTGCATTGCCTTTGGAGGTTAGCATCATGAAATATATGCTGAGGGAAATCCCGAAAGAAATACTTGTTGTGGCCACATGTGACATGAGTATACATATTGTAATTTTTAAACATTGGTGAACACGATGTAAAAAGAATTATGCATATAACACTGTAAATCGGAAGATAAAGAATATCAGATTATTATCAGAAATTGTAACACACATGCGTGACATAATACACTTACATTTGTGCAATCACAAAGCAGCTTATGGGAATCTATTATAATTACATGGAAGTAGAGATGATTCAGGGATGTTTCCATCGTTCATATTCTAATCCTATATGTTATAATTCAACAAAAGATTATACCCCAGTGTGAGATTATTCCTCATTGCCAGGTTTGGCATCAGAATATCACGTTTGCACTGTGGTCTATGGGTGGGCCAAAAATTATTGTATTCGATATGAATTCGCTTCATAGAAGTGATTGCCAGTCCATTCAATGGGTGTGTCAGTGATTGAATATAATTCTCGTATTAATTATTTACATATTTGATATGAAATCACAATATACTGAGAACCATAATCAGAAGCGTCCAACTATACATTTTTTGTATACACATGAGCGCATATTCCTCACCACAAGTCATTGCTCAGTCATACCCATTTCCTAGTATCCCTATTCACGCGGTTGTTTGATTCCTTTTATTTAACCAATCTTACATTATTTTAAGGAGTCAGTCAAGAACAAGGGCATTCCATATGATGTGAGTTTTATAAAATTCATACATAAATCAATGATGATGACAATTATTTACTAGTGGGTGTCCACCATATACAGTTATTTCTGTGTACTTAATGCTTAGAAGAGCATAATTTTGTTACCTCTCGAAAAAAGGTTTCAAAACAAGCGTTTCTCCTCTTGTACTTGATTGCCTAGGCTACTGAAGGCAACTTAATTCAACTGTTTGCAATGTGTCTATCACTCATATTCCAGTGGTTCTGCCAGTGATAGTGATCTCAGAATAGGTGAATGTAGACAATATGTCCCGTATCGAAGGTGTTCAAAGACCTGTGTGATATAAAGAATCGCGAGGGCATTCTATTAAAAAAGATAGACTTGGGTATTGGTGAATGTACAAAATTTACAATGGCTTAGAGTTCCAGGTAGACCAAAAGGTGGGCTCTACTCTTATGAAAGTATGGAAACTTATTACACTGAATAAAAAAATTTGAATGTTAAGTTTAAGGTTTACAATAGTTAGAAATACACCAGATCTTTATGACATACATTCTCACTATATTCAATTTAGTTAATGTAACGTATACGGGACTACAAGATTTGTTCTGTCTCAATGGTTAGCAAAGTACACAATTCACAGACACAAGTGATTCCATGTCCAGATGAGTAACATGAAAAAAAAGAAGAGTTATGGAACTTGAGTTGTTGTTTTTTTTTCACTCCAGAATATAGATATGTCGGTTCGTTCCTCAACATTTTATGGTACTACAAATCAAATATATCTTAGGTGTAATTCTAGTTCAATGTCTATCTGTTGTATACCATAACTTAGTAATTTATTAAACCTATTGGGTATTCTATGAAGAAGGCAGAAGAGGGTAACATACTTTTCAGAATTCTAGAATTCTGTTCACAGTAAAATGGTACTTTACCCTTAAGGGCAGCATAATGCTCCAAGGCATCGTGTTAACTTGTTATCATGATACATTAATGCAGCACCACTGGTGATTTAAACATCAGTGCTGTACTGTTACATATGTGTAGGGGTGTATCGCCCACATTGTGTCAGCATGAGACTTGAGCCAATGCTTCATTTATTAGCCATACCAGCAAGACTAAATTCCGCTTTAAGTTTTTCATCATATCCCATAACCGTGGATTAAATCAAGGCAACGTATTTCCTCACTATTTTAAGACTGAGTAAGGCACTGGGTTTTAATATATTATGTAATCCAAGTATGTAGGGTTTACCTGATACCTAAAATATTGTGCTGTTCTTAATGGGTTAACCTCCCACCATCATCAGTCCACCCGTATTTAGCACTTCACACACATTCTGCACCTTTTTACTGAGTGTTGCATCCATGACATACCCATCCAAAGATCACTTAGGAATAAAGACGTCAACGCTTTATGTGTGTTCTTCTTTTTCTTATTTTTGAGAGTTGCTTTGTTGTAATCCTGGTTGATCTTATAATTTATATAACTGTTGCCTAAATGTAGTGGTTCAGGCGTCTACGTGGTAGCACTAGATGATCTCTCCAGATCAGAAGCGACGGCTGATCTTATTCCTGGTTAACGGAATCCTTAGTGGTGTGACCCCTGCTGAATCTGGTACCTTGAGAGGACTGATAACAGCCAGCACCCTAAAAAGTCTGCTCTGAATGAAAGGAATTTCTGATAGGTCAATAATGTATCCCGCTAGGTCGGAATAAAGTCTGGATGCAGCGTACATGCAAGATGGTAATTTGCTTTGACACCCATATGTGAGAGACGCACGAGGGATCATTTTTTCCAACTAAATGGGTCCTAGTCACATTCAGTGTACCGAAACTGCTATGCACACACTTTGCACTCTGTCCATTAAACTTCCATTAGCCTTTGAAGGATGTTACGGGGGGGGAACCCCTATTCTCTAGCTTGTGCAAACAACACCTCAATTTTAGTGCCTTTATCGTGTTAGCAAAGAGATTTGGGCCATTTTCGAGGGATTAAGCCAAATAACACACCTTGACTAAGCAAGATCGAGTCCCCTCACCCCCAACGCTAGAAGGCGACATTGAGATAAAAATCTGCCTAGAACCCCCACCCCCCTTCCACACACACACACACACACTTTGGAGTAAAAATGAAAGATGATAAGTGATAATCCTTCATCTATGGTCTGAAGATTTAGAATTACCACCGGCCCAAAATATGGACCCTTCCCCTTGAAATCTTGTTAGCACATGGTAGTCAAAACTGGGGAGGGAGGGTTGATTCAACAGTATGGAAGCAATACCGAGTTAGCGGATTGTCCAATGTGCATGGCCAATGCTGAAGCTGATTACCAGCGGTTATCACTGATAACAGCTATCAGATGGGTACCTAATGCCCCCCCGAGACGACCGCAGTGAATATTTGGTGCTACTGGTGTAGGGGCCGGCATCGTTGTATATATATTAATGCGCTTCATCCGAGAGACACGCTCGTGTGGTGCTCGTTCCTTCTATGCCAACCAGGTGTCGCTTCGCGATACCCGTTTGGTACAAGAGGGGGCAGCACCATGCCCCGCGTCCAGCTTCTACTAAGAAGCCGGACGATCCGCAGAAGGAGACTGGACATAGTCCAGTCCAGACGTATGTTCTAAACCAGAGAGAACGTAATAAAGTCCTACCCGAGCGGTAGGGGTGTCTGGGGCTTTGCCCAACCCGAACTACTCATGTTGTGTTGGTATCTTTAGTGATAAGCAAGCCAACGAGCCACACAACATTTAAGTCGATACGAACCATTACACTTCATTGGCTGATGATTAAACCAGCTAAGTAGGTATAGGTCCACCCCCAGTGCACAGGTGGTGTGTACTACTTAGTCTAGGTCACCCGCCCAGATGTCGACCTCCACTATCGAGACTGGTGCCCGAGTCTATGTACTACTAGCATACCAGGTGGCAGTTGGACTCTCCGACGTTGACGTTAATTACCGGTAATAGACCTGCTGACTGCACTGACATCTTTTTTTTAAATATGCTAGTCTTAACATCAATAAAAGTGCTGGTATTTCAGATGACGTCCACTACCCATCAACCTAGAAAACATTGCAGTTTTATACCTGTATAAAAAAAAAACAAATAGTGCTAAATATTCTTTGTATTTCTTTATTTTTTTTCCATCTGTGAAAAATACACTTTTAAATTATTCTCATCCAAATACTTTGAATGGCATTCTATAAATGTACACAAAGCTAGACAGCTATTCACATTTTTACAACCAATATACATGATAGTTTTTTTCCATTTGACATCTATGTACATTGTGTGAAATATCATTGCCACTTGTTATTCCCTAAGAGGAACTACAAAACCCTCGTATACAACAAGAAACCGTAGCATCTCACTTATTAGATACAGCTTATAAATATGCGAAACAAACCCCTGGTGTGCCTTATAGTATTCACAAAAAGCCTGTGGGACCTTATATGCGACGTTCAATTTATATGTAATAGTATAACTTAACCCCCTTCCCCGCATGCACCTTATAGCACTGGCCTGAACTCAGGGTGCGCCTTAAACATGAAATGCACCTAAATCGCGATGTTCTCCGGTATATGGAAAACTAGTACCGAAGGTTGTACAGTAGTTGAACTGTGTATTAGTATTTGAAGAGAAAGAAAATTGATTATGTATAATGAAAGTTGATCATGTAAGCTCACAACCAAATATATAGGAATCAAATTAATCACATCAGATAGAATGAATCGCGAGGCACTCATGTATGTACCAATGGGAAAGGTATGTTGCACAATAACTTTTGCGCTGTCCTCGTTTGATACTCATGGTTTATAATATAGGGCAGAAATGTGCATTGCTTGTAACTCGAAAAGAAATAAAATTGAAAATTTTTGGCAAATGTCATGTACCATAAATTCTTTGATTTGAGGTTCATATCATATTTGAATCAAATCAAAATTGTAGTTTATTGCAAGGTCAGTAATGCAGGCAATGTTGCTTGCATCAGAGAATTTAAGGTAATTGCAGTTAGTTAGACTCTCTGCTGTCCCAAAGCTCTGGCCCCATTATACTTGATAGTCTTTTCCATTACTTTGTTTCTCCAGAATTAAAATAAATAGCCCTGAGGAAGTCTAGCTTGTGGTCTGACATCAGCACTCCCATTCACAGACAGGAACCAACTCACCCAGGTTATTCGCACCACCAAGCCACTATTCGCATAACTCCCACCAAAACTGTGCTATTTGCACCACATTGCCAAAAAAGGTGGGAAAGTTGATACATGGATCAACATCATATACCTTCACCATTGGAGGCAAAAAGTGTCTTATGGTTGCAAACCAACTGACTCTGTAGAATATAGACAATTACTCAAAATTTACAATAGTTGGTACTGAAATATCTTTTCCTGCAAGACCCCTACATCTCCTCCTTTAATGACACTACAAATTCAATAGGTAATTCTGCCTCTTATATATAAAATCTTTTAAAACTTCGCACCACCAAAATGACTGAAAATGAGAGGACCCTAGTCGTCTCCTATAACTCTTTTCGAGTTAACCAGGTAAAACCACATGAAGTCACAGTCAATATGATAACATTCACTTCTCTTACAATTTTACCAAGATTTCTAATTAAAAATCCGTACAGTGTAGGAGTTAGGGTAACTTAATACCAGGGTGACAGTTTGTATAATATATATTAATGACATACAAATTCCCTGCAAGCACAGCATCCGAGTACATGTGACATCCTATGCCCTAATGGCTCAAAAAAAAAAGAAGACACTTTCCTAGACCAGAAATTATATCTATACACCTGAAATTTCCATAAACCCAAGTGAATTGGCTTAACTCGACACCAAGATGGACTTTATGGTGTTTACAAATGATGACGACGAATACAATACCATCAAACCTGTCATCTAGTATTTTCACTCCTGTTATATGAGAGACTGTACCAACTATTTTTGTTTTTTGAACACCTTGCCACGATTTATACTTTATATCTTGATAATTATGTCTGAAGCGGCTCTTCTACTTAAAAAGTTGTTAAGATCTGGTTAGGTCTTCAAACCTATAACCTCAAATAAATAATACACTATGTCTATCGACGTAACAACTTATGGAACTGACAACATCATGGAAGCCATTTCAGTGATTATTGGACACCATAATCAGTGTTTTTTTACTTCATATAGTTGTGCGATGTGGTACTTATGAAAGAATGCCCTACTCAGTTATATAAAAGTGTCAATATCAAAAGGTAATATTCAGTTTGTAGATAGTTAAATCTGTATGGTACATATACCTGGTATGTCTATCCTTGTATTTTGAATACCTAACTCTGTAATGTATTCACATAACTTATATATATCCCAAAAGTTGAATCATATCCTCACATCAACCCTGGACCTACATCATACCAAAGAACCATTCCCTCCTTTCAACCTCATCTACCTATCACATGACTATTTCCTCATATGCTCCTGTCTGACTTGGAATTTCCAGCTCCATCTGAACCCAGTCTCTACCACTCTTAATGGATCCCCCGGACCTTGGCTGGGCTAATAAGCCAGGATACCCTATTACATTGTTTCAGTTCCTACATGACTAGTTGTGTCTGCCTCATCAGCTGGCAGTAACCACTTGAGGTAGTAGGGGTGGGGGTAACAGATCTTCATCTTTGTTCTCGTCATCAAGGTCAGCTTTAGTTCGCTGCGGTCGGATCGTGAGCGGGGTACGCTCCAGTACGGCGGTGATGTCACGGCTGACATTCTGCTTGAAGTCCACCATATCCTGCTGCAGCTGGAGCGCCTCCGCCATGAGCTGCTCTTGCCGCTGCTGCAGCTCAGCGAGCACCCGCAGGTTCTCATGCATGAGTCGAAGTCCCTCGCAGGTCAGCTGCTGGGCAGGGTCGTGTGGCACGGCCTCCCCGCTCATGTAACGCTCAAACTCCTCTGGGGTCATGTTGAGTGAGTCTGCATCTAGTTTTTCTATGAATGCCACGGCACAGCACTGTAAGCAAACACGGTATTTGGTTACCCATTTGTAGAATAGAATATGAAGTGTTGATTATAACTTCTAGATACATAAACGTTTCAATTTATCATTACATAGTTCTTAGTAAATACTTGATCAACAGTGTGACACACTCGGCCAGGAATGCAGATAGACGAAAGGGTTAGCTTTGGATACACGAGGCTTTATTGAAAACAGAATTCTTGAGTTTGATTTTTTAGAACCTGAAGGTTTTTTTTTGGGTTTTTTTTTTTTTAATAAACTTTCTACCTACCAAATTAGTAAAGTAGTATCCTGCTTCTCCACTCATGAGGCGTGACGGGTTGGCGAAGCGCGTGACAAAGAGGATATTTGACTGTAGGAGTGGAGGGTTGGCTTTTAACACTATATAGATGAGTGCTGGTAGAAACTCGTCAGCGCTGGCAGGGGCATTCTTGGTTGCCTTCAGGGCCTCAAAGATGAACTTACTACAGTGCACTATGCAGGTGAGTTTGTCCTGAGGGGCATGCTTGGAGTCCATTTCAATGATAGCTGAAAATACATCGTAGAGAACTTACATCGGTGATTTCCTCCTGCTTGAAATCTCCGACACTAGACAAATATGAAATATGAATGCATCATCTTTGGAACAAGATGCCAGCTGAACTGTCTAGAATATTTGTATACCGGGGTTTATTGGCAATATTAAAGGAAAATTATTTTTGAATTTTCAAATGTTACTGACTAGATCCAAAGTTAATATTTCCCATGTCAAAAGCAATCCACAAAGATTGTGTGTGTTTTATAAACAAGGTTTTACAGTAGTTTGTCTTTTCTGATCATCATCAGGTATAACAGTAGATTAGTATAATGTTAGACATTAGAGCCCACTTACAGGTGATGGCGTTCTCCACTAGGCTGCGCACACCGTCATCCATCTCGTTGATCTGGGCGTCAAGCAGGTGCGTGTTGATCCAGTGCAGGTTACGAATGCGTGTTTGAATGGCCAGGTCCCGTTCCTCGTCATCTGTAGTCACCGGGCAGAATACATGGCGGTAGAGCCGCGTGGCTACGTACTTCTCTATGAAGTCCATTAACACGTCCACTGTATCCTGTGACATTCCTGCCAGTAATAAATTGGATATATTCATTAACCTTCAGAATATCAAAGTAGTTCTCAAAACAACATTTTTGTCATTAATTTCTATCAAAGTCACCTTTACTCAGAAACTTCTTTGAAGTTCATTTACAATGCAGCATATGGTTCACATAAACTCTGTCTATAATGTGGTATTCTTATTGATACGTTCGAATAACCAAAATGGGATCTGTAAAGGATTCATTCCATAAAATATATATTACTGTAGTTTTGTGATGTTGCTCTAGCTTCAGAAGCATATCTACCTTTGTAAAGACTATGTGCATGGATGCGGTCTCCCATATTCTGATAGTAGTCCTGTACCAATTCAGACAACTCCTCAATGGGTGCTTCGCTCATTGCCTGAACCTTCTCAATGAAAGCGCGTACTTGTTTGGACACATCTAAGGCAGTTGGCTTCTTGAGTGTTTTGAGGAATTCTGCGAACTCGCCGCCCACCTGTTGACTCTCCAAACTGTGTCGCCTTACCTCACGCTTATTGTCCCCGGCATCTGTAATGTATGATGTGTGTTGAACTGTTATCTTAAGATAAAGGGTGATAGGTATCTCAAGGCTTCACATTCATGCAGCAATTTAAACGATTCAAAAAACAAAACTTCTTCCCCTACTTTTAATGTACATCAAGAATATACGCTCACTTACCTGATGACTTTCTGAAGATTGATTTTACTGTGTTTTTCCGTTTTTCAGACTGCTTGTTCTTCTTCTCTTCAAATTTTGAGAATGAGGGAGCTTCTACAGAGACACCACCCAAAAAACTTCTGTAAGAAGAGTAAAGAAATATATGGGTTTAAAGAATCATTATAGGTTTCAAAGATAACAATATCTGATAACAAAAGGTATATCACAGAGAGATTGCTTACCATTTATAGTTCGTTCAACACCTCCAGAAAAGATAGGTATATGCCACCCTTTACTGATATGATAACGAGAGACGAATTTGATTATCTTTAAGTAAAACCTTCAGTATAATTTCTAACATTTACATATCTATCTATTCAAGACACAAAACAAAGCAAACTAAATGCCGAAATATTCTAGTATCTTTTTTTCCCCTGTATTAATGTGAAAATGATTATCTTTATTTTGTCGTAAACCATGACGTACATACCTTCTTTGTTTCTGGTTACTTCCAGTTTGAGATTGCTTTGATTTTTGATGTTCCCGCCAGCATTTTGAGCAATAACCTTGCCACGATGGGTTACCATAGAAACCACATCCGTTTTTACATAACAGATCTGAGTCCACTATCTTAATGCCCTTTTTACCGCTGCCTCGTATGACCTCCATGGTGGTCCTGGAAAAGAAAAGCATATCGAGACATAAGGCTTAAGTATTTTTAAACGCTTTTATTTTTTCCTGGTTACAAATTTTCAGTCCACCTATTTAACCTTCTCTTATCCAGAAGTCGAGTGAAGCTAGCTTTTCATTGTGTTATCATTTTAAACTTCATCGCCAGACGACCCTTAGGTGTTCCTTTTGCACATTTTGAGAGCTCTTAGATTTCAAATACACCAAATTGCTAAGCCTGGTTCGAACCCGGTAGGTGATCCCAATGTTTTGAAACCAACATAATTTCATCACTAAAGGCAAACTCTCTACATCGTATATACAAGTAGGCCTAGGACCATGTATAGCTGCTTTATTGGGGGTCAAAGATAACTGGGTATGAATACTGTCATGTATACCTAGTGCATGGATTCATTGATAACAGTTACACGAGGGGATGTGAACAGTCAATGTCCACAATATTAATGTCTACGACTACGGGTAGGTATGGTCTATAGTATAGAGTGGTGGCAGCTATAGATAGAGGTGAGCTTAAGCAGGGTTCTCCGCAGAATGTAAAATCACACCGTAAAATCCTGCAGCGAGCTGGCGTAAAATTTCATTTGGTAATGTCCTAAGCCTTATGTTAGACTAAATTTGGTTGTTTAGTCTCATTCATGACAGTGTGGGGATTACAGATGGGAATTTAACAAAGAAATTGAAAGTATTTTCATAAATATGGCCTTAACTTCTGTTCTAATTGGCCGATTTGCAAAATTCAAAAACCTATATGAAGCTAAAATGACACCGGCAGTGATTCTGAGATGAAATTACACCAGCGGCAGTAAAAATCATGCCGGCGGCCCACCGGCGTCATTACAGTGTGAGGAGAACCCTGTTAAGCTACCGGTACTGATATATCTACAGATGCTATTCATAGTACGTTGTATCATTGAATCAATAGTTTAACCTGTAATATACCGCTACTACAATTGCCCCCCAATTTCCATACACATAATGATAATAGGGCACCCAAATTATATTGTATGAGATACAGTACTGAGACTACATAGTAGGCAGTGGACAAAGCAACAGTTTAGTCACATTGGAAAGGACAATGCCCTTTCCTCTCTGGTCCTGTGACTCAGGCCTAAAATTCCGGGACTTAGTATGAGTGTCATTCCTCAATGAGCAACTCATCTCCGACTCACACTGTGACACATCATATGTAGGAGTTTGTACAGCTGTACAGGACCTGCTCAACCCGGGGGGGGGGGGCACTTGATTTTCTACAGACATAGCCTAGGTGTGCGGCTGGACCTGTGACAACCCTTACCCTTGGTGAGAGGGATTTTATCAAAAGTGACCCTTGGTGGAGGGGGGGGGGGGGGTTTACCAAAATTGACCCTTTTCAAGAGGGATTTGTTGCCAAAAGTGACCATCAATAATGTCTTTTTACAAGGAAATTTCGAAAATTGACTCAAAATTTGCTGCGTCACATTTAGATTTGAGAAAAGTGACCCTTGATGAGAGGGACTTTGACAAAAAGTGACCCTTGGTGTGATTTTCACAAAAATTCAACCCTTGTCTTGGTGATGGGAATTTCGGTAATACAGTTATACTACCGGGTAAGGCCTAAAAAAATTCTTGTGTTCAGGTAACATAGCTAAAAAATTAGGGTAGGTAGGTCGGATTTTTTTTTTAAGTTCCTGGATGCCAAAAATGATATAAAACATGGTTCAACATATCAAACAAATTAAAAAAAAAATATAAAAATGTTAGTTATTTTAATTTGATACCAAAAATGCCTATATATTGAGATTTTTTGACATTTTTCTTGATTTTTTTTTTACCAAAAAATTAAAAAAAAAATTAAAAAAAAAAATCCCTCAATCGGAAGCCGGGGAATGATAAAGCACTGCTCCCAACTGTATGGGGGTGATTGTTCAGGGTGCAATAAATGTTAATTTAATCTAAAACCCTTTGACCAAAAATTGTATAAATTTCAGCGAGTGGTCTAATGACATAAAGCTGGTCAATTTTGGACTTACTTGGCCTAGTAGATTCCAAGAAATCTGATATTTAATACTGGAATTCAGTGCACCTCTCACCCGCTTTTCACTGTCAAACCATTTCCGAAATTTCTTAACTCTTTTTATATAAGTTCTGACTATAATATATTTATTAAACTAAAAGCGAGTGATCATTATATCATAATCTAATAGTGTGTGAAGTTTGTAATCATTTTGATGTGACACAACAGAGAAATAATAAATTCCTACACAGGCTACAGTGTTGTGTACTACTAGCATGCAGGCTAGGCTGTGGGGGAGGAGTCCTCGGCTTTCCCCGGCCTTCTATGGCTGCCTAACATGTTGCAACGAGGTTGACACATCTTTTACTACACTTAGTTTACTTTTCGTCCAAACGAATGTAGCAGAGAGTCAGCATCCTCAGCCTTAAGACTTGAAGGAAACCACTTAGGGAGTGGTCATTTTTTAACAACAGAGCCTCTCAGAGGGGGGTTGGTGAGGGAACAAATAAATTCCAGACCCCTCTTGGGGGAGGGCAAAAAAAATTCAGACCTAGAAAAAAAGGGGGACAGAAAAAATTCAGACCCCTCCGAGGGGGGACGGAAAAACTTTCGCCGCGCACCCGCGGAATTTCACCAACCCCCTCCCCCTATTGTTAAAAAATTACCACTCCCTTACTCAAGTTACTGGCTGCATGCACCAAAAACTTGGCAAAAGACTGAGACTGAGTCAGCCTCAGCTCAGACTGGCTCAATGAATGTGACATTTTGCCTGACAATGGCAATGAATGATTGAAGGAAACCTACGAATGTGACACGAAGGTTTATGAAATTCAGCATAACTTAAGCCTTCCTATACCAAACCATACACAGAATCATACTTTCATACCACGACACTACAGTCATAGTCATGAGATCACTTCAATTAACTGAATACACTCCCTGAATACACATCCTCGCAGCCCAGGCTCACTCAATCAAGCATCAATCACTGGTTTCACTTCAGTCTCGTCAGAGACTACAGAGTGGGCGTGAGCGCAGTGATCTGGACCGGACCCACTGATATAAACGTCCAAGAACGCGCTTAAACAAAGTAGATATGCATCACACGTGTGGACAATAAAAGACTAGACACTCATACTCACAATGTAACTTGGAAACTTGTCTCTGATGTTAACCGGCCTCAATCTTTGTCTTGTTTTGGTTCAGATCTACATAATTTGCCCGTCTGGCAACATCACGCGATGGAGAATTAGGTCAAGTTTTTCCGCGATAAAACTGTTTCGTACTCACTTTACATCCAAAGTTACGCCTAAACAAAGATAAATTCTTTTCAAATACTTGTAAAAAGATATAAATTGATTTCCTTTATATACATAAATTGCATAGATTGGATATTAGATAAATTACCAGGTGCTAAATACATATGAAACTAATTATTGAATGTAAGGACATTACATCATCAGTTTAGTTCTGTGTTAGCCCTTCAGAGGGCGCCCCAAACATTTTCGCGCTTCGAACATTGAACAGGAGGCTGAGGAGCAGCTAAATGGCCCTGCATTCTACTTGACCAGGAAAGAGAACGTCTACACAACAGATTAACACTACATTTACTTCCCTCGTGCTACTCTGTGACTTTTCATCAAGTAGCTGTTGGTTTGGCCGTGGAATTTACATTATATCAGGCATGGGACCTTTTTTGGGTGGTATTTGAGAGCAATTATCTAAGACCCCCCCCCCCCCATTAAAGAAAAAATATTTTCTCAGTAAAGTGACCTGGCTGACCTTCAAATTTCCGGAAGAATCCCACGCCACGTACTCTAAAGTACCAGTAATGGGTATAGGTCTCAGGTTTGGCAAAGAACATCCACCAGACCAGTACATGTACATTGTGCATGTATATGACAAAGAAAAAGAAACAACCCCAAAAACAAAACAAAAACACATAACACATTGGTAGCTTTCTAAACGTTTTATTTTATTATCTTTGACATGTATGAGACTGTGACCGTCTCCCATAGTTCACTAGAATAGCAGCGTGTTCCTCTACATTTCTCTCACTGAAGATGAGTCATGTAAAATTTTCATCATTAAACCAACTTTAACATCAAACTGAAAAACTATCATAAATATACATAGACGTTGCACTAGTCCCTCGGCCTATGGCAGGTGTTAGAAAACTGGAAACGGTTTAATAGGTTTCCGGGGTTTTGGATATGCTCTGTTCTAGAGATGGAAATCCTTGCTGAACAAGGGCGGATAATCATGATTTTGTGGGAGTTTCTCTGTGCAATTTTCATAATGACACAGGATAGCCCACGGAAAAATGTAAGAATTCCTAAAAAGACTTAATGGAAAGTAGTACCCCTGCCATTTAACTCAGATTTTTTTGGGGTACTAAATACACGGTCTCGTGGCTACCCATTCCACTTAAAAAATAGAAACAATAATCCTTATAATTTTCAATGCCAATTCCATTTCAGACGTGACATTTCCCGATGCTTTCTCACTAAAGTTTGGTTTCCCTTGGGAAATATGAAGTCCCCACTTATAGAATTACTCAAAAGTACACCCCTAGTAAGGCGTTAGGTGACCATAGGTTAATATTTAGGTTAGACTCTAACTTAGAGTACCGGGAAAGTACATGTATAGTCCGGTTCAAACAATCAAAAGACATTTTACAGCTGCTTTGAAACGATACAAATATAGTGATTAAGGGTA
The DNA here is from genome assembly GCA_949317995.1 of Acholoe squamosa. NCBI lineage: Eukaryota > Metazoa > Annelida > Polychaeta > Phyllodocida > Polynoidae > Acholoe > Acholoe squamosa. The sequence goes on along the minus strand of OX439041.1, from coordinate 59,233,434 downwards.
ATATATCAATATAGACAAATCGATAATGTCCATAAATATGCCATTGTCGTATTAAATGTTTCACTGCAATTTAAAGAATAACGGTATATTCTTTGCATATTATTAATGAATACTACTGGGGGGTAGTACCGTAAAACCCCGGTCATAAGCCGACCCCAGTCATAACCCGGGGTAGAGTTTGAAGAAATATTATAAGCTGGTTTTGGGGTCAAATTTTAACCATTTTCTCTTTATTCTATAGTAATAAAACCCCGGTCATAAGCCGGGGGTAGACTTTGGGAGAAATTTAGAAGCCGGTTTTGGTCAAAAATAGTAAAAAAAATCTGGCTTATGACCGGGGTTTTACGGTATGTTGCATTAGTTACAAAACCCCTGTGGTGCGAAAAGACTTGGAATTTTCTCAGGCTGCCAGAAAATTATAGTAGAAGCTGTATATTTTATAGTAAAGTAACTTACTAGCCGTAAATTAAATACATACAACATGTTTAAGTTCAAGTACTACAGATATAAAAGATAGTACCGTAATCTCCCGCGTAGAAGACGCGGTGCGCGTAGATGGCGCTCCCCAAACTCAGGGTATGCTGGTTCGCGTAGAAGACGCATCCAACCCCTCTGAATCGATTTGTAAAAAAAAACCCGTACAAGACGCCCCCCCCCAACTCAGCAGGGGGGGGGGGTTTGCGTATAAGACGCACCCCCCCACCCAGAAATGTTAAGTCTATGCTGTCGTCGGCCCATGCGTTCCCTACACCCCGGCAAGCCATGCCGCTTTGTCTATAGTGTCAACCTGTTGAGTCTATGCTGTCATCGGCACACTGTCGGCGTCTTCCCCGCCGAGCAAATCTACAGCGACCGGTCTGCCGCGGTGCAGGCTCTATGAGTTCAAGCTGTCATCGGCACACTGTAGGCGTCTTCCCTGCCGAGCAAATCTACAGCGACCGGTCTGCCGCGGTGCAGGCTCTATGAGTTCAAGCTGTCATCGGCACACGGTCGGCGTTTTGCCCGCTGAGCAAATCTACAGCGTCCGGGCTGCCGCGCTGCTGGCTATATGAGTTCAAGCTGTCATCGGCACACAGTCGGCGTTTTGCCCGCCGAGCAAATCTACAGCGACCGGGCTGCCGCGGTGCAGGCTCTATGAGTTCAAGCTGTCATCGGCACACGGTCGGCGTTTTGCCCACCGAGCAAATCTACAGCGACCGGGCTGCCTCGCTGCTGGCTATATGAGTTCAAGCTGTCATCGGCACATGGTCGGCTTGAACCCGCCAAGCACGTCGACACCTCCCGGTCTGCCGCGGTGCTGGCGCTATGAGTTCAAGCTGTCATCGGCACACGGTCGGCGTATTGTCCGCTGAGCGCCTGTACACCGACCGGGCTGCCGCGCTGCTGGCTATATGAGTTCAAGCTGTCATCGGCACACGGTCGGCTTGAACCCGCCAAGCGCGTCGACACCTCCCGGTCTGCCGCGGTGCTGGCGCTATGAGTTCAAGCTGTCATCGGCACACGGTCGGCGTATTGTCCGCTGAGCGCCTGTACACCGACCCGGCTGCCGCGCTGCTGGCTATATGAGTTCAAGCTGTCATCGGCACACGGTTGGCTTGAACCCGCCAAGCGCGTTGACACCTCCCGGTCTGCCACGGTGCTGGCGCTGAGTTCAAGCTGTCATCGGTGCATTTTCCCAAATGAGATGTTGGAAAACCCCGCGTATAAGACGCACCCCCAACTTGAGGAAATCCTATAAGACTCACCAGCCTTTTGTTTGGCGTAGAGGACCCGTCTTGTACGCGGGAGATTACGGTAATGAAATAACACTTCACCCAAATTGCATTTTAACCTTTATCGTTGCAAAGTACTCATCTACAAACCATGTTTTGACATTTCCATAGACGGTGATCATAGAAAATATAAATTGAAACAAATCTACAAAATTTGATCAATTTTCGAAATAAATAAGGGCATTAATTATTTACATATATGTGTATAAGTCTTATAAATGTAGTACTCCTAACTAGTAAAGTAAAACCTTTCACATATATATGGAGCGTGCGTCTTACACAAGTATAAGGTGTACAAGCTAATCCTATTCAAACGGGGCCTCGCATTTGACACTTTTGCTTTAGCACTGCACTATTGGGTTGCGATACCTTAATCCCTCGCGGATAAGGTGCACACTACATGTAAGGCATACCCTAAATTCATGCCAGACCTATGCCCGGTTAGCGGATTCCTTAGTGGGCTGACCCCTGCTGAAGCTGATACCTTGCGAGATAAGGACTGATAACAGCCAGCTGATGTGTACCAGGTGTTATGTAATGCACCCTAAAGTGTTTGCACTGATTGAAAGGAATTTTCTCATTGGTCAATAATGTATCCCGTTAGGTCGGAATAGGGTGCACCCAGAGGGCACATAGCCTTTGGGAACATCCCATACCAAAATAAGCTTAAGTTCAATGAAAAAGCCGCGGCATATATGAGAGGTTTTACAGTCGCCTTTACACACAACAACCATCCTGCTTGCTCGCCGCTATCATTCTGACCTGCCCTACTGATTGTACCTCACAAACACTCCCAAGACGGATATAATGTGGGTACCTTACACAAAAACAATACCGTTTCCATTTATATGCGAAATGTTTTGGGCACATAAGTTAATGATTATAAATATTTGAAATCAATACTCTGTAAGTAATATCTTTTTTTTTGTATGACGAATATTTGATAAGTTGCAGATATACATCTGCAGTATATTCTAACAGTGTTAGTCTGTGATTGAGTGATTATTATCTTTACAATGTTAAAGATGCTTGCTCACATCGCACAGGTCTGGATGTTCAAATGACACAATGGTTAATATTAGACTTTACAGTATTTACCATATACACTCAATATACTACCCAAATACATGTATATGGTCCTTTATCAATAAGGCTATACATTTTCTCACATTCTATAACTGCGTAGGCAAGTTCATACTTTGTAGCATTTGTAAGGTAAGGTTCATAATGGATAAAACGGTACATTTGGTATATAATTTCAGTGTTCAGTGTTGAATAGATATCAATATGCTAAGTCTTTTAGTGTACCTATCTCAGTTACAGTGAAGTGAGTGATATTGCATAAATACTTTAAATACATTATGTTGAATTGTTAATTCTATAAAAATGGCACTTCTACTTTTGGATGCCAGCAGTTTGGCCCAGCAGGCTCTTTACAAATAAGTTAAAGCTTTACATCCCTTTGTACACAATTTCCATTTATATATTGCACCAACATTCTGTAATATCTCTAAATAAGATAAGCTGTTTAAATGGTCACGTCTGTTTGCCGTAGGAACTATGCCACGTGTCTGCCTTGAGGCTGGAGAGGAATTCACTGAAAAATAGAACGATTAATCATTGAGAAATTTCAGAGGTAGCCACTTCTTTTAAAACATATCCAAATCGATCATATCTGTCTTATTTGAGTCAACCTTAAATTCCCTAGGCAGGGTTCCCACAAAATCCCCAGACTCAAATTCCATGACATTTCAATGACTTTCCATGACAAAAATCGAAATATTCCATGACATTTTTTTACTAACTTTGGACACTATCGGGTGTGACCTCCCGGCAATATTCATGCAATCGAGGTGGAAAAAGGGTCCACTCCAATGGATTTGGCAATAAACATTTAGTATTCCCATTTTCTATGACTTTCCATGACACAAAATGAAATTTTCATAAAACCAATGACTTTCCATGACTTTCCCTGACAGCTTCTCATTCCCTGACAATCCATGACGTGTGGGAACCCTGCTAGGGTACTGATATCGATTTAGAAATTGTAGCCACATTTTGAGATAATCACTCCACAATTGACACTTTCCATCCATGCAGACAGGTTTATATGATGATATCCACATACCCAAGGCCAGTGTCGGGAGATCGTTGAGGAGCTGAACCAAATGATCCTGGTTGGCTGGACCCATAACCTGCGAAATACCAAGTGAATTGCACATTAAATATGTATTCTCAAGCATTCAATGACTTCTGGAATACTAGAAATATCTATTACACGCATTTTGCAAAAACTCCATGTGATTTTAAATGAATGGTTTAAGTATATATTGGCCCTCTTCAGAAAAGCTGTTATTGTTCCATTTTTTTTTTCGCAGTAGAGGAAGCTTTAAGATTTATCCACAATAGGGCAGCAATTCGGGAATTTCTTTGAGGAATTTCCAGTTTTTTAATACTTTGATTAGAATTAAAACCAACGATTACAAGTCGGCTAAGAGAAGTTTATGTACAATTGTGATTAAAAGCTGCATATGAAATACTACAGTAAACAGATGGCATTTAGATGTATTGGACTGCTGCTTCAGTGTGGCTATCAGAGTCTCCATAGAGCTACTACAGTCCGAGCCTCTCTGCACTAGTGAACAATCGTAGCATCTTGTGCAGTAACCTTCAGGGCTATATTCATGCATCATGTTGACCAATAGATACAGTATATTAAAGTAAATGTAGTAATGCACTAGGCAGCCCTGGATGACTTACAGAAGGCGGGAGGCCTGCCACGGGGTGGTGGCGGATGCTGAATACTTGAGCCAACCAGCTCCTTCGTCGATATATCTAACATTTTGGTGATGCGGTCCATCTGACGGTCAAAGCGAGACTTTTTGCAGCCCAACCCACCAACATAACTTTCAGCTTCACTGGCGGCTGAAGGTTGTGCAGAACTTGATGCAACCTTTGCGTCTGTCTGTATTGGTTGAAAAACAAAGAGAAATGAATCCAACAATGAATAAGTCGATATGTACAGGCATGGGACTGGGTTTTGAAATAATTTCCATGAGGGAGATTAAGTTCCTCCTCCGGGTGGTATTTGATGAGGATCCCCAAACATCTTAGACCCCATTAATGTTAAAATATCTTCTCAGTGGATCTGTGCAAATCACAAAAATTATCTGACCTTCAAATTTCCAAATTTGAAGGTCAGATAATTCCATGCCTGTGTCTATAGAAGAAGGTACAAGTCTGTGTTTTTCTTAACAATTTAAAGACCAGGTGACGCCTTAAGGTTCATGTTCTTTAGTCTTCAAGATGCAACATTGCAGCGCTGGCAAGTCGACTTGCAAACACTGCATTGGTGCACCGTGCCAACCCATTGGGAGTGTATTGACCAGGCAGTGTTGACATGATGCATGGCTGCAGCCCTGGTCATTTACTCGCGCGGGCTTCCCTAGCCCACTTAAAAGGGTCTATATCTTCTCTTTGCTATCCCCTCAGGATGTGTGTGGTGCACATATGTGCGGGCACTGACACATTCCTCTGTGAAATTGTGTAATGTAGTTCTCGCCATGAATATGACCTTAGCTGTCGAAATGGCGTTAAACATCTATTACTCACTCACTCACTCTCACTCATTTACTCGTGTTGTTTGCATTCATGCACCATGATATCCATGATTAACACGCTATGTGGCCTTAATCTTTAAGCCTTAAGGGTCGCTGCTGCCCTCTGCCGCTGCTGCCTCAGATCAGCACAAGTGGGCTGACCAGGGACAGGACTACCCATTGTTGGCATCCCTATATCACAAAAATGTTGCATTCTTTTACCAATATAACAGTGTTTCTACTTGAATATACATATATCCTGTTCAGAAAAGTACAAAATGCCGCAGTCATTGATTATTTTCATATTCCCAAGATACTCATTCGGGGTAGCATAATATGCCCATTATGCTGCCCAAGGGCATAGGGCCGGCAGTTAAGTCCCAAATGGCCAATGTGATGGCAAGCAGTTAAAGGGTTTTTAAAGGTTTAATGAGTGACTCGTTTTTTTTTATTACCCTCACCTGTTTTTTGTTCGATGGCGACTGGTCTTCAGGCCGTGAGAACTCTGTATCAGTGATATACTGGGTTGCAGCCTTGAATGTAACTAGCGCGTAACTCAGGTTGTCGGTGGAGGAGGTGGACCAGTGAAAGTTTTCTATGTGGTAGAGGTGGGCACACAGATGCTGGGTCTTACTCTGGGATATAACCGTCACCTACAAGACAAACGTGTAAAATACATCATGACAAACCAGATATCATAAAATGATACAATTCAGGACTTCCCATCAGATTGTATGGCCTACCGTAATCTGCCGCGTATAAGGCACATCCCACATATTAGGCAATTTTTTTCCCTAATTAATGCCTGAACTATCTTTCAAGTGAAGATAATTCAAATACCACTGATGATTCAGTACTTTCATTGTAATTCCTGATTGTCTAATACGGGTTTTGTTATATACACTTATAATTTTTTAACACTTACCAAAAGCGGGATGAGGTCATCAGATGCCAAACAAGGTGTTTCTGCAATCGTAATACAAATTTTTCAACACTTAGATTTTCACATATTAATCATGCATTCATCTAGGTATTACTAAAACAACGACAGACGTGCAGCCTTGATATTAAAATCATATTTGTTGATGATAACTCAATTTTGTATTACTTTAAACAAGATAACATTATCGTCTTCAGACCAACTGATCATCAAAATCCGCCACAACCCCACGCCAACAGCTCATAGCCATTCTCTACACTAACTATTAATGTACACAAAGAGGTATATCTTTTTACTACGGTCCCCAATAATGAAGTAAGTGCAGTAGGTAGAAATCTAGACGTGTACCTACCTTTATTTTGTATGGTGTGTGTTTCGGAGAGGTGCTGATTGACTGTTTTAGATATGGCGTCTAATGTGTTTTTCAGGCACACTAACTTTTCTATAGGGGTAGTGAGTGAGTCTAGTCGATCAATTTCCTTGGCCTATTAATTAAGTAGAATAATTGACATATCAAAGCCATAAATCCTATTCATAAAGGGTTAGATAGTGAGACGGGGGATTAAATCTTAATAACCAAACATTACTACCGGTACTTCCTGAATTTCTATAATAATATTGTTTATCATGTAGGAGGAAATATAAAAAAACCTATGAAAACACTTCTTAAAAATCCAGTATGTGTAACTCTACTAGCAATTCTTATGATGATGATAATACTTGTAATCATACTTGTGACATAAAAATTATAGTTAAATCAAAGGGCCCTACTTACTGCAAATGTTTGTTGACAGCAAAACTGTGGGGCTAGTCCTAGTTCTTCTGTGGGTACTTTGTCTATGGCTGACTTCTTCTTGGCCATTTCCCGTTCTTGTCGTGCTATGGCGGCTAGTATGACTGTGAATACTTTCTGGTGTACCCCGCTCATAATATAGCTGTAAATAACAGGGAAGAGGGGTTATCAATATTCCAATGTTTTCTATGATGCAATCCAATTCTATGGCATAAGATATCTAATAATCTTTTTGATTGTATTTCTCTATGCAAGGACAAGGCACCCTTATATAATCTGATCAGTGTGTTTTACCAGCCCCAGCAAAATTGAAAGGGTCAAGACTGATATTGGATAGTCGTGAATGACCGCCCCGGCGTTTACAGATTTGAAGGCATGGTTATCCCCGGCCCTCATACAAGACAGGCGCTTATTCAAGGTCTAGTTTTCTGTGCTTAATAAAGGAGATTTCAAAATCCCCTAACCCCTGGAGCTTATACGAAACCGGCGCTTATTAGAACCCTGGTGCTTAAACATGACAATACAGTACAATATATACTGGTACATGTATATCTCAATTTACCTTTCTGTGGCTACTATCATATGTTGATAATATCTTCCATCTGCACGCATGCCATCGTCGGTTGAATGTGTAAAGTCCTGCAAAGTGAAAAAGATTTAACGTGTGATATATATCACATATGGCCCAGGGTCTACTACCCCCCCCCCCATATATATAAATTGGGCGTTGTGCATTGAAGCACAGAAGGCTCAGGGTAGGTACCATAAAACCCTCTATCAACCCTGTAGGGTCACAGGAATCAGCACTTGCGAAATATTGACTAATTACTTACAAATAGAGACTATTATCTATACATGTACTGACACCAGTCTGGCATAATCTTCTCTTACTAAACCCCTTGGACCGCTGGCCCCCCGGACACCTGGCCCCCTGGACACTTGGCCCCCGGACACTTGGCCCCTGGACACCTGGCCCCCTGGAGACCTAGCCCCTGGACACCTGGCCCTCTGGACACCTAGCCCCCACAGAAAACTTTATCCTTAGCATGCTTAGTTTATCGCTCAGTCCCCAATGTGTTATGTGTATAGCTAGGACACTGTAAACATTGCCTGCTGAAAAAAAAAGTGTCTCACTTGGTGATTACCCATAGGACTCCATGTGCTAATTTCATCGCCGAAATCTGTCTGACCCATAGACCCAATGGTTAAAGAACTTGTAGTCAGCATAGCTCCCAAAAACATGACGTAAGTACAGCAGCTTTTTTCGTAGAGAAAGACATCACTCACCATAAAGGACAAAATGTTGTCTGATAGATGAGATTTGAAACTTTCCTTTGGCTTTTGAAAAATGTGTAAACTAACAGTATATCACTGAATGATTACACCCTAAAGTTGGTGATTACAAATTTGTGGATCTGACTGAAAACCCGGCTCCAATAGCCCAGGGGATACCCTGGGCCAATTATCAATGGTCAGATTAAGCCATGAACAGTTGCCCAAGAGTTGCGTTTCATTGACAGCAGAAGGAAGGGGAACGTGTAGGGTTCTACAGTAGGCTTACTGATGTACAAGGTTTAAATTAAATTCAATATATCATCGCCCTAGTGCAAGAAGGTTGTAACTGACGCTGTAAAGTACTGCAGTTACAACCTTCTTGCACACGCCACAAGGGTAACGATATTCTCAGCAAACCCAATTCTCTTACCAATGTAGCTTTATTCCACATTTCCTGCAGGCGTCCCGCGGCGTCCAAGAGGTACTTTTGTAACACCATGTAGTTGTCATTGAATTGTTTGATATTTTTATCCAAATTGGCCAGCGCCTGAAATCAGGAGATGGAAAAGATTGTGAAAAAGGCTTTCTGGTGTGGTAATCTGGGTGGTGGATATTCGAAGTGGTCGATATACGAAGTGGTTAGTACAGTATTATGATACCCTACTTGTTATTCAAGTTACTCTCGTTAGTATATTCTCCCTTATTGTACATTTTGTATTGTGTAAAGATGTGGGGCATATTCCTGGGGTATATTTTCTTCAAAATTATAATATTAAACCTGCAATATTCAAGACCCAAATTCAACATATAGTGGCCTATAGGCGGATGCAACTAATACGTGGGAGATCACGGTCCAGTTAATTGTGATGCTCTATGATCATCATTTGAACAACTCACCTGCCTATGTTCACTGAACGATTTCAGGTACGCTACATTCCTAAACGAAAACCAGAGAGGAAGTTCTTACTTTCAATTTTACACCGTTAAGATGAGTATGGCGTAAACAGTGATTAAACATTTATGGACGGCATAACGCCTCAAGGCTACACCAGTGCACCACACTTTAATCACTGGCATCACATTAGTGCATCATGTTGAGCATTTCAGTGCATCATTCCTGACGCATGGTGCAGGAATGCATTAAGACACCATAGCTACATTCAGAAATACTCAAGACAGGGTATATTGTAGTGTTTTTAGGCATCATGATGCTCCAAAGATCAGGATAGACTAGGACACATATCACTAATATTGCCTATTTGGTCAAATATCTCCCTTTCTAGGAGAGCATGTGCTGTACATTAAAAATAAATAAAAAAATATTGGTGTATTGGTCAATATCATCAGCTTTGAAAAGCCCCCCCCCCCCCACCCCCTACTACACTTGTACATTGGATTCTGTCATGATTTCACTTTTATATCAAAGAAAAACTCACTCGTCTAGTGTTGATTTGAATGGTAATGCTGTAAGCGGACCTTCCGTAGGACTTGGTAACAATACCTTTGGAGGAGGCCATATCGTAGAATCTAAAATCAATATCTTGTACGGCTTGAAATCCTGAAATTAATCAAAGTAGCACTGTTATCACAGAACATAATTTGTTCCAGGGGAAGGATAAGTTCTAAAGATTGATTACTATATGGATAAGTTTGGTTTATTAGACGCTATCTTTTACATGTGAAAGAATGGCCATATTTACCTTGTTGTAACCTGTTTCGTCCGCTAGAATGTTGATAAATTTTTCTTCTGTGAATCCTGTAAAAAAGAAAAAGGTAAAACGAATTTCCGCTATCGTTACATTCTTTGAGTCATAGGGGTAATAAATTGGCTGGATAAATCAAAATAGCTTAGATAGTATTGAAATCTGAGACCTCGATGCATTTTGCGAAAAACATTAGTTCCAAAGGCCCCCACTCACTGCTTTAGGGTAAGGCCAAAAAGAAAGTTGTTTGTTTCAGGTAACAAGACCCTACATAGCAAAACAGGGCCGGCCCTAGCGTTTTTTTTCTTCAAATTTGAATTAAATAATTCGTTTTTCAGTGATCTTTTAGTCACTTTAGTCATCTGCAAGTCATCAACATGAGTCATGAGTTATCTGCGAGCCTCGATACCAGCCTCTGTACCAGTAAAAAAAAAACAAAAAAAACACGATCTAACCTTACTTTTTTTCAGGTTGATACCTTTTTTTTTTTGCCTAAATGTTTCTACTGCCCCCCCCCCCATCCTCCTCCTTGTGTCAGAGAATTGTGGTTAAAACGTAGACAGAGTGAAGTTTATTACCTTCAGCAGTTCGTAGTCTATTGGAGTCTAACTGCAGGGATTTACTGCTGCCTCTGTCTGTCGTCACATAATACCTGTATGAACATAAAAAGACATGTCTCTTAGTATTCTTAAGAGGGGAAAATGGACTGATTCTGTGATTTTTTTCCCAAACATAATCCAATGCCACACAACGATATATGTATCTGGACACATGTCAAGAAAATCAACTGTAGGTGCATGGTCCGGGTACATGGTAGACCACACAGATCAAAATCCCAAAGCATATTGATCGGGAATGAAAACTTACCCTCTAAAGTAAGGTGATGGTTTCAAGATGTGTGTATCTGTAAGAGAAGGGGATATTTTCTTACAGTGTACAAATGTATAAGGGATAAAAATATTAAAGTTACCAAGTAAATGTTCTTTTTCTGATAGTGAAATACTTAATACTTTCATACAAAAACATTTCCATCTGCTTATATCAAGGTAGATAAAATATTTGATCTTGCTGTAAACTTTTCAATAATCTGGTAGGGCATGGAGAATTGTTAACAATCTAGAGCGCAAAGAAAGTATGTCTACAGTCGTATTCTTACATAGTAACATACCCTTCAAGAAACGTTCGTCAGAAACAGTCAAATGTAAATCAAGTAAATTATGTATGAACAGCAGAACCATTTATTCCAAATAGACAACACCAAAACTTAATGATGTTGTGGATGAGCAGCTCACCTACAAAGGCCCTGTCAATGACTTGTCCATCTAGCACTCGACTGTGGGGGATGCAGATAATGTGACATTTCTTCTGAGCATCTTGGAGAGCAGCAGGAAAATGTTCCTGTGTGGGTTAAAGGAGAAATAGAAATGGCATTTACATTAAATTCCCTTATCGAATAGAAATGCAACACACATGCCTAGATGTTCTTAACTTGTGTTCACTTTTGGTGACGAGCTTTGCTTGGGTTGCTTGGTTAAACTTAACATGCACTTTTAAAAGATATTTATGAGAGGAGACATCACATCTTTGTTTTGTTACAGAATTCAGGTTGGATGTCTCTGAGGTTATTGTGAGCTAAACATTTTCTTAACAATATCCGATATGCCAGGTAGGTAGGTGTGGCATCTTCCAAAACTAGCCGAACCATTTTATAATGGACTTTTTTTTTGCTAACATAGAGGGGAAGGGTTAGTCCCCAGTGTCTCATTTTGGAATTAGAAAAAAAACACATCAAAACAATAACAAAAAACACACTTATATGCTGGGTTTTAAGGATGATAAAATGTCGTAGGTGAAAAAGTCAGAGATTCCACAACGCAATTTACAAACACAATTACTGCTGGATCTGAAACAGATAAGTGTACTTATGACCGAGGTGGTTTATTGACTAACTCCTTTATCAACGTAAGTCTATGTCAAAGCAAAACTACCATAAAACCCAGCGTACCGGGTATAGGTGGTGGCTTAAAGACCATTTGAGAGGCATTTTGTCTTTCTAAACATGGGGTGGTGGCTTCTAGGCGGAGTTTTGATAATATGCCTGGGATATTATCTGGTAAATATCTGGAGCAGTGCGGGACCTTTTCAAGCCCAAAGTGTGGCTTAAAGCACTTGCACATTCTCAGGGTGCGATCTACATGCGGCTTATAATTGTGGATTTATGATATTTGGTTTACCGACATAAAGCACGTCAACTGAGAATCTCTGTTTGAGTCAATTGGGGTAATTTCTTGACCGAGATTAGGCTAGAAGTCACATATATGCCAATAATCCACTATCAACATAAACAGCCCTGTTTAGCTATCATTGTGGAATAGACTGATCAGTACTGTATTGGGGCAATAATGACTGTATATTGTAATCACTAATAACCATATTTGTTATTAACTAAGACAACCACCTCCCGCTGTTTAACATTGAGATTATGCACCAGGTTATAGGTAGCACAGTGACTAATTTATAAAGCCATGCTACACCTGGCTGGTGGTAGCATGTGATTACAGGATACAAAGATGATCGGTAATTAGATTACTGGCCCGCAGTAATACCAGTATTTAGACATGCATGAATGACCCTCATGATGGGGGCATGGATACTCATACTGTGTGCATCTGTGGGTGGTAACTGTGGTGACATGTTGGCCATCACGAGGAACTATGTAGGTCTGATCAATATGGGAGTAGTACACATCATTAAACTACCATATATAAAATACCTCGGCCCTCGAATGCTGGCCACCGGAACTGTCAAAATGGAAGTAGTATTGATGGCGTGATTAGTAAAAGCTTAAAGATAATAAAGATGATTATCCATGATTTCGATTCTTCCTTTAGTTCTATGCATATGTATTCTCTGCAAGAGGGTTTCAAAATTTGATGCTACAAAGAAGTATAAATAAGACCTTCTACAGAAAGAAAATCGCTCAGGGTTTTGTTAACTTTTCGTCCATTATCACAGCACCGTAGGTGCTGGTGTGGATAAATAATGACCACTCCCTCAATTTAAATCATGATTAATTGATTAGGTCTCTCAACAAAAAAAAAACTGGTTTCTCATCACCTCGCGCATCATAAAATTGTGTTTTGATATTTTTTTTTAAACATAATTTTAGTCAAAAATCATGGTAAAAATAGACAAACATGGGCATATTGGGTATCAAATTAAAGCTAACGATGTCAGCAATGCAGTGGACTAGAGATTGAGTGCATTTTCACAACTTTTGATAATCAGTAAACTTTTAAAGCGGGGCTAGCACGGTTAAGACGTACCCGCGTTAGCAAGTCACGTGACCACCCCTCGACCAATGAGGTTGTCGCAAATTTTTCGCTGGGTCCTGTGGATTTGTGCACGTTCTTTTGTACGGAAAGCCGTTCGGGTCTAACCGGAAGTTCGACCGTCGACTCAAGTAGCGTGACCGTCTAGCTTCCGGTCCAGCATACGGAGCTCTAGTGTCGCTCATTTCTGCATTTGTGCCGTTTTATGGGCAATGTGAATCGACAAAAGTTATTTAAAATTGATTTAAGGACCATAGTTATGTAATTATCACCTAGCAAAACATTAGAATGCTAAAAATTAATGAGGAAATAGGTTTGGTCATTTGACCCCCCTTGGCCTTGGTCAATTGACCCCTCTTCATTCAGTTGGTCGTTTGACCCCCCACTTCCTGGTCATTTGACCCCCCCTTCCTTTGGTCAATTGACCCCCCCCCCACACACACACAGAGTTTAACTTAGAGAGTGGTTGTAATTAATCACGCTGATGTTTCAGAAGGGGTGGATGTAAAATTTTCAGATCCCTCCTGAGGGGAGGGGGCGTAGAAAATTTACCCTCTATCTAGCAAAACGACCCACGCACTTCTATAGACCAATCAAAAGAGGGGTGCTCAAATGTGCAAAAAAATCGCTGGGCCTCCGCCTCAATTGCTCATTTGGTCCCCCCCCCCTTTCCTTAGATTTTTGCCCCACCCCACCAACAGGATTTTTTGGGTCTATATTCAGAATTTTTTTATTTGCCTCTGGCCGACCAAGATGCTGTCTCAAAAAATCTGTAATCTAAGTTATTATAATTATATGGCCTAATGCATGACTACTCCCTCATACACATTGAGAGAGGTATCTAATTGAATAAAAAATAGATGTAGAAAGGAAATTGGTCATCTGACCCCCCCCCCTCCATGACCTAGTCAAATGACCCCCCTTCATGGCCTGGTCAAATGACCCCCCTCCATTCATATCCTGGTCAAATGACCCCCCCCCCCTTCCATTTTCTGGTCAAATCCCCCCTCCATTGAGTCCCTTCAGTTGGTCATTTGACCCCCCCTCCGTTGAGTCCAGTCAGTTGGTTATTTGACCCCCTATGATTACTAAAGCAGCTTAGGCCATATCATCCAAGTCTGCTCATCCACTGAAGGACAACTGAAGGAGGTATTAGATTGAAATTATGTTCTACACACTTTATTCCCAGTGATAAATTACTAATGATAGATGCAGAAATGAAATTGGTCATTTGTACTTTTGACCCCCTTTTTCAATTGACCCCTCCCCCCTTGCTCAATTGACCTCTACATGTGTATTTCCTGCTCAATTTCCTTTCTATGGCAGTTGACCCCCCCCCTCCCCCCTCCAATTCAGTTGGTCATTTGACTGTCCCAATCGTTTCTTGGTCAAATGACCCGCTCCATTAAGTTGGTCATTTGATCCCCACCAGCCTTTCCTGGTCAAATGACCCGCCTCCAATTCAGTTGGTCATTTGACCCACCTCACTGGAGGGGGGTCATTTGACCAGGACATGGAGGGGGGTCATTTGACCAGGACATGAAGGGGGGGGGGCATTTGACTAGGTCATGGAGGGGGGGGGTCAAATGACCAATTTCCTTTCTACATCTATTTTTGATTTATTTGATCAACTGACCAGAAGATTGACAGATACAGAGGCATCCCTTGATGGGGACAATAAACAGTCAATACACATGCAATTGGTCATTTGACCCCCTTTCCTGGTCAAATACCCCCCCCCCCTCCAGTGAGGGGGGTCAAATGACCAACTGAATCAAACTGAATTGGAGGGGGGGGGGTCATTTGACCAGGAAAGGATAGGGGGGGTCAAATGACCAACAGAATGGAGGGGGTCATTTGACCAGGATATTGAGGGGGGTCATTTGACCAGGATGTGGAGGGGGTCATTTGACCATAAGGGAGTGGTCATTATTTATCAACAGGGGGGGGAGGGTGGGTTTGAGGGGGGGCGTAAAATTTTCAGACCCCTCCCGAGGGGGGGCTAAAAAAATTTTGACCCCTCTTGAGGGGGGGCTAAAAAAATTCACCCTCTTTTTAGCAAAAAAGCCCGCGCGCTACTATAGATCAAAGAGGGGCGCGAAAACTCTCCGCGCCTCTGGCGCGGGGGGGCGCAAAAAATTTTGACTGCTGCTGAGGGGGGGGCATAAAAAATTTCCGCGCATCCGCGCGAAAACCCACCACCCCCCCCTGTTGATAAATAATGACCACTCCCTAAACTGAAAGGTCTACTTTTTCTTGCACTATTTTCGATGGGGGGGGGGGGGTCAATTGACCAAATCCGATTCTTCAGCCATTTTCATCACCTAATTTTTTTTTCTAGACCCTGATTACAAATAATTAGGGCTGGAATCAAATTTAAATATCTTTTGTCCATTCAGTTTGCCCTTGAAATGCCCTAAACATTCAATATGAGCTCCGTATGTTCTATGTACGTATAACGCTAGACCGGAAGCTGGACGGTCCTGCTGCTTGAGTCAACAGTCTAGCTTCCGGTAAGACCCGAACGGCTTTCCGTACTTTTGGACGGTACCAATGTTGAAATTCGCCATTCTAGCCCTCCTTTAAGTACTAAAATCAAAATTTTCGGTCTCACCCATGCAGTTTTCGCCCCAATATGGCTAGATCTATATGCCCAGGATAAAAAAAAAAAAAAATCGCCCTCGTCATATTTTTCAGGGTTGGTGATGAGAAAGTTCTTTTTTTGAGTGGCCTTAATAATGCCTGCATTTAATTAAATAATAATACATTTTATTGTGACGGGTTTCTCACAATGCAAATGGCAAAAGGGCATCCATTAGATTTTTCCAACGGAATTTAACTAAAACTGAAAGATACTGGTGAACAGATAAAATTGACAAAATAAAAAAATATGAATGAACAGACTGAGTGAGACTGAATAGTGGGCGATAATGTACATGATTGCAACAATACACAGGTGACTGTTGCCATACAGTCCTTGTACGTGGTATACAGAACTGAAACTAATTCACTTACAACTCAACAATCAACCCTCAATTATGGACTTACCTGTAAAGCTAGATAAAAGGGATTATATTCCAAATCATCTTCTAAACATCCTGCACCTGACATTTTGACCAAAATTATGGTAACTATGTGAAACACCAGACGGCGCCACCGGGTATAAAATAGTTCAGACGTTTGTCACCAGACGTCGTCACCTTCTGTTTCGCTGGTGTTTGGCATGCTAGTCTTTATCACATTTATTTTCTCACAATAAGGATGTAACCAGCGACATTAAAGGCGGTCATCCAAGCGCTGCGACACCTCCCTACACCTCCCCCTCCCGGAAGCAGGTTTGTTTTGAGAATTTTATTTTGTGGTCGTCTCTTAGTATAGGTCCACAAAACCGTAAAACTGGAGCCAACCTGGGAAAGGAGACCACCGTTTTCGTCTCGTTTTTGGTCTCTGGAGACGTCTGGTCAAATGTATGACCAAATTTCGCCGCTGTATGCGGACGAAATGTCAGCAACGCGGAGCATCAGTGTGGTGGATGTGTACGACATTGCCGCCAGTATCGGGAAGGAATTCGAAACCCTTATTGACACATATGGACCACAAGCTGTGACCGAATTGATGCCCAAAGTTATCAATATATTAGAGCACCTTGAAGGTTTGGCTGGGATAAATCAGAAAGAAGATGCTGAGATACAGGAGTTACGATTTGCTGTCAAACAACTGCAGTCAGAAAAATCAGCCAAGGCAGAGGAGAGGGAGCGCTATGAAAAGGTATGATCCTCACACCCCCAACCCCCACCCACTCTCTTATACTCACATGACCATCCTCTCAGTTTCCAACCCAGAAGCCAGATACATCATGACAGTGAAAGGTTCCTGGCTATACAAACAATGGTTAACTTTCTGTCACATTTGAAATAAACTGCAGTATAGAGTAAGGGCGAATACACATCATGCATGTCTTGGGAGCAGCAGTGACGTCATAGCAACCAGCACAGCCCTTATCAGGCTTATCTCCATACTGATAAATATCCTCATGAAGGTTTATTTTCTATAAGAAATGTACTAAGAAAGGGTGTAAAAACCCTTATCAGAAAAGATCTAAACATCCTACAGCAAAACGCATTATAAAAGCCTAAAAAGATATTGAAAATCAGCATCACATACTTGATGCACTATTTTCCAATCCTAATATTAAAAAAGAAAACAGAAAAAAAGGTTACTTTTTCTAGTACATTGTCTATATAATTTGACCCTTTGTCAGGTCTCTAGCAACCAGGGTCTGCTCGCGAAAATAATCATGTCATATTCAACTGAAGTTTATCGACACCTATGGTATTGAATTGGTGATAAATGATACTTGTGTTATACTTTTATAGTCTAGATCTAGTTGATCTGAGTGTGGTGTGTTGAAATAAGTCCTGTGATACTGGCAGTGAAGCTCATGACCACTCATGTGCTTATACATGGGTAAACAGTGACGCAGGGGTTTTAAAAAGTGACATTCGTGATGCAGGGTTTTTAAAAGTTAACATTGGCAAATACATAAAAAGTGACGGAGTGACGTGCCACCCTTCATAAAAAGTTAAATTTTGAGCACCCATATATATAGGCACACTCATCTCAGACTCTGGATTCAAGTAACCATCACAGTACCGGTACCGGGTACTAGCAGTAAGCTTACTGTACTCGGTGCATCAATTTCTCTGAAGCCAGTGAAGGCGACCACAGAAGGGCCCAACTTGATTGGCCACGGGTATTGATTGGGGAAATCTGTCTCTATGTCCGGTCAGCCAATATCAAACATGTTTCATATTCCTGAGTGGTCAGATCGGGTCAGAACACCCTAGTTAACAGTAACAGGCCCTTAAAGTGCCATTTTCCCTCTTTGTGATGTTTAATCTTGGCTCATCTAGCGTCATGCAGATGCACATTTTACTATTCAGAACTATTCTATGTGCAAGCAGACTCTTCTCAACTACCTTTTGTTCTGTAAGGTGCAGGTCATTATACAGTGATCTGGATTTAGGAATGTTAGCCATGACATAATGCATGATGAGAAGACACTCAGAAGGTGTGAAGTGGGTGAATCGTTGGTGTAACAGTTAGGTAGTTATCATTTGTACAGAGGTACTCATGGCTGAGTACCATCTAATATCTATTATGGCTACAGAAGCACGCCACTTGACACCTGTTACGTAACACCCCCTCCCAATACACATTTCTATTAACTACACAGGTGTGCAATCAACATACTCACCTCACATTTCTTTGATCTAGTACTCATGTATTGAGTATGTGTGTGTAACTGGGAAGGCGTAGGGGTCACTGAGCACTGCCCCAAAATTACATGTATATACATGTAATTATATACCATGGCATTGTACCTTTCAATCTTTTATTTTTTTCGAATCAATGGACTTTCAGGGTTCCAAAACAGTTTTCTTTTTTTATTAGTTTTAGTTAGATTTTATATCCTAGTATCTTGTGGAGGTGGCGGTGTAATAGGGAGGCCCTCCTGTCCCCTATATCTAGCATATATGCCGCGCCTCATACATTGTACGTTAGATACTACGGTACCTTACCTCAAGATAGTGCCAGGGCTATAGGTTATCTGGGAGGACCCGGCGGGCCCCCTGACTGTGAGGTGAATAAGACATTTATTAGCGATAGATTTGTCACATACAGGAAGAGGTCAGCCTCAGTCTTTTGAAAATATCACTAGAGACCATAAAACTCTGGAATGGGAGGCAGTGTTTTCATTTACGCTTAAATTAACAGGGCCATTAACAGCCGTGGAGGAAAGGTTTATACGGTGAGATATATGGTACACTTGATGTCTTGGTTTTCCCACAGAGAACTCATTAGCCAGGCCCTCCGTCGGCCTCGCCAGGTTCTGGTGGCTAAGGTATAATAGGGGGACAGTTTTTTACCGTTCAGTCTATCATTTTCCCTAATTGTGTAGGAACTCTTACATATGATTCTACTTACTGACTAAATTCTAAAGTTATATTGATTTTAGTGAGTGCTTAAATTGTAAGACCAGGGTCTACACGTGTCAACCATTTAACCACAAGATAAGTAAATGTAAATCTCAAACATGTCATCAATGTGTTGTTCTAGGAGTTGGAGCAGATTGAGGAATCATGGCGGAAAGAGACGTCGGAGCTGATTCAGTCCGTGAATCGGCTACGGGAAGAGAAACGACAATTACAGACTGCACTCCAAGAACAGGAGGGCCACACGATAAAACTACAACGTAAGCCAACCATGTAGTTATAGAATAGAATAAACGATGAAATATGTGAACATGATTACAGGACATATATGGGGAAGGTCACTGAGTAATTTGCATCCTTCGCCGAATCTCAAGAATGGAAAGCGCTATCAGTTGGGCATGAAAATTGCTGGTTCGCTCCTGTTCTTTAGTATTATAACCACACCACAGCTCGCCTTTAAGTTGCAACCAAAGTTCAGCACATGCATTTTCGCGTATAAGACGCACATTTTAATACTGAAATTTGTAAGATTAGTACATTTCTATAGTCAAATTACCCCTCGTATAAGACGCACCCCCAACTTCAGAAAATCCTATAAGACGCACCAGCATTTTGTTTGGCCTAGAGGACGCGTCTTATACGCGGGAGATTACGGTAGTGTGTTTTGATATTGTGTATTCATGTAGTACCATAGCAGCTCTTAACTCGACTCTTAGTGTGTAAGTTGTAATGTTGTGAATATAAATGACCAATGTGGCCTGTGGGTTTACGGTGCTCTTCCTTACAGAAGCAGAGGAAGAAATCTCAGTGTTGACAAAAATGAAGGAGACTGTGGACCGGCAACGCGAAGAATTACGCGTTATGAAGAGAGAATCAACACAAAAAGCATCTGAACTAGAGGCAGTGAGTATTTATATGTTATTCTTTTGGACAGGGCCTAATGTTATTGAACACAGTGGAAAGTAAAATGGTGACTATATGTATCATACTCAAAGGTAGTAAGGTAATGCTTTAAAAGGCCCATACATCGAAACGTGTTGACTGCAAATGTAATAGCTAGACTAGTAAGACAACTACTGGCCATGAGATAATAACTGGTTAGTACCGTAATCTCCCATGAATAAGCCGCTTCGTATATGCGAATCTGAGGCCTCTTGCACCTTATAGAATCAGCCCAAAGACCCGGAGCATCTTATAGACGGGGTACCGTAATCTCCCGCCTATAAGGCGCGTCTTATACATGAATCAAAAGCCTTCCAAAATAGGGGGTGCGTCTAATAGGAGGGGTATTTTTACTATAGAAAAGTACTAAACTCTTGAAAATCAAGCCCCAGGTGCTCCTTATTGTTGCCGTTCATTCTTAAGAATGAACGGCTATAGGAGGGGACCCATTCTTAAATACAAGCTCTCATAGTGGTGCTTCCTCGCTCTCCATGTATAATCCTCTCATAGGTACAGTATTGAGTATGCCTATACCTGGATTAAAATCTGCAAATCAGTCAAGCATAGAAGTGGTGGCAGTGGTGGTGTTGGTGGACCTGTTATTGTAGACCCTGGGGACAGTGGTGGTAGCCCTGGACACAAGGCAGAGCCATGGTATATAGTATATAGAGGCCCCCCCCCCCCCCACCCACCTCTGAATGGTGGTGGTGGCTGTGCTCCTGGGGTGGCCCCATACCTGCCTGGCACCACCTCCCCCAGCACCATGTGGTTCTCTTCTGCTGGTGGTGCGTTTCTTAGCACCACTGACTATTAACCCACTAAAGGCCACCTACATGTATATTTATGTATACATGTACACATAAGTATGATGCACTTTTTTAGGAGTTTTAAGTGGCATGATGAATTGAAGCACATTTAAACCTTTATGGATGGCATGATGCATTGATGCACACTTAGACCTTTATGGATAGCATGATGTATTGATGCACACTTAACCCCTTAGGGATGTATTGATGCACACTTAACCCTTTATAGATGGCATGATGCATTGATGCACACTTAACCCTTTAGGGATAGCATGATACATTGATGCACGCTTAACCCCTTAGGGATGTATTGATGCACACTTAACCCTTTATAGATGGCATGATGCATTGATGCACACTTAACCTTTAGGGATAGCATGATGCATTGATGCACAATTAAACCTTTATGGATGGCATGATGCATTGGTGCACACTTAGACCTTTATGGATAGCATGATGCATTGATTCACACTTAAACCTTTATGGATGGCATGATGCATTGGTGCACACTTAGACCTTTATGGATAGCATGATGCATTGATTCACACTTAACCCTTTATAGATGGCATGATGCATTGATGCACACTTAACCCTTTATGAATGGCATGATGCATTGATGCACACTTAACCCTTTATAGATGTATTGATGCACACTTAACCCTTTGTAGATTGCATCGATGCACTCTTAACCCTTTATGGATGTATTGATGCACACTTAACCCTTTGTAGATTGCATGATGCATTGATGCACACTTAACCCATTATGGATATCATGATGCATTGGTGCACACTTAGACCTTTATGGATAGCATGATGTATTGATGCACACTTAACCCCGTTAGGGATAGCATGATGCATTGATGCACACTTAACCCTTTATAGATGGCATGATGCATTGATGCACACTTAACCCTTCATGGATAGCATGATGCATTGATACACACTTAACCCTTTAGGGATGTATTGATGCACACTTAACCCTTTATAGATGGCATGATGCATTGATGCACACTTTACCCTTGAGGGATGGCATGATGCATTGATGCACACTTAACCCTTTATAGATTGCATGATGCATTGATGCACATTTAACCCTTCATGGGTGGCATGATGCATTGATGTACACTTAACGCTTTCGGGATGGCATGATGCATTGATGCACACTTAACCCTTTATAGATGGCATGATACATTGATTTACACTTAACCCTTTAGGGATGGCATGATGCATTGGTGCACACTTAACCCTTTATGGATGGCATGATGCATTGATGCACAATTAACCCTTTATGGGTGACCTGCTACATTGATGCACACTTTAAGCATTATAATTAACCATGACAAAATAAATCACCACGGCTATGCCGTGCTTAACTGATTTCCTTAATCCATCAAATACACGCCTCCTAGTTGTTTTCCATGTGTGTTGGCCATCTTTGTTTTAGGAAACACAGGGATCCAGCTCATATATTGTCAATTTTAATCTTCAAAAGTTATCAGATGGATGTTAGTGACCATTGTGACACCTCAACTAGCTAATTTTATTGTTCTCCATATATGTCGGCCATCTTTGTTTTAGGAAACACAGGGATCCAGGCCATATATGGTCAACTTCGATCTTCAAAAGTTATCAGATGGATGTTAGTGACCATTGGGACACCTCAAGTACCTAATTTTATTGTTTTCCTTGTGTATCGGCCATCTTGGTTTTCGGAAACACAGGGATCCAGGTCATATGTGGTCAATTTTGATCTTCAAAAGTTATCAGATGGATGTTAGTGACCATTGGGAGACCTCAACTACCCAATTTTGTTGTTTTCCATGTGTGTCGGCCATCTTTGTTTTAGGAAACACAGGGATCCAGGTCATACATGGTCAATTTTGATCTTAAAAAAAAAGTTATAGATGGATGTTAGTGACCATTGGGACACCTCAACTACCCAATTTTATTGTTTTCCATGTGTGTCGGCCATCTTTGTTTTAGGAAACACAGGGATCCAGGTCATATGTGGTCAATTTTGATCTTTGATGTGCATTGATGCACACTTAACCCTTCATGGATAGCATGATGCATTGATACACACTTAACCCTTTAGGGATGTATTGATGCACACTTAACCCTGCTACATTGATGCACACTTTAAGCATTATAATTAACCATGACAAAATAAATCACCACGGCTATGCCGTGCTTAACTGATTTCCTTAATCCATCAAATACACGCCTCCTAGTTGTTTTCCATGTGTGTTGGCCATCTTTGTTTTAGGAAACACAGGGATCCAGCTTATATATTGTCAATTTTAATCTTCAAAAGTTATCAGATGGATGTTAGTGACCATTGTGACACCTCAACTAGCTAATTTTATTGTTCTCCATATATGTCGGCCATCTTTGTTTTAGGAAACACAGGGATCCAGGCCATATATGGTCAACTTCGATCTTCAAAAGTTATCAGATGGATGTTAGTGACCATTGGGACACCTCAAGTACCTAATTTTATTGTTTTCCTTGTGTATCGGCCATCTTGGTTTTCGGAAACACAGGGATCCAGGTCATATGTGGTCAATTTTGATCTTCAAAAGTTATCAGATGGATGTTAGTGACCATTGGGAGACCTCAACTACCCAATTTTGTTGTTTTCCATGTGTGTCGGCCATCTTTGTTTTAGGAAACACAGGGATCCAGGTCATACATGGTCAATTTTGATCTTAAAAAAAAAGTTATAGATGGATGTTAGTGACCATTGGGACACCTCAACTACCCAATTTTATTGTTTTCCATGTGTGTCGGCCATCTTTGTTTTAGGAAACACAGGGATCCAGGTCATATGTGGTCAATTTTGATCTTCAAAAGTTATCAGATGGATGTTAGTGACCATTGAAAGACCTCAACTACCTAATTCTATTTTTTTCAATATGTGTCAGCCATCTTTGTTTTAGAAAACATAGGGATCCAGGCCATATATGGTCAACTTTGATCTTCAAAAATTATCAGATGGATGTTAGTGACCATTGGGAGACCTCAACTACCCAATTTTATTGTTTTCCATGTGTGTCGGCCATCTTGGTTTTAGGAAACACAGGGATCTAGGTCATATGTGGTCAATTTTGATCTTCAAAAGATATCAGATGGATGTTAGTGGCCATTGGGACACCTCAACTACCTAATTCTATTGTTTTCCTTGTGTGTCTGCCATCTTGGTTTTAGGAAACACAGGGATCCAGGTCATATGTGGTCAATTTCGATCTTCAAATGTTATCAGATGGATGTTAGTGACCATTGGAAGACCTCAACTACCTAATTCTTTTGTTTTCCTTGTGTGTCGGCCATCTTGAATTCAGGATCACAGGGATCCAGGTCATATGTGGTCAATTTTGATCTTCAAAAGTTATGAGATGGATGTTAGTGACCATTGAAAGACCTCAACTACCTAATTCTATTGTTTTTCATATGTGTCGGCCATCTTGGTTTTAGAAAACTACCTAATTCTATATATATGGTCAATTTTGGTCAATTTTGATCTTCAAAAGATATCAGATGGATGTTAGTGACCATTTGGACACCTTAACTACCCAATTTTATTGTTTTCCATGTGTGTCGGCCATCTTGGTTTTAGGAAACACAGGGATCCAGGTCATATGTGGTCAATTTTGATCTTCAAAAGTTATCAGATGGATGTTAGTGACCATTGGGACACCTCCACTACCTAATTCTTTTGTTTTCCTTGTGTGTCGGCCATCTTGGTTTCAGGAATCACAGGGATCCAGGTCATATGTGGTCAATTTTGATCTTCAAAAGTTATCAGATGGATGTTAGTGACCATTGTGACACCACCACCACCAATACCACCACCACACTACTCCCAACCCTCACACACATTCCTTATTTGCATATTTTAATCCAGGCATAGGTTTACTCCATACTATAGCAATGGGACAGGATTTTACATGGAGAGCGAGGAAGCACCACAATCAGAGCATATATTTAAGTATAGGTCCATTTCAAAGGCCATAGAGTTCATATATAATGATCTTTTTTCCTTGGATCATAATAGGAATATGCACGGCATTACAGCATTGCTGTGTTTACTTTCCTGAAAGTATGTTATAGATTAATAAATTGCAAAACACACAACATATGAAGGGCTTTTATATTCCGTATTAAAATAATATTTGTTCTGGAAATTTTGATCTAAGATCATATTAAAAATGTTGTAAATCAATTCTATACTTCTTAGAACATGATATGAATATGCACGGCATTACAGCTTTCCTGTGTTTACTTTGCCGAAAATATGGGATAAATTTCTAATCCGGGAAACGCACTGCAATTTAACTGCTTTTAGAATTGATATTAAACTCAGAATTGATCGTTAAATTTAAATATGAAATCCTAATATCTTGATCATAGATGACAGATCCTAAATTCAATCCTCTCAATTGCATCCTTAACACGGGCCTCTTGATCATAGATCTTAGATCCTAAATTTTCAATTGAATCCTTAACATAATCTCCTAACCATTGACCCCTTGTTTCTTCTGAACTCAGGGTGCGCCTTAGACGTGAGGTGCGCCTTATATGCGGGAGATTACGGTACTTTTCCTATAGAACAGTACTAAATTTTCAGGGTGCGTTTTATACGTGGTAGATTATGGTAAATTGGTATACCCTGTTATCATAAATCTGTCAATAGGCCCACATAGAGGATAAATCTAATGTAATCTATGCCTCAATGTAATATATGAAAGACCTAGAAATTAACAAGAATGGAAACTTTTTCAGGCACAAGCTCAGTGCGAGCGACTGACAAACCTAAATTCGGAATACCGGCGTAAAGCAAATATGACACAGCGGCAGTCAAAACAGCTGATTCAGGATAAAGCAGAGCTGCAGGCTCAGCTCCACGACAGAGACCAAGACTTAGGCCGTTACAAGGAACGAGTCGCACGCCAAGACAGCCAAGAAGCAACACTTACTCCGGTAAGTTCCCTTTCCTCCAGAATCTTGTGTACAATTAAATGCTGAAAAAGATAAATGACACTGATTTGCAAAACATGCTTTTGAAACTGCACACAGGCCTTTGCTATACCAATAATCATTTCTCCTACCATGAAACAGAGAAAAACACTAAACCCTCTGTTCTCTACAACACACAGTTTTCTGACCTATGCAATGCTTCAACACTACCTGGATACACACATCACTAAGTACTATGACATTATACATTGAAATTAGAGGAGTTGGCATCTATTTGTATTTTTCCACGAATCATCAGAAATTATGTTGAAGATGATATTAGATATAAGTAGCAAAAAGCTAATTTTATAGAATTTTTGGAACTATTTCGTCACCACAGCCACTTCATTTCTTAAGGCGGACAGCAATGTTGGCGCATTTATCAATTCGGCAAAATCTGTCTAGAAAATGTGGACAATTGATGGGTTATCATCCCGCTAGTATTTCCATGTAGTAAGCAAAGAAGATACAACTTCCATCAATTTGAGATCACCATAAGTGTTAACTTTGGGAGCAGTAAGCCGCTACTACTAACCCCTAACAATCACGAACGATCTTCAATACCGTGTTCTGTTTCCCACAAGCTACATACAGTCAATTGATGCCTTAGCCAGCCAGTAATACATTATATATATCGAAATGATTTTGTTTTAGTCTTTAATGTGTTATGCCAACACCTTACTTTGCTATTATTGGCATATATGTAGAAACCCCCAGAACCAACAGTCACAAAGAAGGTAAGACTTACACATCTCCACCAGGTAACTCATGGACATTTATTTTAAAACATATATGGCTTATTCATTTTACCCATTCATTAAGTTTAAATCATATCATAGTTTTACCATTGAAAGTGTAAGCTAATGCATCCTACCGCACTCGCAGTGTGCACGGTCTGTCCGTTGAACTTTGAACACTCATAATAATGTGTTCCTTACTGTTACAACAGTACACTACACAATTGATCAATACAGCGTATATAGAGATAGTGTATACTGCAGGTCTAACCCTTTAAGTGCCACCACCATAGTGACTACAGGTCTCTATGGTGCCACATAGTGTATTAATGCATTACGCCCATGTGTCCACACAATGCTTGAATGTATCCATTGCGAGTCACCTTGCCAGGACTGCATTCACGCGTTAGGTCGAATCAACAGGGATTATACACTCCTGGCATAATGTGCAAATACAGCCGTGGCCATGGTGAGCAGACTGACCAGAGCTGCATTTATACATGCATCATATCACACAAAGGGTATAATGCAGTAAAGTACTATGCGGCTCTTAACGGGTTAAAGCGCTATGCAGCCCTTACCGGGTAAATGATTGCCTCGATGTCGTTATACTGCATCCATCTCACCCCCACATTCCTGTACTACCTCTGATTACATTCACAGTTCTTCCCTTCTCACATGCATTAGTCTCCATTATAGTGCCTTGTATAGGGGCTCAGCACTCAGGATTGCCCATTCTCTCATTATGTCAGATCTAAGCTATACCCGATTAAATACACCTGGGCTATATTTGTCCACTCTAGGATGAAACTCACCCCACCTTGAAATCCTATGGATTATCCGTTACGTCAATACAAGACAGTCGGTATTATGTCAATGATGATGTAACACACTCGGTTCAATGTCAATATCTGTGAGCAGTGGATATATATTCTGTCTAGAGGCTACTGTGAGTGATCACTGGGGATTAGGGATTGAACCATCCTTGACTCATTAACATGCTAATGTTGAAACATTGTTGTAAATATATTGTAAGATTGAGGGACTTGATCTGTAAGGTATATGGTGAAAACTTGTATTAATGATCAATATCTAGTTCTAACCTAAGTTACAACGTTGTTCATGATAAGGTGTTGTTTTATGGTTGGTGGCAGTGTATTCTTAGTTTTAGATGGAAAGTCAGGCCAAGTGAATCATATTCCTACAAAATATAAATTGGTAATTATCTCCCCCCCCCCAAAAAAAAAAAAAAATGGAATGCACACTCAAGTTCCATGCACTCTAGCTCTTAAAACGTAGATATTGTTTGTTTGATGGTACACAGGCACTTTTAGTTTGGTGTTGCTCATGTTGTTTCTTTGTCATTTAGATATATGTATGATAATTATTGGCTCAGGTTCCCCCTGAGTCTATACCGCCGGGTTGGCGGTGGAGTTTAAAAATAAAGAAAAGTCCATTTTTCAATTTACATTTTCTATAGGAAATAGAAGTTATACATTAATAAAATTGTTATAGATGATTAGTTCATATATTTGTCTGTATATTCATGCAAGAAAAAAAACTAAATATGCACTCATCTATTTACCATGATTATTTTCAAATAAAAAATAGATCGCTTTTGAATGATTCTCCAATCCACTTCCCCATAGGCTTAGGTCCAGGTCCGACTTTTCTCTCTTTATTCTTATATGATTAAACAAAAGTGTCTTAATGTGAGACGCTTTTGTTCAATCATATAAGAATAATCAGAGGAAAGTGAGACCAGGACCTTGGCTTGCTGTTCGAAAAAACACACAATAAGTCATCAACCTACTTCGAGTTGTACATGCACAAACCGACCCATATTTTCAGACGCTTGTCACTAACTCCAGGTGAATTGAAATTTGACTTGCTTAAGTGAATAGATAAGAGGGAGGGTGATTTGGGAGAGAGGGGGCTAGGTCACCAGGGGTGTCAAGTTTCCAGGGGGCCAGGTGTCCGGGGGCTAGGTTCCAGGGGGCCAGGTGTCCAGTTCGCTGGTCCCCGCAGGTATTTGAGGGCTAGATACCCGCTGGCCGTGTCTGATGACATTTCCCCATATCATGGGGAGAAGTATTGGCCGTGTCTGATGACATTTCCCCATATCATGGGGAGAAGTACTCTTGAACTCCACTAGATGGGAGTAGTTCTATTCTTGAATCACAAACTATATCCAAATATCTGTATAGGAGAGACAGGTGGACCATTGGGGTGCTAGGGTGTCCTCTTGTGAGTAAGGTTTAAAACAGAGGATGATTGACTGGTAACTTCTTAGACATGGCCTGCCTCTATGATGTCCCCAACATAGAGGCAGGTCACCAGCCAAGGTGTCCAGGGGTCAGGTGTCTGGGGGGCCAGCACGCCAGGGGGGCCAGGGGACCAGCATGCCAAGGGGTTCAAGAGAAGATTATGCCAGACTGGTGTCAGTACACATATAGATAATAGTCTCTATTTGTAAGTAATTAGTCAATATTTCACAAGTGCTGATTCCTGTGATCCTACAGGGTTGATAGAGGGTTTTACGGTACCTACCCTGAGCCTTCTGTGCTTCAGTGCACAACGCCCAATTTTATGGTTTACTTTAGTCAATATTAAGTATAGTTATCAAACCCAACAAAACAGATTTAAGGTATCAAACTGGTGACTCAAGGAAATTTAAGCAGGCAATGGAAAGTCTATGAGAGAGAACATGGGGTATCCATTCTGCTCACCTGTTCACACATATAGACCAAGCTCCCTTATTTGGCCCCATCCTTTCACATCCTGCATAAAGCCGGTTACATAATGTTAATAAGACAACGTCAGCATAAACAGGATATCAAGTACAAGTTAAGCACACCCAGTAGTGAGTATGGACGGTTTGCTATCTGGTCCATGTTGCCTCAATAGAGATTAGAAACCAGTGATATTCTGTGTGAACTACCAGGTAGCATCCATTGATTAGTATGAAGTAGGCAGTTATGTCTCTATCCATATTGAACGTAGTGTATAGACCGATATCTGTGCTTACCTCACAATCATATCGTTGGGTAAATCGATTATCTAGTTCTATGGGTTACGTTTGATATCAAGTGAAACAAGTACAAAATACATTATCAAATTCTGCACCTAGCTAATATTTTATTTATATAGAAGGGGATTTCTTGTAAAGAATCAACTCTATTTCATTTTGTTCTGTTTCTCTGGTAGAAATCTATGTGAAACTTACAGCGATTGATTCCACTCCTTTTGAAGTTATCAACCTGCCAAATTACCTATATTCATGCTGACTAAATATCTTTAACACCATTAATTCATTTTTTTTTTAATTTATTTTCTTTTAGCTCTCAGATGATGAGTTAGAAAAGATGATTAACCGGCTACAGCGGGAAGGTAAAATGGTGGTGGACCTGGCAGATCCACACCGACCGAGGTTCTCAATAAATGAGCTTCAGGATGTTCTACAAGAGAAGAATGAACTGAAGACCAAATTGATAGAAGCAGAAGAGGAACTGGCTCACTACAAGGGAGAGTAAGTGTGTCTTATGTGTGGTTCTTTTGCAGTAGATCCCAGAAACAATAGGAAGAATGCAGTTTTCCTCCAACAGCCAATGCATGATGGCGATCACTATAGTGTCTGGATTTGGTGCTGGCTCAAGGCTGTATAATGATGCCGAAATATGTGCCAAATATGCCCGAAATATATGCCAAATTGTGCCTCAAGCCTGTGATAACATACATATTGCACACTGCGGCCTAGCTATGCACCGCACATAGATTTTACATGTTGTGTCTTGTTGGATGATCGTTGTTCTATTGAGAATAGTTTTTTACATGAAGTCTATTGTAGCAATGAGCCACAAATTCCAAGAATAATAAAGTTCATAACTGGAGAGTAGGGGTAGGAAGTTGAAACTTGCTCATCACTGAGGGTGAAGCTGTTCGAAATGGTAACCAAAGCTTTTGATATGGAAAATTCCAAATACAAGACAGTACATTTGTCTTTGAGGTATGGCACTTGCTACAATCCCATCCCCTTTTGATATTGTACTTCTTGTGCAACACCATTGTGTTCGAATTCCTGACTAGAAAGGTTCAAACTTGAAGAAAAGCATGATATGTTGTGTGTGTGTATGTGTTATATTGGTGTAGCATACAATTGTTCTCAGCTAAATGCATGTCAAATCCTAGAAATTTGTGTGTAGAAATACTGTCCACAAGGTCCAAGTGGTTCCATGCTCGTTGTTGTACCTTTTATAAACTAGTGGCATGCGATTGTTGTCGTTATGCAGCCCTCCCGACGAAAGCATGGCAGCACAGTCGCGACTCACGGAAGACGAGATATGTTTACAAGATGAATTGGAACAGGAGGAAGCTGGGGCAGTCCTACCGCCTCCCGCCCGGTTGGGAGATGCTGAGAGCTCGGAAACTGTTATACATTCCATTGTTACTGGCACAAGTCGACATAGTGATCAGACAGTGTATGCTATAGCCATCCCATTAATCCATGCCAGTTTCTGTATCAGGTTACATGCTAAGGCTACAGATAATCCCAGGCAGATAATACGCCTATAATTATGTTTGTATAATCACATTTATTGATAGTCTACCTAATAGTTCTGTCCTAATCAAGCAAACAAGTTATTTCCAGTCTCTTTAACAGGATTATGATATGAATCATAATGACAGTGTGTCCTATAAACTAATCCACAGGGTTAGGGCATCAATATTTCTGGTTTATTCTGATTTGATAACCAGAGTGCCTATATGGATTTTTGGCTGGCAGTTCGAACTAAAATATGTTAAATTTTAACATGGAAATAGGGAGTGTCGATGTCTAACTAACATTTGAGGGATTGATGGCAGAGAACCACAGCCCTTTAAACCTAAACGTAGTAACCTATTCTTCCCTTTAACTTCCCTTTGCACCCCATCATATTCTCAGTAAAAAGTCAAATAGGGAATGTATCTGTATTTTATTTACTGAGGCGGTACCTGAGACCCATTTCCTCACAATCCATAATCCCTTTAGTCACATCACCTAACATTGCCATCAAAGGGCCTATATATTTACCTATACACAACTCAATGTCCATGCACCTTTGTATTCTGATCTAGGCAGATGTTGACTTATCCATATAATGTCTAGATAGAGGATCGAACTACTGGTAGCGTTGACACTCTGGTAAACTATTAGACCGTGGTTACTGACTCTATGATGGCAGCTACCCACTGCCATACTATTGCCTTCTTAATCCTTAGGATGTTACAAGCCCCATTTTAGGAGTACTAAATTAATACCGGTACTATAGAAAAAGAAACTACCATAAACTCCCGCGTATAAGACGCGCTGCGCGTATAAGACGCACCCCAAACTTAGCACATGCATTTTCGCGTATAAGACGCACATTTTAATGCTGATATTTGTAAGATTAGTACATTTCTATAGAAAAATTACCCCTCGTATAAGACGCACCCCAACTTGAGAGAAAGCTATAAGACTCCCCAGCATTTTGTTTGGCGTAGAGGACACGTCTTATACGCGGGAGTTTACGGTAGTAAGAGAAAATGCACTTCCTACCCACCTGAGTGATGAATACCAGTTTAAGAATTCAACCATTATCGAGTAGGCTCATAGCTGTAAAAGTTATACCCGCGTTGTCTTTACTAACCCCGGCTACCACTTTGTTCAAAGCATAGTGTGCCTCAGGTAACACCATTGAATTAAGGGTTTAAGGGTCGCATAATGCATTCATACAATAGGTTGTGATGACGCAGGAGTAACTTGCTAGTGCTGTATGAATACAATCTTCCCGAATCTATAGAGTTAATACAGTCCTAATCTTGTACGTTGCAATGATACCTCAATCAGAGATGCCACTTTTCCTGGTTTATCAGGAATTCCTGGTTTTGTTTGGTCCAGACTAATGTACTAATTCGTGTGAATTTCCTGGGTAAGGGTGTCCAAAATCAGTTTTTCCTGGTTTTTGTTATAAAGCAAGTGGCATCTCTGCTCAATGCAACAGTACTGATGAATAGATGGTGTATCTTGACAACCAAGAAACATGAACCTGGAGGCAATATGCAGCCTTAAAAGGGTTAACTTAACCATCCTGATCCTCGCGCCTTGCAGTGTCTGTGTGTGTGGCCGCTATAGTGTGTGTAGAACTAAACACATTAATGCGTGATAAATGTATTTAACTGATTAATAATGCAAAAATGTACATGCCATGTGCTTTGTATAACAGACTGTCACGATCTTGAATTATTTTAGAATGATGATGAATATGTGCGGGTCGTAGTCACTGAATATTCTAAAGTATTTTGCCAGAATGATGGGAGGCATTTCTCGGTATCAATGATTCTATAATGTGCCAACGTGTACATTCTAAAGTACTATAAAGTGTCCATTCTATTCAGTGTAACCCAATCCTGGGTAGCTTCAATACTTTTATTGCCATATGTCATAAAATATTTTAATTTCTCTTTTTACTATTTTTCTGGAGATCATAATCTCTTATGTAATTACAACAATTGCTGTAATCACTGATAGATTGGATGATCTCCAGTATCTATCACTCACCTAATCGTTGATACTTGTCTCACTAATCAGTATATGTCTTATCTCACCAGGCCGGATCCCGTGTCTTTCAGACCAGCGACTGCTGACGGCGAAGAAGATGCACCTGTACAGGGACCGATTAACCGGGAACCCCTGGATAAATTATACCCCGATTACAAGGAGGATTCAGGCATACGACGATTGTAAGTAGAGCCTTTCCTTGTTATCACTGTCTTATCTCTGCATGTATGCCTCTGTGATAAGAGATGCTTTAGCTACACACATGCTCGGGTGGAGAGAATGGCGATTGAGATAATCCGCAGTCAGACCCAATACTCCTGAACCTTTGCCTATATATTTTTTGATCGTGGTGAAGAATATTGGTCTGCAGAGATTTTTCGTTCTGTGAACTGGGATTAACCAGTAGAAAATACTGAGATTGGTTATTTGTAGTAAAAAAGAATAGATAAAGGAATCATGTACGCTGTATGATATTAAAGTAAAGAAAAAGTGGTGTTCCTGAGCCATCCTTACTACTGACTGTGTATGTAGCTGAACATCTTTACCATACCATTATGATGTCCTTCACTGTCAGCTTTTGCTGTTTTAGTCAATCTTTCATTTATAAATGGTTCAAGATAAGCGCTCACAATAAAAGTAATCATTGATTAACCTGATGTCCGGGTACATTTAGGATTACTGTCTCAGAGATATTTTCAATGAACATGTTAGCCTCATTTTTGGCAAGTCCCAAAAAAGTATCCACCAGTTCTATGGCAATCGCTTCTCTAGAATATATCCTCATCTTGAACCATGAAAGATAAGGTTGAACTATATAATTATGATATCATAAGTTGTGTTCCGTTGAAAACACCTGTGTGTTTCCCTTGTTGTTTGCTGCATAGTTCACATGTGTTTTCTTTGTGACGAATCACGTGCCTATTGCTAAAGCCTGAACTGACGTGTGGTTGTAGCAATGTCTCCCACCTGTCTACATTGGTATTTCTTTCAGTTTTATTCATTTATGATTTGTTTTGTCATCATCAGGAACTATCATAGATATGATTCTGCTTTCTTGTCCACTATAGGATAGCCTGTACTAGTGTAGCCATAATGTACGGACAGAGAAAGACAATGTTATTCATGTGCGATTTTATCTCTATAAGAACCAAGGCAATTTGTCCCTGTGGCAGTGCTCCTTTTGTTTTGGTAACCCAGTTGTCCAAGAGCCGATATTAGTCGGTCTCTTACGTTAACTTTGAAAACCTCTCGCAATTTAGCCCTACATAGGAACATAACCCCTTACTTTCCCAGTAAAGCTTACTGGTATAGGCAGTAGCGTAGTACCCGAATTGGCTCAGGGTGGAACTGGAGGCATAGGCACAGGTTTAGAAAAGTATAGTGTTGCTGAAATGACGTCGTCACATGGGATTTTGTCGCCGCCCAACGTGGCCGATGTACATTGGGGGTTTCCTAGGTTACTGCATAGTATGTGTCAAATCAAACTGGCATGTGTAGCACTTTCACACAGGCCACAATCATTCACATTGGCCTGCAATCTGAAAAAGTTTTCGGAAACAAGTGAAGTCGTCACTTTACTAAATACTATTAGCTAGTCACTGTACATCATGTAAAAAAAAAAAAAAGGAGGGTTACTGAAGAAGCGTACTCTTATTTACTGATAGATGTATCATTCTTTTTCTTGAGTATTTTTTTATTTTAAGAAAAGTTGAACTCACATTGCCACCTTTTCTCTTGACAAATTGCTGTTTTGATTCAAATATCGATTCTGCCTAAAGTTGACCTTAGCTAAGGCACCTCTTTTATGCTATGGTGCATGTATGATAATTTACACGTGTATCACTTATCTACTGTGCAAGTTTTTGATATTGTGGACATAGATGTGGTTAGTCTTGATCTTATTTTTTACACTCCATATTATGATTTTAGTGTGAGGAATGTGTATATGTAAAATACCGGTAGTTATAGTGGAGATATGTAGTTAGCAGGTCCCTAAATGATGTTAATGTATCTAGTATATGGTGTTATATTGTATGGTTATAAACTTGATTTATAAAGAGATGGAAAGAAATACTCATATATAAATACTTATCATACTCGAAAAATTCCATGGTAAAACAAATAGGAGATGTAGCTGAGTAAATAGACAAAGCGTCTTAGTACAAAGGCAAAGTATCTGAAGCCATGCCCCAAGTGAATCAACGTTTGGCTGGATTATGGAAGTAGGATATTCATTATATGTTTTCCAGATGATTAATAGTTTGAACATACTTAAACCATGACGTAGGGCTGTGAAACTATAGATGTGCACATTATCATGCAAGCTTAGTTTTAGTGGACATAACCATAATCAAACAAGACCTCACTTCATTCCTTTTCCTTCCCTTAAATTCCAGGTTCCAACGGTTCTTCGACAAACTCCCTGTTAAAATCGACTAGGTTATAAACAATATCCCTGATCTAGAACAATTTGGCATTAGGATATTACTAACACTCCACTGTTTTAGTGAGTCTGAGCGGAAAAAAAAAACTATTTTAGCTGACGTTGTGAACATATACACTTTCTCATTAGGTATCTTTATACTCGTGTTTCTAGTATCTAGGAGTCTCTGAATCTCAATGTGGTTGTTTTTATTATCGAAGAAATTTCAAAGATGGATATTTCATAAAAGTAAAGAATTGAGTGTAGAGTAGATGAAATGTGTAGTTCTCCAATTTTGTGTGACTCCTTATTCTTGTAAGATGGAGATATGTAGGAAATTGAGATCTATTTATGTGAAAATATTTGTACACCATCTTATATACACGACATTACAGGCATGTGTTACAACTTCTTATAACCAGATTAGGATGCAAGAAATATGAAGATATAAATTCACAATGCTCATCCTCTATGCCATACATACCCTCTATCTCTGTGAGTAAATATTTATTATAATGCCTTCTATGAAAATGTCATCTATACAAGATTTCTTTATCAACCACCAATGTACAATTTCAAATAACGTGCCGCCCTACACAAATCGGGTAGTATGCCTTGTTGATATCAGAATTGGAAAAAAAATATCCATATAAGGATAAGATGTATCCCTGTTTAGAAGAAAAATTTCTTCCCTAATAAAGAAAATATACACATTGAATTAAAGATAACATTTGGTTCAAATGACATACATCTGACGATAGATATGTGGTTCGTTGTGGGGAGTATAGGCAGGGATATTTATTAAAGATTTATCCTCTCATCTTTGTATATGCGATATCATTCATTACCTGTTGAAGCAGAGTGAATTCTTCGAGTAGGTCCAAAATGCCTAAGAGATATTTCTAAGAAATTATAAGTGCAAAACATTGATGAAATTCACATCAGCACAAAATTGTCCATATAAACCTGCCTTTTCACACAACTTACATGACTTGCCCCAAGTTTTAAGTGATTGAACCTTAAATAGGGATACCACCAGGGCGAATTCAAAATCAAACCCTTTTTCTGCTTAAATCTAATTCATATTAGCCTGATTTTTTTCAGTCTGCTCTGTTAGAACACCTGCTTTAGGAACTAATCTTAAATAACTAGAATTCATAGTTAGGCCCTACTAATGTAGGGGAGGGTACACATGTGTTGTGAATAGGACTCTGCCCTCAACTTCGGGCATGAAAAATCAGAAACCAATGGAGGTATAGCGCTCTGACCAATTTCGGCAGTTTTACAAAATGGGTATACTTTTCTGTACATAGAATTATCCAATTCCAAATTGTAGCCCTTCAATTTCCAAATGAGTCCTCCAGGCCCATGTTCCTTCTAATCACGATGCACCAATACATGCTTCAGATCGAGCCTTTGGGAGTGCATTAACCCTGCAGGGTTAACATGCTGTGACAAAAGGTAGAATTATGAAGTATGCCACAAGAGAATTAAGACTCTTTATCAGTTGTCAGGCACACAAAGGCTTTTCACTTTTTAAGAATTAGGAATGCAAGATGGCTGTAGTGACTACTTTTACTCATACTAACGGGTTTAGTTTGGTATTTTCCAGTCATAGTTGACTTCATCATAGAGTATCAGTATTACTAACCAAAGTCAGGGATACCTAGTATTTAGGTGTCTCTACCATTGCCTTTCTAGGGACACTCATATCATGATTTATCCCGAAGAGTAAGAGGGTAGATTGTTTCATTTTGAGATTTTGAATTATAGGTAATAAATTCACGACTCTGAAAAGAGGGGATAAAACTTGTATGAATACATGCTTATAGTGGAGAGTCCATTCAGGTAACATGCTCATAAATGGGTTAGAAATTGAGTCTACCAGAAGTAAAATTGTCTCACCCATTCGTGTAACATTCAAGAATGAATGACATTGAATTATACCCGAAGTTTGCTTAGTGATCTTACCCTCATGGCTTAGAGTGGTGTGGCGATTACATTAACTGTATTTCTTATCTCACAGAGCATAAATGAATTCGGCCTTAGTGACAGGCTCATTTGATTATGTGAACCACTGGACAGCTACTATCGGTGTGATCACTGTTCTGTTGTGCCATACCTGTGTCAGGTAACCCATATCAGTGTTAACCCTTCAAGGACGGCATAATGCTTCAACACACCATGCCCTATTGCTGACAGGATTTATAAATGCAGCACTGGCAAGCAACCTCGCCTCAGCTGCATTCTTATATCGGCCAACCCCAATAGGTTGATACACTATTTGATAATCACGATGGTGTTAACGGAAAGATAGGAACCGGCACTACCTTTAATGTCAAATGGAATTTCAACTTAACCGATACACTAGCACGATACTGCTAGTGCTTCTCAGTTACTCGCCAGCAGAGTTTTTGTTGTATCATGAATTAAATGAACTTGACTTGAGGCATCATGCAGTCCTTAGAGAGTTGATAAAACAGGGGCGTAGGAAAAGGGGGGCCAGGGGGGGGGGCTGCCCCCCAATCATAAAGGAGGTGGGGCCTGAGTATGTCTGCCCCCCCCCCCAAATTTGCCTAGAACTTATAACACAATGGAAAAGAACCTAAAACTTTACTTCTCAAAGTAAATTGATATGTTGATGGGATGGGGAAAATTGGGGCCTGAGTCAGATCCAAAAAGTACTTCTCTATATAAATTCTATATACATGTATAGGCGTCATCACACTCGAGCCAACAATTCAAGGTGGTTGTGACTGCCCCCCCCCCCAACGAAGATTTGCTTCCTACGCCTCTATAAATACCATTCAGTCTGGTGAAAATGAGGTAGCCGTTTATACCATTTATGGAACCATGGATGCTAGGCCATGTGAA
This sequence comes from Acholoe squamosa, assembly GCA_949317995.1. NCBI lineage: Eukaryota > Metazoa > Annelida > Polychaeta > Phyllodocida > Polynoidae > Acholoe > Acholoe squamosa. Next base: position 59,194,647 of record OX439041.1, on the reverse strand, counting down.
ACAAATTTCTAAGATAAAGAAAATGTTTTGATGCTGTTATTCACAACACATTCAACAATCAGGCGATTAGATTTTCTAGACAGAAAAGAGGTGTCTTGTCTTGATATCCTTAAAATGAGCATCAAGAGGACTGTTACCATAATTTGACATCTTTAGTAGTTTTCGCTTTGCACAGCTTAATGTTCAATTGATTGAACACGGGGAAATGGGTAAGTTTACTACCCGAGTGAAGACAGTGACAGAGATGGGTAGAAAATTGTCCTTATCGGGTCTATTGTTCTCACTGGTATATTGAATACAATTCATTAAACATTGTGCCTACTCTTCTATAATGTTGAAAGATGAACGAGTTATAACAATCCGGTCTTAATGTACAAGTTAAAACAATGCTTATTTCATAGTAAAAATGTAGCTCTGCAATGGTGACTTTGGATACCAAAATTGGCTGCGGATTAATGGAAATAGTTTTCAGTAAAGTGATTAGAATGTGGACATTTTCTAGCTTTTGTTTAGTTGCCCTCTCCCAGGCACCGTCCTTCATGATTTTCCAGAACGTGGTTTAATTTTCCATTGAAGTTTTAAACGTATTCGATGTATCTACGTCTATTTGTAATAACAGGAACGTTGGTTGAGACATGTTCCTCTCGTCATTTCCTTTAGGTTTGCACATACCTGTGCTTTCTGTTCCATTAGAACGGTAAATCGGACATTCCAAAGTACCTTGTACTTTATTCACTGCATTGAAAAAGAGAGAAATTATTCTCCTTAACCTTTACTTAACTAGTGTAATCCATGCCTAAAATGACTGACCATAAAGACGGCAGTCGGAGTAATACACAGAGAAAAAGGATCTATAGGTGTTCTGGTATTTTCTATTATCATATTTTCAAAATATTTGCTGACATTACACAGATAGAAAACACTGAACTGATTTGGGAAAAAAAGACATTCCGGTCAGTTTATACCCTTTGTAATACATTCAGAAGGTTATGAGTGATCTGGTTGTATCGCGATACTTTACTTAACAAGTGTGAATCTCCCAATTGTTAATTAAGTAATTGTTGGTTTTTCCTCCAAGAGAGATCTACGAATGTTTTCCCTATGTGACTGAATCATATCAACTTATTGTGTACAGTAGTCGTGGAGATATAATATAGGGGAATAGTGTACTTCTACTGGGATACTCTCACTGTTGTAGTTTTGAGAAATGATTATATATATATATATATATATATATATATATATATATATATATATATATATATATATATATATATATATATATATATATATATATATATATATATATATATAAAGGCCGCATGATGCCGTCATGATGCACCGATGCAGTGCTGGTGAGTCTCAGCACCAGTTCGGCAATACTGCAGGTTTGTGAACTGTCATGAGTGTTTCATGCCTGTAAGAAGGCCATTATGCTTCAATGCAGCTCTGATGAGTCACTCACCAGGAGAATGGTGAGTCACTCACCAGGATTGCATTCAATTATTGTGCACACACTATCAAAGCATCATGCGGCCTTTGAAGGGTTAATTCCCTGTGGATTGATTGCAAATTATACTACTGGTGCAGTTATTGGCGATATAGATGCCAATACATGTAGATATTAAGCGCATGATATGTGTACATGTTTGTGATTGTGAAGATATAAAGAAATATTGTTAATCATATTAAGGGATTAATTTGATTTAAGCGACAAAAAAAACTATGCCAAAGTTGTATTTACTTTTTAATGCTGCTTCCTTGAAATCGTGTCCCGTGATAATACACTTGATAGATTGTGCTGTATTTAATCTTAAATCAAATAGACGTATGAACACACATATTAATCAGACTAGATAGTAATATAAATACTAACTTAAGATATCACTTTAGTCGCAGCAATTGACAACTTAAATTAAAGCAAGGTCATAATGTACTATTATATCAAATCGGCAACTTAACTTATTTCACAATATTCCCTTTTTATCAATGTCCTGGTGATTAATTCAGGGTCCAGTGTTTACATTAGAAAATAAGTATTGGAAAGTTTACACCCAGGTTTGCACTCATTTCAACATTTCTAGTTACAAGTCATTTAGAACCGTGTTAGCTTGTGGTTGCTTAGAATTTTTGGAAATTTCTACATTGTGATGTGTCAAAATATGTGAGTGTCTCAGGAAAGGGACACGTTTGACCGAGTGATTATTTAGAGATTTGCATTCTTGGACTTCCTGCTACTTCCACATATGTTTCATCATTGTTTGCGGCTGTGGTAAGACTAACCTAGACTGACGAATGCACCTGTTAACCAAAGCTATCTGTTTGTTGTAGTGTGCTAAATAGGAAAATCTATTTTATTGAGGTTGATAAAGGGAGAACTGTATTATGCAAGATGGGACAATTAGGGACAGTCACCCTTAACTCACATAAATGAGAGAAACCCTACCCTAACCTTTTGAGGAGGGGGGGGGGGTTATATTCGAATGTTACCCCTAAAGAGTGGAATTTCAGATTTCAATTACGCATCAGGAGAAGCAGTAAGTTTTGACCCCGAGAATGCTAGAAAAGTTGATGGTGACATTCAGAAGTAAGCAGCAGTGAAAATTCAATTATAGAGAACCCATTGATGTTTGATCGCACATTATGATAGCAAAGTGGTTAGTTTGTCTGTCTCTTGTTGGCCCTATGTACAGTAGAGATATACAGTGCTCACATGTAGAATACACTGGTCAGATCCCTATGCAGGCCAGGTAATTCCCAGATATAGCTCACATACCTGGCGGCACCACACTAACCATATAAGGACAGCATAGTGCGCTAATACACTAAAAAAATATACGAGGATGCCGTTTTGTCTTCATCAAGGTGGTGCTGGCGAGTCACTCGCCAGCGCCCCATTCATTAATCAAACGACCGTACAGAATTGCAACACCCCTAAAGGGTGAACATGTTGTATATAGAATATCCTGTTTTTGATGCAAGTCAAGAGCTAAACAATAGTTTGAGGATAACTTTATGAGACAAAAGAGTGCTAATGAGATGTATCACCTAGTACATGCTCTAAGAAAATTTTGAAAATCTGGTCTATTTTGGGGCATTACAGCTCCTCGCCATCACATCATTGAGACATAATGATGACCAACCAAAATGAAGACATTGGGCATTATGCTGCCCTTAGATAAAGTTTGAACTGCACAGACTATATAGACCTACTGCCCTGGGTATGAGTCACCAAGCGCTACTTTAATACCGGGTAATCGTTAGTGGTAAATGATGCTGTAAGTGAGATCCTGTGAGAGTCCAACGGACAGCGCTCAATGTTCACCGTGCAGTCTTAGACCCACATAAACAGAATTACCTCAGATATTCACAGACTCTGTTGTTTATTCCGCTTCCGGTAGAATATGTCAAAAGACAGAAGACATTATCATTATTATCAAGAAGGATGTATTGTTTAGCTAAAAATGTATTGTGCATTTACCATTTATACTTATATATATATATATATATATATATATATATATATATATATATATATATATATATATATATATATACATACATACATAGTATCATACTACGACCTTATATATGTTAGTGTATATATATATATATATATATATATATATATATATATATATATATATATATATATATATCCCGGGGATATATATATAAGTGATTATGTTCCTAATATAGTGTATAGTGCCAGCCTGGTGGCTGCCTCTGGCTGGCTACCCTCAGAAGTCCATTACTGACGTGATAGGAGGTGGTGATTCCATCACACAGCTTTATACCTGGAAATGACTCCCTGCCTCTCACAGTCACACCCACCGCCCACACACCCTACCGACCCCTCCCCACTCCCTACTCACCCTTTCAGTGCCACATAGGACTCTTAATGTGCTATAATAATCCCCAGTATTGGTGATGAAGGATGAATTTAACCCTGGCCAGTAACTCACTAGGGCTTCATCCCTGCATCATGCTGACTCTAGGGGTTTGATAGAACCTTAAAGGGTCGGTATATTACAGCAAAGCATGGATATAGGAACGTATTGCTAAAAGAAAAAGAATATCATGTGACGCTTAAAGGGGTAACTGTGCACAGCCCCTCCCCCGGAGAGGCAGGATAATGTAGGCGCTGCTGTTGAGGTTTTTCCTTTAGGTATTGATTGGGACCAGGGCAGAGTGGAGATGACACCAGACTTTGTTACATAGGGACATTACAGAGCTTTAGCGACTTTGGAATATGTGTTGGATCACAGATGTATATCAAGGCATTTCCATTGCAACTCTTGCTATCTAGCAGCCTCATACTATGGAAGGCTGGTATGCCAATGCCAATTTGATATGCCAATATTTTTTTCTTTTGAAATATTTTTCTCTAAAATGACAATACTTTGGAAGGTCGGTGCACCAGTGCCAAATGCTAATTCCAATTTTGAATGCCAATGCCAAAACTGAGATGCCAATTCCAGAATTGAAATTCCCAGAGTACCCCGGGCCTCCCCAGCCCCAGGCCATCTTTAAAAGGGGTCTATGTCTTGCTTTTCTATCCTCTCTGAGTGTGGGTGGTGTCCATATGCGCGGGCACTGGCACATATTCGTTCCTTGAATCTCCTCTTTCCTGTCCCCTCTTTCTTACATGTGTCTGGTGTCCATATGCACGGGCACAGGCACATGTATTCCTTTGTGACGTGATGTCTAATGTACTTTTTCCGCCATGAATATGACCTTAGCTGTCGGCTTGGCGTTAAACAACCATTACTCACTCACTCACTCACTCCAGAGTACCCAAATCCAGGGGTGAAGGGGCCTGAGGTGTATGTGATCCTCTTTTTTAGACATCTATTTTGGCATTCATTTCTGACATTGGCATTGCAATTTGGCATTGGCATTGGATTTCTGGCATTAGCATTTCCAAAAGTGAAATTGGCATTGAATTTTGGCATTAGCATTGGCATTCATTTGTAGCATTAGCATTTAAAAATTTGGCATTGACATTAGTTTTTTGACATTGATATTTCCAAGACTGGCATTGGCATTAAATTTTGGCATTAGCTTTTGGCATTAGCATTGGCGCACTGGCCTTCCATATCAAACCTCTTCTAGTATCTTTGTTTTTTGCATGTTTGGGATGCAAGGGAAAAGGGGAATTTGGAACAACATGTAGTTACATGAATTTCATGAAATGACCATTCATGTAACAAAAGAAAGAAAGAAAGAGAGCAAGCGAGCAAGAGAGTGAGAAAGAGAAAAAGAGAAAAAGACAGAAAGAGAGTGAGAAAGAAAGAGAGAAAGAGAGAGAGACATCTGGTAGCAATATGATCAGATGCTAGTGACTAAAAGCTACAACAGGTACAGAGTTTTGGTAGTGGAAGTTATTGCATTAGGTGCGTTCCCTAGTGCCTCTTTCCCTCTAGCTGGGCAGGGAAAGGCCTGTAGTGACAGCTGTGACCGGCTTCTTTTTTACCCTCTGTATTTATGGTAATACACGGGCCGCCCAGACAGGTATTGTAGTTCTGGGAATGGGCAGCCATGACTAACAATATGTGAGTGAAAGGTATTCAAAATCAGACCCACCTCCTACAGAAATGTAAAGGTCATCACTCAACATACAAAATGATAGCATGCTTTTTTTGTAGGGGGGGGGGTGATAAAGGGAAGATTTAAAAATAGGAAATATTCAAAAAGTGATATGGAGAATAAAAGAGGAGGTTCGCCAATTTGACCATCAACTACCCAGCTGCACAATCGAGACTCTTGCATAAACGAAGGCATCCCATTCCAGATAGAAGAGATATCGGTTTCTATATGTACCGACAGATCTAGGCCTACCCATAGCAATTAAAAGGTTCTGGGTCGATTTAAGAGCTCTAACATGATAATAGGTGTGACTACTGACTCGATCCCAGATGGTAAATACCATTTGCCGAGTGTCTTGTCACCTACAATTATACCACAGCAGTGCTATGTATCTAGCGTCTGTCGTCACCCACACTAATGGCTTATTGACGTCACTTTCGCCTCTCCATTGTGGGGGTGGGCAGCACCCAAGGCTCTTATTCATAGAAAAGTAATTTCGCTCGTGGGAAATGGAATATTTCCGTCTGTTTGCTTTTCTATAGTGTAAAAATAGTTTTGGAGAAAAGAGCATTTTGGTTGTATGACTTGACAGAGAGTGCTTCATCTTTAGATTTAGGGTTAACGGAGTAAGAGTTACCTTACCAAGCATCTTACGTAAAGTGTATAATGGATGAGGTCTGTAGCGAACTAACAGAGAAGCCCGGCAGAGAAGATAGGACGAGAAGGAGTCCTGAAATAGTAGACTTACCCGAAATGAAAGTATGATTAATATACACCAGGCCAATTGTAAATATACGTACATAATTATGCTGACAGGATGTCTAGAACAGTACACTCTGCATATTGAAAAAGGGCCATGGATCACACAAATAAAGATTTCATATCATTGCTGGTTTCAATAGGATTATAACATGTTTGAGCATAATACCGGCGTATTCAGTGGAAGAGAGCAGTGGGTAATATTTGATAACATAGTTTAATGCTATTCATAGTATTGAAGAAGAAATATTGGAAACAACATGATTTAACATGCAATTGATCTCAATTTAACATCTGAATTACATAGCCAACATTAGACAGGGTGATTATATGATTTAGGTTGTATTATATACAGTATTAGTGACAGGTGAATGTCTCCTGGCAATGATGGTGGCACCTGTACATGTACCCCCTGGAGGCTGCTGTTACTGCCACACGGCCTCCAGGACCGTCATTACACCACCACCCACTCTGCAGCCTCAGGCCCTCCAGGTGGAACACAACCAGATAAGTGGGAAATCTGGAACCATAGGACTTCAGCAAGTGTTATTGCCGTTCATTCTTAAGAATGAACGGCTATAGGAGGGGACCCATTCTTAAATACAAGCTCTCATAGTGGTGCTTCCTCGCTCTCCATGTATAATCCTGTCATAGGTACAGTATTGAGTATGCCTATACCTGGATTAAAATCTGCAAATCAGTCAAGCATAGAAGTGGTGGCAGTGGTGGTGTTGGTGGACCTGTTATTGTAGACCCTGGGGACAGTGGTGGTAGCCCTGGACACCAGGCAGAGCCATGGTATATAGTATATAGAGCCCCCCCCCCCCCCCACCCACCTCTGAATGGTGGTGGTGGCTGTGCTCCTGGGGTGGCCCCATACCTGCCTGGCACCACCTCCCCCAGCACCATGTGGTTCTCTTCTGCTGGTGGTGGGTTTCTCAGCACCACTGACTATTAACCCACTAAAGGCCACCTACATGTATATTTATGTATACATGTACACATAAGTATGATGCACTTTTTTAGGAGTTTTAAGTGGCATGATGAATTGATGCACATTTAAACCTTTATGGATGGCATGATGCATTGATGCACACTTAGACCTTTATGGATAGCATGATGTATTGATGCACACTTAACCCCTAAGGGATGTATTGATGCACACTTAACCCTTTATAGATGGCATGATGCATTGATGCACACTTAACCCTTTAGGGATAGCATGATACATTGATGCACACTTAACCCCTTAGGGATGTATTGATGCACACTTAACCCTTTATAGATGGCATGATGCATTGATGCACACTTAACCTTTAGGGATAGCATGATGCATTGATGCACAATTAAACCTTTATGGATGGCATGATGCATTGGTGCACACTTAGACCTTTATGGATAGCATGATGCATTGATTCACACTTAACCCTTTATAGATGGCATGATGCATTGATGCACACTTAACCCTTTATGAATGGCATGATGCATTGATGCACACTTAACCCTTTATAGATGTATTGATGCACACTTAACCCTTTGTAGATTGCATGATGCATCGATGCACTCTTAACCCTTTATGGATGTATTGATGCACACTTAACCCTTTGTAGATTGCATGATGCATTGATGCACACTTAACCCTTTATGGATATCATGATGCATTGGTGCACACTTAGACCTTTATGGATAGCATGATGTATTGATGCACACTTAACCCCGTTAGGGATAGCATGATGCATTGATGCACACTTAACCCTTCATGAATAGCATGATGCATTGATGCACACTTAACCCTTTAGGGATGTATTGATGCACACTTAACCCTTTATAGATGGCATGATGCATTGATGCACACTTAACCCTTGAGGGATGGCATGATGCACACTTAACCCTTTATAGATTGCATGATGCATTGATGCACATTTAACCCTTCATGGGTGGCATGATGCATTGATGTACACTTAACGCTTTCGGGATGGCATGATGCATTGATGCACACTTAACCCTTTATAGATGGCATGATACATTGATTTACACTTAACCCTTTAGGGATGGCATGATGCATTGGTGCACAATTAACCCTTATGGGTGACCTGCTACATTGATGCACACTTTAAGCATTATAATTAACCATGACAAAATAAATCACCACGGCTATGCCGTGCTTAACTGATTTCCTTAATCCATCAAATACACGCCTCCTAGTTGTTTTCCATGTGTGTCGGCCATCTTTGTTTTAGGAAACACAGGGATCCAGCTCATATATTGTCAATTTTAATCTTCAAAAGTTATCAGATGGATGTTAGTGACCATTGGGACACCTCAACTAGCTAATTTTATTGTTCTCCATATATGTCGGCCATCTTTGTTTTAGGAAACACAGGGATCCAGGCCATATATGGTCAACTTCGATCTTCAAAAGTTATCAGATGGATGTTAGTGACCATTGGGACACCTCAAGTACCTAATTTTATTGTTTTCCATGTGTATCGGCCATCTTGGTTTTCGGAAACACAGGGCTCCAGGTCATCTATAAAGGGTGGTCAATTTTGATCTTCAAAAGTTATCAGATGGATGTTAGTGACCATTGGGAGACCTCAACTACCCAATTTTGTTGTTTTCCATGTGTGTCGGCCATCTTTGTTTTAGGAAACACAGGGATCCAGGTCATACATGGTCAATTTTGATCTTAAAAAAAAGTTATAGATAGATGTTAGTGACCATTGGGACACCTCAACTACCCAATTTTGTTGTTTTCCATGTGTGTCGGCCATCTTTGTTTTAGGAAACACAGGAATCCAGGTCATATGTGGTCAATTTTGATCTTCAAAAGTTATCAGATGGATGTTAGTGACCATTGGGAGACCTCAACTACCCAATTTTGTTGTTTTCCATGTGTGTCGGCCATCTTTGTTTTAGGAAACACAGGGATCCAGGTCATACATGGTCAATTTTGATCTTAAAAAAAAAGTTATAGATGGATGTTAGTGAGCATTGGGACACCTCAACTACCCAATTTTATTGTTTTCCATGTGTGTCTGCCATCTTTGTTTTAGGAAACACAGGGATCCAGGTCATATGTGGTCAATTTTGATCTTCAAAAGTTATCAGATGGATGTTAGTGACCATTGAAAGACCTCAACTACCTAATTCTATTTTTTTCAATATGTGTCAGCCATCTTTGTTTTAGAAAACACAGGGATCCAGGCCATATATGGTCAACTTTGATCTTCAAAAATTATCAGATGGATGTTAGTGACCATTGGGAGACCTCAACTACCCAATTTTATTGTTTTCCATGTGTGTCGGCCATCTTGGTTTTAGTAAAACACAGGGATCTAGGTCATATGTGGTCAATTTTGATCTTCAAAAGATATCAGATGGATGTTAGTGGCCATTGGGACACCTCAACTACCTAATTCTATTGTTTTCCTTGTGTGTCTGCCATCTTGGTTTTAGGAAACACAGGGATCCAGGTCATATGTGGTCAATTTTAATCTTCAAAAGATATCAGATGGATGTTAGTGACCATTGGGACACCTCAACTACCTAATTCTATTATTTTCCTTTCGTGTCGGCCATCTTGGTTTTAGGAAACACAGGGATCCAGGTCATATGTGGTCAATTTCGATCTTCAAATGTTATCAGATGGATGTTAGTGACCATTGAAAGACCTCAACTACCTAATTCTATTGTTCTCCATATGTGTCGGCCATCTTTGTTTTAGGAAACACAGGGGTCCAGGTCATATATGGTCAACTTCGATCTTCAAAAGTTATCAGATGGATGTTAGTGACCATTGGAAGACCTCAACTACCTAATTCTTTTGTTTTCCTTGTGTGTCGGCCATCTTGGTTTCAGGATCACAGGGATCCAGGTCATATGTGGTCAATTTTGATCTTCAAAAGTTATGAGATGGATGTTAGTGACCATTGAAAGACCTCAACTACCTAATTCTATTGTTTTTCATATGTGTCGGCCATCTTGGTTTTAGAAAACACAGGGATCCAGCTCAAATATGGTGACCATTTGAAAGACCTCAACTACCTAATTCTATTGTTTTTCATATGTGTCGGCCATCTTGGTTTTAGAAAACACAGGGATCCAGCTCAAATATGGTGACCATTTGGACACCTCAACTACCCAATTTTATTGTTTTCCATGTGTGTCGGCCATCTTGGTTTTAGGAAACACAGGGATCCAGGTCATATGTGGTCAATTTTGATCTTCAAAAGTTATCAGATGGATGTTAGTGACCAATGGGACACCTGAACTACCTAATTCTTTTATTTTCCTTGTGTGTCGGCCATCTTGGTTTCAGGAATCACAGGGATCCAGGTCATATGTGGTCAATTTTGATCTTCAAAAGTTATCAGATGGATGTTAGTGACCATTGGGACACCTGAACTACCTAATTCTTTTGTTTTCCTTGTGTGTCGGTCATCTTGGTTTCAGGAATCACAGGGATCCAGGTCATATGTGGTCAATTTTGATCTTCAAAAGTTATCAGATGGATGTTAGTGACCATTGTGACACCACCACCACCAATACCACCACCACACTACTCCCAACCCTCACACACATTCCTTATTTGCATATTTTAATCCAGGCATAGGTTTACTCCATACTATAGCAATGGGACAGGATTTTACATGGAGAGCGAGGAAGCACCACAATCAGAGCATATATTTAAGTATAGGTCCATTCCAAAGGCCATAGAGTTCATATATAATGATCTTTTTTCCTTGGATCATAATAGGAATATGCACGGCATTACAGCATTGCTGTGTTTACTTTCCTGAAAGTATGTTATAGATTAATAAATTGCAAAACACACAACATATGAAGGGCTTTTATATTCTGTATTAAAATAATATTTGTTCTGAAAATTTTGATCTAAGATCATATTAAAAATGTTGTAAATCAATTCTATACTTCTTAGAACATGATATGAATATGCACGGCATTACAGCTTTGCTGTGTTTACTTTGCCGAAAATATGGGATAAATTTCTAATCCGGGAAACGCACTGCAATTTAACTGCTTTTAGAATTGATATTAAACTCAGAATTGATCGTCAAATTTAAATATGAAATCCTAATATCTTGATCATAGATGACAGATCCTAAATTCAATCCTCTCAATTGCATCCTTAACACGCGCCTCTTGATCATAGATCTTAGATCCTAAATTTTCAATTGAATCCTTAACATAATCTCCTAACCATTGACCCCTTGTATTCATTCACTGAATTTTCAGTGATTCCATTGAGGGAAAAAAAAAAAATCACTGATTATGAAACCTATTTAGTTTTTATTCCTATGTCTGAAATTCTTAGCTCTACAAAGTTTGAAATCATTCTGTAAATGACACTGGGATTGAACGTTATTATCCAAGTTATCTTTATGAAGCAAGCATTTTAGCTCATAATACTAACCCTGAATGAAGTGAATAAAATATTAACGGGCTAACAAAATACATAGCTTGTCAGAATCATATGCACTTACTTATACAACACAGCTTTGAAACCACAAAGATCTTAATACACATTGTTCTTTTCCCCCCCAATAATATTTTCCTTACACCGAGGAGACTTACAAAAGACCCTGAACATATGGTAAGAGCTATGGTATTGAATATCTGGATGTCTAAGATTTTGAGTCGGTTGATATTTAATATACAACATTATCTTTTAATAATAGCGTTGTCTATGTAGCCTTGTGCCATTGTGTTGTACCTATGTAGACTAGCTACATTCTTCACCCATGTCTGTTCCAATACATTATGTCGTGAGGTTGGAGTTACAATGTCACAGCTGTTGTCTTCCCAGTCTCTATCCAGTGACCTCCAGAACACGCTTTTTTTTAAAGCACATTTTAACCCTTTATAGGCCACATGATGTCCTTGTCGTCATGGTACACCAATGCAGTTCATTGGTGCATCATGCCCATGGGAGTGTATCAAACTCCTAGGGTTAGCATGATACATTAATGCAACCAGAGACCTTACACTACCCAGTGACGTAGTGGTATATTAAGGTCTCTGATGCAAACCTATTGAGTTAACGTCAGGCCCACATTCATACAAAATGACGATATAATTAGTGCATTTAAGGACGATAGGGTCCTTAAAGGGTTAAAATATGGCCGTTATCAAGCAGCTGGCTCCTATGTACTTGTGCCATGTCATACCTACCTCGAATTCCACTGTTAATTTATGAGTGACTATTGATTGTTTATAGTATCGCATTCCCTAAAACGAAACAGGACACGTAGATTTTTCTTTATTATCCTTTGTCATTGTCATATTAGAATTGCAGGCACGGGATTCTTCAGGATATAACCGATATTTGATGGCTAAATTGGTCATCCTTGTGATTTGTACAGATCCAATGAGAAAAAGATTTAACATGGATAAAAAGGGTGGGTCTTAGATTTTTTCAAGCTTCTATCCTATTAGATCCATCTCAAATACTACCCCAGAGAAGGGACAGAGGCACAATCTCAGATATTTCTTCAAACCCCAATCCCATGCCTGGAATTATGACCTCGGCTATTTCTTTGATTCGCATCACAATTTCCCGCGTTTATGAAATGGACAGTACCTGTCAGATACAATTGTGCTTCTTCGTTAGTTTTATTCCATGTTGTATTCCATTGATTGGATGAGATTATCAAAGATTACACTCATTTCACCTTCATTAGTTAACCCTCTAAAGGTAGCATCATACCGTACTGCGTGCACATACCGCTTAGATGTCTTGTGCGTATCTTATGATATTAGATTTGTTGGTGTTATCTCAAATTTGTTGATGTTATTCAAAAGTTGTCTTTTCCCTTTACAATTTATTTCTTCTTAAATGGTAGGTAACAAGATAAGAAGCTAGCAGAAGGTGTCCTCACTTTACCCCATTTTTCAAGAAATCACAACTTTTAACACACAAAACATTTCATTTTCTGGATTTCCTTCTCTCTACAGATTCAAGTTCTTGGTTGGCCCCAAACAAAATCGAAGGGAGAGTTTAAAGGTGGGATCTTTCCGGCGAAGTTCCATGAAGTAGAGTCATCCGATCCACGTTTTGAGTAACTAAGGAAGTGTGCGAAGTCACTTCTCGTTAAAACCGTCTGGTAAAAACCAATGGAAACCATCCAGTGGAGGCCGCCCTGTGGGGGCTGTCCAGTGGAAAGCATTTGGTAGAAACAGGCCAATGGAAACAGTGGGGACTGTTCAATGGGAAACCATGCAGTGGAAACTGTCAAATGGAAACCGCCCAGTGGAATCATTTGGTAGAAACTGTCTAGTGTAATCGACCAGTGGAGACTGTCCAGGGAAAACCATCTGGTAACAGTCAATGACAAATCATGTGACCCAAGAGGACCAAAAGAGACAGCTGCTAACTTATATTAACACACATTTTATCACAGCTCTATTATAGGACTACATGTATAATCCTTATAATGGTGGGCCTCTGAAGTATACTGCAGCATATATAATCCTTATCTTTAGGTAACATGCAGGTGTACGATCCTCTGCTCGGTGTGATACAGAATCTGATTTATAATGTTCTGGTATTATGAAAGATAGTTGAAAAAAATGCGAATATCCTTCTAGACCAAATGTAGCCCCTTCTGAAATGATGGGTTTCTAGGAAGTTAAACTACCATTCAATTCCAGATGACAAGATTTTTAGCAGTATTAAGATTATGTATCATTTTATTCCAATCCAGGATAATACAGTTTGTGTAACTTTTGTTAATTATTTGTATGAATGTAAACAAAAGTTATCATTTTTTGGCCAAAAATCACCGACAAAAGAAAGTAGAGAAAATACTGTGTGTGAAGATTGAGGTGATTGCATTTGTCTTTCAACACTTCGGTAAAATTTCGACTGAACCATTATCAGATGACTTGATGTAACATCATGTATTGTCACCTCAAAGGTGTGTTTTATAAGTAGCAGGAATTATTCCGCTAGAGCTCTACCCGTGAAAAAAAGATGAATGCGCAAAGGTTCTTACATTAAGCTGCTGACAGTGAAGGCATGCCTGAAGGAAAGAGACCTTTGCCCAGAAGAATAGATCCTAAGGTTTTTCTGTTTCATGTACACAATAATTTATGAAATGTTGTTAATTGTTTTTGTTGAGTTTGTTTAAGTGTTGACTACATTCCTATCCTTTGGGATAGTTCTGAGACAGGGAATGTATATTGTGAATCAAAATGTCTCGGGCATTTGGGCTGTGATATAACATGAACCTTCTTCGGGAATCGCCTTTGACATATTTTGTACATTTTGAACATGTTTCATCAAATCGTTTTATCTGGAGATGGTGTGCTTAAGCAATACATGATATTCCATTTTGGTGGTAATTATCATGTCCATTGAGTACTAGAAAAAAGGCTACCGAAGAAGAGCACTATTTTTGTACTTTCGCATTTTCCCCCTTTTAATAATTTGCTGCAGAGTATAGGCACTGTCACTTTAAGTTAGAAGCACGTAGAGGCAAATTAACACAAATATTTTGTACATTTTTAGATGTGTTCAGTTGTTTATAGTCAGGGAAAATATGTGAATATCCGTAAGATACATGTTTCTGACAATGGGAGACATTTTCTACATGGTTCGCCTTTTACCGTATTCTCACAGACACTGGTATTAATGATTAAAAGAAAACAAGGAATACAGGACCTTTTACTGTAAGAAGTTAATGCTGGAGATAATCGCTTTAGATATAGAATACTGTCATTGCTTACTTAACATTGCTAAATTTACCCAGCTCCACATTATTCTAATATTTTGACTTTTGAATTAATGAAATACCATGTTAAAATGTAAATGGCAATTGTATGATTATTGATCTGGATTTACTAGAACATTATGTGCATCCTTAGCTGGTACTACTGGGGGAGATTATGACATTATTTATCATCATATCTGGATACCGCCTTAACGTCGTGTATAGATTGTCAAATTATGCAGCTCCTGATACTACTGTAATTTCTCTGGTGTAAGCCGCAACTCGCACGTAAGCCACATTCCGTCTTGATGCCCCCCCCCCAACACACACATGGGGGTTAGGTGCATATCACTCATTAACAAAATCATTGTTCATTTAGAAATTCAATATATGATACATCGCGCATTGTTCATAAAAAATCAATATGTGAAATATCGTACATTGTCCATTGACAAAGCCAATATGTGAAATACCTCGCATAAAAAGCGCCACGACTGGAAGCAGACCCTGTAAGTGCACTGAATGTCCAGCGGCTTATACACGAGAATTTACGATAGTTACTGACTTTCCACACCTGATAGTCTATCTACCCATATCAAGGACTAGGTGGTGGTAATCTATTGTTGAGTCAGAGACCAGTAGTAATCAATATGGCTTGAATACCTTGCATATCTCTTTGTGTACAAACATATCAATGGCCTGCAGAAAAAAAAAGTCATTTCAGTCAATATCATTTTTTTACGCATACTAACAGACTGTCTTTGCTATTTTGTTATTTCTGAATGGTTGTGAAACCTAACTACCCTATGCCAAATCCAGGGATGGAAGTTTTCAGAATTTTGTCTGATTTCAGAATTTTCAGAGGTTGAGATGACTAAAGATCTACCCAATGTTCTTTTCTTAGGTCAATTTTTTGTAGTATTTTACGATGAATTCGGAACTTCTATGTGTACATTCAGAATTGTTCACACACCCTGACTTACATCCCTGCTGAAATCAGTGTATACTTTATTTATGATACTATATCTATATAATGGGCTGTAATTATCTGTCAACAGGGTGTGTATCAGTCAGTGGTATTTGTCGATTATAAAAACTAACTACCTGTACTAACTTGCAGGTATAGTCACTAGTATTATCATGGATTCCAATAGTTTTAAATAGTTGCATTTCCTCATTACATTTGTGTTGATCAAAGACTGGGAACTAGTAGAAGATGCACTTAGCGGAATGTAAATTTAGTTTAATTTTGATTTTTGGACACGTTCTTACATCACCTTGTTTTATGCTTGAATTGTTAATCATCTTTTTCATTTGAATTTTTTTTTTTTGGTTTGAGAATTTCTATTCCCCATTCCTTGAGTCTACTTAGCAGCATTGGTGTACTATCACAAAGGACATCACGTACCATACCGGCCAAGTAGTATAGCGTTTTACTGAAGCATTTATTAGCTTTGTATTCACATATTTTCCTAGGTTTTATATTGGCAATGCATATAGCTTACCTAACTTGGCATATCTAAAGCGAAAAACAATTGCATATCAAATATAGACTTGGATCACGTGAAGAATTTTTTTGGTGCTCTATCAATCCTGACATTAAATTTCATTTTCAAAATGAATATGACCATATCAGGTTGTCTAACGATTTTATTTCACAATAATTGCACTGTAGATTTTATGTCACTAGTGAGTTTACCACATGAAACACTTATTGCTGTGAGCTTTCTTCCTCACAACTTTGGAAGTAAACTATTCTTTTTAATCTGGCAAATCTTATTTTCATCACATTTATTCACATTGGTGTATATAACTCTAATCTATTCACCCACCATGCTACTTGTATGTACATATATCACCATTATTCGCGTTTTGTATATTGAAGTTGAAGCTATCTAGGTTCACCAAGCCTTAAGCATTGAAATGTTTGAGAAGTATGTATTGTATATTAAAGTGTAAGCATTTTCTAAACTGTTCTTAGAATTGGCAAGGCGGCAGACATACTTTTCCCTGCAATGATATTAACCCTCTAAAATGGTTTGATGCAAAACATTAATCCAATAGGTTAAGCATGATGCATTAATACAGCATCAGAATGAGTCTGCAGGCACCATAGGGTTGATGCATGTTTCTAACGTCTATAATATTGTAATAACCAGGAATCAGCAGAACGAGAGAATAAAGGTTGATAACTGATGACTTCTTGTGTTTATTACTGTTCTGGCCTTATTACTAACATTTGTCTTCAACTCGCATCACTTGGGCTGAGTCCTCGCTTAGATAACTTATAAAGGAGACCCCCCGCCCTTAACCACACTTGCTGCCAGCCACTGGAAACCAGGTATGTGTCAGCCACCAATGAGTCTCTGATTACGTCTGACTCTAAACCTCCAGACCTGCTATTTTATAGTCTGGAGACCCGGATGTGATGTCAAGTGACACTGACGTCACCACCCGTGCTCCCCCTGGTGGCCTGAACATGCAACTATCGTCCCAATCCGGTGGCTGCCACCGAGCCGCCAACAATGAACTATCCATGTTCATTACAGTATGATTAGATTTTACTGATGTGCATGTATTCAATGCAAGACAGGACAGAAACACTGCATTTGAGGGAAACCTATGGTTATCAACCTCTCCATAAAATCCCTCTATTGTAATAGCAGCTTTGATCCTTAATCAAACCCGTCTACCCTTGAATACTTATCGGTATATCAGATAGGAAATGTGAGATGTAAAAATAAAGCAATAACAAATTATAATGCTAGTGTGTCTTTTGATATGATATGATTATATTTCAGATTATTAATGTGCTGATGTCCTTTACCTCCTATAAAAGCATCCAGAAAACATGTGTTCAATGTTGATGACGTTTTTGTTCACAGAAACCATCAGTCTGTGAGCTCTAAGCATAGTCAGAATGACTATTTGTATGACTAATATCTGACTAAGGCATATAGTCATCTGACTACAGAGGTCAAAATGTGGTGGTATAGTCACTACTGACTATAGGTTTTATTAGCAGTCTATACATGTTCAGGTTCTTTACTATCTTTACTAGGCCGGAGCGTGGTGGTTGTGTCGTACAGAGTCTCCCCCTCGTGAACACTCCGGGAACTTATCTGCCCAAATACATAGGGCATTCATGGCGTCATCTAGAGGGGCGAATCTACAGATAAAAGGGGTGCCATGATTATCAATATCTGCAATAAGTGTTTAGATGGTTTAGGTCCCAGTCATGTGTCATGAACCAAAGTTGAATCACATTCCTTACCAATAGGAACTAGTCTAATTCCGGGATCTAATTACCTACACTTTTAAATTAGTTCAAAAGTCCACATAGATGTTTGCCCATATATTCTATAGCTTCTAAAATTCAGTGTTATCTATTATCTCTAGTCTGGGATCATTTAACCTATTGATTCTGTCAATTGGGTTTATTCTATCAATCATGCTATCCCATCCATTTGAATGACGCATAGATACATATGCCATTATTTGTCCTTTGCGGCATTCAAGATTTTGTCCCCAACATTCTAAACAAACATCAGTGTAGGCTATGATTAATTATGATGAGCATGTGTGTACCATAGTACCTCTCGTATAACGTATGGCTTATACACGAGGAGGGGCCCCTGATGCGCCTTGAAGGAGCAGCCAAAGTCGGGGGTTAACCTTATAGGCTAGGATATTACAAACCAAATTGGTGCTATATTCGTCCAAATCTCGTCCCAGGTGTGCCCTGTAGGACCCTCTCCAATATGGAGTGCGCCTTATTCCCGGGGTATTGCGGTAGTATGGCACAGCCCATACACCTGGAGGAAGCTGTCAGTAGTGATGCTCATAGGTCTCCATGTACATGTACAAGGTACCTGGAGCTGTGGCAGGTATTTTTAGTGTCACTAGGAGCAGCTCAAAAACTGCTGCTCATGATGCGTTATCACCACCTAGATTCATGTAAACATGTACACTGACCAGTATAGTATTTCTCCTTTTTAAAGAGCTTGCAACGGCTAGGTACATCATGTATAGATGTGTATAATCACATAACGTTAGATAAATGTGTTCATCGTTTGTAATAGCCATTGAAAAATAGTTTGGTGGCAAATAAATAAATAACAGCATTTTAGCTGATGGAATGTTTGAAAACGCATGCCCCTTAGACCACAAATTATCTATGTCCTGATCCATCCCGTTGAGAGAAAACAAAAGGGCGGAGGATGAAATCACAGTTTTATCAAGTATCCTATTGCCCTGGGCCAAGTTAAAAGGGACGTGCGTGATTGGCATTTCTGGCACAGAAAATGTACAAAAAGTTTTAACTAAAATTAGATGTGGCCTTACGATGGTCTGCATAGTATAACCAGTGCAACACACTACAACTATACGTACTATCCAGTTAGACAGTGCCCAGAGACGAAACACGTCACAGTAACTCACTCATATACACCCCATCAACACACGCTCCTTGCAAGTTAAAAAAATGCAGATAGAAAACGTACGGTCTCGAACCACCAGCCTGACACCACTTTTCCTTATGGGCTGGACGCAGAGCTTACCAGAAGGTGTGTGCACTTCGAGATTGGTGCAAAATCAGTATTCAATCAGAGGCACACTGTGAAATAAATGTCAAAATAACGGCGCATTCCTTGTCCCAAAGTTGCCAGAGGTTCCTTGTACATTTGTGTACCACTGTACTACTACCCGGGGTTTCATGTAAAGACTACACTGGTTCAATGCCTTACAATAACAGTGGCCCACTGTTCAGTTTTACCAGGATCCCTGGTACATTCATCTGTAGATTTTTTTTTTACAGTGCAGCTCTACAATGTATGACGCAGACTCACTTTTGAGAGCTTATACACAACTAGTTCTAGCAGATTCGTTCCCAGTTAAAAGTGGCTATTTGAGAGTAATATTATGTAAAATCATTTACTGGAAAACATGACATGTTTCCAGGCTAGGAACCTGAGTGAGAAAGACAATGGTCGGGGCTTGGACATAGTAAGCTGGTGACTCGGCCTTCTCTAAGTGGCGGAGCCAGGTATGAGTGATGAGCTCGATGAAAGGTGAGCAAGAAGGTGTGAGCTGCTCATGAACCGCTCCACAGTGCCCTATAGGTTAGCACGTGTGCTTCTTTACAATATTGTATGACTAGCTCAGACCAGTATTTTGGGTAGTATAGCTTACACTTACTGAAGCCGTAGGTCTGCCCCACAAGATAACTGAGTAGCTATACTGGTAAACACACAGTGCCCTACAGTATAAGTGGGTTTGACATCGCTATTTCCATAGGATATTATAGCATTATACAGAAGCCATTCTTATATCAAATCCCACAGACCCATCATATGACGGATAGGACTATGGTATCTTCCAGCGGTATTTGTCAGTGCACGGATAGATATAGTCATTGGCGAAGGCCAGTAGGCCCAGAGTGTAGGCCCTATCCGAGGCAATGGTCACAATATATTAGACAAAAAATAGACATAGCATTTCTGATGGTTTCATAATTTAGTGATATATCTTATCAGTGCTTTACAAGTTGGAGGTTTTCAAAGAGAATCATTTATTGCTTAAGTGATAGCCATTTAAAATAAAATTATGAATAACTTAACGCCATGGAATACCAGAGCAAAGTCCCTCTCTACATTAAACATTGTGTATAGAACCTTTGTATCACCCATCCTCCTATTGACACCATAGCACTAGGACCAAACACATGCAGTGTTTGTTAGAGAGACCTATATCTAAAGTCGTTGTTTTACGTCCTGTACCATTTTCTCTTCTTCTAAACATCACAAGGACACAGGTGTGGTTGACACTTTCCATGGGGTATTCCTATCTGTCAGGTAGAACAAATATCTCACAGAAAGATTTGTGGAGGTTAATGACAAGACTCGCTTTCACCCCTGCATGTTCTTAAACACAAGTAAAAAATAATCACCCAAAACTGTTCCCCTTTTAGATCCGAGCCTAAATCAGTGTCTTCATCCCCTTATACAATTCTTCTTAGATGCCCACATTTACCAAATGTATTCCCGGAAACGACAAGATTACTGGTATTACTTGTACCTTGTATGTCTGAAAGTATATAGGGATGGTGGCTTCTCTATACTTTCGTATCTCAATAGCACAAAAAAAATCAGACAAAGGACACCATAAGCCAGAGATAAGTAAAAGAGTACTCAGGCCTAGAATGATGGTCAGTGCAACAGCATTTTGAACTCTCTTTAGAAAGTGCACGTTTAGAATGTCACTATACATCCCTTTTTGAGAGATCGAGGCATTAAGGGATAGGACCAACCATTGACCCTTGTTAGACTCTCACTCTCCACGTACAGGTCATTCTACCAGAGACATGGAGTATACTTAAAGACAAACGCTGCCCGGTACACAGAAGCCACTTCGTGCCAGAAATCAGAACTCGCCAGTTGTACTATTTTCATGGTAATTCTCGACCTCAATGGACTACGTTACCTGAACATATTTTCTTCAGTTCATTGCTGATCACTATAGACACATTAAATATGTTTATATGTCATTTGAATCCCCATAGGGCCTTATAGTCAAGGAAAAATTAATACTCTTGAAAAATTCGTATTCTTTTCATTTCAACCTTGACCCCACATTTTTCCTTTTTCAAAATATTTGTATAGATCCTCTTTCTGTCCATTGAGTCTTGTGGAAAGATCAGCAGTGAATCAGCGGATATGGGACAATATATGAAAAAATAGCTTTTACTATTCATTTCTTTTATTAAGGCATTTCACACTTTGTCATCCTGTAAAGTTGGCACCGTTACATAGGTATTTTCTTTGCATTTTCTAATTGTTTATGTATTAAACTGATACAATCTAAAGTTATTTAAGATTATCAGCAGCAGGACCAGATACTGGCATCTGGCCGCATTTGTCTTCAACATCCATGCTACTACTTTATAATACTACTTCAGAAGAAAAGTCATGTGCAATACAGTCCATGGCCTAATTACACAGTCCATGGCCTAATTACACAGCCCATGGCCTAATTACACAGTCCATGGCCTAATTACACAGTCCATGACCTAATTACACAGTCCATGGCCTAATTACACAGACCATGGCCTAATTACACACCAGTTCTGGGCCAAGGGTACAAAGTTACCTAGTTTTGCTGCACACCGAGACCATTTTTATCATGTCCCTTACCGAGAGCTCTCTCTGTTCAACTTTGCTTTTTATCCATGTCCGGAGGACACATCTCTGGTTGACATTTTGCCAGAGGGTCGGGCAGACTGCTCATGACTCGACCACTCAATTGTTTGGTACGAAAAGTTCTCTGCTCCAGAGTTAATTTTTGTGAGACAGCGATCAAAATGTACATGTAATTCACTGCATCTCATGACCTCACAAGGAAGAACAAGTCCCAAACAAAACATATAGTTTGCAAAAAAAAAAAACACTATCTGAACGCAGGGTGGATGACATTGGGTACGAAACAGCTAAGCGTACGAGTTTTGGGCGGCCTACTCTACCTGCATGTTCAAAGGGGACATGTGTAAGCTCATAAATACCTTAGGATGTCACTTACTAGATGGGTCATTGCTAACATGGTTGAAATCACCATGTTCTGAAATAGCACAGGTGGTAACTTGTGATTAATACAAGGCGCACAAGGACATGCATGCAGATCGCAGGCCCTGGCTCAAATTTGGGCTCCAAACTATATCTGTCAGTAATACTTTACCAAAGATAGATTGTTGTTCTTTCCTACTAGACGTCTGTAAGCAATCCATTGTAGATGTACTCCAGATAGCGCAGAATAGGCTACTTAGAAGATACCGTCTTTATTGCTGTGTTCAAGATGAGTCAGTCGTGAATGTACATACACTCTCTAACACACCCCTTTAATTGAAGCGGACACAGCGAATATTCGCGTCCCTCAAGTATAGCAAAGTAAGGGGTCTTCTGGGTCCAAACCAGAATGTGAAATATGATTCCTATATTTAAAAAAAAGTCCATTTTAGGGAGGGTCCTCTATAGGGATTTTCCTCGGACATTCAGACATCTGTGTCCAAGAAAATATTTAAGAATAAAAGAAAAAGGTTATTGGGTACTAACTTAAAAGAGCAAAGAGCTGCTCTCCTCAACTTAAGGTCCAAGCACTGGGGGAAAGGAACTAGAGGTAAAGGAATTTGACATTTGATTGTTATTGCTCTATAATTAGCAACAGAGGCAACCCTTTTCCTCATTTTCGGATCTAGCTTCGGAAGAACCTTTATTTAAACGTCATAACATTGCTAGGGACAGACGGATGAGAGGTCAGAGCTGTGTTCAAGCTATTTATCCATATAAGATAAGTGTTTCTGAGACAAGCGGCTGTACAAGACCGACTCCCCCATGCTGGTTTAGGTTTAGGTTTTCTAAGTCTTCTAAAGAGACATTATACTAAAACGGCATCGAGTCGCCATTAGGGGTAGTATAAGTATATGTATAGTGTTATGTGGATACCCATATGAAAAGTATGTATTGCATAAGATACTACAGTTGTGGAAACAACTTGAGTCTGTACCGGGTTCCTTGAAGATTTTCTGTAATTGTATGTATACCCATCTGAAAAATATCCATGTATTGCATTAGATATTACAGTTGTCGCGAAACAACTTGATTCTATACCGGGTTCCTTGAATTCTGAAGTGGTGCTGTCAATCAACAGAGTTGAAGAAAAAATATGCATGTAATGAAAATCAAGACTATTTCAATGAACTGTTATGCGCCTACATAACAAAAAAAAAACTACCTTCGCATCTGAGACATCAGGTACTCTATATGCAAAAATAGAACTGTCTCATCAGAATTATGTTCAAGTCACATCCACAGAGGACTTCTAAGGATGATGGCGACAGCTTATGCTAAATTCTATAACTGTAAACGTATATACTAGATAAACATGATTAAAAAAAACAAATACCGTTTCTCGTAAACCTGAAATAAAAATTCTCTTATGACAATACTGACAGTACAGAGTCGTCATATTGACGACTCAGGTCGTCAGGATGATGACCTAAAGTCGTCATTTTGACTACCTAAAGTTGTAGTTTTAGGTATCGTCAACTTGAGGACCTAAAGTTGTCACCACTGACTAGTTTCGGATCTTCCATGTTTTCACTGTATTACGGCATTAGTATTATGTATCCCAAAGGGAAAACAGCATGATAACAGGGTGTTCTCTTTGGTGTTAATGGTTTAATATTGCACTCGATTTTTTTTCCCAATTTAAAGCAGTATCAAATTAACAACTGGAAATACTAGTTCTTTATATCAAGCTATAGGTATGGAATAGTGCAAGGCTACATAATTAATAGGGTAGTACACACAACGTACAGATAGTGTCCCCCTAGTAGATATGAACTATACACTACCCAGTAGATTGCTTACTCAGGGAACAAAACCTATACCTTGGGGCAATAATAGGCATACAACGACACAAGGGTCGAAGCACCCTGTAGCTAGCAAAAGTCACCATTCCCCCCTAAAATAGAAATGTCAAAAAATGACCACCGCTAAGTGATTCAACCCTGAAGCCAATAACAGCGCGTGTGGGGATGCGGCCACTGGCTACCAATCATATGTCACAACCGTCCAACTTGACAACCCTGGCAAAAGGTCTATTCCAGCGGGAATAAGGTCTCCATGGGAGGTAGAACGGAAGGAGAAATGGGATGTCAAACAAAGATCCTGTGTCATTGTCACGTGTGATTTCTCGGTCATTCACATTTGCTATTTCCATTTATACATCAAGGTTATTCTCTATCACCTCCCCCACAACAAAGATGTGCATCGTAGATATATACATAGGGTGGCCCAGAGAGGTAAAATTGAATGACATTACTAAGTTCGTTGACCTTTCTACGGGTACCTTATTAATGTTCACTATGTCTTCATTATCATAGTGGGCGTGGTTTTGCTGATATGCATGCATAATAATAATACCAAGTGCTATACATCACTGAATTGCTCTAGATTGCCTCAATGACATAACACATTAATCCATCATCATTTCCTCCATTTCAATATCATTAGGCTATTGCTAATCTAGTCTCTCACCAATAGCCCGGCCATCCCCTGATAGAACCCGGGTTTCCTAGTCCAGAACTCATCTCACTTAAAGCATATATCTTGACCCCGCTGAAAGTAGGTTATAGCGATAAGCACACCACAACATGTTATCTGTATCTTTCTCGAGGAGCCAAGTAACTGCGCCAACTATGAAATGCCAAACGTGTGTTTTATATATCATATATCCAAGGGTAAGAAAATCCCTTCCCATTATTAAACAATACGGGGCAAATAATAAGAATACAACAATATCCCATTTGCGAAACAGCTATCAGCTATCTAGCTCTTTTACCGAAAACATTAGCCACAATGTCGCAGACTATGTCCATGGTACATCCTTACAAGGCCATGTGGATTAAAATGACTCGGTTAGGTTACCAGAACTCATTGAAAATGGAAACATAGTGCAGTAATTTGAAATATGATTTTATTCTAGATAAAAATAAAATCTTAATCTGATAGGTTGTACATGAATAGGCACAATTTGCTGGGGGTGACAGAGTAAGTGATGGTACCATGGCAGTCTGCACGGCAGTCACTGCAGAGAAGCCACAACAGAAGCCACATTGCCTCTTGGCCTACTGATCCCAGGTTGTTGAGGTCTGCATCAAAATATATGGTTGTGTTGGTTGGATAAGCAACTGTAGGCTCATAACACGCTTTGGCGGAATAGCATATGTCCTCACAAAAGTGTTATTCATTTTTTTTATCAGCTAGTGGAGTACAGGCTTCTGCATGGGAACTAATATACTTTGTTTGACGATTTTTAGGTCCCATTTCAATTAGTCTGTTTGAGTGGCACCTACCAGGGCATATTTATGGTTATTACACGATTTCTGTGACTCAGGATACTTTTCCTGGATATTCCCATTCTGATACCTGTCGATATTGCACACCATGATGCATGCATCACGACCTTTGTAAGGTGTGCTGATATCCATGGATATCAGGTACCAAGTGCCTGTTATCCATGGATATCAGGAACACCATACATGTCATATGTCACATGTTAAAACCTATGAGAATTCTATTGCCAAGGGCAGGGGTCGAACCTATACCCTACTGATCCCAAATCCAACTCCCTATGCAGTGTACCACAGGGACTGACGAGAAACAGAGTGTGTTTGCCTGTATATATACAATGTCATAGGTTTGGCATGGTTAGTAGCGACCCCTAGCTTTGTCACATGCGGAAGGTGAGAATGGTATTATGGCTATAAGTCTATCACAGCTCTATACTGCTGGATGTGTACACCCATCCTACTGCTGGGTGGCCACATGGATATGATGTCGCGCTTACGGTCTGGCACAGGGCTTTGCGTCCCGGCCTGGTCCACCTTTTCACGGCCTTAGTAGTATATTGGTTAGCGCTGCAAACCCCAGGTGCAGGCATTCATGGAGGTGAACGAATTTGTTTTTATTGATATTATATTGATATTCTATTGATTATTTATTGATTAATCATGTAATAAAGCAAGTAAGGTATAGATATTGGGCACTGCAGCCCAAGTGTGATATCCTAAGATACAACCAACGAGGTGCCCGATATCTATACATTACTTACATAATAATATAGTTTTTCGAACTACATGTGCGAATAACACCATTACATTTAACTGAACACACATAGTCATTGCTACAATAAAACTTATCTATATGTAGTACAAATTTGAATAAAAAAATCATGTATTGATTGATTTTTTTGAAAATGCATAGAAGTTATATCAGATCCGAGCCATAGTTGAGCTGTAGAAGCACCAGTGTATACTCGGCCCCCATGCTGAGCATAGAGATGGGCTGAGGGACCCATCCAGGACCACACTGGTGGTCGGGACATGAGGATACTGTTCGTGTATCCATCAGTGGTAGGTCTGTACAGGTATATGAAGACGAACCAGCCAGGCGTCTGCTAAAACATCCTTACCCCTTGTGTTAATCTGCACCCTGGGCAGACCCTGGCCAATCCTCCAGGGGGGGGGGCACGAAGAGGCCAGGGACTGTAACACTCAATGCAGGTACTGGAGGGAAGCCACAGCAGAAGCCACATCCCTGGAGGCGTACTGGTTCCACCCGGAGGCAGGGTTTGGACATAGAGTTATAATTTATGATACATGGCTTGAGATGAAAAGCATATGTGAGACGTTTTATATTAGTGTTTGAAAAATTTTTCTTATGAGAAATCACTTCAGACTGAAGATGTCTCGGTGGGCAATATGCTAGTGACTTATCACGACTTATCTACCTGCAGCCACACTACTTCACGACCTTCTGTTTGGCATCCTGAATCGCCATATGTCCTCTCCTTTGTGAATGTTAATGCGTATTTTCCATATTCCACTACCTATATGAAATGTAAGCTTTGTGATTATTGTGCATTTTGTTTTGAGGTCCAGTCGATCTTGGGCGGGGGGGGGGGCAGACATATCCTGCCCACCTGCTCTGAAATTGAGGGGGGGGTCCACCCCCCACTTTTCCTGCGCCTGTGAGGGCTTCCCTAGCCCACTTAAAAGGGTCTACTTCTCATCTTTTCTATCCCCTCAGGATGTGTGTGGTGCACATATGCGCGGGCACTGACACATTCCTCTGTGAAATTGTGTAATGTCATTCTCGCCATGAATATGACCTTAGCTGTCGAAATGGCGTTAAACATCTATTACTCACTCCTGCGCCTGTGATTCCAGTTTACTCTGGTACATATAATAAACTATGTTAGGAGGGTCGATGTCACTGGGACATCCGAACTGGGGTCCTATACTTTGATCCTTGTACAACTACTCGCGATTTTCTCTTTAGCTCAGAGTTAACTGGAGTGAACAGTGGTCATTCCAGAGACAATGGCATGTTAATACTTCTTATAACACTATTCTGCCACCTCCCTTACTGTTATGCTATCCTCTACCAGGGCCTTATGAGAGCATATACGAACATGTGCTTTTTGGGGATTTTTGGATATACTTTTTCGAGGTCAAGTTGGATTATTTTAGGATATGCTGGCGGACATACAAAGTCAGTCTCGCCATTGTTTCAATGTGAAAAATCGTCCTAACTTGTCGGAGTATCGAACCCCAGCCGCAGTGCTGGTTGGCGAGGATGTTAGCCATTGCGCCACACTGTACGGTGATGAACTCCAATGTTAATATATATAAGAAGCCTGTAGGACCTCCATATTAAAATGTACACATCCTTAGACAGTCTATATGATCCCTCCATGCTTATTATGTCCAATATATTCAAAATAAAGAAGAATCCATTGATTTTTTTATCGTAAGCGAGTCGGGGTCTGCCATTCCCACCCGCCTCCATGTCTGACGAAAGTGTGTCAGTGGCCTGGATGTGGTTGTAGGTCAACATGCCGCAGTTGAAGAAGACACAGAGAATGGCCGGACCGCGACTCGCTTACGATGGAAAAATCAATGGATTCTTCTTTATTCGGTTTGTACATTGACGATATTGCACTTGTCTTCGGCTCATGCAATATTCATCAATATAAAACCTTGGGCTGGCATATTTATGCTATATTGCCTTAATGATGGACCAAACGAAAAAAGGTTACACAGCATATTGCATGTTGCTTAAAGGTGGGTTAGGAGCTACCTCATTGAAACATAATAATTGGTAAATGGTATGTGTGTATTCATAAACATATTATTGGCTACCAATAAAGATGCATTTGCAACATTTAACAAATCACAGCCCCAGGAAAAGGCATAGAATAGTGCTCATATTTTAGGAGGTTCTAATGTTGGCAATAAAGGGTGGCAAAACCGAGACACCCCCAGAATTCACCACAGACCAGAACATCGTGTAGCCTAAGGGAGTGGTCATTTATTATCAACAGGGGGGGTGGTGGGTTTGAGGGGGGGGGCGTAAAAAATTCTGACCCCTCTCGAGGGGGGGGGGCAAAAAAAATTGACCCTCTTTTTAGCAAAAAAGCCCGCGGGCTACTATAGATCAAAGAGGGTGCGCGAAAACTCTCCGGTGTAAAAAATTTTCGCGTGTCCACGCGAAAACCCACCACCCCCCCCCCCCCCCGTTGATAAATAATGACCACTCCCTAACACTCTTAAGGTTGCAGCAGCCCTCAGTAGAACTTAGGGAGGATTCCCACAATCATTCTGGGCACATGCAGTATTTACCATTTTTCGGACATGTGTAACCATCAGAACCACACAAAACCTATCTATAGGTAAATTACCAACATGATTCAATGGAAAGTCGAACCTCTGGTCCTAACCCCATCGTTTCCACAAGGTGTGCCAAAAGAATGACACTGGAAAATATTCCACAGTTAACTTCAGAAATTATGATGAGCTCAATGGTGGGGTATAGCTATATCAATATCAAAGGTATCATATACCCAAAAGGCTTGATGCTAAATCTTTGGGGTATGGTGTATGTGGCATTGCTGTGCCCTACCTGAGAGGGTTCCTGTGTAATTCTATGAGTTGGCAGTACCCTCACCTACTCTCCCTCATAGCCTAGTTACTACAGTCACCTCAACTGCCGTTCCTATTTAAGGTTTAATAGCAGTCAACCTCCTATAGCTCGAGTCACCAAGTATGTGTGTATATTCTTTTTTTTTTAAATTGCCCTACCTTTATCACTCAAAGTCCCAATGCAGAGAAACTATCATCACCATTTGCAAGGCAAGTGGACAAAAGCTGGAGAACTAGATTCTACTTCTTTTGAGCCCAAATTGACAGCTTTTCCATCTCTACTTTTGAAAATATGGCCCTCTGAAGAGGTCATTGAAAAATGTGAAATTGACAGTTTCCCAGAGGGAACCTGAGACCTTACATTTTGAAAGATTTGTGGGGGGGGGGGAGGTGAGTGAGCTCTCAGTGAGCAGGATGGATTGTGGAAGTATTTTAAAAGAGTCTCTATGTAATTTTGCAGATTTGTGGGTGGGAGGTGAGTTGGAAAGGACCCAGGAGGGCTAGACTGCACCATAGGGTGGGCCCTGAGTGTGCTTGGAACATTGGGGACAAATCCATTGAATGTGCCCACATGGTAGTAATTCAGTTCCTAGGCAACATAGGAATACTGGTGAATTGTTCAATTTGTGGAAGCCAAATATGGATCAACCACTAGGCCTAGCTTTATCAGCATGTTTGCCCCACTACAGACTCTCTCTTAGTATCAACAGAATTCAAAAGGAAGCAATATCAGGCCTTCAGAAAACTGTAACAGTTATTTTTCTTTTTTTTTTTTACTCTACTTCTAAAACTGCTCAGAACTTCCTTCTGAAAGTTGGTATCCTGAAAGGACACATAGTTTGCTCTTGTTTTGACATCTTAGTTGAAGATTTTGGTTGAAAACTCCATGTTACAGAATTATTTTTGTAAAAACATCTTCATTGTTTAGTAGTGTTTTCTGATGCTCATGGCTCTATGATTCAATCTGAAATACATCCAACTGTTTAGAAACTTAGTTGAGGTGAAAGCCACTCAAATTCTGCATGAAATTGACCCCTCACACATACAAATTGGAAGAGAGCTTGAGGTTTGGCAGCCGCAACAAACAAGTGTGATCGAGAGACCTCAGGAGGTGGGAGAAATTGGCTTGTTAGGATTGAAATATTCTGAGTGGTTTCAAGGGCCAAACTTTGTCATAAAATGAAGAATTTTTCTCAAATATCCATTCCACATGTTTTGAGATGAAGTTCAGGCAGATGCTACAGTATGGGCAGAATCAGAAAAAACACCCATCCTAATTATTTCCCTGACTGAAAACACATGTTGGTGTTGACATGTACTTGGTGGTATCCATAATGTTCAACATTCATTATGTGAAACGAGCAATGGCAGAGTAGAGAGGAGTATGACAGCGCTCTCCATGGAAAACTATATTTTTCATCTAGATTGGGCCTGAGTAGTGCCTCCAACAACTACAGGTATAGTTTTAATGGTGCCCTGTCCGTTAATTAGTAGTTTTTGTATAATTTAAACCTTATAATTCATCAGAAATTAATATTTTTTCTTTCTTGTTCCTTTGTCAGATATCGCGAAGCAGCCAACTCCCCCATTATCGCTCAAGCCGGTTTCGACTTGACGACTTCTAAATTGATATTTCTCGTCATTTGACGAGTTTATAACATTGAAATTAGTCATCTACAGGGTGGATTTGGTTAATTTGGTGAGGAATAGAAAAGAATAAAAAACTTTTGCGACATCCCTATGTATATTAACGGTTGATGGCACTTTTATATCCCAGAGTAGTCAGAGCCGACTTTCGGCAAGCCTAGAGGTGTACCTGGAATAGACACATTACGAACATCGCTAGGGGTTGGTGTGGTATGTACTTGGAGTAAACATGTTTCATAATAGTGGTTGTCCTGCTCCAGGTACGCCTGTTTATCGAGCGGCTATAAATTATCATTTTAATTCAAATTCTGGACTTTTAAAATCTGGCACACTGAGGTTTTAAATGAATATAAAGACAATCAAAGATTTCTTTGCACCCAGGGCCAATATGGCAGGTGCCACTGGACATAGTTCAACAAATGTGAACAATGACAAGAAAAGAAACAGAAGTTTTGATACCTCTAATGTGGAATCCCCTGAATCTCATGCCCCTGATACTAAGAAACATCAGTTAAATGTGGTTAATGTCAGTGTTTCTAATGATGATAGTGTCTTTGACTCCCCAAAGTATAAGTTGAGTGTGGCGGGGGAGCCTCTGGAGACATCAGCTCTGACGTCACCGGGTGGCTCCCTCTTGGGGAACTCCAAAGGGGGGTCCCATGTGTTAGAGGAATGGAGCTCTGTAAGGAGCGGTGCGTTAGAAAGCCAGAACTCCGCAGGGGAAATGACATTCTGCTGTTGCCTCATCTGAGTATGGGTAATGAATGCTCAAGTACAACAATGAGTGAGAGTAAGTATGAAGGGATTAAAATTTCATCTCAGGACTGTTGAAATCACTTAATTGATGCTAGCAAATCAATAGGTAGCCATCTTGGAACTGCAGATGATTCGGTTGATATTGATTTGACGCACAGTGTAGACAAGACAGATGTCATAGCACATAAAAACTTAACTGAAGTGAATTCTGAAGGTTTATAGGACGGTCAGTACTAGTTGAGGATGAAACTAACCTAGACGGAGAAGACAATACTAAATTACTGACTGTAGCTACAAAAAAACAACTGATGACTGAGTTTCAAACCTCAATGATTACTCAGATAGGATTACTGTTGGAAGCCCAAAAGGCTAACTCTGACGGTAGAATTGAATCACTAGAGCAACGCATGACTGGGTTTGAGGGTAAAATCACAACCTTGAGTAGTGAAAATACCACTGCAATTAAGGATAGAGAAGATTTGAGGAGTGAGTTAGTAAGAATTGAGAGGGATCAAACTGCTGAGTTCTCATCATTGTCGTCCAGAATGACAAAGATAGAAGAACTCATAGAGCTAAGGCACACAGGGGAAGAGCTCAAACATGTACTTGATACCTTGTATACTCACTTGGAAGTAAAGTATGACTTCAAAAATGATGTGATTGAAATGACTAGACTAAAAAAACCAATAACCTTGAAGTAGGGTCAAAAAGCCAAGAGGGAAAAAGTTCCTATCCTAGTGAGCTTCAGCAACATAGCCATCAGGTCAATTATCATGTCAAGAAGATGGAAGCTTGGTAAGTCAGATCAAGATGAGGTAAAAAGGATTGGTGTGCAGCCAGATGAAGCTAAGGAGATCTGAGAGTCAAAAAAGACTTTGTAGGTGATGCAGGGTTGGAAATGAAACCCAGTGAAACCGCTGATGGACCACATTCTGCTAAGAGTAGTTCCGGCAAACGAGAGGGCCTAAACAAACACCCAAACAACAGTCAGACAAAGGCAGGGAAATCCACATTAAACAAACCAAGTTTGGGTTAATATATCAGGGTAAGGGGGTTTACCTGTCCAATTTTTATAAATGCAACTTAGAGTTTGAGTACAATGGAGTCAAAAGAGTGTTTAACCTTTTGGTGCCCAGAACTCTTTGACAATTTTCATAGGTATATCACTTGTGATATACCTATGAAGTACCATATACTATTCCTATCTTCTTTCTTGATATTGGCCTCTTTATCACATTCCTGAATGCCTTTTATTTAGAATTTCAGTTCTGAGGAGATATGAGGTCTGGCCTCTGGTCCAGTTTGGTTGCCATAGCAACTAAACATTCTATTTTGTTATTATTTGGCAGTATTTGCATCAATCTGCTGAATATCTTCATATTGCTATACTATAGTTATAACTATACTAAGCAAAGTTTGTTCCTACTGCCAAGGAAATTGATTGTTTTGGTAGCAAATCATAAAAAAAGTTCTTTTTTTTATGTATATGAAAGATGTCTATCAATGAATAACATAGAACAAAGGATAAATTCTTATTCTTTTTTTGATATAACCAAAGATAGTAGTTTGGTACCATGCCAGGCTCTTGCTCTCTGGAAGGCTGATACTCTAATGGGCCAGATATCTAACAACCAAATTTCATGTTTTGACTCACTGTTCTAAGAATAATAAAGATAGAGCAATATGGTTGGTTTCATTGGAATTGTGAGGTTATGGCCATTCTAGAGAGGGTATAACTTTAAAGATTGGACCAGTGGAAGTGTCTAGATGATATCTCCTTTCAATATACATATAAATACATGTATTTAAAGCCAAAAACCGCGCTTTAAAGCGCGCTTGGGCACCTAGGGGTTAACTGCATGGAGCAGGGCTATTTTTTTGTCAGACTCTCTGAATTGGGATACCTGGGTGAGGCTGAGAAGATCATGAAAATGACTGAACCCAAGGAGATGAAATGAGCTGGTGATAAGAAGCATGTTCCCAAAAACCATGCTTTTGCTAGTAAAAAGTATGACTTAATGTTGAACCTAAACCGTGCCGAATTCTTTCAGAATAAATCAGAGGGAGAGAAGTTAAAGAATACTACCGGTCTGCTGATTGAGGCTACCTCAAGCAAACGCTGGGCTTCAGGATGGCCATGGGGGGACCGGCGTTATGATGACTCAGATGAAGGAATACCTGGAGAAAATTGGCATGGAAAGATTCTCCCAACAGTAAAGGGTGAGGTATTAGCCAAAAGCTAAGCTAATAACTGTGTCAATTTCACAGTATAGGTCCCTAGTGATTTATTTCATCATCGGACTTACTTAGTACTACTAACATTTAGCTTGTACATTTGTAGATTGTACATCTGTACATTTAAGCCTATTGTGTTTATTCCCACTTCTGATTTGTTTTTATTGATTGATTGTCTTAATTATTATAAAGTTGTTGAATTGTTCCCTGTACATATTTCTGGAACTGTTTCTAATTTCTAATATCTTAATATTATTGAACCTGTTTTTGGGTCGATATGGCCCAAAACCAAAGTGTCATCGAGGCTCTAATCTCTGGAGATTCAGAGCTGAGGGTCTGGGCCCAGAGGTTCAAGCTATGATGATTTACATTACCAAGTCTAGCTCTAATATTGCCAAAATAACTTATGATGTTAAGAGCAAAATGGCCGAGAAAGTAGCTCTTGATGGCAAAGGTTATGACTGTGTAGTTTTTGTAGCTGGCTTGTGTGATGTTACAAAACGAACCTACCCGAATTGGACACATGAAATAATCTTCCCGCATGTTGATGTACCCACATGCAGGGCCGTAGTATCTGTTAGACTTTGCAACATGGTCACACATCTAAAGAAATTATATCCTGATTGCAAATTCATCCTCTCCACTATTTATGGCATGAATCTGCTGACGTTCAACAAATTCCCTGCAGACCCTGCAAAGCAGGAAATGCTTACTCAAAGTATTAAGCTGCTAAAAGGGGATATATAGTATACATTAATGCCCTGAATAATGTTCCTAATTGTAGATTGCACTACATTTTCCAAAACACAAGGTGGAACAAGGGAAGAAAGGGTCGCCGGATTGGAAAAAAATCAAGTTTTGTGGGCCTCTATGGGCTGGCTCATATGAGAGATGGTTGCCATCCTAATTACACATATAAAGTCAAAATTGTAGAAAAAATAGCCAACACCATCAAAAGAGCTTGCCTGTGGAGGGAGTGGCAGAAACTGACGAAGGCCGAGACTTGGATCGAGATGAGAATGATGATGTGAATGAGCAGGATGAGGTAAGAGGATTAATAAAACAGCTGTCCGATGTAAAAATCTGAGTAAGTGTTATGTATTCATACTGTAAACATGCTATATGACTAGATGATTATTGTGGATTATGTTTTCCACCTAGTATAATGTTTAAAGTGTGCTTAGATACCACTAAACAGTATTGTCATGTAGCCAGTAACATTGTGATGTTGTTAAAATAACATGTTATGGCATGCTAGATAAACCTCTTAGATTATGTGTACCTAATGCAAAATTTAGTTTCAGTCTTCGTCTTGTGAGGTACAGGATCTGCTGGGGCATCGCTATTTTTTTTTGAAACACCGGAGACATGTTTATCTATAGCATTGTCTTACATGGCACGATTAGAACTCAATGTACTCTTAGTAGTGTGTAGGTTAGTGTGCACATGATGATGAAACCTGGAGCTGACCGGTAGGAGGCATCTTGAGTGATCATCATGTAGATTTCCAAGGGAATCTAGTGTTTAATTCTGAACTCGGGCCTCCTCTTTGAGATCATTCATTACTATGTCTAAGTGAGTGATTTATTATTAGCATGTCCTAACTCAGGATGCACTCCCGATGATGAACCTTCTAGTTGATTTCATGTTGAATGAAGTGATGCCTAAAATCAATTGGAGGAGCTGACAGGTTTAGAGGCACCTCTTGGTTGAAGAGGACATCTAGGATGTAATAGCTGAAAAGTCAGGATCATAGCAAAATTTTGAGTGTATGTATGTGTTTAACTGCTGCTCGCCTTATCTTATTGGAGGAGCTGACAGGCTTAGAGGCACCTCTTAGGTTAAAGCGAGCATCACTATGTTAACAGCTAAAGAGATCTCGAATTAGAATTAGTGCTAAAAACTTTGCATATGCGTGAGCTGTATGGCACATCAGCTCTGTATGCTGTGTATGATGATGTTATTATTGTTATTATTAGTATTATTAATATAATATATTAGTTTTTGTTTGTATCTTGTTTTTAATCACTGAGATCCCACCGTTTCTATAAATATGTGAGTTGGTTATGTGTAATTATCAAATCTGTAAATACTGTATTGTAGTCCATCATTGGGTTAAATTTTTGTATAAATGGACAAATTTTTTCTGGTTTTTGATGTTGTCACAAAACAAACTTACTATACATGTGGTTAAATGTTTTTCTCTCAACTGATTATGTTGAGGATCTAACTACCCATGTGTGACATGTATATGCTTCCGTTGTTACTAACTCTGGTTGTGTATATTCCAAACTGGATGGAGCTGACCGGTTTAGAGGCCCCACTAGTTTAGGAATGTTTTCTGGCTGTTAGTTCTCAGGTTGCTACATTGGAGCTGACTGGATAAGAGGCACCATGTGGCAGCAAATTAGCCAAAGTCTATGTTATATATAACAATGGAGTAGTACCGGAGCTTATGTCTCGATAGTATGATAAACGAAGTGTTGCTAGGGCTGTTGCTCTGCTGTGTTCTGAAGTTTCTTAGATACAAATTCTTAGATGCAAATTTATATGATGAAGGTTGACACATCTGCAGTCATGGCCTGACTATAATAATGAGATGTGGATATATAAATATTTATAATTAATAATTATAAATTTCTAATAACCCTCCTTATAAATATTTATATTTGCATACTGTGAGGTTTTAGAGAATTTTTTAACAAACAATCTAGGATTACTTTGTTGTGATTCACTGTTAGTGAGGTGACTGTTGTCATCCATTTTTGGATCCCTATGGTATGGTAGTTGTGAGAGAATCGCCAATATGCGGACTAAAAACTTGATTTAGTGTAAATAATTTCTCGAGCTCAAATCTGTGTTTACTTCTTAATTTAGTTATCTCTATCTTGGCATTTTTCCTTTTCATCCATGTGTGTGCCATGTTATGTCTATGTTATGTCCTGTGTAGTCATAATTCATCATCATAATGTATGTAAATCATTTTTACTCATTATCTAATTGGCAATCATTAGCCTGTAATTCAAACTCTATAGTTACAAAAACTTGAGACACTGTAATAGTGCATTATATTGAGCTTGCTTGGAAACGATATATGTTACAATTGAATTTGATTTAATAAATGTCAATTTTCCAATTATTTCATTGGTGAGACGTACAATAAACTTCTTTTCAAACTAAAAAAAGGTTAGTTGCACTCTGAAATGCTATATTGTATACTGGATTCATGTTGTATCGTTAAATAATGCAGGAGGTCAACCAGGCTGCAGTAAACATATGGATCTCTGTAAATAACACAGCAATACTCTAATGCTCCTGAGATGGAGTTTTCTCAATACCAGCTACATTTACTTCCCAATGTCAACATTTACAGAGATCTTGCCTGCATTAGCTCTCTGCCTGATGCAATCATGCCAAAATAAATATGACAGGTGACACTGTTGACAGCTTGTCTCCCCTGTCATTCTACCCTGGCCCGTGTCCTGAGCACACTTCCTGTAGAATTATGGATACACCATGGCGTGTATTGTCACACATGGATGTTGGATAAAACCGCACAATTCTTTGGAGATATATTTTGTATATTACACACATGGATAACATGGAATGTGCTTTTAGTGGAAAAATGTTTGGCTAGTATGAAATGGACACCTCTGCTTCAGATGATGTGTTTGATTTCATTGGGAATTGCTTGTCTGATGTGAGAAGGCCACTGCAGATTCATGCGGATATGAAGCACTGTACGCATTCTTGTCATTATTTTGATTATGTCGACCTCTCTGATTAGTCAAGACCTTAATCCTAGATCTCTGTCTTAATCCTGCCCCTAGCCCTTGCTATTTCTGGTGAGCTCTATTGACTCGTAGTTAATTGTATCTCTTGAAAAGGAACCCACCAATGGATATGTTGTAACTGAAAATTTATACAACTGCTGGAAAGTTACTGTAGAGAAAGATATGGAAAACAAAACAGCAGTTTCTGCAGCATTATTCACTAATCAATCGGATTCTATAGGTCAGCGGGAATACCAATTATCATTATTTGACTTGATCGCAACAACTGTTATATGTGGAATAGGAGCAATATTGAACAGCCTTATTATCATTGTGATTGTGTATGGCTCCCTCACGAGGAGTTCTGTCTTTATGATTCTGCTTCTGGTCCTTGCTGTCATAGATAATATTACATTGCTGACAGCTATTTTGAGAAACCATGAAATTTATGGGTCACTGCCTTTGGCTTCCTCTGTTTGGTTATGTCGTATACTCTCTTTCATTGATTACACCAGTTCAATTGTTTCCTCTTGGTTGATTGTATTAATCTCAATTGAGCGCACCTTTGCTATATACTGGCCACTGCGGGTACACTTATATTGCACAGAGAGGAGACTATTCGGTGCCATTTTAATCTTAATTGCAGTTATTTCCATTATAGATGTACCATTGTTATTTACAAGTAATATCTGGAGAGATGACACGATGTATTCATGTTACTATCTGGAATCTGGTACCGTGTTTGAGACTATATTTACGCTTTGCCTTGCACTCATGTATAGTTTGATACCCTCTGGCGCCATTTTAATTTTGAATATTCTTATGATGAAAAAAGTCAAATCTGACAGAAAGTTCAGAGTCCAACACCAGATCTCCATGCAAGGAAAATCGACTTCAAATAATAGAAGCCTCAATATCACAATGTTTGCCGTATGTTTTGCTTTTATGGGGACCACATTGCCAGGAGAAATTTCATTTTTCATCAATTCAGTAACTATGCTTCGGGGAAAAGATTCTGACGAGAGCATCATCCCCACCATAGCCTACAAAATGAACTATATAAATCACAGCATAAACTTTATATTGTATTGTGTGACTGGGACAGTCTTCAGACAGACATTAATTAAGTTATTTACATGTCACAGTAGAAGAACGCCAACAAGGAATGTTGCAGAACAATGCTCGACAATGCAGACCAAAGTATAATGCACTGCAGTCCTGGGCCAACTCGAAATTGACATTTTGGTTGGCTGCATCATAACCCTTTGTAACCTACAAAGATAAGGTCTTCAAAAGTGAAGAGAATTTTCTTGGAACTGCCATTCATAGGTGAAAATTGGGGGGTCAGGGTTTTTTTTCCCTAGGAAAATTCTGAATACCAAGAAGTTGAATGGTGCATTCTGGTGCTTTTTGAGGATGGTTAATACCCACTTTTCCAAATTTTTCTAAGACCACCCCCCACCACATAAATGGTAAAATGGCATCTCATTGGATCTGGACAAATGACAAGACTGACCCTGAGAGATTTTAGGAGAACTGAGAAAACTGAAAAAAAGTTTGCATGTATGAGATAGCAGTGTCACCCCTTGCAAAATGCCATTTCTTTGGAAAATCCATCTATTCTAATAAACCTAAAATGATGCATTTAAATTCACTTTTTGGCAAACATTTTCCACTCTAACTTACACTGCAAAAATGGTTTTTAGATTTTAAACATGTTTAGGTCTAAACATGTTTGAAATCTAAACATATAGGTCAGTTAGGTTTCTCATTAATTACACATTTATTCTAACTACATCAACATTTTTGCTAAACATGTTTAGATGTTTAGAGTTTAAACAGCTGAATAATAGGTGTTTAGATTTAAACATCAATATGTTTAGATGCTTGGATGTCGAATCCACACCAGGTAGCAGCACTACCTTTGAATGGACTATCTTTACACAATTATAATCAATTGTTGTGACAAATGTCCCCAAATCCCATGTTTATTGTCGTTTCTTTTTATTGAATGTCATGAGAATAGGAACAGCAATAGAAAATTGACTAGATTCTCCTTACACCAGCATCATTGCCATAAAATAGTCAATATGCTCCATGACTTACACTTATTTCATGTTATTTAGGAATGGATAAAGCAATGTCCTTGCTGCCAAGCTGCTGTACTTTCTGAAGTCTCTCATAGTGTATACATGCATGTGTATACGTGTAGCTGTGGCTGACATCTTTGGAGACTTTGACATGTAGATGCATACATGTCTGAAAATCCTAACCCTAACAAATCACATAGACATCTAAACACAAAAAATCATAAACATCTAAACACAAAATTTCATAGGTATCTAAACACAAATTCTAAACCTAAACACCTACATTTCTAAATACCTGAGCTAAGCACATTGTTTGGCTAAACATGTTTAGGAAACTAATGTGATTACAAAAACGTTGCAAGAATATGTTTAGAATTGTGTTTAGGATCTAAACACCATTTTTGCAGTGTACCCTAGATATAGTATGAGCCCTTCTTAATACCCCATTCACTAGGGGCAGTATTCATCTAATGTCCTCTCTGTATAAATAACCCTTCCTCTTAGAAAAAATTTGAAATTTTACAAGTGATTTGTTTAATTTTTGCGAGTTTTAAGGGCATAAATGAATGTCCTATTGGATCTTAATTGAAAGCCTTGATATGGTACAGAAAAGGTTATCCTAAAATGTCAATCTATTGTGGAAAAGTTGGGGGGGGGGCAAAAACATAGTCTTGCCCCCCCCCCAACATGGAAGATGGGGGGGGGCACATGCCCCCCAGTTCCGCCGCCCCTTGAAAAATGATTGTTTGATGGGACCTGGTCATCTCGGAAGGCAAGGGGTTCCCATAATTCTCACTCCAAAGTCTGGAAAGGAATTCTGGCAAGTCAAGAACAAATTGAAAACTTATTTGGAAATATCAAATACACCAAAACTGAGATGGAGTAAAGGCAGGATTATGAGTATTTATGGTTTTTACACTAGACCCCCCCCCACCCCTTATCTAATGGTGGGCGCCTTCAGAGGTCTCCGTGGTTGTCTCTGATGGCGTGGACATGGACCATACCTCGGTTGACTCCGACAAGTTGATTTGGCGTCTACAAGGGGTACGTTGGCAGGTTGTGCATAAAGTATAGACATTGTTAGTGTGGTTACATACCATAACATGATGTACAAATGAACCCTGTCAAAAGAAAACATTCATCTCAATCATCTCTAGACTATAGGAAATACTACCCTTGGGGACAAGGAAGCATGGTCCAAAATATCCAGATATGATAGCAGCACATTGGTATTATACATTACTGCCCACACTGTAAAAGAAAATGCCATTAAAATAACAACAGAATCCGCATCCCAAAATTGCCAGAGATCCGTCGTTATTTTCAAAGAGATTTCTTGTAGAAACTACACTGGTTCACTGCTGTACAATAATATGGTGGGTTACTCATTAGTTTTTACAAGAATCCCTGGTAGATTCAACAGTTATTTTTTTTACAGAAAATTCAATGAAAGAATGTTGATACTGGGCAACTATTAGTTAGGTAAAATCAATGGTAGTATTCACCACGCTGGGCCAACATTGAATTTCAGATGCTGAGATGGAGTTTCCTCAATATCGGCCCTGCCAATTACTAGCCAGGTGAGTGTAATTGTTAAATTGGACACTAATGATGACAATCACTGGCGGGAAGATTCAATAGTGCCACCAGTAGTGTGCTCCAGCACTAAGGGAGTGATCATTTTTTAACAACAGGGGGGGGCTGGTGGGTTTGCGAGCAGACGCGCGAAAAAAATTTCAACCCCCCCCTCTCGAGGGGGTAAAATCTTTTCGACCCCCCCCATAAGGGACAAAAATCACGCGCGAACGTCCCCTTTTAGCCTATAGTAACGCGCGGGGTTTTCCACTGAAAACAGGTGAAATTATTTTGACCCCCCCCATCAGAGGTATTGAAAAAATTCTGACCCCCCCCCCGGTCAAGGGGTTGAAAAAATTCTGACCCCCCCCTCAAAGCCACCGGCCCCCCCCTGTTGTTAAAAAATGATCACTCCCTAAGGACTAGCGTCTCTGACATCACATAATCCTGTTCGTCGCCATCATTGGCTTGTCTCCACGAACTTTTTGATACCCACCCACCCGTACCTTATTCTGAAATGAACTCAATTGATTTCAAACGTTACCAGGTCTGGGCATCCATCCTGTTCAACTGACTAGACATTCACATTCATATCTTGTTATAATTAATTTCTTGTTGTCCTCACATATAGCCTCGTACATGAAAAATCTGTAATCACATTTTAAAAGGACAACAATATAAATCTCCACTTTATGAAACTCCAGTGTTTGTTAATAATTACAGGACATTTCATGCACTATTATGCAAATTCTTCAGTTTCCCAATGCTGTAAGCACCAGAGGGCGTTCTTCGTGATATTTGATTTCTTTGTGATTCCTTATGACCCAAAATCCGTTCCTCTACTCTTGTGACTTCTTGTGAAATCATTTAGATCAAGTC
The DNA here is from genome assembly GCA_949317995.1 of Acholoe squamosa. Lineage (NCBI taxonomy): Eukaryota > Metazoa > Annelida > Polychaeta > Phyllodocida > Polynoidae > Acholoe > Acholoe squamosa. Next base: position 59,152,073 of record OX439041.1, on the reverse strand, counting down.
GATGAAATGTTCACAATTATTCCCTTATATCATTTTCCTAAAGGGAGTAAAAGTTGTATTTGTATTTATTTAGTGCTTTCGTCCCTGTTAGGAGTTGTTTTTTTTTTTTGCGCGCCAATAATGATCCAGGAAGATGCTCTCTGGTGATAGCATTGGATCCAAGTGCATGGAAATGCACTGTAAACATGAAGTCCAGTAGTGACACATGGAAATGTGGCATTATCTATGTTCAAAGACAAAATTATTTACCACTCTTTTAAAACTATCTTTGCTACCAATACTTTGCTGTTGAGCTGACAACTGACATTAATTAAGTTATTTACATGTCACAGTAGAAGAACGCTGAGACGGAATGTTGCAGAACAATGCTCGACAATGCAGACCAAAGTATAATGCACTGCAGTCCTGGGCCAACTTGAAATTGACATTTTGGTCGGCTGCATCCTAATCCTTTGTAACCTACACAGATAAGGTCTGTTTGGGAAGCTGGGCCATTGCAAATGATTGCCTCAATGGAAGGACTTAAGCCGGACCCAAGATCGTACAGCACTGAACTAAAAGTAATTCTTATTGTCCTGGGTACAAATTTAGAGAATTGAATTATACAATTTTTGTTAGTATCCAGGGGCCCCTTTCTTTGTATCAAACTAGCACTTGAACTCCAAGCTGATGGCCATATCATTGTAAATATAAACACACCATATATAGCTGCATGAGAGGATTGCTGTGCTATCAGAATGTACTATTTATTTGTGCTTCAGTAAAGGTATGCTCTTAACTTTGTGGGGTATCTACTCCGGCAGCGGCAGCGGAACCATTGCAAAGTTGAGGGGCAAGGCCCAGATATTGGCTCATGGGTCTTGGATTGGGGGTGGTGGGGGGTGTGAGTACATGGATTTGGATGGGAAGGGGGGGGGGTCACATTGAAACTTGTAGATTCGTACCTGCCAAGTTATAATCAATATAACTGGTGATATCATTAGATCCAAGTGCATGAAAATGCACTGTAAACATGAAGTGCAGTAGTGACACATGGAAATGTGGCATTATCTATGTACAAAGACAAAATTATTTACCACTCTTTTAAAACTATCTTTGCTAACAATACTTTGCTGTTGAGCTGACAACTGATCCCAAAGCTTTATGCCTCGTAGATAGGGGCTTTTTTCATAAAAGGCAGTTCTAGCCCTTCTTCGTGCAAACTTAATTTTTTCTATTGCCTCTAGTGCGGATATTAGCTTGTATTTGCTTCTCTCTGAGTTGATCTAGAGCCGTTCTCTATGGTACAATGAGATCTGCTGCCTAGGTAGCCTCGAAGCCAATTTTTTATAAGGGGATGAATATTCAGTTGGTCCAATTTAGAAATTAGTGTTAAGTGGTGCACACTATAAAAGGCTTTTGTGTAATCTATGAAGGTGGCCACAGTCACGTGACCATCTTCCTGGTAGTCGTAAAAGTCCTTTAATACATGAAAGACGGCATTGCTAGTACTACGATTTGGATGGAACCCAAATTGTAATTTGCTTAGGACGTTGTTGTCTTCAAGGTGTTTACTAATAGCACTATGTATAACATTTTCCAAAAGTTTCCCTGGCAAGGGTAACAATGTAATAGGCCGCCAGTTCTTTATGTCATGGAGATCACCTTTTTTGGGTATTGCTACATGTACAAGAGTGCCATTAGACCAGGTGTTTGGAAAAGGATTTTTTAAATATGCTAACCAGATGAGGAATTAACACGCTGAATGCGTCTTTAAGCACTCTGGAGTTCAAACCTTCAATCCCAGAAGATTTATTGATGCTTATGCTTTGTACCAGTTTGTATAATGCACCATCGTTGACCATCGCAGCTATATACCTCCTCTGGGATTACCATAGCACCACTATAGCTGTCTCGCAGCCGGATATTTGCTCTGGTGACTGGTGGGTTAGCCAGTTTGTTAATTTCTCTCCAGAATCCAACAGGGTCTTTTCTGAATTCAAGTTACAGTTGATTCACCCATTCACGCTTGCTGTTATTCTGATGCCGTTGTATCCTATTACGAAGCCTACCGATTTGTATCACTTTAGCTCTGCTACAAAACCTTTTTTGATCCTTAATCAACTCCTGGCTTTCATTCATCAACTCTATGGTATCTCGACCTACCCATGGTTGTTGCCTGCTCTTGATGGTAGTGGTGCGAATAGGGCATGCCTCATCTAGGTAATGGAGTATTTCAGTTGTTATATACTCCCATTGCATTTTTGGGTCATTGGTGCTCCAGAATGCATCCCAATCTGCATCAAGAATAAATTCCTTGAAATCATCAGGATCGTAGTTTTTGTAGCTACGACCTCTGAAGGTACTAGTGACATATTCCTCTTTTAACCTTTTTGTGCCCAGAATTATTTGAAGATTTTACATTATTTCACATTATTTCACGATTTCATTTTTTGTTTTATAAGACCATGTGTAATTTCGATCTTCTTCCTTGATAAGGGCTTGGCATATTACATTTTCTTAATTCCCATAACTCAGTGAATACTTTCAGTTAAGGATGTGATACTACTGGTCAGGTCTAGTAACCATAGTTACCAAAACATTCCATTTTTTGTCTTTTAGTGGTATTTGGCCTCTATATATCCATAATCCCTCCAATCCTGAGACCTTTCAAATCTGATTTGCCTGCATGCATCTACATAAACCATATCAGATTTTAGCTAGAGGGTTATCTGTTAATGAATCACATAAAATGACAACTCATTTTCAAGTTTTGACACACTGTGCCTGATATAAAGCAGATACAGCCAAATGGATAGTTGTATCATAATCTGGAGGCCATAAGCATTCCATAGAGGGTCTAACTTTGCAGATTGGACCAGTAGAAGTGTCTGGATGAAAATTTCTTCCAATAAACATGCATTTAAGCACAAAACCGCACTTAAATGCGTGCTTGGGCACCTAAGGGTTAACCCCTAGGTGCCCAAGCGCGCATTTAAGCGCGGTTTTGGGCTTAAATGCATGTACATATTAAAAGAAATTGTCATTATCAAACTTCTACTGATCCAATCTGCAAAGTCAGACCCTCTTTAGAATGGTCCTGACATCCCAATTACGATACGACCATCCATTTTGCTTTATCTCCACTATTTCAAGCACAGCGAGTCAAAACCTGAAAATGAGCTGTCATTTTATGTGATTCAGTAGAGGGGAACCCTACAGGGAGCTAATATCTGAAATAATACCAAAATGATGCTGGATCATATACACCAAAGTCCCCATACTCTAATTAGATTTTACAAGAACTGCCCATATCCATATAGACAATCCATGCACTAATTGCTACTAACACATTGTGTTTCCTGAGTGCAGTACACATGCAGGCAGAATCAGCTTTAGAAGATCTACACAATGTATAAGGCTCAGGATTGCAGGGAATATGAACATAGATATATAGCCTAAGAGAGACCAAACACTAACAAATGACAACAAATGGAATGTTTTGGTAACTATGGTTACCAGACCTGATGCGAAATGACACATCCTTGACTGAAATTTATCATTGAGTTAAAAGTATTCAGAAAATGCAATGCAGAGCCCATATCAAGAGAGAAGATCAAAATAAAACATGGTCTTAATTTCTTTCTACAGAAATAAATAGGGTAGTCATCTGAAATTAAGCTTTTACAGACCCCTCTATGGGTAATTATGTCACAATTGGTCAGTATATTATCGATGCAGGTGCTGCTATCATCTTTAGGGCGAGTTATGCCTTCAATTTGGCATTTCAGGCCTTTTGTTCTGCTAAAATCAAAAAGTGCTTTGGTTTTAGTTTCATTTCTATCTCTAACGTTTATATTAAAATCGCCAAGAAGCCATATCTCGCATGAGTGGTCCAATTGATCAATTGTGTTGATTAACTTATTAAAGAAATCTTCATGTTTACCTTTGGGAGGCCTATAGATATTTAAGAAGTACATTGACTTAAGTCTGAAAATGTCTTTACTGTTCCAATGTATCAGGCTGTTATCCATAAAAGGGTCGAGCCAGCTTTCACATATTATGCATACAATGTCGCTATTGTGTATGCTCAGCTGTATGTCACTTAGCTTTAACTCTAAACTTCGGCTATTTATAGACACAAATACCATGCCTTTAAGCCCTTCAAGGAATGAAGCTGTTTTTTTTTTGCTAGCAGTATATTTCTGTCAGCTGGTCTATCATAAGTGATCAGATGCTGTTGGAAAATAGCATTAGTTGATTGGCAGACTCAAAACGATTTATTTTGCGTTTTGATCCCATCTTTTGTCTCAATACAGATAGAATCAGTGTTTGTGGTGCTAATGTTACAAACGTGAATCAAGTATAGCCAATATTTAGTGTTAGAATTGTCCGAATAGATCTAGTTAGATTCTATCAATTTGCTCCACAAAGTGATAAAATCATAAAGTAAGGATGCGTTATAGAATGTATTCCATGGACAGCAAGGGGTCAGATTAAGGATACTATTATGCCTAGCAACAGACCTGTCTCAGTGTATTCCTCATTGGTGCCCTCCAAAATGTGCCCCTTGGGGTCAGATCTACCAATTATATTCATTAAAAAAAAACTGGTGGGAGTGTGTGAGAAAATGTGGTTATATCAGCTGCCTCCTCTGAAAAGTTAAAATGCAAAGAGGAAAATATGACTGTACATCTAATCTGATGCACTCTTTAGATGTTGAATTGTGCCTAAGCCTAAGGATGAGAATTTCAATAGTGCGCCCCTCTTTCAAATTTCTAGAACGCCACTGGCTGTCATTAACCATGTTAAATTATGATCGAATCTAAACATTTGGACGAGGTGTAGTTGAAGACAGTTGTCGAGAGAAACCATTGTCTATTATGTTTAATTGGATGCCAATCCATAGTGATTTAGACAATTTTATACGAGGAAAATATAAAGCCTGATTTAGAAATGCATTGCTACATTATTACGGATCAATATCTAATCAAGGAAACAAACAGAATGCTTAACCAAAGGTCCAAAACAATGGTCATCCCATACGATCTACTCTACATTGTGTCCTTTGCTTCGGCCATCCCCTCTCACATCCTATACAAAATCTGTTAACTCATATTCACATAGGACCTTCCCATAGAACAGGGAAACCCCTCATTCGGCCCCTTAGTTGCACAGCTGCATGTAGTATCGAGCAGCTCAGTGTGAGCTGCTCCTGGCTCTACCTGGCGGCTGGGCCAGGAGACGCCGTCTGGCACGCTGCTGTATCGAGTTTCCCGGATGACCTGAGTCTATTTCCGGTCCTCCAGGTTCCGCCCTGGAGCAGCCTGGGCCGTGAACATATTTGGCGGGCGGCGGCCCAGGTTACTCCAGCGGGATGACGATTGAAGCTAGTGTAACTGCTCATTGATGTCCCCCTTTTTGATAATTGAATTGTTATAGTGATGATTGCTGGTTGTCCCAATTCTGCTGCTGCCTGGAGGTCAATACTGCTTGCAGTGCATTTTCCCTTACTGGACATGAGGTGTCGCCTCCCTCAACAGGTGAGCAACTCAATTAAGTCAATTATTTTGAGTTGCTCATCCATCCAATTCTCCTCCAATACAAAAGTGACAAAGCACCAAGTTGGAGTCATTTGAATTGAAGTCTCAAAGTATAAATGCGAAGAGCAAGCGCAAATTCTGAGTAGTCTGTTCTGTATTCCTGGGTCTCTACCCATGCACCCCCTCCATCTGTCCATGCAGACTGCTGAGTATCCCTTGTCTTCCCGCCGTCTACCTACCGGTAGTGACGTCACAACTGCAGCCAATGATCGGCACCAGTGAAGGCACCAACAGCGCCGGCGGATAGCAGCGGCAGGCAGCAGCAATTTTAGAAGGGCGAGCCCAGGGTTACTCTGAACGACCAAGGCTTGCACACCTCGAAGCGCTCCTGGTGCAACGCTGACAACAGTTTGACGCCAGTTCTGTTAAGCAAAGGGTTGGTGCCTGTCTTTTTATTACCCGATCTATATTGTCTGTGTGAGTCGACCTGAATCCTCCTCCGCCCTGTCATCTCTGCCTTCTCCCCCACCCAAATTCACATACCCAGATACCCCTATACTAGGATCAACCTCTCCATCTTCCCCCACATTCATACCAACCCTGATATACCTCATACCTACTCTACTATACTACACTGGTGCTTTCAACACTCGGAGTAGCACGGATATAGAAGGCATTTTTTTTTTATTATGGCGTCTTCCTTGCAAATAACTTCCCGATGAATATTTAGAGAGGAATGATTTTCCAACCAGCCTGAAACTCAGTGAAAGAACATAGTTCCTCTGCATAGAGTTTTACACAAAAGTACACTATACTCATTACAATGTATTTGCCAGTCAGTCAGCGTATAAATATATATTTCCATAAAACATATCTACCTGAAAGGAAAGGTCACCTGGATGTTTGTTTAACGTTCCCACCGACTACTCTTGCATCCCAGGAGTCTACCTTTAGAATCTTATAGACCCAGGTACGAGAATGCTTAGACACCTGAGGGCAACTCGGGAGAAGCTCACTTGACTGTCCTCTCAGGAGTGAGTATGGCTGGTCAGCCAAGCCAGCTTACACATAAATATAACTTACAATAAGGCCAGGTAGGCAGTGGCAGTCGGAAGTTGCCGGTGGTTGGAGCCTATACGAGCATTCCGAGCAACTCACATCATCTCAGCTTAACTCTTCATACCTCCAGTCCTTTATCATCCAAAGGTGAGATTTGGGAACATGCTGCTCTCATGATGGCAACTTAGGGGTGTGGGCCAGAGATATTTGATTTGGAATCTTCGAGCAATGAAGAATTTGTCCCACGGGTGTAAGTTCAAAATGCTTGTGACAGTATTAGGCTATATCTATTTAAGATCTGTGGAATCCGAGAACATATTTTTATACTCACTATTGATGATTGGGTGTAGCTACTTTTTAGAGTCAATAAGAGCATTGCCAGAGGAATAGGTCAGTATTTAGTCATGTAATATAAAGCAATTAGTATCTGCATATGTCCTTAGTGGAATTCTACACATTCTAGAAATGTAGAAAGGACACAGAGGCAAATGGGAAAAAAATGACATTTCGAGCAAAATGTTTGAATTAACTATCGGTGCGAATTGTTCATTTTGCCCATCCCACATAACATTCATAAAGGTTTCTGATACGATTTTGGAGCTGTAAAATATGCAGTGCATTAATTAATTAAATTTCTATAAGGAAAGCTATTTACACCCTAGACATCGTATTTAACACAGATCAGTTAAGAAGAAACGGCGCAAAACTTTCGAAATAATATCAGGGATTGTGAAAGAGATATACCATGCAGGCTCATGGTGGAGAGCTCCAAGGTCATGCTCATATGTAGGCCATATAGTTGGTACCGGAGGCAATGTATATATATCTTGCCAACATAAACCAATAATTCTCACTCTTGACCGAATCATACCTACATATCCAGATTTCTATATGTAGTCCCAATATAGCAGAGGTGAGAACTATATTCCCTTACCAACTGGAGTGGAATTATCCCGTGAATATTGGGTGCGAGTATGCATATCAGCCCCTCACCAAGATTATGATGATTTACAGGCAAGCACAACGTCTGGGCCATCTGCATAGTGAAGCCATCCCAGCACACATAATATGTATCTGCAGTTAGGACTTAGTTCCAACGCTATATACTGTCCATTAGTGATAACATAAATGTTTAAATGCACACCCTGCTGTGCTCATTACTGCAGCCATATCTTATCTAAACATTGTCTAAGGACCAAGCCTGCATATTACATCAGCCTAAACTCTTGTCGGAGAAATGGCACCATATAGCCATTTTACATCCTAACACCCAAGGATTGGTGACAAGAAGAGCGGTCATTGACTCATCTGCATTGCAGCAGTGAAGTGCCTGCAGGAGGGACCCAGGAGGAGGTGCAGACTGTCTGATAGGGGGTTAGGCTGAGTGTAGTTTTGGCAGCTGGCTTCTGGCATACGTGCTAATTTCCTACTACCTTATGGCGTCCAGCCTCACTCCCATCACTAGTCTTGCTGAAGACCCATAACTGAAAATGATGTTCTCCTGTTGGCGTTAGAGGGGGATTCATGACATGTAGGCCCAAATATTGTTCCCATGATGGAACTTATGTATAATGAAAGCCATAGCTGTGAAAGAGATTAAGGATATCAGTTTAGACTGGCAGGCTCCAGCGTTGTTATAAATAAAGCAAGAGGCCTCCGGGAGATACCTGAAGGGTATGACCCTAGGTGACCAATGTCTGACCCCTCCCAGACCTGTGGATCATGTGATACCCTGCCACGTGGCTCTGTCTGCCCCCAGTCACCCTGCCCACACGAGACAGACGCCACCTATATACATCCTCACTCTCTTAGAGAGTTAACACTTGTGCTTCCCAACAGACCCACGCTGGAAGCTTTCCACTGTAAGACCAATGCTCTTTTCCACCTTCCATATTGTCCAATGCACGCAACCATTACCTAAGGTGCAGCTGGCAAGATAAGAGCTGATAACACCCAAATTGATAAACCATTATTGCACCCTAAGAAGACAATTGACAGAAAAATTTCCCTCTGGGCCAATTCAAATATTGGTAATATATAGCAATTCTACCTCTATTGAAGACTACTCCAGGACACTAATCATCTAATGATACATGTGCCAGCATTTTACTTAAACGAAAAACAGACTTTGAGTACGTCTACTTGCCCAATACATGTACTCCGTAGTATGACCCAATACAAGTCAGAATCCATGGCCCGGGCCATGGTGGAGCACATGATGCAGTTCAGCCTTGTGCCTCGCAGACATAATCCTACTTACGACTGTAATAGGTACTTAGGCCACACCCAACCGTCTCTGAGTCAGCTTCCGAAACTAACTAGTCCAACCTGGCTTTAAATCACATCAGGTCTATACAGTTGTAGATGTAAGTTGGTGTTAGGGCATCCAATATTTCATAATGGAGGTGAGATGTTGACTGGACTATGAATAGCCCAGGTCCCGTGACTATCGGAGATAAGCAGACGACTTTGCTGCTCGGTGCATATTGCAGATGGTGTTTTCCCGCCACTTGCATGATAACTGAGCAAACAGCCAGGGTGAGCAGCAGGCCGAGTCACTTATCCTGCACTTATCATGTACAGGGCCTATACAGAGGGAAGCCATCAGCCATCTAAGTGAGCTCTGTACAGCCATGCTCTATCTAAATGTAAAGATATAAGGTGTAATATCGTTTGATCTGCGATGTGTAAATTGTATCTTCTTGCACGGTTTCTCTCACTTTCTCATCCACCCTTGTCATCTACGACAACATAAAGAGATGAATAATGAGTAAAACTAGTAAAGTTAATAGTTTTAGAAGTTCAAGGATGTATTTGTTACTTAGGGTCCGCAGTTATGCAGTCATTACTTCATTGACATTGTTGCTCTGAAGGACATTGAATGCATGATATGATCCTCATATCCCCCTGGTTTTGGGGATTTTAGTGTGGGCATCCGCCTGGAGAGCATGCAAAGGATGAAGGTAGCTGCGTTTATTAGTGCTTCACACATTATAATACACAAGCCAGAGAGAAAAAAAAAATCACAGGAACATGCTCTGAGAAGCTAGGTTAGACCCTTTTAATGATAAACATTACAGGCAGCATTCCGCATTTGTCAAGAATGGGGTGAACATTGTTGAAATGTGGACTGAAATAAAAATTTCTGAATTGCATAAAACGGTTATATAGGTGAGCATACTTTGCCGAGGTCGGCCAGGTTAAGAAACCAATACTTTTTTGCCTCAGCTGACCCCTCTCCCTGGCCTAGTGATAAACGTGTCCAAAAGGCCTTAACCTCAAAGTTACTGACAAGACTTTACATGGTCATCCATCTCAGTAAAAGCAAACACAATCATTGCTGTAAATAACTGGCTTGGCTCATTTCTGTTGGTAGGTGGTTGTTGATCAGGAAAATTCCTACTGCAATAGGAAGGCTGTGATTATCGTGATGGTGGGTACTTGCATAAAATCCGTTGTTGAAAAGAGACTTTTTTTAACTTTAATTTTAAAACAGGTCAGACCCCAAATTCAAGCTCAGGTCCAAATTAAAAAAGGCCAAGACAACTTTTATTTTGTTGGGAAGATGGCTGGTTGGCTCCTAATAGTTACCAATTTGCAATCTGGAAATAAAACGGATTTAGTAAGAAAGCATGTCTAGCTATCTATAATTGGTGGAGAACAAAAGATATTACTCTTAGAGTAGAAAGTATCTACATACAATACATCATAGAAGAAATGTGGTATATATAATTTGCATTAATGAATCGATCGATTTAATTGATATCTTAACATCATAATGAGGGGTGTTTTGAGACTACACACATCACTTACACTAGAGAGTTGGACGTGGGCCATATTTTTGGTAACACAGAATTCTGATGAGTGTAGCATCTCCTGCTCCTCCTATCATTAAGCTAATGTGCCCCACACAACTGCATACCAAGCCACAGCTTCTGAAGCCAAATGGTCCACTTCCCTACTCCTGAAATAGTCCTTTAGATCTCCACGTACTCGTTGCTCAAGCACAGACTTGTGGTACTCCAGTAACTCACTTCACAACGGAGCGTTATGTAAAAAAGAACTATATTCTAGGGGAAGTATGAAAAAAGATGTGTTAGGCTAGACTTATGGGGCTCTATGTACCCACGGCAGCATGCTGGTGCACAGTTGGGTGGGTACAGGGAGTTCTAAATGTGAGGTGATGCTGGGAAAGCGGTTTGGTGCCAAAGTCAGTAGCCTGGAGGGTTGGTTGTCCAGACGTGATGACCGCTAGGGTTACGGGGCACCAGTATATAGAATAATAGGTACCTTGCCCCGACCCCGGCCCCTGAGGCGTATAGCCTATGGCAAAGGGTAAGTTCACCATGAACTAGGCTCATACCTTGAATCGGATAAGTAATGTTTTACTTAATCGTGTAGGGTGACACCTGTATAATCTGGATACAATTCATTTCAAATACTCCCTATCAAAAGTAGAAGAGTTAGCTAGGGATTTAAGCATTGCTATATTTTAGTTCAGGTGTACGACTCATTGCACGTGTCTGGCTCATACCGTAATCTCCCGCGTATAAGGCGCACCTCGCGTATAAGACGCACCTAGAGTTTCAGGAAATGGTAAAAAAAATATAGAATTCATAACTTCTGTTCTACTGAATGGATTTTGAAAATTTAAGAACCTATGTGTACCTGAGGTACAAAGGAACCTCCTCACCACCCTATGTCATATTATGACTTAGTGGGAGTGTAACATATCAAAAGAAAGGTCTTGGTGTCCCCCTTTTGGATCCAGGGAGAACTAAAACCTCGCGTATAAGACGCGCCTTATATGCGAGAGATTACGGTAGTGAGCCTACACTATACACCCAGGTAGACAGTATGGTCGGTACAACGTTCCGCCTACCCATCTCCCCACACGCTGCCTCAGAACACAGGTGCACAGACATGCCACTGTATGTATTTTTAGCAGGAGTGGGTGTCTTGTGGACTCCACCGAGCAATAGATGTATGAGTTGCTCGTGTCTGCATGTGGTAATATACAGAGTCGTGTTGGTAGATTACCCCAAATAAAAATAAGCTCCTACCAATGCAGACTGGCAAAAAGAAGGTTATCAGAAAACTCAGTGTACCCTCTGTGACCAGCAAAGGATATCCACAACCAATAAGCGTAAGGTAGAATTATTGTTTTTGGTCCTTCCAGGTTAATGTAAATGTACACCGACTCTTGGTTCATGTACTCTCTTTCAACAACGTTCACAAGTATTATCTCAGTCCTACCAACAACTTATAGCCTGAGTGACACAGCAGCTTTTCATATCGTTCACATGTCTTTCTGCGTTTGATCTTGATTCTACTACAGCTGTGTTCCAGTGATGAAACAAAGCCCACAGCTTCGATTGTCATCTGGCATCTACAGAGCTCCCTGAGGGTTCCTCCCTGAGTCCGTCTTGATCTGCCTTCCGTTGGAGCCATGGTGAAATACTGCTGCTTTGTGAGTTCTGCATAGATGCACAGCACCTCCTGGGTCGTGCAGTTAGGAGAGTTTACTCCTCTAGCATCTGTTCAACGCCTCAGTGACATAATGTAATATCTACAGTTATCCTCTCTGCCATCTGTATGAGGGGAAGAGTTGCAGCTTTGTGAGCAACCTAAATGTCTTCTGTAGAGCATCAATAAAATATTATGGATGGATCAGTTATGCTTCCACCGTGTGTAGATAGCAAGAGTGAACTGCTGCATCTTTATGAGCTATGTCAAAATCCATGATTTTTCTAAGCCCTTCTTTTACTATCTGTATTGGTTCTCATCGATATTCTGAATCGTTATGAACCATTGTGCTCTGTGCAGAAACTAGTTGAAATCCAGCATCTTCATGAGCTATTGTGGTTTGGTGAGCTATTTTTCCAGTATCTGTATCTTGTCCTCCTGAAAAGTCTGTACAGATCCGGGGCGGGGGCTGTTTATCTTTTGCCACCATTTGCACAGAGCCCAACTGCTATCGTGAGCTACAGCAGCTGGGGGCTATCTTTCTAGCATCTGTACAGACACTCATGCAAGGCTATGACAAGATGAACTATCTTTAATTACCATATGCCTTCAGAGCTTCAGTTAAATGCAGCGCAATGGCGAGCTACTAGTATATGCTTCTCGTGTATGAACAGAGCTGCAGTAAAAAAGAATTATTGACCAAGATGTAAGAGCATTGTAATACACTGGGCAAAATCAGTGTAAAGTGAAATTAAAATGAGCGTCTTGCCTTTAACGGTTTTATAGCACCTCCTTCAGAGAAACAACTTCCGAGTTGTCATCTGCTCAGGCGGGCATTTCTCAATCATGTTAACTGGTGTTATTGAGAAATGCCCTCCAGTTTCAAGAAACGTTGAAGAATATTAGTGATTAGAACACTCTCTTATCATACATATAAAGGGCCGAGAGAAGATATTTCTGCTGTGTAAGAAAGAAAATGACAAATGTACAGCCAGCTGAGAGTCCTCTCGCTTGCTTTGAAGAGGAGAGCAATCCTGGAGCCTTTTGCAAAAAGGCTTCACTGGTATTATATCTCCCTTCATAATCACAATCTTCTGCAAGGCCAACTTCCAATATCACAAATCACAGTGTGATGATGTCCATGGCGTATCTAGTAGGCAGTCTATGACGTATCTAGTAGCGGAAGCAGGATGCCGCCGCCATGGCGTTTATGTTACAGGAAACCAGCGACAGGAAGCATTTGCTTAGATCCAACAAACTTACGAGGAAAGTTGTTCCTTACTTATTTTCATGGACATGGCAAGGCTTCCATTAATCTTAGGATCCATGTTACTAATTAAGGTTCAAACGATCCTGAGTGGCCAGTGACTGACTGGGTAATCCCAGCTGGGTAAATGTTATCTCTGGGCTGAGGTAGGAATGATTTGAAGCACCCTTTGGTCAACACAACACCAGGACCCAATGTGTTGCACAGACTGTTTCGACGTAAGCACCCCTGAAGCCACTAGTACGTGTGGCTTCTTCTTAATGCTTCAGAGATAATATCTAGACCACACAACATCAGGCAAGATTCTAATTTATCTGTTTTCATCGTACCATTATACTTATATTCATCATACGTGTTATATCATTTGCAGGGCGAAACAATTCATTTATACCATATTGAACAATATCTTCTGCAATGCTAACTTCTGTCAATTAAAGTAATCAAGAGAACGGTGCCCTTTCTAATCCATCTGGTCTAGAAATGTGCGATTGCTGATTGATATGAGGTAATTTAGACGGTAGAAGATTTATTATTCAGCAAATGCCAACTGGTATAACAGAGCTAAAACATAGTCTCTCGTAGAGTTGTACTATTGAGGGCTTGGCAAACATGAGGTGTCCCCCAAGCCAGTGGAGGTGTAATTTAGCCACGTGCGGTACATTCCTCCTGGTCCATACCAGGAGCCGTGAGCAGCTCCTACCTGGGAGACTGGTGCTGCTTCGGTGTGTTGGACACGTGGACGAGTGGGAGGTGCATGATTTGTGGGGTCGCAGTAGCCCTGTGCTACTTCACAACAACCCAAGCTTCAGAATTGAGATAGCCCTGCCTCCATATACTTACCTCCCTGTCTTCATACTTACCTTTATAGGATAAAAGGCAGTATTTGAAACCCTATTATTGACTTCACTGCCTCTATTAAAGCTATGATTAGCAATTTACAATTTACAACACTTGATTATCTTTTAGAAGATAATCAGGAGTCATTATTGTTCTATCAATTAATAAGCTGCCCCTGTCATAGTCCGAAATCCATCTTTGTTGTACCAGATCAGTCAGTGTGTCATAAACTACATAATTCTGTTGATGTCTGGTAAAATAAGATGTAAAGAAGTATCTAACAAACAGTAGCTGGACACAAATAACGTCCACAATATCTATTTCTACTAACTAGATCTATGTAGCGTCAACAGATCTCATCCCCACTACAGAAACAAACTGTACTGGAGGAATACCCTGTAGTGTAAGCACCAGTTATTGTTTGTTTTTGATAGTTGTTATTTTGGGGCATGCACCTGGGTGTCCCCTGTCCTGGCTCCACTTGGAAGCACAGGAGATGCAGCAAATAAACATTAAGCACTCCAGGGTGGGACCAGGCGCCAGTCTATGTCTATCTGTAAGTGGAGATGGGGGGGTGCTGAGGGGTAGCCAGAATCAGCAGATAGTCTGTTGGTCTGACCTACTACTTTGTGGGCTTAAGTTATGATCCTGTACATCAAGAAGGTGGATTTCTTTACTTTGGTCTATTAAAAATAATGTTTCAGGCTCACATTGGCAGAAGAGCACTATAGCCAGTTGGCAGAAGAGTACTATAGGCAGGAAGGGGAAATTGTTTCTTATTTCAGGTTGAACACGATAGACACTACAAATCTGTCCAAAGACCTAGTTTCTTAACCCTCTCTTATTCGTGAAGAAACTAACTGTCATTTGGTCAGATTATCGTTAGCCTCTGTCTATTAAGATTGCCATTTCACAAACTGGTTTGGGAATGGGAAATTGTTTCTTATTTCAGTAGATTGCCATTTCGTATTTTGTTATAATTATAAGCCTAAGCAATCACCAGACGACAATGAAAATGTGCAATGAGATGAGCTATATGATTTCTACTGAACTATAATGAGTATATAATTTTGTGAATGTCACAAATTCCGTTTGAATGAAAAGTACCTCTGTGTTACCAATGTCCTAGAGGACTGTCCTTGGTGATTTGGGTTCCTCCATGCTTTGCCCAAGAGGCCCTCCCCACAGGCTGAGTCTTTGACAATGGGGTCAGGTACCCTGCACTGCTTACTCTAGAATCAGCACAGAAGAGGGAGGTATCAATAGGGTATACATAGGGTAATGGGAATAATAACACCAGTTACGTTTATGCTCACAGGTATACCAAACCCATCTTACAGGCATACAGATGACTCTGAATCTGCTAGAGGCATTGACGATCAACGTTTCCTGTGCACAGTATTTCATCGAAGGAGGGAGGGGGATAAGTTGATTGAAAGGGGGCGGGGCAGTGCACATCTAATCACAGGGAAGGGAGAGCGGAATGTACTCCTGAAATCTGCTCAAGTAGACTAACACCCTCACAGCATATATCACAGAAATAATTTTATAACTGAACAAACCAGTTCCTCTACGTTGATTAACATGTTGCCAATGTTGATACCAGGATCTGTGCCCCACAGGGTGAAAAGAAAAACTTCAAAAATTGTATAATTTATAAGCTTTTCCTGTTCTAGAGGACCAAAAGGCAGTGGCAAAAATTTTCCTAAAAAAAGAATTTTCCCTCCCTCCCTCATGGGTCTGAAAAATCCCACACTCTGGGCAGGAAACGGACATAATATTTTTAAGAGTGGCCTTGTGGCATGATGCAAATCTAAAAGATCACCATGATGCACAAATGCAGTTACTTGCCATCACTGGGTCTTAGCATCACAACAAAAGATCTTATATATGCATCACAACATAGGGAGATCATTTACTTCAGATAGGGTTAGGCACGAAAGGCAAAAGCCTGTAGCAGCTAACGCATAAAATGTTGACACTTTGATCATTTTCCCAGCCAAAACTAAAGGCAATATCCATGTACGACAACTTTGCCCTCACCCTGCAGCGGGATCCATGGGAATTTCCTTTGAGGTAAACATTACCTTCGGCATCTCCCACTGTGATTCATATCACTAGGAATGCCTTTCTCAGACCAGGTGCCCCCAATAAACATGTTAAGGCCTGGTTTACCGACCCAGTCGCCCACGTCCTTGGGTGCAGCAGATCACCATGAGATATTTAAATACCGTCTTACCCTGCGGCTCAATGCTGGCAGTTTATCTTCATCACAAGTGAAGAGAAAGCTCTCTACACTCCGAGGAGGAAGTTCTCCCAAACTGCATGCGGCGGAAACCAGTAGTCACAAAATTGTTAAATAAAAATCATTGTTTAATAAACTTTTATGGTTGGTTGATCAACCAGTTGTCAATGTTGATTCAATGTACTGTGCCCACTGGGAGGTGCTGTATCGCAGTGATGAGAACTTTGCTCTTTATGATCGTACTGTCCTTTTGTTTCGAGTGCCTCATGGCCGGCTCATGGCTCAGTATTTAGGCCCCCTGTTGAAACTCAGAGCATAAAAGGTACTGCTGATGACTTAGTGATTGTTACCACTTTGAAATGTCAAATCGATGTCAGTACCAGACAGAAGGAAGACCTAGACAGAATTAGTCGCTGGTGTAACACATCTAAGCTTACTGTCAATGCTGAAAGCCTTGGTATTTTTGGGTTCATTTAGATAGAGATATCCCAGATTTGATTGGTTGTTATGTCTGTCTTGGTCACTCCAACCTTGAAAGAGTTGTTGGGTTTATTCTGGGTGAGGTTGTGGACAGGTACCTTGGGTTCTCCAGCCAATAAGATGAACATGTTCAACTGAAAATGCCATCATATTACGGAGGTCAGGAATGAAAATACTTTAAAACACATTGATATAGTCATGTATAACTGATACCTGAATTCAACTGTTGTGGTTTTAGCAAGCTCCAGTGTAATTTCAGAGGCAGTATACTGGTTTTTATTCAATAAACTATACTATACAACAACAATGCCTTACCTAGACAATCGCTGCTGGGGAGTTTAGCCAAAGAAGAACAGGGACTATGATATTCTGGAAATACAGACTGAGATAGGTTAGTGGCTATTCTTTGTAGTACGCATCTCTAGCGCTCTAATCACCACCTCTCGAGGCTCTCGTTATCTTGCACTCAAAACTCACACAAAGCCATAACGGGACAATATACAAGAAATAGATGATGAGTGGATGCTGATGGCGCCCATCATATTGAGTAATTGCATGATGAAGAGCTGGGGCTGGCTGCATGGGGGTGGGTTTGGCTGTATCGAGGATTGCCTACTCCCCAGCTGGAGTGGATCAGTGCGCTCTGGTTTATGTGGGGCTGCTGTGTATGCTCTCTGTCTCAGTGCATCATCATGGACTCAAGAAGGGTGTGGGGTGGAGGTCACGTGGGGTCCAGAAAAGCCTGCCAATCAAATCACGTCCTGATATCGAGTCTCGTGACTACGCGAATCTCAATATGAGCTCCACTATGGGGAGTTAGTAGGCAGGATTACTTGTTGGTGTTAGTGCGCAGGGTGCAGCGACTCACAGGAACAAGGCCTAGGGATACGCAGGCCGAGGGAATCAGTGATTGAAAGGGCAGATATAATTTCATTTCCTGGAATTAACTCATACTTCCAAGATGACGTTAGAACCAAGAAGGACACAAAATGGACACGAACATGGTAAGAATCAATGAAATGATAATAGTGTGCAAAAGTAGAGCCACCAAAGACAGTCGACATATCAAAATCTTTCCTAGTATGTATAGCCTAGCCTACCTTAAATGAATATAATATATTATTCATTCAGATGTCCTTGTTGTAATTTCTTTTTATAAACTTTAGTTTTATCGTTCCTGTCTACTTGGAAGGACAATCCCATTATCTATAACGAAAACCATTCGAAAAAAGCCACTACACAGAGACTTTTGATCTGCTGGTTAAGAGCAATAAGTGGATGTTTAAGGCTAGCTGCAGCTGTTCAGCTTCAAATTGTTTGACAGATGGACCAGTTGCCAGTTAGGGCCATGGGCTACCTTTAGGGAGTGATAATTTTTTAACAACAGGGGGGGCTGGTGGGTTTGCGCGCGGACGCGCGAAAAAAATCCCTGCCCCCCCCTCTCGACGGGTCAAAATTTTTTCGATGCCCCCCCCTCGGCAGGCGAAAATCGTGTGCGAACGCGCCTTTTTAACCTATAGTAACACACGGGCTTTATTGCTGAAAACAGGTGAAATTATTTTGACCCCCCCTAGTCAAAGGGGCAAAAAGATTCTGACCCCCCCCCTGGTCAAGGGGTTGAAAAAATTCTGACCCCCTCTCAAACCCACCAGCCCCCCCCCCCCGTTGTTAAAAAATGATCACTCCCTTAAGTCTAATAGAAAGCATGGGTGGCTGATGCATGTCATACAGGGCCAATTTAACGAAGTTCCCACAGGTGCAACTCTACTACCTTATCCCCCAAATACGCCCGGGGAGAGAAAGGCGTGACTTAGCTAACCTCATCTCACCCCGGAACTCACCTTACGCTACTGCTCCTGCATAATAAAACACGGGTCTTTTTAAGTACACCCTTTATCTCTCCAAGTACGCCCCCGAGTGTCTCTAGAGAAGCCTGGAATCGCTTCAGCAGAAACTTCAACCCAGGTGCATAGAGGAAAGAGGGTGCGAGTGGGATAGAGTTTGGAGATGGACATGACAGGGCCCAATTTAGTATTCACACATTTTCCCCTCGTGACACATTTTTTTATTGATAATCTTCATCTTAGGGCTAACAGTCATAAAAATTCACTTCCAAAATATACAATTGGCTTCCATCGGCTTACCATTTAATTTGTTTTCAGCAGGTGGATTTATATTGTTTCCATCTGTCTTATTGTGTTGTGGGTATCAAAAAGAAAAAGTCACTCTACGATAGAAAGAATATAAGCACATATGTCTGGAACACATCGATAAAATTCGCTCAAGAGCAATTGACAATACCCGTCCAACGTCTAGAACAAAATCCCCAAAACATAAAAGACGTGTTTCCATGCAAACAATGAAGCCGCAACAAAGGTTTGTTTTCTGTGTTGGTCTTATTTAGTTCAGTTTGCTGGTTCATTTTTAAGACCACAATCGCTATTTTACCAATGTGGTCACCAGTTCCAAGATACACAAGACACCTTCGTTTTAACCTGGGGCAATGCTCAACGCACAGTGCATCTGGCAATCTGAAAATAATCTGGGCAGCATTAAAATCTGCCCCTGGCTAAGGCCTATCAGGGAATTACTGCGAATCTCTTTCATTGCTTTGGGCTATGGTCCATGGTCATAGAGACAATGTTTATTCCTGCCCTTGGCCAGTAAGATATCGGTGAGGCAGCGCTAATGTGAAGAGACTGGCTTCATGGAGGATACACAGCATGGCTTGCATGTGTTGAGAGGGGGTTGGGTAATAGTGACTATAGGTTCTCCTGTGGAAACCATGAAGCAGTCACTGCATAAAAAAAAGATACTTATGGGACTTGGCTGAGTAGCAGCTAGACCATTCCTATCCCTGTTCACCTTGCGTTTGTAAAGATTGTGGTGCTGTGGTTGAATGTATAGGCCCATGTTCTGCTGTGGAACTGTTTAAGTTAAGAGCTTTGATTATTTCCAGCTGTTTCTATACCCCTGGCACCCTCTTACCTTTCTGATATTGTAAACTGGTAAAGTGAGTCACAGGTTGCCAGCAAAGGAAGATTGCACATTCTCTCTGATAACCAATACCATTTGTTGTATCTAATAGAGCCGATCTTTTTCTATTCCTAATGTAACCAGGCATTAATAGGGTGACATGAAAATACACTCAATAGAAATAGTTGAAATATGTGTGAACCTGACTGAATCAACTTTAATTCAACATCTAATCATCAGAAAAGATTCACCGTATGTATTTCTATGTTTAATCAATGTTGCTTCAACATTGTTTTAACGTTGATAGTTGTCAGGACATGTCAACATTGGATCAATACTGAAATTGACATCATTGATTCAATGGTGAAAAAATCAATGATGAATCAATGTTGAATTGAGAACAATATTTCGACATTGGTATGTCAACTGTTGATCTGATGCTGAAATGGTGATGGTTGACAAAATTGACATGGATTCATTGATAGAGTGTTGAAGACATGTAGATCAACACTATCAGCACAGTCATATGAACCCGTTGCCAACGTTGACCTAATGTTTTGTGCCCACATGGGTAGAGCTGGAGAGATCATATGCACCGTAAAAGCTATCTGTTGAATCTACCAGGGATATTACAACTGAACAGTGGGCCACCATAATTGAAAATCATTGCACCAGTGTAGTGTTTACAAGGAGTCCCCGGAGGCAGTACAGTGGTATCTGGAATCTCTGTGAAAATAACAGTTGATCTCTGGCAACTTTGGGATGAGGAATTTGCCGTTATTTTGACAAAAAGAGTCAGTCTGACACTTTTGCAACAGCCAGCAGTGTAATGTAGACTGAATCACGACAACATCCAGAATAAGTACAGTACATGTATGACCTGACTCCCTTTAAAACAATCAGGCAGAACTCAGGGTGGAAGGAAAAGCCTTCGTAGGCTCCATTTCAACGGGGAGAGCTAAGCTTAGTATTAGATTCTGGTGACACCCTTCCTAAATGGAGTTTGACAAAGGCGCACATTCCCTCAGGGGCTCAACTTTGCCTCATTCTCCTTCAAATCCCAATATAATCTGACTGGTTAAAAATTTCTGACAGACCCTAACTGACAGTGCAGCCATTTCTATAGTTTCTATGTGCGAACCCCTCGCCCCCTAGATATGGTACCTTTTGCATGAGATCAAATATTGAAAATTTGGGACCCTTCCCGAGGCCTAAAGCTAATATTCATACCATAATCAAGAATGGCTCCTAGGAAAACAACCCTCTAGCCTAAGTATAATTGACATTTAGGCAATAATACTGCACGTAGATCCTCATTTCTTTAAAAAAAGTAAAAGTGTATAGCCTTAAATGAAAAACTTGCATCCATAGGCTAGACCCCTTTCCCCCAGAAATTGCATCCTGTCATCAAGGATGATACCCGAAACAGGGGGAGCCCCCCTGAGGAGGTCAGGAACAATACATGTTGAATGATAAATTGTTCCTGTACATCTAAGTGTTTCATGAATATATCTGGATTGTGTGAGAAGCACTTGCTCACCGTCGCACTACCTGGTCCTGCATACAAAGGTCATAGCACTAGTACTATCTTAAAAAATAAAGTTCATGTGTCACATGCCTACAGGACTGGAAGGCATATTTTCTACTTGATTTATAATTGGCTTTCCCAGCATCTCAGTGTTATTTCTCCTGCCGGTTGACAGATGTAATTAGATGAGTACAGGGAGACTGAGACAAGAGATATGAATACGAAGGCCAAAGTAGGAGACGGGAATAGACATCCTTCTTCGGTAATCATGCTTACTGATGTGTGCAGAATGGGTGACATTTTTCTGGGGATCTTCACAGCAGTTGTCAACATAGGTGGCCTATAATGATTAACCTGACCAGACTAACTCTCAGGAGCACATCCCACTTGTGGTACCTCATGGATTTCGTCCACTAAAATTGATAAGGTGACATGGCCGTTCCTTAAAATCGACATGTGGCATGAGCCTTAGTGACATAAGTAAAAACATAAGTGACATTATAGGTGCTTTCCTAAATTCGACCTGGGACATGATAGTTCTTAGAGCTGACAGGGGACATGGGGATTTAAGTGACATGAGAATTTCTTACAATCAACAAGACGTGACATGCCGGACCCCCCTCACATCCAGGTCCCCAACCCATCTAGGAAGGTAGCTTGATAATGGCAAGTGATGCTGTATGGATATCGGGTACATACCTAAGTTAGATGAGATGGGTGGTAAGAATTATGGCAATATGAGAGACTGGGAGAGACTTCAGTACATACAGGCAATGGTGTTGTATTAATGCTCTTCCTTATCTTGCCCCTCCAGCAGGGATTTGTGGTCTTGGTGCATTATATTGCATTGCCCAACCTAAAGCTATAAAATTGAGAAGTTGATGAATTCCAAAACCGTCCTCATTTGATTGATTTGTGTTCATCTTGAATCATAATCTACTGACACAAACAGACTTAAATAAAACGAGAGTCAACAATTGATGGATTATCGTGTTATTTTTTTATGAATTCAGAATATATATTTTTTATTTTGCATTGTATCTCACATATTGTTATTCTAACACTATATCTGTTGTGAAAAAAAGGATAGTGACTGGAGTGATAGGGGCGTATAGGTAATGCAACAAAGGCAACACTCTGTACCACACAGACTCATGTACCTTCGACTAGTAATTGACTGGTGGAATTTCTGGAATGAATAGATCACAAAACCTGAATTTAGTATGACCATGTATCGGGTAAACACACATTTATCATCACATTCTGGCATCTAAAAAACTGCGTGCCAAGATTGTGTCCGTTTGGTCGTTTTTGTGGACATGTCCTTTACTTATAAATAAAACCCATCTGGGAAAGGATCCATGACCTCCAGAGACGAGGAGCATTTGTTAGCTCGTTGTGGTATGTTTACCAGTGATAAAAAATACCGTGAGAAGACTACTAGTCCTGAGGTACCTAGCTGGGAACCCCCCAGCCATGTGACTCCTACCCCTTCTCACGTCCTCACTTCCTCCATGGTTGTATATCCCCAGCCTCCTCCAGGTGACTGTTATTACCTGCCTTAACCCCTCCAGGAGGTGCAGGGGAGGTAGACCAGTAGCTTGCCCACACTGTTACCTGGAGCTTTCCAAGGCCTGGTCCTTTACTACTATCATCACACATCGGCCGTCGAAAAAGGTAATTTCACTTCCTCAGAATGATGCTATTTAGATTTGAATAACCTATACCCTAAAGAGCGATGGTACTGTGAAATTGACAGTTGTAGACTTATGAGGACCATACATGGATAATTGGCAGAACTTCACCGTGAGGAGACCTGATATTGTATTTCTGCGTCTAAGCAGTCACATATATCTCCTAGGTGCTGAGAATGACGTTGCTTTTCAACATCTTTTTCTAAGGTGGCAAATTAGCTCTGTTATAACCCAAACAAAGAGGAGGACTTTCTGTTTGTATGAGACATTGCACTGAAGCCATATTAGAAGCCACAAAGGAAGCCACACTGGAAGCCACTGTGTATTGACCAACCCGCCAAGGCCTACAGCTAACATTGTATGTTGTTTACATGTCCCAGATGGAGGAGACTACTAGGCCTGGGGTCACAACAAACCTACTAAAGCCTGTT
Source organism: Acholoe squamosa (assembly GCA_949317995.1). NCBI lineage: Eukaryota > Metazoa > Annelida > Polychaeta > Phyllodocida > Polynoidae > Acholoe > Acholoe squamosa. The sequence goes on along the minus strand of OX439041.1, from coordinate 59,128,568 downwards.
GCAGCTCCTTCTGTTCAGCCTGGCTAGTACATGACTTGTATAGCGACTACCCCTCCCTCCCCTACCTCCCATCTGCTCCACCTAGAGGCACAGTCTGTCTATCCACCCCTCACCAACTCCCCTTAGACCCCAGCTCCACCAAACTTCTAGCTTCTCCCAAAGCTCAGTGGGGGCAAGGTGAGAGGGGTACATGTCTGTGTAAACTGATATGACCCTATCTCCCACGCATACTCACCCACCCCACCCCAAACTTAACCCATCCTAGACTCTTGTACACTAGCTGCCACTGCACTGGGGCTGTTGTGTAGAAGTAGTACACTAGAGACTGCTCCATGATAAAGATTTCACCTATTTGGATAGAAATTGCTTGATCTTTCTATTCATATTATTGAGGACAATAAAAACACTTAATCATAACAATAACTCATTGACAGAATGATTAGTGTCGGGCATTTGACCAGTACAGTACCACAGGGGCTTTGTTGAGATCTAGAAACACGTGGTGAGCTACACGTGAGGAGTATGCGACACGCCCCTATATATAGGCCTACTTCCTCTCATACGTGGGCAGGGGGCAAGATTGATGGGATGAGTGGGTGGATGACCTTTGTCTTCTCTACCAGTAGCTGTTTTTCTATGTCGCAAAATATCCAGATCAGATACATTTTTCTATGCAAGTCTTAAGGGACAACAATGTCACTGTGAATATTTTGATGAGAATGACGTTTCCCACGAGATTGGCCGAGAAAGAAAGATCACACTTATTATGATAGAATGGTATAGACTATTTACTCTGTCCCATCATTGAATAAGATATGACATAGTATACGTTTTACCTTGAGCCTCACATACCTAAACTAGAAGAATTTGAAACGCAGTTGCACTTAGATACTGAAATGTTAGGTTTTGGCCCTCAGTTGCAAGAGAAAAAAATTGTCAAAAGAAGAAGAAGACACTTAACTATGCTATAGATATGCCAGTACGCTATAACATAGATACCACGAAGACTTGTTGAAAATATTTGGCCCTTCCTGCTGCCAGTGTTAGGTCCTTAGCGCAGCAGTATCGATGTCGTCTCCTATAGTTTTTGTGCCGACATAAAGCCTTGGGGAAACTCCACTGTAAGAAGAGCGACTGAAGCCAAGGTGGAAGTCAGGAGTAGCATGCCCCTGTCGGGCTGTGGTGAAAGGCTAATGGCAGGTGGCAAAACTACCTGGTGTTCAATTCTCCTCCTGGCCTAGTTAGCGTTTTTAAAAAGCCAAGACAATTTAGCCTGTATGGCTGCAAGCCTGCCTCGTGTCTGAAATATTGGTTGCGCCAAATACCGAGGTAGCGGATTGCCCAATGGCCACTCCCATTGCTGAAGCTGTTTACCAGCGGTTATCACTGTTATCAGTTAGATACCACCTGGCCCCCAAGATGCCCGCAGTGAAGAGTTTGGATAATTTGATAATGAATCCTGCTAAGTCGGTTTATCATAATTTCTTGAAGGTGTATTGTAAAAATGCTGTCAAGCTTTGCGTGTATAGATGGGGCGCCCTGCAATCATTTTGGAATGTTAGAAGACCAAGATAGACTGAATTATGTTTTTTCATTGTTGCAATACAATCAATCCATTGCTGCAAAGTGATTTTGTAGCGAGGATGGAATATAAAAAGATATTACGGCGGTGATTGATGGGGGCAGGCAAACAAAAGCAATCTTACATGGTAAATGGATACGTAAATATAACAGCATTTTGGGAATACTCTGTACAGCAACCGCCCATACCACAATTATTAACATAGCCTGTTATATTAACCTTATGGAAATAACATGTAGGTGAGAAAGCTGCCAGGTATATATGACCCTGGTGAACTTAATGATAAAAGGGAGGGGCAATCTTATGCCCCTGTGGCGGCAGAAAATCAAGGGTCAGAAGGTCAAGGTACCTACCTTCCCTACCTCCTCCACGTAGCTCCCATACTCACCTGTACTGGTTACAGCACACCTGAGAGACTATTTGCAGCCTAGTTATGCACACAGGTTGATGAATGGGAACCTCGTTTTTAGCAGGAGCTTAAATATCACGAGCTTTGCCACAGTCTAAGCTTCACTGTACGACATGGTGCATCTTTGCATCACTCTACCAACCTATATGACATCACTCAATGTGCCACTTTACACTGTACAGAGGACCATTCGTTTAGGCATATCCCAAACCCTATTGCCCTTCTCTCTCAAATTTTGTCCACCACCCCCCTGGAATTGATCTGGAATAGACATCCCTACTACTCCCGCATCTGCCGCATTGCGGATACTTGCATCGGGTCATCTGACGTACATACATAAATACCCCCTATCCCGCTGGAGATGCACTTATCCGTGATAGCTCTTATCAATGCTAGTCATGTCCCAGGCACCATCCACTCCATCCATTTTGAGATTGTATCTAATGCTAACATTTCATATCACTCCCCAGAGCCTAAGAGGCTAGGTTGTAGCATCTATACTGCATACAGGGAGATAAGCTGGTTTCCACTGAACTCTGTGGGGGAGGTCGCTATGCATACACGTACAACATATTAGTGCAATCTTGTTCTGCCATTGCATTTTCCATGAGCTTTCTGGTTGCTTTAGAGGATATAGAGACTGAAAAGCTGTCCTGAGGAAACTATAAAAATAGCTAAATCACAAAGTCTTCCAATCTAATATCTTGGAAATAGGTGACATGAGTGTAATGCTTGGGTTGTAAGAAGCCATACATTACACAGGAGAAAAGATGAGAGGGAGAGGAAGTAAGTATTACTGGCTTTAATGATAGTACACTATCTATCAACGTCCTATTGTTTCTGAGCCCTGCATTCACTAACGTTGACTACAGTAACATAGCCAAGAAAAAAAAATATATATCTCAAATAGATCATGTAGATGAAGAAGGTAAGAAGGGGTCACCTTTCACTTAGTTCTGTATATTAAAAACGTGTATTGCCAAGGTTACTAGCTATTTTTTCTATAGGTCTATCTATGTAACATCTCCACTTCTAAACCTTTGGCATTTGGAGGGGAACGAAGCGATGAGACACCAATTATTACACTGGATAAATAACATAAAGAATATGTATGAAAGGAAGACTAGTGCCGATGGTTGGCCAGAACAAAGAATGTACTATGCTACTAGCTGCAAGCACCCTGGGAATAACATGAGATTTTAAGAGTTTTTGACACAGAGCAAGATGAGAGGAGCTTCAGTTATATGGAATATCCTGCTTACGGATGGAACGGCCCATTTTGCTCACATTATCTAAAGGCTTTAAACAGTTGGATTTAGTTGCAACCATTTGTTCTTAAACCAAAACCTTTACCTGCGTCGATAAGGAACAACACATGTGCATATATGTACCACATCCTCCTACTTTGATTGTGAGATGGGTCTTACCTGGAGCAAGATTACAGGTGGATGTGCACCTGCCTCCATCAGGTATAGGGTAGTACATGTGGGAGACTCCTGCCTCCTCCAGGTGCATCTCTATGCCCTTTACACACCCTAACAAGTGTAAGAGTGGAGGGAGATGCCCCACAGAAATTCCACGTGTTAGCAGTCCACAGAGGTATTTAGTGAGAGGAACATGGCTGAGTGTATTTAACCTACCATTACCCTGCTTAAATGGTTCAAATATGCTGTCGTTGGAGACCTTGTTGTCACTGGGGTAGTTATCATAACTTGCATCATAGTGATGATTTGATAGATTGATAAATATCCTTGCAGCTACCCAAAATCGGCATGTACCTTACTCCTGAGTCCGCTATCCATGATGCTGATTGGTATCAAGGCATTCCTTATTAAATCAAAGTCTAAAGCTAACCTATTATAGCCTAGAAAAATGTTCTTTTCTTTTTCTTTTTAAGAGATTTATGAGAGCATGTTCTTGGTTTAGCTGATCAAACCAATGTGGGTAAGCTGTATACCTTTCAGTAGCCTCATGGTCCATATACTACGACTAGATGAGGCTCAGACAACCAGGGAGCTGTTTTATGCAGTCTGCCCAAAAGGCCATAAGCTAATGCATTGTGGCATTCACATCCCTCCCCCTCTTTACTTCAGCACATTTGCAGCTTCTATCGGCACAATGATAGCCATGACCATTTATCAAAATCCCCGCCTACTGCAGGTACACCCAAGGGGGCCAGGCAACTCGCCAACCACATAGAGCTACTCATTGGAGCTATGTATACCCCCAGCTAGCACTACTCGTACAATTTACATCATTTTTACGTGAAAACTCCTATTATTTACGTTAAAAAGACATCATTTGAATGAGTTGTGCTAGCAGGGCTATCTGACAACTCACTCGGCCTGGAAGCAGTCACTCAACACACGTGTCAGGACGCTGGTGCATGCCAATTGACCTGCTCAAATAGCCTTGATGCAAAAGCCATGTTTGTTGGGATTATGGTTTGTAGTCTTGCTCAGCCTTGTGACCCTGTTTCTTGCCTCAGTAAGGTTCTGGCACTGATAATGAGAGGTCTATGTGCAGCCATTCCCACAATTCCCTAGACATTAGTGGTCTAATGCAACTTTTGTGTCTCCTCCTCATATCACTGATAGACTATCGCGAACAGGCTCAGTCTCTCGTGAATGGATGAATGGTAGCCAAAAGAAGTTACGGTGCCAACATAAAATATGTCTTCTTGAGAACTCCATTTATAGCTATCTATATCAGACAGACCCCTGTGCAAAGTATTTATAAATGCTCGCGGTATAGTCGCCAACTAGGTCCTGATGTGTACGGGATAATTATAGGAAGGACGGTTCAAAGTGTCCTCTAAAATAAATTTCCTGTTCTTGTTTAGTTTATGCCCTGTAAAAGTCAGCCTTGCAGAATCCAGATACCCTCATCCACCATCCTGATCAGGGCCTCATTAAGATAAGGCAAGAGACAGAGATCTTCAGAGAAAATGACAAAATGAATACTGTAGTAAAAGAAATTACATCGTTGGAAGCGAGGTGGTGGATCGTTAGAGTTTTTGTGAACACTTTCCTTTAATCATCACCTGAAGCTTGACAAAACATGTGTTTATTAGATGGGAAGGGGAATTTTCATCGTCATTATTTTTTGTTATCCATCTTAAATTTTCTGTCTTTAAATTTTCTTTTACTAAAAAATAGCAGTGGAAAAACTCGTTCTCTCAAGAGTCCCTACACTGGGGTTGTACTTAGAAGTACAGTGCCCCCCCCCCCCTGCACCAACTAAGAGAGAGAAGAGAAGCATGACGTTACTCTGCCATTAACGCATGAGTACACTCAAGAGCCCTCAAGGAGTCAGAGAGAATTCATTCAAGTGCACTTAACTCATGAGTAGCCTCAAGGGCCTCCACAGACTCTCAGCAGGTGCATTCACTTTTGTGATGAGGAATGTCCCCCTCCCCCCCCCACACACAGGTGCACTTGCTCTCAAGGGAAACCACTATTTTATCACACTAACATCAGGTGGTATTAGAAGTGGAACTGAAATAGTGAAGGACTGCATAGTACTTGCTATTCCTGATTGGCCTAACACCACTAGAAAATTTAGTGTAGTAACACTAGGTCTTATGAGATGGGATGAGATGTGCCTACGCTAACATCTCATAGGTAGAGATGGCAGAGCCTTTTGAATTAACCTCCTGGTATAGTCAGCTGTGTACATATGGCCACTTTTTGAATTGACATGAGTGGGTTTCATACAGACGCCCATGAGCAGGTAATAGAATATCTTCATGGTGTGTCTAGATAAGAAAACCAAATTAAAACTCATAAAACCAGGGAAATAAAATAAGAAATATTCCAAATCGGCATACTCCAAAAACGAAAAGCGACAGCTTCTGACAGGGCCTGCTGGCATCTGTGTTGTGTTAGGAGGAAATGCCAGAATTTTTTGCTTACTCAGCAAAGTGGTCCTGTGAAGTGGGATACATATTGCAGTGTGTAGTACCTAACAGGTAGCTTGTACAGGCTACATGTATATACCCCATGGTGACTGGGTATTTATATCTATTTGTATATGATACGCCACATCGACTCATGAAACATCTTCATGGTTGTATTCGACTGGTTGGAAAGATTTAGTAAATCAAATCAAGAGAAGGCTACTAAAGGTATTTTGAAACATTGAAACGGCAAACATTTATCATAGATATATACCACGTGCCTAGCCTAGATCACCATGATTAGAGCCACCATGGAATAGCTGAAGGGAAATTCATAAAAACTGACGACCATACTACTGACTAGGTATAGTGGTCATTAGCTTTTATGAATCGCTTTGCTGGTACTAATTCTTGCCTACTAGACAGGAGGCCGCCGTGGATGGTCCGATGGATCGTTTTTTCGTACGTCTATACCGTTATCATACACCGCGTCTGTGGTTAGAAATCAACTATTCTTTGACATAATATGATATCTTTCCTCTCGCATCTTGAAAATAAAATATCGCAGCAGTGCCTATAGAACTTCTCAAAAATTCATTCTGGTGTATTGGTAACATGCAAAGGGGAAAATAAAAATAAATCCTTGTGTATACCCTTATGTCAGAAAGTTAAAAAAATGAATGTTTGCCTTGGATTCGCACCATGTTAGGTATGGTATGGGTAGAAGGGATGGTAAAATATCACTTTTATTATGATTGCCTTATGTCACAAATACTTCAGAGAAGCACATTGTTTCTCTTGCTATATTTACACAACAATTTCACCCATTGCTGAAATTGACCTTATAACCACACATTGGTTATACTCTTACATAAAGTATGTTCACAGCAATTGAAGCAAAGGGCAGAAAACCTCTGCAAAGTACAATCTGGAGATTATTTCTCATGTTGTTACGACTGCATACTATAGCATACAGACCCTACAACTTCTAAATTAGCCATTTTGATACGACGTGAACTGTTGCAGTGCGTTTGTCTTAGCAACAACACTCCCTCTTGAACTCATTGTTAAAAATGCAAAATTTTTATTGCAGACTCCAACATGCCTGGTAAGCGTCCGACCGCCACGGTCTCCCACAACAAGGATGGGTCCATCTCCTTCAACTATGTGGCCAAAGACTCGGGGACGCATGAGATGAATGTTGTCTGCAACGACAAACCAGTAGACGGTGAGTTAGATTTGAGGTTTTAGGCAAAAAGACATTTATGAGTTTTGGTCGATTTGGTTGATTTAGGTGTCTGGAGGACATTTCTCAGTCGCTATTCATTATAGCATTTCAGGAGCCGGAATTGAGATCAACTGTATCTACTATAGGTCTAAGAAATGATTAATTTAAAAAGGCGGTGCACACTCCATGGGTGTAGAGAATGTTACCTGCAACCTTGGGATATAGAAATTAAAAAAATGAAGGACTTACTTACATTATAATCCAATTTGTACCTAATGGTAATTATTTCATTTAAAAAAAAGTTTCTTTTAGACAAAACTTCAGTTGATACACAAAATAATATCGAAATTAGGAATACCTACTGCAATCATGCAAGGCCCAAATTGTTGTAGCAAATAAAATATCTACTACACTACTAATATTAGATGTGCTAAATACTCCGAATTCCGCTAAACGTGCCCTATTATGACATTTCAGGTACACCATTCCGCTGTGTGGTTGACAACTTCGGCACCGACTGTCGCTTCATCACCGCCTGGGGAGATGGTCTTAACACTGCTGCAAGTGGTGAAACCGCCGAGTTCAACATTAGCGGCGGAGGAAGTATGTGTATCTTTTTATCTAGTCTATGGAACTAGCAACGAGATATGAAATCAGTTCTTAGTTCTTTTTGACCTTTAAGGGGAGTAACGCATACGCAAATTCACTGGGGTTGCAAGCAAATAGTACAATGTCATATTTAAAGGTGCCAGTATGAATTCAACTAGCTATACGGCATGATATTGCAGTTAGTGTGGGTGAACAGTTTCAAGTAAATATGCCACAAAGCAGTATTAAAGGGAGCACATGAGTAATCCAGGAGGGCATTTTAAAACCATAGCTATAGATATCGTTTTGAAATGCCCTGCTGGGTGGACGGTTCCGCAAAGTGTGGTCGGTGTAGTATTTCCACCCGGCACCAATTAGACAGCTTCAATGCCAGCAAATCAAACAGCTATCATTATGTTGTGTATTCATAAGTGCATACTAGAATGGTGTGATATGAAACCTAATAGCAATTATGTACTCAGTGTAGAAAGAGAGTTAATTGTGATACTTAACTTCATAATGACTAAATTTCGAACCGATCATTAATATGAATTACCACCATTGCAAACATCGCGGCTGATACCTTACAATGACCAATGGCAAATCCCTTTTTACCGTTGTGCAGGAGATCTTGACATCAAAATCGATGGTCCGGCAAACACTGAACTTCTGCGTAAGGAGATTCACGGGGTAACAACATGTAACTACATGCCCCTCAGCCCTGGCGAGTACAAGATCACCATAAAACAGAAGGACAAGCACATCCACGGGTCTCCCTTCATTGCAAAGGTCTCAGGTTAGTCCTTCTATGTTCCTCTAAGTTATGAGTATTACACATGTAATGACATGCTCTTGGAATTTATAGAAAGGTATGAGAAGTATAATTTTGGAATTTCGTCTTCTGAATAATGATTAACTGTAAGAATATGCTGACAAAGTAAGCTATGTATTAGAATGATTACATTTTAAACTGGCCATAAGTAATGTTAAAGATCTTTCATAATAAGAAGCATTCTAGTATCTTCATGGCAAGAAGGGTTGTACTTCCCTTTTAGAATTGGATTTACTCTGACAATGTGTATGTCTATCAGGAATGTCAGTTTCTCTTATACCTGTTGTAAAATAGGTGTAATTTACAACAACCTGGTCTTTTGTGTGTAATACAAGACCATACATGCTAAAATCCCACTGTTTGTATGAATGAAAAAAAACCTGCAAAGACTATCAGATCAGAAGAGAAGTCCTTGTCTGCCGTTTCATTTTACACACCAGTTATGTTTTCTAAGGGTAATCTGTCAAAAATATGCGAACTGCATTCCAAATCTTTCCCTCAATATGGTGTAGGTGGTTATTGATGAATAAAATTGAAATACGATTGAAAAAAGCAAGCCCAGCATCTGATAGCAAGTAAATGGCATAACTTGAAGTGAGAGAAACGATTGGCCTAATTTGTGAAAACCCTTGAAAATTCCTGAAAGCATCATTGGTAGACAGTATGTGAAAATCACTGGGCATGTATTGTCATGTGATGTTGGTGCAGCGGTGTCCAGTGTGAGTGCGTCCCAGCTGTCCTGATGTTTCTTTGTCACTGATGTCACATTTTGCATAAATAACCAAAAGATGAACTGCCTATTTACAGCTGGAAGTAAGTATACCCACGTTCGGTGACAGTTAAAGGACAAGATCGTCTTGTTTGGTGATGTAGCAAGTTCCAGTCTGACACATTCCCAAGACTAAAAAAAATAACAACAAAGAAGTCCAAAGTCTCATAAAATCATGAAAATTGCCACAATGATAAAGACACATGATAGATTTCAGCAAATAGTGGAAAACTACGGAGCCCTGGAGAGGACATCCGTTTTCTACACTTTTTTTCTGAAGTTTGTTTTTGCAACTTTTATTTTCGTTTTTGCAACTTCAATTTTCGTTTTGGCAACTTTTATTTTCGTTTTCGCAACTTTCATTTTCGTTTTCGCAGCTTTTATTTTCGTTTTTGCAACTCAGTAGTTAGTTTTTGCAACTCAGTAGTTGGTTCGCACAACTTAGTAGTGGGTTTGCGCAACTGAGTAGTTGATTTGCGCAACTTGAATTTCCGTTTCCGCAACTTAAATTTCTGTTTCCGCAACTTAAGACTTAAAAGTTGCGAAAACGAAAATATAAGTTGCGGAAACAAACTCTAGAAAAAAATATGTACAAAACAGATACGGCAATGGTCAGACTGTTGAGTATTTCCTGGTTTTCTTTGTGTTGCTTCCAACACATAGACACAGTGTTTTGTAGAATCAGAAGCATGGAACACGCACACCATATATACTACAAATATAATTTAGCTTTTTCCATTTTCAATACTCAGTAATAACGTGAACTGACATTGATGTTATTCACACCTACTTTGAACTTGACATGTCTAATGTGATTTTAAACATGATGTTGTCTCTCTCTTTGTTGTCGACTTTGAGCTCTAATATTCAGTGTTCTCTTTCTCTAGGGTATCCCTTTATTTATGTTTTCGCTACTTACACTGCGGACAATTAACACTAATGACCTTCTATTTTCTGTGGTGCACCTTTGCATGGGTACGTAAAACTTAGAGGGTTCCTAACGTTCTTCACAGTATTTACATTGTTTCCATAGTTTCTTATATGGTTGGTAGTATAGACCTGCATTCCCAATTTGACCTTTAATCCCAATTTTGTGCAAAATCAGCCTGAATCAGTGCAACATATATGAATCCGGATATCTGACCTCTTCCCTGTTAAGGACGTCCTTGTTTTTTGAACAAATCACCGAGGGAAACCCTGTAACCGAATTAACTGGCATAGGTTATGATCCATAATGGGAAAGGTCCCTTTTTCATTTTTAACCTTTAAAGCCTCACTTCTTCCCAACAATTCTGCTATGCATCAACCGACAAACTATCCTCCAATCTCCGACTATCTCCTCATTCATTTAATTCATCTTTAAGTTTCTCCAAATGTTCTCTCAGACGGACACTCTCCCAGTTCGTGTACCCTTTTCTCTAACTAAAAGGATATACTTAAGGCATCTTGAAATCGCAAATAACTCCATCAAGTCAACCAAAAAAGAGCTAGACCATGTCTAGGGAGTTTCCCTATAGCTGCCATCTTGCTTACTGAGACCCGGATGTCTGTGTTAAATAGGTGAGGGCCGCAAGAGGACGCAGTTGTCGATCCCTGGTACCAGTGAGGTTTCCCTAGGGGGCGGTGAGGTCGACCTTGCTAACATGGTTGGCATGCTCAAGTTGCCATCAGGTGCTACAGAGCCCTGTCTTCTGAAGAAGATGCCTGAAGGAGAACTGGGTAAACCGTCCCATTTTGAATTTTCAAAACTTAATTTTTACCCTTTTTAGCTTCACAAATAAAAACACAACACGCACTGGATATTAGTGCAATTGTATAGGGTATGCAATTTCTGTATATGTGTTATTAGTAATAGAAGAATAGAGTTATAGAGCTCTAGTTGCGAAAGCACAGTATTTGACACATCGGTCATATAATTGTTATGTACCACAGTTTGTGGGAGGTATCTAACAAGTAAATTAAATACAAATTGATTCTACAATACTCCAGGATTACAAATTTCATTCCAGAAGTAACACATTTAAATGCTGTAAGGATATTAAAAAAGAATCTCGGTAAGCTAATCACTTCCATTTCATCAGTTTCAGTGGTGTGAAAATCTGATAGTTCTGTATCTACTTCAACATATAGGTATTGCTTCATTCACGCCCAAGACTGCCGGCAAGTATTCTGTAGATGTTAAAGTGGACGGTAAGAATATTCCCGGATCACCCTTCAACCTCGATGTGTCCTTGACCAAGGTGTCCTCTGCCAGCAAGGTCAAGGTCTCTGGTGCCACTGCCAAGGCTGTAGCTCAACAGTTCAACTCTGTCAAAATGGATGTCAGCAAAGCTGGTCAGTTTTCAACCAATTTCCCTAAGTTTTCTTATACATGTATCAACCCAATGGCCAAATTTAAAGCACTTTGTATATAAGTAGGTTCTACATAGAAATCACGTCGTTTGCTCACTAAGTTCCTTTAGTATATTCAATTCAATCTACTTTTTAAATTTAATCAGGGTAATGGCAACATCTTGGTGTTAGTAAAAGCACACTTGTTCATATTGAACCCTTCTTGCCTCTTATTAGGCCATGGTGCTCTGGCTGTGTCCATTGAGGGTCCCCACAGATGTGACATCCAATCTAAGGAACTCGGCGGTGACCAGTACGAAATTACCTTCAAGCCACACGAGCCAGGAATATATCTGATGAACGTCCGCTTTGCTGACGAGCACGTCCCAAGTAAGGTTCTAATGACGTTTGGGTTTCCCATAGGCACTAAGTCCAATGAGCTTTCCATGTTACCCAGCCAATAGGGAAGCATGAACGACCCTAGACATTTTAGGGAGAGGTTATTATTTATGAACAGGGGGGGGGGGTGGTGGCGGAGGGGGGAGGGCATAACAAATTTAACTTCTTTTGCCAAAAATCCTTTACGCAACTATATATCAAAAAGGGGCATGAAACTTTTCCGCACCTCCGTCGAGGGGGAAGGCGCCGGGGGGGGGGGGTGTAAAAGACCACCCACCCTGTTCATAAATAAGGACCACCCCCTTAGTCAATTTTGAGAAAATATCAGAACCTTCACATGCAGGTGTTCCAAAAGTCTACAAGAACAATATCACATTTTGACAGCTCTGAAATTATATTTAAAAAAAGAGGTATATCAGAGCCTCTATTGGTGACCATTCTTCATTGAAATTATATTTTTGCTTCTTACCTTCTTTTATAGGCAGCCCCTTCATGGTGAGTGTGGGAGGCAAACCCTCCGGACGCAGCAGGGAGACAGTCACCAAGGACATTGCTGCTGTAGCACCCACTGGACCTGGCACCAAATGTGAATTCGAACTGAAAATCCCAGGTAGGTCTCATTAGCTACTGGAAAACAAAAAAAAGTTTAACAATGAATGAATTACTTAGAACGGCTATTAAATAACCAAGCTTGTATTTCTCAGCCTTACCACCTTTTCAGCAAAATTTTCCATTTCTTAAATATGTTGGTCACGTTGAGGCTTAGACTATCTAACAATGGAAAGCTGATTACATTAAATGGTATGCTCTGTAATGACATCACCTTATAAGTTAAGAAATGGGACAAGGTATCGAGCCCCATAATGGGAGAGTCATATGATTATGCATTGTGCATATAACAGGATTTCATGTGAATAACACGGCCTCGGAGGAGACGCCCACCCCCCCCCCGCCACCTCAGGGTCGATCGATGATAATATATGTCACTGTTATTCAGCTCATTTTATTTATCATTATCATCTCCACCTTAAGGCACCGACCCCCTGGACATGGAGGCAGCCCTGGCGGCCCCATCGGGTAAGACGGAGCTGTGTGAGGTGCAGGACCTCGAAGACTTCCTTTACCGAATTAGGTTTGTGCCAAGTGAGGAGGGCGTCCATACCGTCAGTCTTAAACACAAGGGCCTTCATATTGCAGGTAATATAGCTACTCATCTTATTTTTATACCACTTTGTAGAGTTGTGTTTGAGTGGAGATATAATTACCATTTAAGTGTGGTAATAATACCGTTTTGGCCAAAGGAAAATTATCATATTCAATGTAATTCGAATTGCTTCCCATGTTGTGATCCTTATAGCAAGAAACAGAACCACAAGGGGGAGAGAAATAGATTATGACGCAGTAGATTTTGTCAACGAGAGTGTAGATGTTTCCCCATAGCATTTGATAGAATAACATTCAGTGAGAAGCCTACCATACCCATATGTCGAATTGAAAGTAACATTGTAACGTCCATAAGGTCATTGTTGTGATTGAAGTGAAATAATATCTGCTTAACCATATGTTGTATTACAGTGTTGTTGTAAATAACCATTACAGCATCTCTACTTTAGCACACAACTTAATCCATAAGGCACATGTTATTTATCGTATTCTGAAGGCACATATTTCAAAACTTTTCTAGTATACGGCTAGGATGAAGTCTTTTCTATATTTTCAGCAATGCAGTATATACATTTAGAGCGATATTACACATTAGTATGAGCATAGTTTGTTCGTGGGGTCTATATATCTTATAGATATAGTTTCTTGTGGTATGATTTTACTTTTTTTCAATTTATATACAAAGAAATGATTTCTTCCATCAGGCAGTCCATTCCAGTATACAGTTGGTAAGAGATCAGTGGAGAACTTGACTTTAACATTAAGGTAGCATTTTGTTAACTATTACTTAAGGTATCTTCTAAAATCCCTAATAATGTAGCACATACTTCCAGACATAGTAGTTGTACTCCGTGCATTTTCCATTTTCTCCGATTCACTTTCGTTTATTATCACCCTACCTCTCTATCTCTCTTCTCGGAAAAGGGACAATAGTTGCAGAACAAAATTTATGTTGACAATTAGGGAATTGCTCTTCTTTTTTTTTTTAATAAAGTACTAGTGACATTTATTGACCTTTATTTTTATCATTATTTCATTTCCTTCCATCTTCCACAATGATTTAAAAAGATTATACTTCAAAAACATGTAAACCCACAAAATCGTTTTACATGTACACAACACGTAGTTTGTTAGACTTATTTAACTGCACAAACATCCAAACAGTCTATTGGTCAGATAATAGTATTATCAGCAGGGGAATCATCTTTCTATTCTCTCAGAAGGAAACCTTGGTGTCCATGATCCGAACATCTTCTAATTTATAATTTTACTCTGTAAATGATTTGCATTATGTTACTTCATTATCTGCATTGAATGAAAAAAAATGCATCAATATGAATTTAAAGTCAGTGCATTGAGTGCTAATGAACATTGTGATGACAAAATTATTTTATTGCTTTATTTTCATTTTCTTGGTAAGGCATTCACCCATTCGTGCTGAATGCAAAATGCTTTGCTCAAAAGTCAGAACAATTGACTTTTGCTTATCTTTTTAAACAAGCGTGTGGTCTGCCATGAAATCAAATAGTTATTTGGCTGTTAGAAATAAGTATGATTTATTATAATCAAAATATCGATGCTACCATTCTAAGAACCCTATACCCTTGTATGTGACTAACATAGAGTCCACTACTAAACAAATATATGTTTGCTTAACCTAAATTCCGGTAAGTTAAAGAGGTAGGTATACAAACCTCCAATGTTTTTCATGCTTGCATGTATGCATTTAACTTAGTTTGGACATTGATATACATTAGGAATATGTCCAAGGGCATACTACCTTAGACATATGATTATGCTTCTCTTACTGTCTCTTATTTTGAGATATCTCTAGGAATTAGGAGGTTCATTGATTGCAAGCAGGGTGTCTCCTCAAAATAAAAGACAGACTTAATATGTTCCGTTGATCTTTTGTACTACTGGGGGTATTATTGTATAAAGAAACAATGATTAATAGAAGGTGAATGAATGAAGAGCAACAACGTCAATCTCCGGAGGATTATGAATCGTCTCGGGATCTTTATGCCAAATTTCATCAGTCAAATCTTGAAATCTTTTTTCTGGCTTGTTTCTAATGCTCCTTATGCGGTATACGTTGGAGAGAATTCCCTTAGATGATGTTGTTGCTGTTGCATTTCTTATGAGGCCACATCCTAATACATTCAGTACAAACATTGGCCATAGTGGATTGAGGTTGGTTTGGGGGACTTCAGCTGCTGCAGCCTGTCCTGGGGTGCCCTCTTCCCCATTATTACAGGGACATGGAATGCCTCAACTGTTGACCCATACCTTATCTCTCCTCCATGTCATAGATTGTTCTGAATGCAAACAGTGTCTATGTTATTAAGGGAGTCTCTGGGCACCTGTTGGCAATACCCACAATCATTGTGAAGTCACCTGTTGCTGACAGGACCAAGAGCCTCTCATGGAGGCCTCCAGGGTGCCCCCTGAATTAACACAGACACAAAGGATGTGTACCTCCCCCAAACTGGCATCTACACTGATGTCCAGGGTGGGATCTCTAGCCATGGGTGCATGGTTGTAGGGCACAGGAGGATTCAACAATATGGATGGTTTCCTTTTCAGGCAGTCCCTTCCAGTACACGGTCGGCCAGCCTCCTAACGCCGGTGCCCATAAAGTGGAGGTCGGCGGCCCAGGCATGGAGAGAGGCGAGGTAGATAGTTACAGTAAGTAAACCTAATTTTGTTCTGTTTAAGAGCCATCATCGACTTGCTGACCCCCCTCCCCTTTGGTCCACCCATAACATGTCCAAATAGGGGTCTCCGAAGGGGGACCCCCCTTTAGGGCCTACCGAAGATGTCCACTTTGTATGCATCAGAATGCACCATTTGATGTCTAAATTTCAAAATTTTCTTGGGGGGCATGCCCCTGATGTTCAAAATTGGAATCCAAAAAGCAATTTATGTTGAAAATTAGTTAGTAATTGAGTATTAGTATGTCATAGAATATAAGAATGTGTCTGTTGGGAGCCCACTCCGATATCAATGTATTTTATTATGAAGACTAATTGCTGGCATAATCTGGAATCACCTAGTAAGTGCCTATTGTATTCCCATATGCAATGCATTGTGAAATAATTTTTCCTTTGTGTATGTTTATAATTATTGTCATTTCCTGGCTGATCCTGAAAAGCTTGATGTTGTATGATGTTATTTGGCCAATAAACTTGTTAAACTCAAACTCAACCCCCTTAGATATGTTGCGGCACTGCGCTTGCAGTCTCGCGATGCCCTCGCAGCACTGCGCTTGCCCCAGGCCCCCAGGGTTGGACCCCCCCCCCCCCCCCCTTTCAAAATCCTGGATCCGCCCCTGCTACTCAATATCATTCATCTGAACCTCCGCCTCAGTTTATATCTATAATACTGCCTGCCAGCTAACTGAAGAATACAGACTGTAGACAATTATCATGTCTGATACCGAATCACTTGTAAGGCATCCAACATTAGTCAGTGAGTATATATATATATATATATATATATATATATATATATATATATATATATATATGCCAACCAAGTATGCATGCCAACTATCTCTCAGGTATTTACCTCCTAAATAGAACAAGATAGTTAATATGAGATAATCTAGAATATCTGTTTTGTTTGCAGTGGACTTCAACATCTACACTCGTGAAGCTGGTGCCGGGAAGCTCGATGTCTCAGTGGAGGGCCCGTCGAAGGCGATTTTGGATGTTGTCGACCGTGGACAGGGGTACACAACAGTATCTTACAAAGTCACAAGGGAGGGTAAGTCTGATATGTAGGCAGCTAGCGGGCTCAATTATCAACCAACAAGACAACCCCCCCCCCCAAAGATCTACTGCTGGATTCTTAATGTGCAACTAGGGTCCATCTAAGGGATTTCTAAGTGATGGAGTGACATCCTGAAAAATTTGAGCACCCGTGTATCTATATGCCAGTCGATCAGTGCACTGGGTCCTCTTTGCCTCTTATCTCGAGAGATTTAGGAGGGAATTGTGATATTCCCAATGCCCTTTTTTCACTTTTTATCGTGAATTTCAATATAAATCTAATAGGAATTCCAGAGTCGTTTTTTCACCTTTGAGTTATTGATCCCTCTACAGCGTCGTTGTCAGTCTTTAAGCCAACAACTATAAGGGGTACCCCTTTGTCAACTTAAGAAGTTTTTGTTCCGACAGGGTTCAGTGTATATATATACATGTATACCTTTCACATATCCCATACTGTGTCACCCCCTCGTGGCTGAAAAAAATAAAATATCACTCGGATGGATGTTTTCCCTTTTTGGGGCACACCACCAATGATGTGCGTTGAATTGCTTACATCCCAGTAGTAATGTATGGATAGAAACCCCTCGAAATTCCCTTTTATCAAAGTAACATGTTCTTTAAACTTCTCTCATAAACAACCAGCAGCATAACCTCATATCAGATGAGCATATGGTCTACTAGAGTTTTACTCTTAAATATATGACGAATGAATCTGCTTTGTGTACAATTCTTATGAACCATGTCATGCATAAGTGAAAGCATTTACCTCCTCGAACAAGCTAATGGCAATTTACAGGTATAGCTAAGGGTCTCGCCTATACCATTGTAAATAATGTACAAATTACCATTCTGCAGGTGAATATGGTATCCACGTAAAATTCGATGATGAACACGTACCTGACTCGCCGTGTATGGTCTACATTGCACCAGAAAGCAAAGATGCTAAACTGGTGACCGTTTCGGGCATTAGGGACAGAGGGCTCCCGGTAAGTACCAGAACATTATAGATCTTGGCATATACATGTATATGACGAAACTGAGAAACCTTTCTAAACCTTTCTAAATCATTTCCTATCCCAGGTGTTTAACTTCCAAACACGTTTTAAAACGTTTTCCATTTTTGCCAAGAGGGACAGAGTAGTGCTTTGAGTGAGTTACTAGCTTTTAGGGTATCAGTGCAGTGTGAAGACAAATGAACGTCAAATTTAAGGTAGCTTGACATCCTTAAATGATGACTATAAAGAGCTTTCACCCTTTGATATCACTTGCAATTCTCACCCACATCCTCTGCTAACAGGTAGGCAAGCCGGCGGTGTTCAATGTCAATCTAAACGGTGCCAAGGGTGACTTGAAGGCACTGGTGGAAACCCCCTCCGGGACAGAAGATGACTGCTTCCTGCAGGAGTTGGATAGAGAGCTCCATGCTCTACGCTTTATGCCCAAGGAGAATGGTGTATACCGTGTAAATGTGAGACTCAACGAGGCCCATATCCCTGGCTCACCATTCCCCATGCTGATCGGCAAGATGGATTCAAGCCCAGAGCTGGTGCTTGCCAAGGGTGATGGCTTGACGAAGGCAGAGTGCGGTAAGTCCAATGCATTTTGCCTTGACTCGTAAAGAAAGTAACAACAAAAGCAAACAATTTGGTATCTAGACAGGGATGTATCCAAGATGTTCTAAAATATAACTATTACATAGAGTGCATGCCCAGATAGAGTTGCTGGTGTCTTTTCGAATTTGAATTGTGGTGTCCCTTGCTGGATGCAATAATAGCTATTAATAAGCTTATGGATATATCCTGAGATCTTAAAATGGGCAGATGTGTATTTCAGCTGAACTCTTTTATGTGTATCTTTTATCATAGGCAAGCAGGCCAAGTTCACCGTCGTGACCTTGAACTCTGGAACTGGTGTTCTAAACACACAGATCGACGGTCCATCCAAGGTTGCCATCCAGTGCAAGGAAGTAGAGGAAGGATATGAATTTGCCTACACGCCTATGGCACCCGGTGGTTATCTCATCAACATCAAATACAGCAACATCACCATTGCTGGCTGCCCAACCAAAGCTATCGTCACAGGTCTGTCTAATTATGCCTCTTCATTGATAAATATTTATTTTGACCTTTTAGTACCATGGGTGAAAACCCAGTGAGTTTATGGTCAGGGCGATTAATTGAATGGAGGTGTGGAATATATCTGTGTTATATGTTCTGTTTTGGATAAGTAAGGTAACAACACTACTGCATGCGGTAAATGTTTCTAAGATGTCTTTATAAGCATTTATGTCACCTTCATCTCTCACTGAAGTCCAAGTATTCTTACTGTCATGTCTGTGCATATTGATGGTCTTCATGACATACGGTTGTCTTTGTTATCTATGTTTCATTTCTGGTTGTTTGATTTAATACAGATAGGTGGAGCAATTTGCTTGTGGTTAACACATTCTACTTTGCGTATGTTCAGGCCAAAAAAAGGTTTGTTTCCAGTTACATAGCCCAAAGAGGTAGGGTCGGTAGGTCGGATTTTTTTTTTTTTTGAGTTTGTATATCAATATATGCCAGGTTATTTGACTTTACTGTAGAAATACGAAAAGTATATGAGAAATGTGAAAAATATATAAATGACATGCCTTATGAAACTATTAACTCAAGACCCGTAGAAAAATAGATAGAAAATTATGAAAAATGGGGAAAAGCATGAAAATCACGAAATATTCTTTAAAAATCTCAAAATAGAAAAAAAAAATTTTTGGTCCTATTTTGGTAGGGTCGGTTGGGTAACTGGAAACAAACCTTTTTTTTAGGCCTCACTTACTTTGTAGGCAAGAGCTTTTGTTTCTTGTACTTTCTCTCGTTTAGATTTGCATGCTTTTAAATCCATTTAACACTGTTATTATTAGTTGGAGGGCAATATTCTGTAGGTCATTGCCACAAGCTGTGACTATATACCCATCACCATCTTAGACACCCGATCTAGAGGTCATTCCTTTTGGATGTTCACACCTAATTATACCTCGTTATTCATTTTTTTCTAACGACAGATGCATCTGGAAAAGCGCCCGGTTAGTATAGCCAGAAATACCAGTTTCCCAAGTACTCATTCCGTCTCTTGTACTTTAGTATTATCCTCAGTCCTAGAGTAATTGTAAACCTCCTGTTGTCTTGTGAAGACCATAACCTAGTTCGTTGTTCCTTAGGAGAGATACATGTTCAATGTCCACCGTGGGTTTCCTCTTCCATTGCAGCCTAATGACCCAGAGCTTCTTGTCATGTCCATCAATGGCCTTGGTCACAACAATGACCTCAGTCACATCAATGACCTTGGTCACATCAATGACCTTGGTCACATCAATGACCTTGGTCATTGGACCGCATTTTCTTAATGTCCATGTCTAATCAAGAGGTTATTTCTGAAGGTACTACGATTGCTCACATCCCTACGAACGCAAGTGCTAGAATTTTGGTAATTTTGGTACGACTTACAGGGTGTAGTCGTAGTATGTTAAGAAATATCCTACAGTACAATACAAAATACACAAAGGAGGGAGCTGCATTTTGATATCTCAAGCGACATCGATCCGTCCCCCACACCATACCTTTCTCTATCTCTTCTTTGTCAAGGACCTGTCTATCTTTTACTGTTGTTCCGACTTGACTATTAGGGGAGGTCCCTGCTCGACTGATGGGTAAGTGCTTGTAGGAGAGCCCACAGCAACAGGTCGGGAATTTTATATCGACTCTGCTATTGAGTTAAGCAAGCTGAAAATGCTTTGAGTTTTGGTATCTCCAAACAACAGGAGAACTTGCAGCAAATGATGCACATAGATCACAGCTGCTTTAGCTGAGAGAAAGAACACAGTGCTGGCTATTTAGAGTGATTCATTCATTTGGCATACGTTTTAGCATTTTTAGCGCTTATAGTTACTGCACAAATGGTTTTCTGCACAATATAGATTTTTGATGAAAAGGGGGATTCATTGTTTGCGTTCTGTGTGAATTTTACATAGAACAGACTCAATTCTCAGGCATTTTTCCTGGTTTTGTTAAAATGCATCGTGCACTCCATTCACAGTAGTTACATCATCAATAACTTGATATCAATAAGTAGCAGGTAAGTTAATAATATCGGAGAAAGAAATACACCCAATGCCTAGCGATGTAGATAATTTCCACCAGTGTGTGTGTGTATTTTTGTGCATGGGGCATTTTTCAAACAAAAGCTTGGAACCAGTTCCTCATGTCAAAGAATGGCCCAGAGTAACGACTGAAATCTCCTCTTCATCCGCCAAGTGCTTCTACCTCCAGCTCCTGGAGCAGGCAAGATGTCTTATCCTCCTCCATGTGTTCCTGTATATATATTCAATTCGATGCAGCATGACTACTCGCCTTTATCTTCTATACAGAAGTATACTTGGCCTCCATCCCCTTCTTTGCTGCCAATCCTACCCATCCAGCCATTACCAGCCAATGCAAGGAGAACAACCATGACAATACACCAATTTTTCAAGATATATTTTCTGACACTCTTACAGATATTATTTATACGACGGTCCATTGTATAACTGTTGTGAACCTAGTGTGCAAACATTTCTATGTCAATTCATCGTAGGTACAACGAGTTGGATTCTTTTTTGTTTGTTTTATTGTAGACAAATAATTGTTCTTACTGGGGGAACAATTAAGTATATGTACACTAATTTATCATGATGCTACTTAAAACCTGGGTTTGGTCCCAAAACATGATAAACCGATTAATAAGAAAAGAGTATTGACCAGACCATAGGGTAGGTTAACCTAAAGATGACCACATACCTTGAGTTGACCACCTGCCACCTTGTTTTTCTCACTTTTACATCTACTGTATGGGGCTGTACCTCTAATATTCCTGAAATAGAGGTGTTATAGTATCTCATGGACTGGCCATCTATGATATGTTGAGTAGTTATCATTGTATAACAATACACCAAAGTACCCATGTTTGACTGGTTTTTATCATGGCCAACTGGCCATTTCTCCAGAAATATTTAACTTTGGTTGCAGATTTTAAACATTGAGATTGTTCACATGTTCAAAATCTTGATTCTAGACATAGATATATATATATCATAAGTAAATGATGACATAAACAAATGTTCAGAAATGTTAAATACTTTTAGTTTAGGACTCATTTTCCCAGGCATGCCAATTTCACCATGAGATGACAACCATTTCACCTTGAGTCGACCACCACTCACAGAGAGAGTTATGCCTTTAATTGAGTAGAAACCGCTGATTATGTAGGATTACATCAAAAGCTTCATATCCATAATATCTTGGGATGTTGCATTCTCTGGATGATATACACATGGGTTTCAAACTTTGCTGTTACCTATTATGAGTAATATGCAAAGGAACCATATGACATCAAGAACATAAATGCTAAGTCAAGCAAAATGTTACTGTGGTGGATATTGATAGATAATCATAAAACAAAGCCTTTTTAATGCAGGGCTAGGAATATTACCTCTAATTGGATGGGAATGGCAACTACGATGACCATAATCTTTACTGATATATCCCGTCCAATTTAGCTGCTGCAAAACATGCATTTTCATTACAATACAGCACCATCAACAGTAACATTATATTATATATTTATGTAAGACACTTATTCTTTTTTTGAAATTATGGCTTAATGAAAATGGCCCCATTCAAAGGCTGTGTATCAAGTGGTCGTCTCAAGGTGCAAAGTGGTCATCTCAAGGTGAAAATGAACTAAATTGAATGTTCTTAGTAAGGGTGATAAACTAGAAATATATTATACACATGGATTTTCAAGATATAGCAGGTAAAAAGCCTAAACAATTATCTTTCATTCAGTGCCTTTTGGAAGTCTGAGGACCTAAAACTCTCAGAGATATTACCCACTACAAATCCCTCATTGAAGGCCTGCACAGGAACGGTCCTCTTTAGGTTAATCTACCCTATGTGTTACCAAAGAAAATTCTTTGTAGAATATTTGCCGCCAAACACACTATAAGTTAGCATCTATTATGCACAAAGTTTGTATGAAAGGATCATACTTTGGAACCAAATTATGTGTTTCGGATTTTGAGCAAGATTGAATTAATGTTCTAATTCAGTTTTCACTTTAAAATTGTTTCCTGGTTTAATAGTCACGTAGAAAGTATGAAGGATTCTGTGCTATTAATAGGTGCACCCCTTTTCAAACGCCATGATTGACATAGCCTATGGCTTTGCCATGGAAGGCCTGTAACCTTCTCCGCTTGGGCTCACCTGAAGCTTACATTCCCTACACCGTTATTCATAGAAGCATTTTCTGTCACCGAATATCGGCTTGCTATAACAACGTGAATCTCGGGAGCCAAATAACATATCAATTATGTTAAATTTTGTTTTTCCATCAAACACCTACAGGGATATGTAATTGTAAATGAAGTAAATAACTTGCCCTGAAACGCCTTATGTAGATGCCTGGTACTATGTATCTGTAGTACATATTGACACTTATACTTTTATACCTTAGGTCCTGGAAAGGCTTCAGATATCATCGAGACATCTAGCTTGGTCGTTGAGACTGTGGAGAAGAAGCCTGGAGCGTCTCCGAAGAAACGTTTCCATGGTGATGCCTCCAAGGTCCTCACCAAGGGTAATGGTATCAATAAGGGATTCGCTGGCAGAAACGCTACATTCTCCATTAATGTTAAGGATGCTGGTAAGCATAAATTTTGTCCTGACACTCTAATTCAGCCTGGAGTTGTAAAAGCTTTCCAATTATAATTCTCGTATTAATGAACCTCTGGCACAATAGCTTTTATAAACGATATCAGCGGTTATTCTTTAAGCGAAAACGATCAGTTTTGCATGAATTTAATAATGATTTGGATGGGTGGCATGCACCTAACGTATTCATAATTCATCACAGTAATTAAATACCATTTAATATTGATCACTATAAAAGATAGGCCTAGTTCTTACACTAAATCTATGGCATTCATTTATCCTTATAATAATTATAGGAAATGCCCTGATGACTGTTGCCATGATATCTCCAACTGGAAACCCGGTGGACGAACTGAACATCAAGCTGGCAAGAGCGTCCAACTACAACGTCATCTACAAAACCAAGGAGAAGGGAGAGCACACACTGCACATCCGCTGGGGAGCAGATGATATTCCAGGCAGTCCTTTCACCATCCCAATAAACTAAATCTAAAGCAAACCACACTATTTCACACAATCACTCAACCCTGGCTCAGAACCAGTTCAACTTTTGTAATTCCTATCACCTATATACGAGCTCTACATAAAGGCAAACGTAAAATGTTGGAGGTTATTTCTTAAGTACTACATTCACACACGACCAACACGCCGTCATGGTTTGTGATTAGTCTATGAGTTTTTGGTACAACATCAATGGGTGTAATCATAGCATCTTGAGAAATAACCTCCTGTCAGCCTTATCAAAATACCCTTTTGTCCTTAGAGATGCTTTTGTTTGTTAAGAATTCTACATGACTATCGCCTTTAGTTTCTTCTTGGTATCATTGTGCAGAAGACTCTTGTGTGGAACTGAAGTTTAACTAATGAAGAAGTCATCAACCTGGTCTGGATATGGCTATGGTTAGAATGACTCTGTCTCTTTAACATTGTGAATCTGAAATTCATGTTTGATTTCAAATGGTAGTCCTCATAATTATTGACCACAGTGAGTTGAAATGAGCCTTAAAAATTCCCCTTTTGCATGGATAATAGTGCTATTGTCGCCCATATCTGATTTGCAATGGACACAATGTCTATGTTTTTTTTTCTCAGTCGCTAGGTGTTTCATCGCCTATTCACCCCATTGTACATAGTGATGATACATGTGATGAGGAGATATTTTAGTAGTTTATGAGTGAAAATAGGTGCCTAGATGAGCATCAGGGGATTTAAACTGACCTTGTGCCCTTAATAATCTGTACTTCATCGATAGTTTATTACCTATGAAATTAAAAAAAAAAATATCATCAACTCATTAAGCACATGGGGTATAGATTTTTAAGAAGGCAAAAAGCTCTGTTAGATGAATACTCATGGTCCGTTTGGGAGGGATAGGGCACAATATTCACAAAGTGTTTTGGGGATAAAAAGATCATATAAACCAGTAGAATAGATTAAACTGTATTTATTCCTGTTAATTGGACATTGGGATTGAAAATTAATTCACACTCAACTGGAGTTGGTGCATCTCTCTGTGTTAAATCGTGTCTGTGTGTATTTCTTTATCCAATATCTAATTCTACCTTGACTTAGCACGATGAGCCTGGAGTGCCATCTGGGGGCCATTCTGACTGACTACTGTGCAGAAGGCTTGGAATTCGAGCTTTTCATGTTATTTCTGCCGGGAATAAAATGTTTTCGATGTACACTTGTGAGTCGTGGTTCATTGTTCAAATTACAAAACACCCTGATACATACACATCTATATATATATATATATATATATATATATATATATATATATATATATATATATATATACATACATACATACATATGCATGCATCATACATGTGTCCAAGTCGATCGGCATTATTCACATATACAAAGAGCATGTGGGATGTCTTTCAATTTGTATGCCTTGAAATTCAGGGCATATTCTCATAAAAGGTGTATGGGCGAATATAGGGCAATAAGAATCACCCTATATTCACGTGTACCCAAGGTTTAATAGTCCTATTTTGACGTTATTAGCAAACGTTTCTAAAACGTTTTCTTTCTCCAGGCTATTCAACATTTAAAACGGCCTACGCATGAAAAGGAGTATTTTCAAATGTATTTTAATTTTTAAACGTTCCAAGGAAGTCAATTTCCACTTGGGAAGACAGGCATGCTAGGATTAGTGTTTCTGCCATATGCAATGCGCAATATGCAATATGTTTCGTTAGGATGACACAACATTTTGTATTGTATAAGTATGTTGAAATGTATGAATTTATCAATCTCAAAATCCTCGTAAAGAATTTAGGGAAGAATATCTATCTGATAAAAATTGAGTACATTATTGTTATGCTGAACATGATAGATTGCCAGGCATAGAGGAGAGATAGGGCTGGAGACGATGATACTGCTCTCCCATCTTGAGGTGGGTCCCTACGGCATCTGACGTAATTGTCTCTGGTAGATGTCGTCCACGTCATGCCAACAAGTTCCAGGTCATATGCTGAGGTAAATGTGGTTGTATTGAAGAGACATCTAAAGGAATTTAAAAAAAAATGTGATAAATGATCTTGGATGTTATGGTATTGAATTATTCCAATTCAAACCACAATGAATCCTAACATCAAAATACGCATTTTATCATGCACAGGGGTGTATCTGGAGGCCGTTTCACCACGTCCAGGTGGACGTCCGCATTCCTTTGACGGAGTCCGTCTTCTGAAAAACCGTTTCTGCTCATTATTTTAATTAAATATATTACCCTACACGGACCTCCGCGAAAAACCACGGACCTCCGTCTTTTTTCGCGGACTTTTCACCGTTTCAGCTCACAACGCGGACCCTAACAAAGTCCACCTCCAGTCCGTCTTATGACAGAAAAAGGCGGAGGGGTAAGGTACCAGTAGGTGACCCAAGACGGACCCTATTTAAGCCACTTTCATGTCCGTGAAAACCAAAATATCTAATTTTATGTCCGCCTTACATTTTACCCACCCTCCCTGAACTTGATGGGAGCGACCTTGACCCGACCTTTGACCCCTGACCCTTAGTCGCAGAACATTCAACTGGCTGTCACAACATGGGGAGGTTTTATGTTCTTTGTGTCAAACGGGAATTCTACGAGAGGCGAGATCCACTCTCCTTCTACACAGAAAAGAAATTCCTGCAGAGATATAGGCTCACGAAAGCAGTCACCAGACAACTGATAAAGAACTATGTGGCCTACCTTCCACCAAAGCGTAGGATCTTGAGAGGGGTCCATGCTGTCCCACATAGGATTCGAGTGAGTGCTCATACATTGTTTTACTTCTACTGTTTTCATGTCTTTAAAATAAAGCCCTCCTCCTTTCCCTTCTTTTCTTAAGGCCATTCTAAGAAGAAATACATTTTTAATGTAAATGTGTTTAACCTCCAACTTTCTAACTGGTTTCCCCCTGTCTTTTTCTCCCGTTAACCTCAAGAAGCAAGTATAATATTTCATGTTTATTTTCCTCTTCAATTTCATAGCTCTATACCCCTTCTTCTTGTTATATTTTTTAAATTCAGAAATTATTTAAGTTAATTCTTTTTTTCAGTTCTGTATAGCAATTCGGTATTTTGCTACTGGGGCCAACTATTGCACCATAGGAGACTGCCACGGAGTTTCCCGTTCTACCGTGTGCAGGTCCGTGCAGGAGATCACGGATTACTTCCATGACGCCCTGGAGGACTATGTGGTATGGCCTGACACAGTCCTAGACAAGAACAACAAGTCTGTTCTCTTCCTTCGTGAGAAACGTAAGCCAGGGGTCTTCGGGTTGGTGGATGGTACCCATGTTCCTATCGAATGCCCTAAAGGAGTGGTTTCTGATGAAAATCAGTACTACTGCTACAAGGGGTACTACTCCATAAATACCATGGTGAGATTTTATTTAATTTTAACATGTTACAGTCTTTCTGAGAGTATACAAAAACTTTCTTCTTCGGGTTTTTGAACTTAGCCATGAACTGATATAGCATGATGTACAGTCCTTTTCTCTATCTTGTTGTTCTTTTCTTTGTGAAGATCATCTGTGACTGGGACTGCATTATAATGCACGTCAATGCGAGCAACCCTGGGTCGTGCAACGATGTGTATGTCATGAATGGATCACAAGTCAAATACCTGGGTGAGAGGGGAGACTTCAGTGGGTTCTTCCTACTGGGAGATGGAGGGTAAGATATTATTAAGCTCTTCTTTACCTTTGCACTGTGTCGTAACTATAAAAAACAAATTCTACAGAAGACTGAAATTTATGCAGTGTATATTATAATGAAATATATTTATTTCTGTTCCTTATTAGGGATATCCTCTTAATGTTATTTCTTTTTTCCAAAGGTACACTTTGACAGACTACCTCTACACCCCTGTCAAACCAGAGGTGACAGACGAGGACGTGAAATACAATAAGTGGCACAAGAAGACACGTTCCAAGGTAGAGAGGACAATAGGCCAACTTAAGCAGAGGTGGAGGTAAGATATCACTGTACCTTTATTTATTTAACCATATCAGTTTCTAATTTATTGAAGGCTATGGTCAAAAAACAATTCTTTTTTCCCTCTTGCAACTGA
The DNA here is from genome assembly GCA_949317995.1 of Acholoe squamosa. Taxonomy (NCBI): domain Eukaryota; kingdom Metazoa; phylum Annelida; class Polychaeta; order Phyllodocida; family Polynoidae; genus Acholoe; species Acholoe squamosa. The sequence continues at coordinate 59,100,300 of OX439041.1, read as the reverse complement.
CTCAATACTTTAAAAAAATTAATTTTTCTAGGTGTCTGGACTCGAGCGGGGGATACCTGATGCACTGTCCTTTCCGGGCAGCCTGCATAATTGAATCGTGTGTGGCCCTGCATAATGTCGCCAGGATCGCCAAGATCAAACTCCTGCGGGACTTCCCGGCTAAGGACAACTTCAAGAGGAAGTTTCCCCCCATAGATCAACCTGAAAACGTAGGCCCCAAGCCACAAGTCACCTTCAAAAACTTGAGAGAGGAATACATTCAGGATCATTTTGGGAGGCACTGAAATATTTTCCTTTTAACCTAGAAATGTTTAAATGAACTGAGAAGCACAACAATAACCTTATATAGATTGGTTTTTGTTTAAAGAGATTCTCCATTTATTTAAGGCATGTCGAGCCAAGAATGAAATACTCCTTGTCTATATTCTATATAATAAATTAATGTGGATATGTTTTTAGTACACTTAGACGTGAAACATCTTAACAAATGATATGTACATATTTTCTCCATGTCCTAGGTCTTTTACATACGTATGGGTTAAATGGAACAAGATAAAAATTAAATGCACTTTTAATAATCAATTATTTGTCGGCTGTTCCTGTTATCTATATATTTCTAGACTATCCCATCTCTCCTCGTCTGTAAACTCTGATACAGCTTCACCTTTTTCTTACATTAAAATAACGCCCACATGCATAAGAATACAAAATGTTATCTTCTTATTGACAGACTAAGCATTATTTATTCTGGAGAAAAGTGACATGTTCTGTCTATCATACATACACTTTTACTAATACTACATCGTCACACTGAGGTGAACAACCTTATTTCAGGACATGGACATAAAACCTGAGTATAATATTGACTTACAGTTATCCTTTTTTTCTTTGAAATTGTCAACGAACGTAATACTTTTTGGCACAGACAAGAATAAGCATCTTTTTGGCTTAACATATATGAACCTTAACGTAGCAAAGCAGTTAAACCTTTAACAAATATGAGTCTTCATAACATGATCGCGGATGTCCATGTTCACATTTGGAAGTCATGCAGTTGTTTTTTTATGCGGAGCCTTTTGGACTTACGCATAGGCATTTCGTCCCGGTCAGAAACTGACCCAGCATCATCCGTAGATTCCACTCCCCCTGCAGACCTTGCATCTTCCTCTATGTGTCCACTTCCTTCCCCTGCAGCTTTCGTGTGACCTCTTGTGTTTGTGTCCCCTCCTTCTGTAGGTTCTTCTGCTCGTGTTTCAGTCTGTTCCTTGTCCCTTCCCTCAAATTGTTCTTGTTCCATAGCGGTGTCTTGGACTATAACGAAGTCATCGCTCGATTTAACTGTGAACGTGGGTAGACCAAGGCCGTCGTTGCTCTCTGTGGCCTCCTGACATATAGCTGCAAATAAAAACAATTAGGAACACATGATCCTTGTATTGAAAAGTAATATCACAAAGGGGTCCAGCAGGGCTAGATGTGCATCTTCAGTTTGTTTTTAAGACATCAAATGTAGATGAACATTTTAATAATAAATTCTCATACTATTTTCAAATCTTTTTATGTTCTACGTTCTACGTAAAACAGAGAAGAATCTAACTATGTGTCATGTGCAGATAATTATATATATTGACTCACCTGCGCCTGGAATAATGAGAGGAGCGGAAATATTTCTTGAAAAAGAACCTGTCTCTTCAAACACCTGCTCTGTTGTGTGGTAGTTGGCGACTCCCTCTTCTGCAATATCAGATGATACAACATAGTATAGCTTTACAGATAAAGTACCAAATATCTATTAGAAGAAAATAAATTCCCATTCTATTCAAACGAGGTGAGGTAGTCCGTATCCAACAAGGCCTTATAGACGGAGTTGAAAGCAGAGAGGCCTCACCTAGGTGAAGACGAGGGAAATTTGTTCCCTGCTCATGGACATTTGCATTTATATCATGGTCTATGTGATGGTGGTATCAGCCTTTACTTAATTATTAATTTCAGTCTTTCATGACTTGGATTCAGCAAGCTATGACGGATTATTTTTTGCAACATAAAAGCATATTATAATATCCAGCACATAGCTGTAGGAAACTTATCATTCAATTAATTTTTATGATACTCTTACAGTAAATTATTTTGGTTACATGTTTAATGTGGGCATGGGTTATCAAATAGTTCTTAAATTTTACCTGTGTATGGGTGAGTCAGGAAGGCAGACACGCCGTTATTCTCTGAAGTAGTATCTTCCTCGGGCCTTTCAGTACCCTCCTCATGGTTTTCAGTCCCCTGTCCAGGCTTATCGGTCCCCTCCTGAGGTAAATCAGTCGACTTCACTGATACGGGACCTGGAGTCTGCAATGTTCCTTCCTCTGTTTCGGTTTCGACACTGCGGACGGACGGAGCTGAAAGAGAAAGACAGTCACTTAATATCCACCATAACTATAATTTAACCAAATAATTATTTTCTGTATTGTTTGAAGGCGATTTAATTCAAAGTGAAACTATTAATTAAATTCATTTTCTGTTTTTAAAATGTTCTTGAAATAAAAAGGTATACCTGTTAAAGTCAACGAAAATTATGTTATCTCACCTCGTATTAGGTTGTGGTCAAAAGAGTAAGTCACAGCCTGGTTCAACTTGTGAACAGTCGTGGTGACTTCCTTCAGGATATCATCCACAGTCTGTACTGTTCTCATACCTGTGGAACATCTTTGCTGCAAGTGGTCAACATTAATTATTAAACCACTGAAAGACTGTGAGAGGGAGGCGACGGAGCCCTGCATGTGGACCACCTCAGCGTTCATCTTTCCTTGAGACTCAGCGACCTTCTCTGTATTTTCTACCATTTTCTCACTCAATTTTTCCAAGGCCTTTACAAGTTGAACCTGTTTAGTTACAATGGCATTGGTTAATTGAGTGTGCACATTTCCTAAAGCAATGGTATCTTCTTCAGCTTCTTTCCTCTGCTCCTCAATATATTTTTCTTGGGCCTTTAACATAGAATCTCTTTGTTCCCTCACACAGCGTGCTGTCTCATGTGAATGCTCACGGAGGGCCGCAGTTATTCCACTCGTAACTCCTTTGAGGGACTTGACCATAATAGAGGCAGTTTCTTGAGTATTTTGTGCCAACTCGTCCTGATGTTTCATAAGAGCTTCACACAGTTTTTTGTTGTGGTCCATGATAAGGTTCCTTGTTTCCTCCATATCTAACTGGATTTTATTTTTTAAATCAGACCTGAACATGGCATCACACCTATTTTTTGACATGTTATTTAACGATGGGAGCGAATCATCTGGGTTACCATAATCAAGTTTTCTCCTTTTACTGTCTGATGTTTCCGCTGTCAGGTCTACTATGGAATCTGTTTTCCTTTTATTGCCAGGACTTTTGTCCATGCCTTCCTTGTATTTGACTGCTGGGGTGCTGGTCTTAAAGACAGGAGACATCTGCATTTCTACCCCCGATATATCCCCTTCTGCCATAAGTTCAGTGAAAGACGGTGGCCTAGTACGCTGTCTTTTGGTGGGGGGTTCAGAGGTATCGTCAACAGGCTTTGGCTCAGATATAGGGACCACTTTTTCAGGTTCTTTTCGAGGTGGAGGTTTTTCTAATACCTGTTTGTATACAGAGGAAGAAGGCTTCTCAATGTTCTTTGGTATAGAAGAAGTAGGTGGTTTCTTTGGGGTATTTCTAGTAACTATTTTCTTCACCTCCTTTAAAAGCTCATTTCGTCTGTCAACTCTCTCTCTAGCGTGGGGAGACAGGTCCTCCTCTGGTGGCTTTTTCTTAGACTGAATACCCTTTTTCTTATCATTCTCTCTTTTGTTGAAAAGAAGCATTTTTTGTCTTGTAACACTAGCGGGCGGGGGAGTTCTGAGGTCGTCGTCATCTGCCAACGAGGTATTGGGTTGCTCAACGACTACCCGAGGTAGAAGGGATTCCCCGTCTTCATGTCTGTAATGATCCACTGATTGGAAAACGTCCTCCTCCTCCACAGGTTCATTGTAATCCTCCTCATCCATCAGTGGATCTGAAGGAATAAAGTGACAAACAGTATTTATTTATTTGTTTTTAACTAAAAGCATGTAACATTTTCTCAGACTAACAAGTATCTACATAGAAATGGCAATCCATGTTCCTATGTTCTATTACAACACATATACACATTGTATTATATCATAGGCTGTATGAAAATATATCATATTCTTCTCCGTGAAGAAATAAAATACAGAAGGTGGACCCATTTTATGATATAGGACAGAAAAAATTACTCACCGCCTTCCTCGTCCGTGGCCAGTAGATCGCCCTCCATCACAGCCTTCATGGCATCACTGGGCATGGCTAGATTCCCATAGTCCTCCCGGTTGTCTCTCTCAGGATCGTAACATGACCACGCCTGGTCGGTCCTCCCTCCCCCTTTGAGGTTAGGCGGCTGCATGCCGGGTATCCCTTGAAATAAATGAATCATCTTTTCATGTAATTGGACATGTAAGAAGTGTCAGAACAACAAAGACCCATTTTCGCAATATAAATATGAAACATAAAAGAATTGTACATTTAATTTGTTTTTCTTATGAAGAGAGTTGGCGGATGAAAGAGGAATTAGGATTTGTTTTTTCATAAATATATGGACATATAGTTAATAGATTTTTCCATAGGAAAATAAAAATGTATGCCAGAAGGCCAAGTACTTTGATATAAGCTTACCTAGTACTACATCCTCCCCTACCCAATCCAGTATAGCCTCTTCGAAATCGGTTAAGTAGTCCTTTTCCTCTCGTTGCCCACTACCACTTCTGTATTTATTGTCGACGTACTGCCTCTGTAAAAAAAAAATAGAGAAATAGCATAGCATTTAGGGACTCGGAAACAAAAAAGAAGAAGAAGTTTAGATGATATGGTGCCTTTTAATTTCATAAATATAAGAAGATGATATATATACATGTTAAGACATACAGTATATAATGGGGAGAAGAGTTAACAGGTTAATATATGCTATTATGGTATAACATATAATGTAAATATATATTATATATATATATATATACATACATACATATATATAATTCACAGCAGACCTACCTTTCTTTTGGCGTCTTGGCTGAAATACAACAGCTTATCTTTGCATTGTTTGACCTTCCACTCACGTTTTCCTATGGACTCGACATATTCTGAAAAAAAAATTTGTTACAGTAACAGAAAATGTCTGATAAAGTTAAACTGTATGGTCAAGAATACACTAAAAAAATGTACAGTCACAACTGTATACAAGGCAAATCTTAAATGACAATAAATACCTTTTCTTTTTATGAAGTATAAAACATGAAACAAAATATATGATTTATAAGTGGATACCCATGTCAAAACAGAAAATAAAAAATTATAGTTACCCGCTAACTCCTCCCATGCTAACTTCTTCATCGTCCTTCCGTCTGAGCTTGCCTTGAACTTTCCTTTTAATATAGGTTTCAGGTGGTTGGCTCCCCAGATAAGAGCCTTAAGTTCAAGTTTGTTCCATTTCTTAACTGTGGAATCGGTGGAAGAAGCAGTAGAAACATTTCCAGAAATGTTACCGCCACGTCCACGACCTCGGGTTCCTCTAGCACCTTGTGAGCCTCTACTTCCTCTGGTTCCTCTTGCACCTCGAGTAGCTCCCCTCCCTGTACTGCCAGAGCCTCGAGGCCTACCCCTTGGCCTTGTTGCCCCACCACGGCCTCTCACAGATTGTCCCCGACCAGAAGGAGCAGAGAAACATTCTTCATCGTCTGTAGGGACATAGTCAGGGTCACACAAAACATCGTCCTCCTTGAGAGGAGGTACAACAGGTCTGCTGGGTCTTAAACCAAAATGAGATGGGTGCTCTGAACTAGGAGCTTTACCTTTCTGTCTTTTTTCAGATATTCCACCTTGAGACTGCTCGCGGAGAAGATTTCTGCGGTACTTATACACCAGGTAATCAATGTCTGCCTCTACCCCGATTTCCCCTTGAGCTTTCTTGCGGAGGAGTGATTTTTTGAATTTATATACCATATAAGCGATGTCCTGATCTGCACCCATTCCGGGAAAGTCACCGGGTTTTAGTAGATCCTCATCGTAGTTTTCCTCGAACTCATCTACTTCCTCGTCTTCGTCATAGTACAGGTCTTCATCCTCCTCCGCCTGGCGGGACGACTGAAAAAAATAATTAATAAAAAAGCTGAACTCATATCTGGAAAACTGTAGCCCTTTATTCACTACAAATGCTAGACGCTGAACGCCGACCAAAAAACACATTCTATATACACTATAAACTGACTGACACACTTAGTTCGACAGATTACCATACACTACGTGTCAGGGTACATCTTGCACACAAAATTGGCTGACTTTAACTCACCTTTTGAGCAGCTTTCGGCATTTTATTTTATTGTCGAAAGAAAACGGCGTCTCCCGGAAGGTGGAGGCGGCCATTGACATCCCATAATTCATGACGTCACAGGGGATTCCCGGAGAAACCCCGCCAAAAATCACGGATGAGGCGCAAGTACCTTACATGAAAAATAATAAATTAAATGAAGGCGAGGGTAAAACGCGGACGTCCGTGTTCAAGAGTCCGCCTTCTGATAAAAGGGTCCGTGTTCTTTTTTTTTTTAACGGAGGGGTGACGGAGTACGAACAGAAACAGTTATGAAATAAAATAAGGCGGAGTCCGCGTCAGGGTCCGCCTTTTTAGTCCGTGTTCTTAAATAAAATAAAGTTCGCGGTGAAACGGCCTCCTGAGAAGGTTAAAGTAAATTCCATTACTTTAATGTTGGGCAAACCATTAATGCTAGCCAACGTAGACTCATCTCACACTTTATCACTTCTCATCGAAATGTAGGTATACAAACATGCAATTGGCAGGAAATATATTATATAGGTAAATAAATGACATTTAGATCTGGTATTCTCTATAGAAATCTTACCTTCCCTTCTTTTCCGCTGGACATGGCAACTGGGTGAAAGCAGAGGTGTCTGTTAGGTTTAGTAAATTCTTCTGTTCATATAGCAGGAAATAGTAGAAATGGGTATTCGTATCTGGTGGGTTGGGTCCTGCATATGATGTTACAGTCTGCCCAGTGGTCACGTCATCACCCTTAATGTTAACAATGAGACCATGCAGCAGGGGCCGCTCGTTGTCACCCACAAAAGCAGCAGCTGCCGGAATGTCAGGATCCACGCTGACCAGACTGTAGAGCTTATCTGAAGGACGTATTGATAAGGATATTCATTTTAGTAATGTATTCTTACCAACGACGATTACATTACAATTGGAGAGAACTTTCTCACATATCACATTTGTTTTAGTTATTTGATTTGATAAGGTATACCTTCAACAAGTTAGGTTATAGACGTAGGACAGCCGAGAAGGGAGGCCAGAGGAAATGCTATAGAAGGAGGAGCAAGATAAAAAATAATGTGAGCCAAGGAGAGACAATAGCTTCGTATCGAGTGGATTGAATAGAATTACAAATGGGATGGGACAGAGAGAGAGAGAGAGAGAGAGAGAGAGAGAGAGAGAGAGAGAGAGAGAGAGAGAGAGAGAGGGAGAGAGAGCGAGAGAGAGAGGACAGGACAGACAAAGGCAGAGAGAGGGAGAGAGAGAGAGAGCAAATGGAGAAAGTACACATGGGGGTGGAGACTTTCATTGTTGTTAGGCACAAAATGGTATCACAAAATTGAATGAACCAGGGGTGGGGGGGGGGCTAAAGAAAGCCCTAAAGGGGGTGATGCAGAACGTTAACACTGTTGGAATTAAATATTGTTAGCTTTCGATCTCAGATGAAGCAGAAAGAAATATGCATTATACCCTTAAAGTCGACTGCGTTGTCTGGATTGAGTTTGTTCATCTGCAGAGTGTAGGTTTGTTCGACATCATCCCTTACATCTGCAGTATGTATGAGGGGCTTTCCTATCGGGTCAACAAAGAAGGAGCTTGCCCTGGCAGAGAGAATGGGAGAGGGACGTAACATTGTTTAGCGGCCTATCATCAAATGTAAAAGGCGTTATTTTAGGGTTCACATGATTTGCTAACGTTTTTAGAACGTCGAAAACCTTAAGTGTCACTTAAAATAACGTATTTGACATTCTCAAGTAACATTTCTTTTTAGTTCAAAATGATTAATTTTGACGTTAAAGATCTATTTATAGCTTGCTATAGTTCTTTTACGTCAAACGTTTTAGGAACGCGTACTGATTTATTTTCTTTCTGTATGTTATGAGACGTTAAACAGGGTTTTAAATTTTTTTTGGTGTATGAAAAGGGTCTTTTACGAACATTTCTCACCCAACCATTTACAAGCATTCTCAAATGTCACCAATACATGATACCTTGATCCAACGATTAAAGCCAATGGAAACATTAAGATAGTTTTCGTGCAATGCTAGCTTATGGCTTAAAACAAATAAATATTTTTTAATATGAATTAAACTCACGGTTGGGTTTGGTCTCCATCGGATCCGCATGTATAATTAAAGCTATTGGCGTCAATTCGAAGCCTCATATGGACACTTAATTCCGGTCTTTGTGGCACAAATGGACGACTCATATGGTCATTCAGAAATGCTGAAATGAACAACCGAAAAAAAAAACAGAAATAGGATGACACATATCCCAGCGTCAATATACTGTGCTATTTAAAAAAATACACACACAAGAATAAAATACCCACTTTTCATGATTTTGATAGAATTTTCATGAATAAAAGAACCTATAGTCCAGATGCTGCCATGTATATTGACTGCGCATACTATCACACTGCAAATACATTTTCATTCCTAGCAGTCAAATGGTCCCACAGAGTCACCCTGCGTGTTCTAATGAAACTTTTACGCTTAATCCCCCCCCCCCTTTTAAAGACACATTTTGTTACACCCCCTGTGCTTAGACAATGCAGCACCAGATGCATTTGGTCTATCGTGACCAGCTCATAGACTGCAGTAAAGAGGCATGCTGCCTGGTCTCACTAGCAGATGTGCCAACCAAACAGTAGGGCTATGTCTGAATCTTTATATTCAAGGTATAAAAAAACCAAATGAGTCATCATAAATATGTGATGGTCTTTTCTTTTTAACTCTTAGAAATTACAACTTTGCTCATAGAGTGAACCCCTCGCTATGAAATGAAAACCCTAAAAGAATACCGAAATTATACCTTTCATTGGGACCACCACTTTAAAATGAATCAACCCTATTACTTATAGTACCTGTTACCAGGAGGGTGTTGCTCCTATTGTAAAAAGAGCTGTGAGTATGTGCCCTCTTTTCTAAACAAGTCATGCACTGCTTCACTAAAGTACTTGCACTCACCACATCGTCTCAGAAGTCGCCTGCCTTGTTTAGAACAGAGAGAGCTGCACTATCTGGTACCTACTCATGTCACACACTCTATAGTATATTATACTGACTGACTTCTCCCAACTAGGTACCTACTCAATGGCGGCTTTTGTAGCACAGTACTTGAATGACCACTTGTGAGCAACAAAAGGGACAAGTTATAGCTACATGAAAAGAAAGGACTGGAAATGAGGGCATTTTTAGCCAGCTCTTCCTTTTACTATTGGAGCAACATCCTCCTGCAGACCTGCCCTTTTAAGATAAATGTTCCGGGAGTCATGTGGAACTTGTAGCTATCCACCGGGTAGCCATCACGCTATTGCTTCAGTTGAAATACTCCCCTGAACCACCTTGGTAAAAAACATTCTTCCAATACAGAAACCGTGCCTAATATATAGAAATTTATGCATTTGATTACAAGTTGAAGCGTTGAAGCTAAATATTGTGACGTACCGTCCCGAACTAATGATGCACAATTCTGGAAGCTTAAAAGTTCCTCATCATTGTCCACGGAATATGCGTCATATCCAGCTAAAACCCACGTTAACCCTAAAGGACCTGCAATGAATAATTGCTGTAAGTGGGAGTATATATCACATTAAAAAGGTTAAGAATGAGAACAACAGAGACAGCAACAAATGTAAAGCCAACAACAAAAATCTTTAGTCTTCAATTGTTACAAAAATTGGGTATGCTAATCCTCAACCCCTTTCAACAGTTGTGGCTGGTGTGGCTTTTTTTTCTGACGGTCAATGGAAGGTGCATTTAACCCGTATATATAAAAGGCAAGTTTCGTAGTTACCTTGCAGTTGATTGTCCTGTGCAAACTGACCAACTTTGAATCCTTCAGGGGCAGGTGTATTAACGCTGAGACTAGAAGTCTGCTTGTACAGTACAAATGACAATGGGGTAGGGTCACTTCTAGGGTTTAATGGTGCTGTGTATTCCTGGACAACCTGGGGTGTGAAGAAGCAAAGATTTATTCAGATTCATCTCATCTAACGGCAATAACCTCTAGAAGCCTTAACATGCACGTTAAGAAATTCCAGAAGCCTCTACTGAACAGTGGAATTGCCAAACGGAAATGGCAAACATTCTGTATTATTTCAAGTATCAATCCCATATCGGCCCTAACTTGGTCTCTGTTGAGCCCACATGGCCCAAAGTTGGGCGCATCAAGTTCTTGTGGGTATTTGTGCCTGTTGGGCTTGCCAAGACACGGCTTTAATGTCTACACTGGTGGGCCGGTGTGAATTTTCATCTCAAAATATCGAAAAATCAGTTTGCAATGTCAAGTTAGCTTTGATAGTTATTGTGCAATGACTATTTGTATTCAGTCTTTTACATGAACCATATTTTATAACTATCACACAAAGGGGCCAGGATGGTGTAGTACAGAGATAGGGCTATATCGGTCAGTCAGAATTTGATTAAACTCTACCTAGAGACATTTCAACGATGAGTCATTAACCTGAATAAGGGGAGGGTTTAGCTGATTGTACAGAAACCATGCACTTGTAAAATCGTCATCAATGGGTCAGAATGGTGTAGAATATTACATATGAATGTGTAGCTGGGTAAGGGGCTGTGTACAAATGACGTCATGCAGGAGGGGGGAGGGGGGGTCCCACTCCCCATGACCAAGCATGACAAGGGGGGAGGGGGGGTCATGGGCTGCATGACATCATGTCATGAAAAAAACTGCAAGTTGCTTCAGTTTTGGCAAGAAAAAAATGATTTGTAAAGGTAGGGAAGTTTAATGCATTCTACTCTTATGAAATATATATTACCTATACAGGCATGCTTTCCTCAGACATCCCACTCAATGATTGTCACTGCCATCAGTGTCAGTGTTGGTCCACTACTCTATCCTACCTCTAACCCAGGCCCCATACCACTTTGAAATGCCCTTTTAGTTGGACTCATTTAACCAAAGGACCCCATATATAGGTTGATCTATGCGGGTAAGAAGTACCCTGACATTGAGAATTCAGTAGAAAGATTCAAATGACCCAACTTCTATTCTATTTGATAAATTTCACAATTCAAAAACCCATTGGTAATTTAGGGATTGCTCATTACTCATCAACAGGCCTGACAGGTGGGGTAGATTGCCATACAGACATGCAGAAATCTGAAAATTTTATGACCCCCTCCCTCTCGGACAGATTGCCCTGGTCATCCCTCCTGTTCTACAGTAGTTCACAGAAAAGGTACAACATTTTTCTCTGCCCCTTTCCCACTTTGAGGTGTCAACATTTTTCTCCTCCCTCCCCCCTCAATCTGCATCTTGCTCCCCCTGTTGATGAATCACAAACTGTCCCTTGGAAACAAACAGCCTATTCTCTCCTTTTTCTGAATGGGACTCTAGGGGTTATGCCTTATATTATGCCTTACAGTAAAATGATTGTTTTGTAAGTGTGATCTTAATTATATATGTGTAATCATATTACCACACTTGTAATGTTACACTTCTAATTCAGTGAAGCCACTGTAACTGTCGGCTAGATCTGATTTCTTCTCTTATTTCCTTTCCTTTACCGTACCTCTCATGAGGATGTGAGGTAACAGGACCTTTACCCCCTGGACATTTGCCCTCAGACATCTACCCCCAAACCATTTACTCCCATGGACATTTACCCCCAGACATCTACCCCAAACCATTTACCCCCATGGATATAATAAAGGTCGAAAAAATTAGGGTAGGTAGTAGGTAGGGACTTTTTTGAGGTTGGCACTTCTAGAACTTCTAATTTTTTTTCGACCGATTACCTGAACACAACAATGTTTTTTAGGCCTTACCAATTCACACCCATTATTAGCCCAGCACGGTTTTGGACCAGGGACGGTGGAAAAAGCCCCACCTGTTTCCAGCACCATTAAGTTAACCCAATATATACATGTCCCTTTGAACCATCTCAATTTGCTATACTCTCTTCATGTACTTTGGGCCGGGGGGGGGGGGGTATCTCTGCATGATGTCATGTTGAGGGGGGGTCAAGCATTGTATGACGAAACATGACAAGGGGGGGAGGGGGGGGTCAAAAATGGCCAAAAAAAGCATGACGTCATTTGTACACAGCCCCTAAGTCAAAACAGAAGGCCTTCCTAGGGGGCCTGTCAGCAAAATCAAACATCAAAAAAGGATGAAAATGTACATTGTAAATGCAGGAGGTTACCTATGCGATGTTAGCGTAGGCACATCTCATACCATCTCATAAGACCTGTCTTCCTATACTAAATATTCTAGTGATGTTAGGCCAGTCATGCAGGAATTGCAAGTACTATGCAGTCCTTCACTATTCCACTTCTAGTACTAACACCACCCCTTAGTCTGAGAAGGGAAAGTGGTTTCCCTTGAGTGCAAGTGCACCTGTGAGGGGACTTTCCTCTTCTCAAGAGTGAATGCACCTGCTGAGAGTCCTTGAGGGCTCTTGAGTCTACTCATGCATTAAGGGCATAGTAACGTCATGCTTCCCTTCTCTCTTTTAGTTGGTGACATACTTGAAGACATTTCAGGGACAAGTGCACCCGACAGGGTATATAATTAGCAGAACCCCAGTGTAGCCACTCTTGAGAGAACAAGTTTTTCCACTGCTATTTTTTCCCTGTGGACCTGTTGCCACTGTGCACAGTGTGTTCTGCTTGGAATAGTGAAAGCAGGGCTGAGGCTAACAGTGCTCACTAAAAAGTAGCTGGCTATCAGAAAGGAAGGTGGGCTGGCCTTACCATTGTAGTAAGGAATAAGGGAGGGAAATCAGTAACATCGCATAGGTAGCGATGGCAGAGCCTTTTGAATTAACCTCCTGGCCAGTAAGCCAGTACAATATACGGTGTGTTCCGCAGAGCCGCCCAAGGAGAAGAAATTTCACTCGTAAATTTCACCTTTAGCCATCACCTTCCCTTTTGAAACACCTCCTATACTAGAAGTAAGCTATGCAGATACGACCAATGAACCCTATCATTGGTCTTAGCACCACCTTATTAGTAAACTTGCTCGTAAGTCCATATCACTCATATATATATATATATATATATATATATATATATATATATATATAGCCGTTGTGAAACAGCTCTCAGGCAATGGGAAGGGTGTCTCATGCCCAATCTATAACATTTGATGTATAGGCCACATGCCATTGCATATACACACACATGCCTACTAACCGATGAAATTATATAATAGTTTGAATGTTATTCAAGTTTCAGTGGTATGAACACACAATATGCAGAGAGATATCAATTGTTAGATGAAACAGGATGTCCCTATGTCAACACAAATATATAGATAAATATGTAGGCCAGTCTTATGAACAATTATAGTTGCTCTTTCATTTTACATGGCACTAGAAATACATGTAGGCCTACTTACATCGGATTTACTGATGTCACTGCCAGGTATGTTCACGTAAAGGCCACGCAGTCTATTAAACCCAGGATCCATAATAACTAAGGTGAATGTCTCCTTTCCTGGGTTATCCCATGTGACCTCTGGCAGGTGACGCAGGTGCCAAGGTGCAATTTGAGTATTTGAGAGAGGGTCTATGGTGAATGTTTGACTCTCTGTCTGTTTATAGGCATAATCACATGCCAGATAGTTCCCTAGAATAGAGGTAGAAACGCAATAATTGAATTTCTGGTATTTTGGGGACATAGGGCATGATGGCTTCCTGAAATGAATGTGGGTCGACAAAAAACGTATATATGCTCACATATGTCAAGCAAGGTCTTGGTGTAGGCCACAAATGATTGGAAAAACTGTAGGTTTTACATGGAGAGGATATGGTATGGTAATTTGCAATTCAGTAGTATATCGGATGAAGGATAGTCTCAAAATCTAGAAATACTATACTGGTCAGTGTACATGTTTACATGAGTGTAGGTGGTGATGAGCAGCAGCTTTTGAGCTGCTCCTAGTGACACTAAAAGTACCTGCCACAGCTCCAGGTACCTACATCTACATGCACATATAATGGTGGAGGGGTTGCTAAAAATCAAATTCATTTGATTTGAGGACCCCCCCCAAAAAAAAAGAAGAAAAAAAAAGAAAAAAAGAAACAAAAAACAACCAGCACACAAAAACAACAAAACAACCCAACAACAAAGAAAAAAATGGCTGAAATAAATAACTTAGACTTAGCTATTTGAATGATCCATCTATGACTTGCCTGGTTTTGATGTGTATTTCACGTCTATATAACGATCTAACCCCGTGAGGTCAGTTTTAGTATCACCAAAGGTGAGTTCTGATAGACTGAAGTTTTTATTTGGGTGCGGGTTGTAACAATCAATGGAGTTGGCCTTATGTGGTCGGCATCTCTCTAATCCAGCACCGCCAAACCAGAATCGTTGGGTGTCCATTGCCAACTGGTGAATGGTGGACAGACATTGTTGTAGATTTGCTGTTAGAGCTGTTTCAGAGCATGACAGGTCGCCAGCTAGAGTACCTGGTGCAGGAAGGGTAGAGGAGAAAAGTGGGTTTATTGTGAGGACTATATATTCAGGATGAAGCCATGTAGAAGTAATATATATAGGTACCCAATGTAATATATGCATATATCATTTTCTTTCAGGAAAGCCATGTTAGCCCAACAGTAAAACAGTTCCACCATTACTGCTGCTAAGCGTGCATGGATTGCATAGTCTGAGACTTAACTCCCATACTCACTCTTACTACGGAATCAATATAAAGCCATATATACATTTGAATTTAAATTATTATGAAGTCACCTGTGCTTATGCTTGTGTACAGCAGAAACAGAAGCGCTGTATGGATCGCCTCCATCCCCATAGCGTTCCACCAATAAATGGCCTGTTACGATGATCATTAAAAGTATGAGATATATAGCCAATGCATATGATTCTTAGTTAAAGATGTGTGCTAATTCATACAGCGAAATCTCCCTTGTGTTTGTTGACATGAACAAAATGACACCCTTTCATGCATAATAAGGGCCTAAACCCATTAGCCGATTGTATAACTGGCCGATCATTAGGGTACACGTCAAAATCGGTAGCATAAACGCCCATTGAAGAGGTTTAAAAGAGCAATCAAAGTGCCAGGGGATGCACATTGGGTGGGAATCAATGCTACAACAAAATAATACCTCAAAGGATAATGATACAATCCAATACAGTACCTACCAGGATTTTCTAACATGTTTGATATGTTCAAATCGGGAATGAAAAGTAGTGTATTGCACAACCGGCCACAGAATCGGGGACTTAGTCCTAAATTATACCACCAAATAAGATAAAATTGATCATTATTGGTATGCATTATGCAATATTTGGCCGATAAAGGTGCCGATTATTGCAAAATCGGGTAATGGGTTTTGGGCCTTAGTGAGGACTTTATCAAGAATCTGAACGCAAGGGGCCACCCATGATTCGATGAGTATTTAAAGCTACATGTATATGATTTGTTCCATTATACCATTACAATGTCAATCCATAGCACTGGGTAGAGATACCAATAAAACTGTCGCCAACAGAGCTCAGGGTTTACATTAGGACTGTTGGTAATGTGTAAAACTGATACCTAGGCCTATAGAGTGAAGGAGAAACATGGTCAAGCTGAAGTATATCATTCTGTGGAAAATATGCACACCGACTGTACAGTCAGGTGAAACTATTTTCTTTGAGATTGATTGCACAGTCCACTTCTTCAAGATTGCATGTAATGATAGTTGTCTCATCTATTCTTCCTACGATATTCGCTATTTCTTTGTAAACCTTTAAAATGTAGCCTTTGGTTCCGGGCTTTTCTTGGCTGCTTGCGATAACCTATACCCAGCCGATTAAGCACTATGAGCATTTTTAAAACTTGCACATCCACTAACTGACCAAATTTACTTATGGATACCCTTTTTATGCTTGCTTCTGGACGATTATTTATTTCCTGGTATCCAGAGTAGTGGTTTTTAAAACAAGATTGGGTAACAGCAAAAGAAAGCGAGTATTCATACAGTCTTACCTTGTCTCCAAATGGGATATGCAATCAGCTGTGCGTGCTCTGGAAACTTAAGTAACGCTTGTGCAACCATCCGAAGATGGTGGTATTGGACCGTTTCATAGTGCTTGCTGACTGCGGCATCTCATCCTCCTCTTCTGGGTCATGTAAACCGGTTAAGTATATTGCATATATATACCAACCCTAATTTGTTGACAAGCTATACTGTATAATGTCTCAGAAACACTTCTCTGCTATATAGTAGAAGTGCGATTTTGATAATTTTTATTGGAGAACATTTCACACACAAGTGGAGTTTTCATTGTTAGTCAAATGATAATATAATCACACTGATATTACACTATTAAATACAATTCCATACATATGTATACCTATAAGCCAACACCAGGAGCTTAATTCAAAACATCCTGGGATCACGACCCCAGCAATCTTAGGAATAAATCAGCCTTATCCTATTAAGCGATCTTAAGAGTTGACTGGGTTCACATATCCTAGCCAGCACTAAGATCGCATCAATCTTAGCCTCAGCCCTCCTACACTATTCCAAGAAGTACTGACTGGGCACAGGGGTAAGAGTCCCAAAATAAAGGAATAGCTGTGGAGTCACTCTTCTTTACAAGAGTGCTTATACCATCGTTCCCCGTCTCCATATGGGCTAACAAAAGAGCACAGGGTGCAGTTGACCCCCGTACAGTATTCAAGAGTTGTTCCCATGAATGTATGATTTATGCTTGCCTATTAGAAGCATTGTGCCCTCCCCCCAGGACAAAGAGAGAGAAGGGAAGAATTACCTTACAGTGCACTTAACACATGAGTAGCCCTAAGAGCCCTCAAGGACACTCAGCAAACATCCTCCCTCCCCTCTTTATGTATGCAGCAGGCTATTCACTCTTTCGATCAGGAGCTTAATTCAAAAGATCCTGGGATCACGATCCCAGCGATCTTAGGAATAAATCAGCCTTATCCTATTAAGCGATCTTAAGAGTTGACTGGGTTCACATATCCTAGCCAGCACTAAGATCGCAACGATCTTAGCCTCAGCCCTCCTACACTATTCCAAGAAGTACTGACAAGGCACAGGGGTAAGAGTCCCAAAATAAAGGAATAGCTGTGGAGTCACTCTTCTTCACAAGAGTGCTTATACCATCGTTCCCCGTCCCCATAAGGGCTAACAAAAGAGCACAGGGTGCAGTTGACCCCCATACAGTATTCAAGAGTTGTTCCCATGAATGTATGATTTATGCTTGCCTATTAGAAGCATTGTGCCCTCCCCCCAGGACAAAGACAGAGAAGGGAAGAATTACCTTACAGTGCACTTAACGCATGAGTAGCCCTAAGAGCCCTCAAGGACACTCAGCAAACATCCTCCCTCCCCTCTTTATGTATGCAGCAGGCTATTCACTCTTTCAAACAGGAGTGTTCCCTGTAAGTGCTCTTGTACACTGGTGAAACCACTATGCATTTCTTTCACTAAGATCGCAGTGATCTTAGTGGTGGAAATGGAATAGTGAAGTGATCCCAGGACTAGCTATTCTGGACAGGCCTGCAACCACTGCATTACATAGGGTAGATCAGCCAGGTCTTATGATATGTGCCTACACTAAGATCGCTGGGGTTGGGATCCCAGGATCTTTTGAATTAAGCTCCAGGAGTGTTCCCTGTAAGTGCTCTTGTACTCAGGTGAAACCACTATGCATTTCTTTCACTAAGATCGCAGTGATCTTAGTGGTGGAAATGGAATAGTGAAGTGATCCCAGGACTAGCTATTCTGGACAGGCCTGCAACCACTGCATTCCCCACTCCTGCTCTTTCATGTAGTGCCATGCCGAATGTCGACTCAAGAAAAGCCTATGCTATTTGTCACCAAGCAAACCCCTGTCACTTGTGTCACTGGTATTTTCTTGAGAGTCACTATAACAACTCACATATTATAAGGGCCATGTCACATACAATTATGAGTCGCACCCTGAGTTGAACAAAATCGTTTATGGTGCACCTTCCAGCTAACCATTTTGGATGACTTTTCATTTTAGCTGCTTGCAAGTAATGCCAACAAGTCGCAAGTCATTGAAATGTAAAACAAGATTTGAAAAATAAAAGTAAAATGATGCATGGTTACAGCACTGGCAAGTCTACTCATTAGTGCTGGAGTCACAATGCATCAGGAATAAACATGTCAATCAGATGTACATTCGATTGCTTCATTAGACCCCTCCCCTGCCCATTTCACCTTCAAATATCCATTCTCTCTTAGTTGTATGGGGAGAAAATCTTGTGCTGTTGGTGGCCTTTACAATTTAGGCCTGCTCTATAACATTTTGGAGGTGGCACTTACATTGTGTTCATTTTGATTTCATGTCACTAAGCTCTATGTCACATGTCGAATTAACTAAATGTCACATGTCGTCACTATAAGTGTTGCCGTTTCCAATATTGATTTTAAGAAAACCGTATGTCCCCATGTCGAATTCAAGAAATACCCATGTCACTGTCGATATGTGGAGTCTAGGGATATATGAAATTTCTCTGTCAAGGCGGATCTCTTTGAAGCATGCTCTCAAGCGTATCATGTCATTTTGGAGAGTCTGCAGTATGACTTCTATTACACATTCTACCATCAAAGGCATTGTCCCATAGAGAAAAAAATGAGCTTTTTATGTTAAAGACATATTATGAAATTAGCCCATTCTCATTCTGAAAAAATATAAGCACATTGGAACTTAATTCATTTATGTCTCATTAGCCCAGTTTTAGTTCCAATGCACTGGACCCCCCCCCCCCCCAATAGCAAGCGGTGGCTCAGTGTACCGTAGCATATACTGAATACAGGTCATAATTACCACCCTTTTCACGTAATTATTTGTTTTTAATTCAATTTAGATTTTCACCCCCAGCCCACCTGAGAAGTCCGTTTGCCTTTTCCTTGTCCAAAAATGCAACCACGCATATGCCTAGCCTAACCTCTGTAGGCCTATATGGTCTATGTTTAGTTGTATCATTATACAATTAGCTTCGCCCTGTCCTTATTTGGGTAAATGGGTCTGGAGGCCATTTCTTAATGTACTACGACTGCAAACATGCACTACAATTTAAAACTACCAAGAATAAGTCAGGCTATCGCAGATAAGACCCTATATGACTGCTCTGTACGATCAGCAGCTATGCAGTAATTACATAAGGATTTGTAGAGCAGTCGTACTGATGCAGACATTAGTTATTGCTAGTGCATAATACTGTAATGGCATTAACTTAAGGCTTCTCACTACGACTTGAAGGACAGCAGTCGTAGTGTGTTAAGAAATGGCCTCCTGAGATTCACGTCACATGACCCCTCATTCTCGACACTAGGTGAGGGTAAAACTCTGACTGACTGGAATTGAAATGATCAAATGTCTATCTTGCATGAGCATAGAAGTCCTTGCAATAAGATGGGTTTGTATATAGTGAACAAGTAATTAATGGATATGTCATGACGCGTGTCTGATATCAAACAATAACATGCAAACAATACATGATTAATCAATAGAGTATCAATAGAATATCAATAAATTCATTTTGAAAAAAAAAAATCCTTCAACTCCCCATGGGACTTGAAGCCTGCCATAGTGTGTGTACACACAAGGTTTCACAGCTTGCACTGTGAAAAAGATGAACCAGACCTGGACACGAACGCCTGTACCTAGGGTTAGGAGCGCAACTTGCTATCCATTATACCATAGCCACAGGCGTCTGGACGTTGTCGCGGTGTGATACTGGTGTGATTGCCTCTATAATTACAATGCCATTATCACCTTGCGCACATGACAAGCTGGGGTCACTACTGACCAGGCCAAACCTATGGCATTGTGTATATACAGGCAAACACACACTGTTACTCGTCAGCCCCTGTGGTGCAATCCATAGTATGCTGGCATAGAGAGCAGTAGGGTATGGGTGTGACCCCTACCTGTGGCAATGAAATTCTTGTAGGTTTTGACATGTGACATGTGACATGTAAGGTGTGTCTGTTATCCTTGGATAACAGCAGTGGGTGCCTGTTATCCATGGATAATAGCACAACTTACAAAGTTATGATGCATACATCATGGCATGCAATATTGACAGGCATCAGAATGGGAATATCCAGGAAAAGCACCCAAAATCACAGAAGTCGTGTAATAATGCCTGCTAAACATGTACCAGCTTGACGCTAATATCAAATGTGTATTTGATGTACCAAAAATGTATTAAGATTTGTGTTGATATTTCCGTACTATGGAAAAGGTTTAGAAAAAAAAGAAACAGAAAAGATTTCAATGGAATATTGGACGTATCTTTTAGTTGCTTATTCAAACCCTTCAGGAACCTTGCAGTTATGTAGCCTATCTTACACGCTAACGTGGAAACAACAACAACAACAACAACAAAAACAACGTTGCAGCCTATGCCTTTATAGCTCTTATATAGGCCTAGGTAAATGTTCAAACTACAAATACGCCCATGATTTGGCATAGTTTTTGTGACAATTTCTTTCACTAAGTTTTATGTAGGTTTTTTCTGGGTTTCTCAGTGCTTTTTGCTGGATATTCCCATGCACATACCTGTCGATATTGCACACCCTGTAGGCTGTAACATCAATTTTGTAAGGCGTGCGGTTATCCATGGATAACCTGCATGCCGTGCAGTTATCCATGGATAACCCACACGCCTCTCATGTCCTTACATGTCATATGTCACATGTTAAAACCTACGGAAATTTTCATTGCCATGGTAGGGGTGGAACCTGCAGTCTCAGGTCCCTAGTCCAACTCCCTATGCATTGCGCCACAGGGACTGACGAGAGAAGCTTGGTTAGAACCATGTTTCTATGATATAAAGCCTTGACCCATAACCAGGCCAGTCTCGCACAGTACATAACCAATGGCTGCCGGGCGCTGAAGGAGGAGACACGGTGGTCTAGTGGTTAGCGCATTGCGCTCAGCCATTGGAGGTATGCGGGTCGAGTCCCAGTCCGGGTGCATCTTTTTTTCGCCGTGTGCGCTGTCGCTGTCCGCTACACAAACATAACCGTGAGACGCATTCAAACAAAGCCTAGCCGAGACGGGCGCTGTCGCTGTCTGCTGCTGGGCGACAAGCTGTATGTATGGATTGTACACAAACATAACCGCAAGACGCATTCATAGCAAGCCAAGCCTAGCCGGGCACCGAAGTGTGTGTACCGATCGTGTACAAACTATTTTTTGCCGTGTGCTGCTGCCATAACCGCGAGATGCATTCAAACAAAGCCTAGCCGAGACGGGCGCTGTCGCTGTCCGCTGCCGGGCGACGAGGTGTATGTACCTGTACACACACTATGGCTGGCTTCGAGTCCCGGGGAGGGGGAATAATTTTTGTTTTCAACTTGAATTTATTGGTATTCTATTGATTATTTATTGGTTTCATGGAATAAAATAAGTAGTCAATGGATAATTCATGACTTGTGTGTGTTAGCAAAGGCTATTTACCCTTGGGCTATGCCCTCATGTAATTATCCTTCACTAACACACACGCGTCATGAATTATCCATTGATTACTTGTTCACTATTATGGGTGTAGTTCGTACTGACCTGTCTACTTCTAAACATATAGCTCACATAGCCATTATCAGCTGGGGGCCGCCATTAGACCTCGACTCCACTATGACTAACACCTTCAGCCCCCGACTCCGCAGTTTATGCCAGGGATGCCTCCCATTGGTCAATAATACAATAGCCATGTGCCGTATATGGTCTGAATGGACGTCTTTTGCTCACTTTGCTTTCTGCTGTGTGTGTTTGGAGAGGGGTCGGGGTGGGGGCCTCATATGTTTGACATGCACCTGTGTTTGCCTCTGCCTTGTTCAGAAAAAAAGTATTTTATTGGGCCAAAGATGGTGAAAATGTGTGCACCTCTCATGGTTTTGGTATATATACTAGGCCTAGCCTAATCTTTGTCTTCCCTCCACCAGGACCCCTATCTTCTTTGTTTCCTTTTTTTATGTCGTATAAAATAGGCATTTATTGTAACTGCACATGGCGATTTTCTGTTACAATATGAAGACAGGATATAAAAGATTGGATACATTTGTTTCCTGGAATAGATATAAAAACAGTTTCACAAAAAGCATTTTAGTCAAAATAGTCATATTTTTCACAATGTTTGTTACATGCCGTATTTTAGACTGTATCCATGAGTTTTGTTCACCTTTGATGAAAAATATCTGAATTGGATACTTTCTAAGAATGCTTTTTATATTGACAAAGTTTTGAGGGCTAACTTTGACCTAATATTTGGTTGTGAAAAAATAAGAAATATACTACCATAGGGAATCTCCTGTGGGCAAATGTTGCCCCAAAGTAAGGGTAACTATGCCCCCAAACCTATTTCGATGTAAATCTAGTACTTGCTGGACACAAAATTTCAAAATTACACATACATCTAAAAGATACTGACTAAAACTCAAACTATAGTGATAATAGTTATTTCTCCAATACTTTTCGGAAATATCCAAAAAGTGGGCCAAAGTATCCCCCTTTTACGGTTCAGTCGAGGCGTTCGGGCAGCGGTTTTCTAACCATATGCAGTGCATTGTGGGTGGGAGTGACCTCGAACGCTAACTACACAACCTTAGCTTGTTCCCTCCACCCCCTTCCACCCCAGCCAGGTCTGGCTAGGTACCAGTCCTTAACTATGCTTGGAAGGGTAGTAAGTTTACTTGGGGATCAACATTGACCCACATGGGGAGGACCAATAGGGGGTGGCCTTACAAACCAGCATTGATCCCTCGGCCATACCACAAACGCCTCATATGTCTATTGATAGGTCTGGGATTGCACACCAAGATGGTTCTTCATAGGATCATCCCGATCTGGGAGGTGCTAAATTTGGCAGCGCTTCTGTCAAGAAGGCAAAGAGAAAGGCGGGGGCGAAGGCAGGCTCACCCTTTCCAGCCCGACAGAGTACCCCGGCAGAGTACTTATTTTATGTGAATAACTTCTTCCCGTAGAGATAGCATTACGGAGGCGATCGCCACACCCCCAGTGGCGTAACTTGTCTCAATCCACCACAGCCGCCGATCCAGTACTGCAGCCTCGATCTGGGCGCATGTAAACATTCAAAATGGCGATGGGCGCTCGTGCAGTGAACTACGGTAACGGATTTTGCTAATTTTCAGTTAATTAAACACTCTAAAAACATAAAATAAATGTAGAACTTAACTCCCCTGGTGTCCTTGGTGGCCGATCCACCCCTCGTGGTGGATCGGCCACCTCGTACACCACGGTCGTTTAGTTCTATCTATGTATTGAACCATTGATTGAACTGAATATCAATAGACGCTGGCCGAGGCTGCAGCGAAGGCCGCGCGGCAAAAATCTTTTTGGCCTGCCACCTGGTGAATACTATCAAAACCTCTTCATTCTCGCCACACACCCCGTTCTCGCGAGAAAGATCTGTATTCAACATGGCGGCCTCCTTGCGATGTGATCCACCTACAAATAAATGACAAACTCCAAAATATTCCGTCTATGCAGGGAAAATGTGACTCCTTTGAGGTATGCAGGGACAGTACTTGGCTTGTTTGGTAAAGTGAATCCATCCAAACATGCCGTTCTTTAGGCGGAAAACAGGTAAGAGCACACAAACATTAAAAGTAGGTTGACAGTTTTATCAGCTGAATCGTCCACTTGAGGCTTGACTGGCCCAGGAACTTGTTTTGGTTTGCACGATCAGATCGGATCTGCCGACTTTGATTCATCTGTCAATCCACCCATCACACTGCTTATCACTATGCTGTCTATAGAAATGTCACTTGCAATTGAATTGAATGTCAGATGGATAGAGGGTTCTTGAAATGTCGCCCTGATATCCCCCACGACACTGAAAGCGAAAATTGTTGTTGACATTTTCAATGATTTTGATCCAGTACGGTCAGTAAGGATGGGCAGCCGAAAATTAGATTTTATACCATCCAATCGAAAATTATAACACACGAAAGAAGAAATCTTTGCAAAGGCCCCACCAAAAAAAATTAAGTTGGTCTAAGGATCGCCCTCTCCACATTAAACATTTTCGGAAATACAATTTTTTTTCTTTTGGAAAAAATCTTGTTAGGGACCCCAGAAAAAATGGAATCTGTTAGATACCACAGTTGACAAGCTCTTCTGGATAGAGCCTGGACATGGAAATCTAAATCTTTTGGAATTTTATATGATGAAATACATGTCGATAAATCCAAGGATTTGCTACCCATAAATTTTTATTATAATAGAGCTTAAAGGTTGTGACAAAAGAGATCCAAAATCTAGCCTATTCTAGGTTTTTTTTCCAAAACACCCTTAAAAACCTAGTTTCACTTCTAGTAGGAGTTTTTAAAAAATTCCAAAAATCCTAGATGAATATGTATGTGACCTAATTAATCGCGTAGTCAAATGACCTTTTGACCACTCCCTGATAGAAGAGGTTCTACAGCAGTGTCTGGAGAGTCTGCCTCAGCTCCCTGCACAGCTTTCACTGCAACTCCCCAAGGGGTGCCCCTAGCGGATTCTGAGGTCCCTAATCTTGTCTTTGGATTTGGCTCGCTTCTACAAGTTTTCTATTTGTGATGTTTGGCAAAAAAAAAAAAAAAAAAAATTGTTCGCTTGCCTCAATTTCCCAGCAAGGAATCCATTGGACGCCAAAAAATTCTTAAAAAAAAAAAAAAAAATCGCTCGCTCGCACCATTTTTTCAAATCAAAATCCGTAGACCAACTTATTTTTTTTTGGTGGCCTAACAATGCTTTTTGAATAAGTGTAATAGAGTGATTAGAAGAGAAGCGGTGCATTCTTTATTTAAAAAAGTTAGGAGTATTTTCTGTCACCTTTTTCTTGCAATTATCAGCACAGTGAGGGAAAATTAGGTCAAGTCAAGCCTCACTGACCATACTCACTGAGTGGTGCATTTTTGACTTGATCTCACATAAATGCTCATAATTTACCTGTTTAAAGGGGGGCGGGCTAGCACGCCAAATTTTAACATGGGTACAAGATCAAAGATCGTGCAATCTGATTGGCCAAAGGGTGGTCACATGACTTGCTAAGGCGGGTACGTCTTAAGGCAACCACAGACAGGCCAGATTCGGTCGGTAGTCAAGGAAAAGTCTGCCGATCCGATTGGGAGCATCAAACATGTTTGATATTGTCAGACTCGATCGGACATCCACGCAGACGCTCCCGATGGTCAGGAAAGGCTGACCCAGTCGGGCACGTCTGCGGTCAGCTTTAGTCGTGCTAGCGGCCCTTTAAGTTACATTGAGGTCAGTCACACCAGAGGGAAGAAAACAGTTTGATGGTTCTGGAGGTATAATTCTTTTTATTTTTTATGATTTGATACGGAAAAGTATCATATTTTGATAGAAACTCAAAATTCCCTGTGGTGGAGTAAATTCACTCAGGCCAGATTTGTGCAGTTTTAAGCAAAATATGCTGTTACTCTTTTGCTTCTAGCACTTTTTAGCACACAGATATTTTGGAACAAGTTTCAGATTCTTGTAGAAAACAAAATTGCGGACATTTTGGTTGTGGTTCTAAAAGGTGAGCCAAAACTTTGAAATGGTTAAAAATTTGAAACATTTGTATTTGATTTTAGATTTTGAAAAACCCTGTTTTTTCTTCATTAGACATGAAGTTTGAAGTTCAAATTGGTCTGAAAAGTGTGTTATTTGACAAAGAATTGTAGGAATTACAACAAATTTACTAACTGATGTCAGGGTGAGACAGATTATAGTGACAGATATGCAGTGCTTTTCACATGCTCCCGGCATCCGTCCCTACAGTCAGTCAGGGTGTGCGCACTCTTTTCTACTTCCGTGCTTGGAAGCCGATTTTTTTTGTTGGTCACACCCCCTTGACTTGTCTAGGCCTAGGGGTCGGCTGGTTCTGATCGCCCCTGTAGCACATAGGCTAAATGACATCTTAATGAAATATTAATTATAAATGCAGGCTCTCCAAAATGACGGCTTGAGAGCATGCTTCATGCCAGAGATCCCCATGCCAGAGAAAGTTTCTCTGAAACATCTCTGCTGTAGGCCACTCAAAAAAAAATTGACTGACACACTGCCCTTGTCAGAAAAATCGTCATTTGATGTTTTTTTTTTTAGCATTTTCCAAGAAAAATATACTAAAAAATAATATAAATCTAAAGTGGTCAAGTACCCGCATATTAAGCCGCACCCTGACCTAAGGAGAATTCTTTAAGCCACACCAAGGGTCTGAAATGGTCCCTATTCCTTACTACCGTAATCTCCCGCGTAGAAGACGTGCTGCGCGTATAGGACGCACCACAAACTCAGCACATGCATTTTCGCGTATAAGACGCACATTTTAATGCTGATATTTGTAAATTCAATACATTTCTATAGTAAAATTACCCCTCGTATAAGACGCACCCCCAATTTCAATACATCCTATAAGACTCCCCAGCATTTTGTTTGGCGTAGAGGACGCGTCTTATACGCGGGAGATTACGGTAGTCTTTATACGTGAATAGACTCTTCTCCGGTTGCAAATCCCGGCCCTTATCTCGTGGATTCATGCTGCCAACAGTCAGGTTCCCAGGATTTTTTCTTCTTTATGATGTTTACTTTCCTCTCATCTAGCTCAATAAATGTTCAGCTCTCAGCATTCTCTGATGTATATGTACTAAAAGTAGCATCCTACATCCAAATATGTGTAGATAAACATTGAGAAATGTATGGGTAGTTTGTCAGTGGCCATAGAATTAAACATCACAAGGAGGGAAAAACCCTGGGAACCTGACTGAGAGCTGCGTGAATCCACGAGATAAAGCCAAGATTTGGCAACTGGTGGAGAGTCTATACATTGTATAATGAAAATTTTTGAGACGGATAAATCACAAATTCATATCAGAGATAGTGTAGTATACGCCATGTTTATTTATAGTTATTGAAAAACAACTGGTACTAGGGGTATGTAAATTTCATGCAGATGAATCAAAATTGTTGCTGAAGACTGTAAAAATATTCTGTTGCAGATAAACAAAAAACATCGCCTCAGAAGACGTC
Organism: Acholoe squamosa; assembly: GCA_949317995.1. Lineage (NCBI taxonomy): Eukaryota > Metazoa > Annelida > Polychaeta > Phyllodocida > Polynoidae > Acholoe > Acholoe squamosa. The sequence goes on along the minus strand of OX439041.1, from coordinate 59,072,922 downwards.
AGAGGCCCCACGTAATTCACGCCCACCGTCCATCGTCAGTAGCACCTCAAGTGTGGGCCCAGAGTTCACCGTACCTGAGAGCAATGGTGACCTAGGTAAAAAAAAAAGCTATCATAATCTCCTGCGTCTAAGGCGCAGCCCGCGTATAAGGCACACCTAGAGTTTTGAAAAATTCTCAAAAAAATGAAAAATTCATAACTTTGGTTCTACTGAATGAATTTTCAAAATTCAAAAACCTATGGGTAGCTTGGGCCACCTTGGGCCCTCCTGGGCCTCATTTTGTCCTATTATGACCAAGGGGGCATGTAAGATATCAAAAGAAAGGTCTTGGTGTCCCCCTTGTGGATCCAATGAGAACTAAAAACCCCCGTATAAGACGCGCCTTATACGTGGGAGATTATGGTACTTCCATTAATTTTAACAAAAAGCAAAGCACAATGTGAAGTCAGTACTTCTGTAACTCCTGCATGTAGCCTAAGCCATGACTTATACCTAGGTCAGAGGATTCATGTGGTGTATAGCATATTTCCAAGGTTGCAGTGCAGCTTATACTTGGGTGTTTAAATTAATAACCGGTTTTAAACTGCCAGATTCCTTCGCCCCCCATGCAACTTATAGCTTATCCATAAACTACGCAGGAGCTTACACTAGTATCTCAAGTCAAGTTGATGAAAAGCATGCTAGTCCAAGGGCCCAAAAATCCGCGTGTGGTCTTTTCTATGGGTCTGAATGACCCATAAGAACGCAAGGCGAACAATAGAGAAGAGCATACTTATACCGTTATACCTTTAGAAAAAAAAAGTGACCCCCCCAAAAAAAAAAACAAAAAAACTGTTCTTTAGCTCCACATTTAGCTGCCAGCCTCAGTCATTAGATTTATTTTAACCTGACGGCCTGGTACGCTGGACTCTGCACACAGCAACAATGTAATGTATGTAGCAAGACAGTAGGTCTAATGGGAGTGGAGTCTTTGGTGGTATCTAATGTCCCGTATGGCCATGTCTGAAAAAGTTTGTATCGCGCTGTTCATGCCTTCATTCCCTTAACTTTATTGAACATGTTCAATAAGCTGAACGATGATGAAATAAAGTGCTTGATTTTAATAAGCTTTTATTGGCACCATATCAAGACAGTTTTTCAAAGAACACTTGAACACTTAGTAGTATCAGACATCCTTGATCCTTTAATAGTATGCAGACACCTAAATTACACATTGGAGAGTCTGGAATGCTCTATACAGTTGAAAGTTAACAGCGACTTATGAGAAACAACCACAAAACATGAAGAGAAGAAGAAATTCGGGTGTTGACTTTTATGATTATGAAATAAATTAAGGATATATTCAACTATGGTGTAGAACCCATCAAAGATCTTGTTTAATATAGACCATGAAATATATTTATAAAGACATAGGAGCAGAATTGCATGTACGTTCATTGGAAGAGGCATTTCCTGCATGATAAAGGCAACTTGTTTATGACAAACATCTCTTCAATGGTACCTGATCTTATCTACCTGATCTATTGATGTGGCTCATATCTCTCCATGGTTAGATAGGGGTTCACCACAGTTTCTCCATGCCTGGAGCATTACCTGAGCATATCAGGATCAGCAAAGATATTCTAGCCACAAATACTGAAACAAGAAACATAATCTTGATATCTATATGTATCTTTTCGAGTAACCATATCGCATTATGCATCACATGCTCCAATGTGTGAGATATTGGGGATGAGTTGCTGTTTTAAAGAAAACATCAATTCCACAGGTGAAAAAAAAACGATGTCTATAAGGTAACTTGGTCCAAACATCTAGGGTAGCACAAGGTATGACAATATAGGTTTCTCGAATGAACTCTAGACACTCAGTTTTCTTTACCTATTAAAAAATCAGATGTAACTACTCAAAGGCAAACTAAATCAATAGCCCAATATCTACGGCTAATTCGGTCGTTGTTACCAAGTGGCCCAAGTTATAAAAAAAGTTTTATGCAGAGAATTTCTATTCAGGCCTAGGTCGGTCGTTTCTGAAACCTCCCCTGGCGGGAGGGTGATGTGGACAGAGGCAGTGGGCCTCTAAACCTCTGGGTAATAGAAAGTAAGAGAGGAATTTCTTAAAGTCACAAAATCATTGATAAGATGAAGGAAAATTTGTAGAAAATCTAAAACAAATCAGGAATTTAAAAATATAGAAAAAAATCAGCCTCTTTACTAATATAAATTACCTCTTAAAGAAAAAAAGAGAGATTTGTAAACCAGGGGCCAGGAGGGAAGGCCTCAATTGGACCCTTATCTCATTTTGTATCTCCGATCTTCTCAAAACTACTCCCGACTGACCACCAACTGTGTTTGTGTCACAGGCAGGTACACAGGGATTGAAGAAGCCTGGCTTACAAGTGCTGTAACCATGCTTATACTGGGTAAAGTGCTGCTGCCTTCTTCATGTACATTTCTGTCTAACGTGTACTACCGTAGTTAAGGCTACTACATGTACATACCTTACAGGCCACTATGCTGCTGTCTTGTATAATGTACTGGTATTTTTCAATCTAATATATACTACGGTAACCAAGACTACTTCTGGTTCGTACCTAATACAGTACACAGTGTTCTCACATTTGACCTTCCATTGTTAATCACATGAAGTCAATGTGTTCTAGTGGATACTTGGGTAATATTTCGCACCAGATATTGATTAAAATGAGTAAATACTGTATCAAGTTTGCGACCTTGAGGCATAAATCCATACAAGCGACAGTTTACTGTAGTCGGCATTGGGTTGCATAGCCTACTTAAAAGAGTCTATATCTCCTCTTTACTATTCCCCATTGTGAAATTTACATTTGCACGGGCATCGAGACCCTCATCTGTGGCATTGTATAATGAGGTTTTCTTGCCATGAATATGACACTAGCTGTCGAAATGGCATTAAACACCCATCACTCAGTAGTTGACACAGCTTTGTTGAATGGCTGATGTTGTCAGATTTGATGGCTTGAATCAGAAAGGAAGAATAGAGCATATATGCAGGAAGAAAATATGGTGAAAATAAAGGGAGAGGAAATAATCTGGCGAAAGTATGTATTGAAGGTTGTGTGTGTGTGTGTGTGTGGGGGGGGGGGGGTCATGATTAAGGGGTGTTTCACTATGCCAGGATCATCATATGATTACTAGACTATGAACCCCATCCTTGGAAGGAGTGATACTTCCTTCGTACTCTACAGGGGGGTTATTTCACGAGATTCTAATAGCACATCTTAGGTCAAGCCCCATATAATCACTAGGCCGTTCAGGGTGTGTTCGATCGTAGGTCTTTGTGAAGGATCCCCCAGGTCTCCTGTATGCTGATCGTGATACATCTGTATGTATTTGCCCCCCTCTGAACTATTTAACACTAAACAACCAATAAATCTCCCATTACAATCGGGTTCAACTTGTCTAGCCTGGCTACGGCCTGCTAGTCTAAAGTCTATGTATATCAAAGCAAGTACCATAAATTTCTCATAACGTGTAATTCGTGGCTTACAACCAAATATTGGACTTATTGTGGCTCATATGAGATGACCAAATTTCGGTGACAGCTTATACATGAGCTATTCATCAATATACATCTACTAATGCTGCGATGTCTAAGAACACCGGGTGCAGTTTATTAGAGGTGCTCAAAGTTGGGAGCGGCTAATACGCATAATGAGGCGTATACATTAGATTTTTTGGTAATACGGTTCTCGGTAATGAACACCAAATGTGCTCTACATTAACACAGAAGGCGCCTTTAGAGAAGAGGGATACTCAGAAGTATACATCTATGACCTCTACATTCAGGATGTATTTCTGTATAATAGAGCCAGTGCCTGCAGGTCGCTCCTTCTGGCGGATGGTAAATGTAATAAGAGAGATCAATACTAGATGTTTCCTTTTCCTCTGCTCCCTTCAGCTTGTGAAAGATTAATGAGAGCCCACACCTTTCATCTATACCCCTACAGCGATGCTAGCTTACGGTGGGGTCTTCTCTCTGTTTTCATGGAGAGGGGTGGGGGTGGGGTGTCCACATAGATTTCATCAAATAGGTTCTGATCCAGGGCTGGGAGCAGCTTCTTTACCGATGGGAATCGGGGGTAGCGAGGGAGCAATGGTTAAAGATCGGGAAGGAGAAATGAGTGGGGTTTATTCTGGGATGAAGGGAGAGAGAATCATGGTACCCCCCCCCCCCTCAACCCACCCACCCAGCCCGCCAACCTCCACTATCTGCCTTAGACATGCCCTAGCAGTGCCTGGGTAAATACACGAGCTTAAAAAGGGATGTTATCTCGAGAGACACCAGTGGACATAAGCCTGTTGTATCCATGGCTACTGTGTAAAGAAGGAATATTATAAAACCGTGTCTATAAGCCGCACCTTGCACATAAGCTGCACTGAGACTTTTGAACACCATAATTAAGCTACATATGGGGTTTGAAAATATGCTATTGATTAGCATACTGGTTAGTTTATATATCGCCCATAAGCTATGCCATTGACCCCGGGGATAACAAGTAAGCCTCTAATTCACGTATTTATAAGCGGTGGTCTATATTTTACAGTGGAGTTTTATGGTGGAGGTTATTCTGCCATTGCTCACTCATTCCTAGCCGTCTGTCTCTGTCTCCAACAGTTTAGTTTATAACACGAATAAATCATACTAGCGGAAGCCTGTTATTCATGAGATGTCAACATCTGTATGAATAATGGACTTGAGATTCGGCAGACATGTGTTATTAAATCATTGAAGACGTCATGATGGCTCGAGTATTCATGATGATTTGTCTTTATGATGTACCAATGGTGTGCCATTGAATTCATTGTTACACGAACTGTCTTTTTCCTTTGGGATTTATCAATCTCGTAGGTTAGGCATTATAAACATATGCGACTTACAATTCTCGCCGATGTGGCATCCATGCATCAGGCAAAATAAGGTGATTTAAAACAATATGCCATCCTTAAAGGGTTAAACGTGACTTAATGCCACTACTAAAATTCTTTTTTAACACAGTCTTAGGACGCCTGTGTTTTAGAATTTACCACTTTATTGAACTCAATAAATTAAAAGACTGGATGAGACTCATCCCTGCATGTTGTGAATAATATCGGTAATTGATCATTTCGAACGCATGTTCAAAATTTTTTTTTTTTTTTACATCACTGTTGTTCCTGACTTAGATTGAAGATAATTTGCCTGGGGTTAGCATGTGGAACACGCTTACCTAGTATAGGCAAAGATAAGACTCTCTTGTAAGATAAAAGTGGAAAGATGCCAAAATCACACCTCAATTGAGCCAATGGGAATCCCTTCAATGAAAAAATATTCCATATGCAACTGCCGGTAGTTCTACTAATCAATTGCAGAATGAATTGCAAGTTTGGAATATTTGTGAGGAATCAATATTGGTGATACTAAACATCAATGTTTCTGTCCATTGAATGAGGTCCTAGCACTTAAAAGCCTCAAATTGTGAAAGAAAAAAAGAGGGAATGGGAATGGGAAAGCTCAGTGCACTATTACCCAATAGTCCCTTAAGCGTCAGCCCATAAGCATAGGTAGAATTCTTCATGGGGCAAATCAATAGCCAACAACCATATGGTTCACGAGGATCCCATAATCGTGGTGAAACAAGCCACTCTTGACGCCCATCTCGGAACGCTGCCTCTTGGGGTTGTGATAGGGCGTGGAAGGTGCCTGTCTATTTCTTGCTTGATGGGTAGAAACTTCAAACATGGACTTCCAGTTATCCATATTTTTTATATGTACTGAACTACACTGCTACAACTTCAGGTGATCTTGTGATTCGATGCACCCTGTATTGAAGGAAAGGCTATAACGAGCAGCCCTAATAGAAACACCTCCTGTAGGGTGCACTGAGATTATTCTCATGTATAAAACATGCCTTATTGCGTTTTACCGGATGATGTTGCGCGTGAAAGTCAGTATCCAACCTTAGGTTGAAATGTACATGCAAATCACCCTTCCCAGCCAAACCGGTACCAAACTCTCAACCCAGATCACGGGCACCGCTAGTTCCAGCACTGTTACAAGAAGACACTGCGTCAGGCCGGTAACACTCGCATGGGAAAACATGAGATGGAAGGCGTCATGTCTGCATACTCCGAATTAGTGGCTATATTGTAGGCAGCTTTGCCCTATATGTGAGGGACCTTGATAAGTATTGGCCTGCAGTGATGTCCAGGGTGCCTATTGTGTAGGTGTCTGTTATGTCACTCAGAGTGCCACTCCTCTCAGACCTGAGTGCTGACCTCGTGCTCTCATGGCACAAACACAGAATCAGGTGATTTCTGGGCAAAGTCATGTCTGAAATGAGTGCTGGAAACCATTGTTATAAAGATAGATACCGGGTTGGTGAGTGACAAATGGGTGCTTCATAATACTGTCAGTGCAAGATTGGGGACTTGCGTTCCAGTCCAGTTTTCTTTTTTTTTGTAGGGGTTTTCACATTTAGAATATATGTCAGTGATATGATTATATACGTTTTTCTCTCCAGAGACTATCATTTCTCCACACAAGAAGTCACACATTTGTGAAAAAATAATATCAGATGCAAATTATAAATGGGAATATGTGAAATATTTGATAGCCTCGGCTCTTTCATAAGATGCTATCTAATTCATTGATCTATTGCATTCCCAAACATGTGTACCTATCTCCGTGCATCAGAAAATGGAAGTGGAACAAAAGGGGGAAGCTGATACCATGTATCGCCCCTCCCTCCTCTCCTCACACTATAAACTAAACAGCGGTCAGTCAGGGGCCTTAACCATGGGTAGGTGATCATGTGAACAGGGAGATAAGAGATTAGAGAGATAATCTCCCCCATCTCACATGTTTGGTCACATGGTAGGTGTCGCAGACTGAGGCTAACATGTAACGATTGGCTGCTACCAGGCCACATGGACGCTTACTGTAGCACATGTAAAGTACCATCTATTCATGGACTTCCCACTTCACTTTTGGACAGTGCTTGGGATGGTTGCATGCATATGGATACACATTTGAGGCTCAGCCAATACCAAGGTGCCTAATCACAGCAAAGTGTGAATAATAGAGGCAATTCACAACAGCTGGAACATCTTTTGTAAAATGAATTTCGGAAGTCTGCGTCAAAGGACAAGTAAATAATTCCTACATTGTTGAGCCTAAGGATCTAACTCTCATCAAGCGCTATTAAGTATGAAGAATCGGATTATCAGTCGGATCCGGAGAGGCCGGTCCAAATCTGGAGTCAAGAATGGGGAATTGTCCGTTACTGCTAATGCCGACACATCATCAACAGAGGAGCAGAAACAACATAAAACTAAGGACAATCCAAAACGACGGAAAACTGAACAAAGTCAGAACAATTTGACAAATGGCGTGAGACAGGTGCCAAAACCTGGATCATCAGGGAAAAGTGAGTACTTTTTAACTCGAAAAGAGTTATAGGAGACGACTATGGGTCCCCTCATTTTCAGTCATTTTGGTGGTGCGCATAAGTTTAAAAAAGAGATGGAAATTTTATATATAAGAGGCAGAATTACTTAATGAATTTGTAGTGCCATTAAAGGAGGAGATGTAGGGTTCTTGCAGGAAAAGGTATTTCAGTACCAACTATTGTAAATTTTGAGTACCATAATCTCCCGCGTATAAGATGCGTCCTCTACGCCAAACAAAATGCCGGGGGGTCTTATAGCTTTCTCTCAGGTTGGATGTGCGTCTTATACGAGGGGTAATTTTACTATAGAAATGTACTAATCTTACAAATTTCAGCCTTAAAATGTGCGTCTTAAACACGAAAATGCCTTTGCTGAGTTTGGGGTGCGTCTTATAGGCGCAACGCGTCTTCTACGCGGGAGATTACGGTAATTGTCTATATTCTACAGAGTCAGTTGGTTGGCGGCCATAAGACGCTTTTTGCCTGCAATGGTGAAGGTATATGATGTTGATCCATGTATCAACTTTCCCGCCTTTTTTGGCAATGTGTGAATAGGGCAGTTTTGGTGGGAGTTATGTGAATAGTGGCTTGGTGGTGCCAATGACCTGGGTGAGGGAGTGCTGATGTCAGACCACAAGCTAGACTTGCTCAAGGCTATTGATTTATTTCTTTTCGAGTTGCGAGCGATGCACATTGCTGCCCTATATTTGTACCGATGCTGTTGAATATATATGATTATGAAGTCAACAGAATTCAATTGATTCTAAGTGATTTCAATAAAGAAGGATAGGTCTACATTGCCTTCAATGGTTCACCATTAATCTGAAAATATGACTTTTGGTATGCATACCCATAGATTCTAAGTGATTTCAATAAAGAAGGATAGGTCTACATTGCCTCCAATGGTTTACCATTAATCTGAAAATATGACTTTTGGTATGCATACCCATAGTCGTTAATTCTAAACTACAGAGTGTTTTATCCTTATGCAGTCCACTCACAGGTACCGTAATCTCCCGCCTATAAGGCGCACCCCGCCTATAAGGCGCACCTAGAGTTTAGAGATTTGACCGGAAAAATAAAGAAATAACTTTTGTTCTACTGAATGGAATTTCGAAAATTCAAAAACCTATGTGTTGCATGGATCCCTGAGACCCCCCTGGACCCCATATTCAGCTGATGAGGTTATATGGTAGTGTAAGATATCAAAATGAAGGTCTTGATCTCCCCCTTGAGGATCCAGGAAGAACTAAAACCTCTCGTATAAGACGCGCCTTATACACGGGAGATTACGGTAGTGATTGAATTCTACCCAAAGAATTAATAGGTTGGTTATTACATATTCCATTCTTTTCGTAAGTTCTTGGAAGATTTTACATAGGGAATAGGACAAATATTGCATATTTGATGTGACGATGTGGATGCACTTCTTTCTGCCATAGAAAAAAAAATAGAATGACGGTTTAGTGTGTTGTGGAAAATATCTTTCTTCACATAGTGGTGGGCGTCAATGCTCCAGTACTGTTCCTCCCATTCAACAGCATAAACTGTGTTTTTTTTATGAAAGCGGAGCGCAGTAACCGAGCACTAATTAGCAGTTAGTCGAAGGTCGTCGTTGTTGAGGTTCAAGTTGAGTCAGTTTAAAGTCTCTGGCTGTACACACAAAGGTCATGGGTCACTTCTTTCAGGTCTAAAGTGGGACACACCCTATGACTTATAGATTCCCCGTGATTTTGTGTGAATAGGGAAAACTTAATTATTTCATGTAGACTGACTCTATAGTAAAACGTTCTTTACAGGGGCATGTAGATGTAAAAAAAGTGATTTCTGAGAGATTTTTATCAAGATAACATGGGATCAATACAGAGATCCACTCAAATTGCTTTAAACTGAGCATTTCCTCATCCATTTTGCACAGCTCTAGGCAGTATTCCACTCGGCTCTACCTGTTGGAATACTCGAGGCTAGCTTGTGGAGAAACACTCAGTTTGGAGCCACTCTCATGAACCTCTGTCCATATACCGTTATCATGATTTCCTCACTCTTTTTCTGACCAGTCCTTGCTCATAGTTACAGGTCAAGTGGGTCTCATTGCTCTTAAAAACACCATAATCTTACATGACCTAGGCATCTTTTACCCCTTTAATGGCCGCATAGTCCGTTCAGTATGATACTTCATGCCGACCCGATGGGGTTAATACACTGATGAAGGGTCGGCATAATGCATTAACGCAGTATGCGGGCCGTAAAGGGTTAAGTCAGGTAAACTGTATAAAGGTGTACACACACCTGGTTTCCCCTATGGCGATGACAAATTGCATAGAGAGAATTGGACCAGACAATGTTAGTGACCCCAAAGTACTGGGTTACCAATGCATCTCCATGTATTACCTGACACCCCCTCCCCGCCTACCCGACCACCAACCTTGGATGGAGAGATAACATATCAGCTGTGGTATTTGTGTTTCATAATTGATCAGGACACATCAAGTCAAATATTTCAGAGAAAACTTGATGGATGTAAAAAAACATTACACCCGTAACTACAGGTATCATGTACCATGAAATCCGCATTTCAGAAGTCTATTGCGGCGCATGGCATTGCCCTGAGGATATTAAACAGAAAAAAGTAAAACATTGTGATTATGGATAGAGCACGGTTTCCTTCATTTCACCTGTGGCGATGACCTAGAGTGCTTGATGTTGATGGTTGCTATGAGACCACAGGTGCCTACTTTGAATGGTGCTAGGATTGCTAGTCTACTTCTAACATGATTAACATTTTGACCTGCTTTACAGGCTCAGTGCTGGGAAGGATACAGCGTATATGTGCAGTACCAATAGAGACATATTGGAAATGGTCTTACTGTAGTCAATGTAAATAGGTCTATTATAGTGAGTCATTGAAAAATTCATTCTTAATATCAAGGCCACATTTTGGCTTTACATAACTTGATATAGCTGTTTAATTAACCACTCTATGTATTCTGTATGTACGATATGGATTATAGATAGCGCTGCAGAGATCACTCCAAAATAAGTACCCAAACTCAACCACTAGACCTTTGGTGTATAGGTTGTAATGTACCAGGTACAGGTTATAGATGTGGCTCAGTTTTGATATGGCTCGCAGTAGAGAAAAGAAATGTTTTGCCTTAAAAGATGAGCAGACATGAATGTTCACGTGTAGACGGACTGTATAACATGTGAATGTATTGAACAAGTAATCAATGGATAACTCATGACGCGTGTGTGTTAGTGAAGGATAATGACACGAGGCCGTAGGCCGAGTGTTATTAGCCTTTGCTAACACACACAAGTCATGAGTTATCCATTGACTACTTATTTTATACCACGAAACCAATAAATAATCAATATTATACCAATAAATTCAAGTTGAAAACAAAAATTATTCCCCCTCCCCGGGACACGATCGAAGCCAGCCATAGTGTGTGTACACAGGTACATACACCTCCTCGCCCGGCAGCGGACAGCGACAGCGCACACGGCGAAAAAAGATGCGCCCGGACCGGGGCGCGATCCATGTACCTCTCACGGCTGAGCGCAAAGCGCTAACCGCTAGGCCACGGCGTCTACTCCCTTCTCGGCTCGGCTATGTGTACAATACACCTCCTCGCCCGGCAGCGGACAGCGACAGCGCACACGGCTTTGTATCATATCCAGACTTGGTTCGAACCGAGCATTTCTCGTCAGTCCTTGTGGCGCTGTGCATAAGGAGTTGGATTTGGTATCTGAGACCGTAGGTTCGAGCCCTGCCCTGGTCAAGTCTATCATGGGTTTTAACATGTAAAATATGACATGTTGTCCATGTAAGGCGTGCTGTTATCCAGGATAACAGCACGCCTTACATGGATAACAGCATGCCTTACATGGATAACAGCACGCCTTACAAAAGTGATGCTAAAGTATATAGGGTGTGCAATATCGACAGATATGTGGATGGGAATAGACCCCAAAAAGCACTGTGTAAGCCAGAAATCGTGGTATAACTCTCTCTAACACACCATATGGACAGTACCCCGATTAGGGGATTGGAATATCAGTCGTGGATCTGAAAATCTTCTATAGAGATTAATCAGTAGACATTATCAACACACATATTGAATAATGGATTGACACTACCAGCAATATTACGCCTCTATCATGTCTATAACCATGGACCTACACTGTGTACACGATAGGCCCGTGCCATAACCAACTATGACTAAATAGCCCCCGTCCCCACCCGTCACATAGTGAAAGAATGAAAATATCTGGGATCACTTACACAAGATGCTTAGAAACTAATAACCAATTTGTATAGGTAAAACATACGTCTTTCCAAAAATGATAGCAGTGAATTCATAGTATATATACAACCCCTGTTCTTACGGTAATACCACAGTACAGTACTAAAAAAAAGACGGTTCTGTTTCTAGGTCCTCTGGGTGAAGTTTACACGCCGTCCGGTGGTCGGCGGCCAGGCACGCTGCTCCTTCGTCCAGACAGCGTCCTCGATGCTGCCAGCCGAGACCAAGGTCAGTTGTTAAATCATACCTATATTCAGAATTGACTTGTTCTGGTGCACAAATAACTGTATAAGATTTTAAGCTGTCTGAGAAAATAATCTATGAACTTAATAAGAGAACAAGACAAGCGATGTACCATGATAATCATATCGGTATTATTGATCCTTCTGTTACAAATGAGGTACCAAAAGCAGTTCAGCAAATGTGCTACATGTATTTCAACTCACATTTTAATTCTCTTTCTACTCAGGTGCCTCCGGGAACATGCTCAAGCCCCAGACCCCGATGGGCACGTCGTCCCGTCTGTCTAAGACGCTGCAGGAGGTGCTGCATGATAAGGACGCGCTCGCCTACTTCATCCAGTACATGGGGTGGCGCGAAGCTGAGCACATCATCAAGTTCTGGCTTGATGCAGGCAGCTTCCAGGCCTCCTCGTGGACACGTATCCGGACACATTCTCTAAACAAGGTGAACGGGGGCAGCAAGACGGCCAGCCCTGATAAGGCTCAGGGTGGAGGAACCGGCAGTTCAACAGCCAGCAGTGCCTCCTCGGTCACCAGCCCAGGCCATGAGGGCAATCCTAAAGTGGACGATGGGGCGGGTTCTTCCGCGGACACCACCAGCATTCGCCGTACAGGCACGGCTGAGGCTAACCTCAGTCTGTTGCCAGGCGAAGGTGTGGCAGCCCCGGGGGAGTGTGATGGTCAGAGTGACTGGGACCACTCAGATGGCCTGGCCCAGGCCTCCTGTGCAAAGACTACTGCTGAGCCAGAGTCTGTTCGTTTTACTGAGACAGGTGCACATGGTGCTGACCCGCTCAGCCGCGGCTCGCTACAAGCGCTGCGTGATGACGGTGCCAGCTCAAGTCGGGACTCAGGGTTAGGGAGCAGCTCGCCCTACCTGGAAACAGGTATGATGAGCTCCTCCCCAAGTACAGCCACCAAGAACACAGACTCTGTACAAAATACAACTGGGCATGAACCCGGTGCGGCTGGATGTGTAACAGGTCAAACACATTCAGTGCGACCAGTCACTGGGGGCAGCCCAGAAACTGGCCAGGGAGACTCCCCAAAGGCAGCCTCCCATCTTGACACAACACAAGAAACCTCATTCCAGGAAAAATTAAGACGCAGTGAGTCTTTTACTTTTCACACCTACTTATCATGTCTAAGTACATTACATCTAAAGTATTTAGGGTTAGTTGGATGTGTATAACTATTGCAGCCATTATGTCTTCAGGTGGATGGGGAAATTTGATTTGTGAATGATGCGATCTATTTCTATCTTCAGGTATAGAAAAGGACGCAGTCAACATTTATTCTAAGTACATATCCTTGGATGCAACACATCCCATTGGCATTACAGAAGAACTTCGCAATGAAACTATAAGTAAGTGTCCTTGATCTTTAACCCTAATTCAAAACCTGGATCTCTGTGTATTGATTGCAAAATGCAGGAGTTTTAGGTGTATCGGTTGTCGGTAAAATTGGAGACCGAGATCAGCTCTAAGTAATGTTTTTCCTTGATCTTTTAATTCTAAATGGATAAAATTGAAACGGACCAAAAAACAAACACATTTAAGTCATTGAGTCATCCTTATGTTTTAAAGGTAAGATCTGTCGGGAGGACGGGCAGGTCGACCCCCAGTGTTTCACTGCCTCTCAAGAGTTCGTTGTCGCACTCATGGATAAAGAGTAAGTGTGTGTCCATCTTGTGTGGGATTTCATTTCCAGATAAAAGATGAAGCTACTCCTTATAATAGGTTAGGTCGGTAATCATGTGTGTAACAATTTATGCTAAAAATAAAAGATGAAAAAGATTAATGCTTTTGTTGTTGCCTGTGCAATACCATAGCTTATGATACTATTCGATCGCCTGATACAAATGTTGTGCAATTATGTGGTAAGTTAATAGATATTGTCTTTGTCTTCAGGTACTTCCAGGGATTCTTACAGAGTGATTTTCACTGCAAGCACCAGATAGACCTCCTCACGGGGTCAGCGGTACAGCTGGCCGACGTGCTCTACAACGAAGCCGCCCTCTTCTACTTCATGGAAGTGAGTCATGCTAAATCTCATGCTTTTCATTTCACCCCATAATTAATTGGATACTTCAGAGCAAAATTCTACTTGCATTTACGCACTGTAAATATTTATAAATATATGCGAATCCTAAAATATGCAATTGATTGGGCCCCGGGATTTTAAAATACTTATAATTTTTTTTTAGTATAAGTCATGGAATCTTTAATCAGATCTGGCCAGTGAGGCTGTTCGGATCTACCACCGTCTTGATTTGACCTATAGTTGACGTAAACGTGAGGTATTATCATTTTTTTAAATATGAAAGTAAAATTAAATACCTCAAATTTCTTACTCCAGTACATGGAACAGGAGGGTGCTATAGACCTGCTGCAGTGCTGGCTGGCTATAGACAACTTCCAGCAACAGCTGTCCTCACAGCATGGCCGCTATGACGGTTTAGAGGCGCAGAATGATGCCATGGTCATCTATGACAAGTAAGTGTTTAGTAAGGCTTTAAGAGTTACATCATGCTTTGATACCTTATACTCATTTGATTTTAGAAATAAGTAGATTCTATCCATTTAATGTAATCTCTCGCGTATAAGGCGCGTCTGGGGTTTTAGTAATCCTCTGATCCGCAAGGGGGACACAAAGACCTTTTTTGATATGTTACACTCCCCCTAAGTCATAATAGGATATGGGGGGGGGGGTCCAGGTGGGATGCGCCTTATACGAGAGAGATTATAGCAGTGCCTTATCGCAGTAGCAGTATTTAAATACCAACCTAATCAACAGGAAGCTTAACAATGTGACTGACTATTTTGCCTAGAAAGGCCCCACCAGATGTCAAACCAAGGCATTAATCAAAGCGCTGGGGAATATACTTGCCAGGGTATATTGATACATTTGTGATGATGTATCAATACAGTGCTAATGAGAAGACCTGTTTTGTTTTAGTGTTCCAGGAAATATGTACTGGGTAACCTGAGTAGATATAGCATAACACCAAATAATCTCCCCTCCTGACACGAGAATGCATCCTTTTCACCAAGAAACTAATATGGAAAAATATTTGTTGCAGGTACTTCTCTCTCCAAGCCACCAATCCGCTAGGGTTTGATGACTCTGTACGTTCCGAGGTGGAGTGTAACATCTGTCGTGAGGGGGGTCCGCTACCTGACTGTTTTGTCACGGCAAAGCGGCAGGTTCTCCGCACGATTGATAAGGTATGTAGCTTACTTCAATTAAGGAAAGTTCAGATGGTTGACACTGTCCCTACTTGATTTACCTGGAGACTGAGTCCTACCCAGGTGATAAAGACAACAAAAAAAGAACATAGCAAGCAATGTTCTAGCAAATAGGCGTAAGATATGATGTTCCACCTTTCTTTAACACTCTTAGTATTGATTTCTGCTGTACCGTTAATTAATGATAAACTATTTCTGTTACAGGTATACTTCCCCCAGTTCCTGACGAGTGATCTATACTTCAAGTTCCTGAATGAACTCATCAACACAGTGCACTCAGCCAATGAACTTGGGACGCGACAGCGGCGGAGGGCGGGCAGTGACGCTAGTTCGGAACATAGTGTTGGTTCTCGCAGTAATGAGGATGCTAGTGGTCAGTCAACAAAGAACACACTTTTAGCCATGGACACCAGCTCGATGACCACAAAGAAGGACATTAAGAAAGCCCTGACCAAGATTAACGATGACATGCGAATTGATAACACACTCTTCAATGCAGAAAACCTCTGGATGCGACCTCAGGCTGGGTAAGCTGTCATTCCTCTTACTGAAGTCACTCTTTCTCTACTGTTAACATTTTTGGTCTGAACTCTATGGAATGAGTGAAACAAATGCAAATTTATGTGGTACAACGTTTTCCGATATCGAGTGAACTCTTCTTTCTCTGTTTCACAGGAACATGACATTGGGTCGTATAAATGAAGTGGGCCAATTTATATCTGAGTTCGCACCGCACCCAGACTCAGACAAGAAAAAGAAGAGTAAGTAAAAGATAGCAATAATCTACAGATATATGTACTGTACATGTAGTAGGATACCAAGGCAGGATTTGTCATTTCCTGAATAGACAGGCAAGAGGCTGTTATCAAGCTAAAATTTGAAACGCTTCTTGAACATCTCTTCCTACTACAAAAAAAAAAAAAAATCTCCAAGAATCTATCAAACCTAATTTTGTGGATTAATCTATTTTAAGTTTTAATATACTCTTTGTATGCCTAATTGATCTGATTGCATATTCATATGATTTGCACGTTCTCACTGCGAATCGTCATAGATTATGAGCTTCACACATGGCTTCAAATATCTACTTTTTCCTTTGTTTACAGCGGCCACACCTTTCTTCAAAAAGAGGAAAGATGAAAAGGTAACATGACACATTTTCAATGAATTTTTTTCATCCATCTATAAAATTATGGTATATGGCAAGCATGTAGGGTGAGAAAGGTAATTGATGTGTGTATTCTGAATCTGAAAGGGGAAGTTCAAGTAACTCCAGACATTTAAAAAAAAAAGGTATAAATAATACAGGACGAAGTACCCGAGGAATCTTTTATATTGTATAATGTATGACCTTCTGGTGCACACTTTCAGACTCAGGAAGAGATGGCACTACAGATAGCTCAAATGATCATCAAGGATGTTTCCATGGCAACGGGTTGCAGTGATGATGACAGTCCGGGTCTGGGACTAGGGATGCCCTCTTAGCGACCAACCTGCTGGCTGAAAATACTGGTAAGATCCTTTGCACTGAAATTTTACAATTTTATGCCCTAGTCTTCTCTGTAGACCACATTTTTATAACCCACACACTGTTTAATGGTATATTGAATGGTGAAACTACACTGCCTTTTAATGAATCATATTTAGTCTCACAAAATTTATTTCTTATAACGCTAATATTCTTTTTTTTTTCCAGGCAGAGGCAGAGCTACGAAGGAATGAATGATGTGCAATACCTTTTGGCGTCCAGACAAAGTGTATTCTTTGCTAGGTCCCAAATTGAATTTAAATCTCGAGATTAGTAAATTACTGAATCCTTTTTGTGTACATAATATAATATAGATTCATGGGAGCACGGATAGTTGACTCCAATGTAAGTAAGTAGTATAAAGCGTTGATCGTTCAAATTTTTACAGATTTCCTATGTTATGGCGTATATATTACATGTATATTTTGTTACTTTCCTGACGACTGGTGCTTTGGTATGCCACTCGTTAAATTAGTCATTATCAATACCACAAAATAAGTGGTCAGACGGTTGTACTCCATGATCCATCCCCCACCCCTCCACTACTAGTTTTGTAATTGAAAAATAGAAAAAAATCAGTTTGATTTATAGATTGATATATCAGTCCTACTGCAAGAGGAATTCCTAGTGTGTATTTTAGTGCAATTTTCTACATGTGATTTAATCTGGGAATTCTGTGTGTATTCAGCGATGTGACGCTATTTCTGCCCTCGGGCTTGTGACCGAGAGGTAAGCCGGTTATAAGCATGCCATTGATATTACAAGCAGACTATATCATTGAATATTACGTATAGGATGCATAAAACTACCATACTTTGTACTGAGTGGAACCCTATTTAGACACTTGTTGCACTTACTGGAATGTATCAAAGAGTGCTTAGAGGGATTTCTACACAGAAATGTCACAATATGACAGTCATAGAATGGTACAGTAGTTGACAGATAGAAGCCATATATATTACAAATAATGATTGTCTATTTAATGACATTTACTTTGTAGTAAATCTATAATAATTGTTACATTGTAAATAGTGAATTATGCATGAATACACAAGGTGAATGTATAAATTGTCGAACCAAATTGTATATACCATTATGTATACATCATGAATAAGTGGTTGGACTTAGTCTTTTGTTGGTAAATAATTCTACAGATTAGCAGTTGGTATGCTCTCTAAGACTGTTCCCACAATACTTTTGAACATACCTGGTATTACCAAGGGAAACCTTTACATGATATAGCTGTAAGAAGAATTAATCAGTACATAGTTGACAGATGAGATTTTGGATGAGTGAGTTCTCATAATTATCAATAGTTTCTCTACAATGGCCAAGATGTCCAGCAGAAATATTAGTCACCCAACCAGACTGCTTTTTAGAAGGAATGTTGTGTACTAAACCATCCTCTGTGAATTGTAAATTTTTACTGTAATCATGTATAAGCGCGTCGCACATATAAGTGAATCTGAGTGTCTTATTGGCGGGGCACTTTTATTATAGAACAGTATGCAACCTTCAAAATTCAGGCCCTAGGTGCACCTCATGATTTCAGTTGTAGCTTACACGTGCATGAGATTACCGTAAAACAAAAGTATTCGCGGCTTGAATTTTGGTGTGCACTTTGAAATAAACCAACTGCATTTTACCAACTTGGCACAGTGCTCACACAGTTCCTTTTGGTGCGAAAAGGTTCTACTCTGAAACAGGTTACACCAAATAGAAAATTCTTTGCCTATTGAGAAAATTGTGATGGCTTTAATGGCTAGAGTGACCGAACCATCGAGAGACGGGTAGGGTCTGTAATATTTATCAATAGACTGAATGAAAATTATCAATACCTTGTGTATAGCTCTATGGGAATAAATACGAATCTACATAATATCCTCATATCTTAGCAATTTGAAGCAATCTCAAGAAATATTTCACCAAGTAAAGGTTTGCTAACCATTGTTAATTGTTAATCAGAATTAGATTTCTTCGTCTAGATATTACTTTTACTCAAGAAATATGTTGACATGGTTTCCTAGATATAAGGATTGAAATACCTATAATCATTCCAAAAGAATAGAGCAGCTTTTGATAGTTGAAATCAATGAACTGGCTTTCCTGTATTATTCAGGAAGCAGTCGTCTATTGATTCTCATGCACTAAAAGCTATATTAGTTCCTACCCCAACCCTGAAAAAGAATTAGTGCAAAGAGTGAGTGAGTGAGTAATAGATGTTTAACGCCATTTCGACAGCTAAGGTCATATTCATGGTGAGAACGACATTACACAATTTCACAGAGGAATGTGTCAGTGCCTGCGCATATGTGCACCACACACATCCTGAGGGGATAGGAAAGATGAGAAGTAGACCCTTTTAAGTGGGCTAGGGAAGCCCATTAGTGCAAAGATGAGAACTGTGCCATGTACTGACTAAGCATTGCTGATATCTGTTATCACAGATTGGACTGCTCTGAATTATGCATGTACCTAGATGTGTATTCATTGTTTAATGATGAGACAAACGTCCAAATAATATTCATGTGTACAACCGTGTAAAGTAGTTTTTCCATCGAAGTGCGAGTTCCAATGAATGTTTTGTAACGCTGCATCATTTATGGAGTATGTGATAATGTGAGGAGAAATTGATTTTGCCGTCATTGTTGGTCGATGGGTAAAGTTAACAATGCCAACCAATCATACACAAGCTATGTAAAATGTTTGTATCAAACATAAATACAAGACTGCTATTAAAGGCCCCAAATGTGTTGGATAGAGGAAACAGGAATATTTGAGCTACCAGAAAATACCTTTTGCCCCCACCCCCGGGAAACAAAAAGCCCCTTGGTCCCACTTCCTCACCCCAGCCTCATTGCTAAATAATAGCCACTCTATTGCTTTATTATTTTTATGGCAGTGAGGCATCGTGGGGTCCCAACTGTGCGTCCAGATTACTTGGTTGTGATAGTACCGTTATTCTTGTGGTCTTTCTTTTGTGATTTTAATGTTCAGCCACAAATTTCCATTAAGAAGTACAAGAATGCACGGTTTTCCACTATGTCTCCTGTATTTTTTCCTTTTCTCCTCTACCTAAATCTATTGACCTACAACTTTGTGTAAACTAAAAAGTAATACTACTACTACTGGTAGGAACATGACTGGTCGTTTTGTCTGTAGCTGTAAAAAGATGGTCACATTGGTCGTAAAAGCTATGATGCCTAACATTGAATTGATTGCCATACAGATAGTGTTAAGCGACAGAACTCCTGTGCTTGACAATTTTTCTACAGACCGCTTGCTACTCTGCCTGTGCCCGACCACGGTACAGCATCACCGTAAGAAAATCCACAGCTTGTTTTAACAGCTCAATTCTGACTTCTCGGGTGCCAATCTGGTTTTCACATTTTTTGTTCCACATACGTATAATTTCATGGGCAACTGGTACACGACACCTCCACCCGGTCTTCACATGAGGAGGACAGCATTTACGGCAATATCACCCCAGTAAGGCAACATGATTCGTTGATGCAGTAGCGGTGAGTTACTCGCAAAATAACTCACTCGTGCTGGATCCCTGTATCATGTAGACAAAAGCGGCATATTGTATGGAAGCACTCCGCTACTCAATAACGAGTTAATTGAGCCACATTACGATCTGGTTTACTTGTGGACTGAACAAGTAAAGGAATAGAATGTAAAACATAGAAGGGAAGGTCGATTGTATAATTCAACACAGAATAAACGGGGTTCACTTTTCCAATAGCAGGTCTACTCAGTCTAAACAATGTGATATAGTAGCCACGTATTAACCAGTATATTATAGTGTTACTTCGTGTTGTTGAGACACATATCTGTTCCTTTCATAATAGGAAAAATATAATAAAATGAATCATTGAATTAACTTGACTTTTTGTTTAATCGTTATTTGAGTGACGATGGCTTTTACTAGAACAAATATTTGATCAAACAATGGGATCACAGTAGCTGTGAGCCGAGGATAACTGGTCAATTCAACAAGTCTTGCATTTTGTACACCTTAGTGCCATACTTATATACGACACAAGTACCTTATTGTTGCAGTTAGGGAGTGATCGTTTTTGACCACAGGGGGGGGGGGCGCTGGTGTTAGGTGAGGGGAGGGGGAAGTTGTTAAAAAATGATTACTCCCTTATGTGCTCAGTTTTGAATAAGCACCATTTCGTATAAGTGCCTAGGGTTTGGGGCTCGTGAAATACATCTTAAGCATTGAAAATTACCGTAAACTCCCGCGTAGAAGGCGCTGCGGGTATAAGACGCACCCCAAACTCAGCACATGCATTTTCGCGTATAAGATGCACATTTTAAGGCTGAAATTTGTAAGATTATTACATTTCTATAGTAAAATTACCCCTAGTATAAGACGCACACCCAACTTGAAAGAAAGCTATAAGACCCCCCAGCATTTTGTTTGGCGTAGAGGACGCGTCTTATACGTGGGAGTTTACGGTAAGACCTTCAACAAGCGCCGGTTTTGTATAAGGGTGAGGGTTAATGGGTCCCCCAAAACTATAAGCGCCAGGGCAGCTATTCATGATGATAAAGTAATACATGGAACCAAAGGTGGTGATGGTATGGAGGTATGGGGTTTGCCATAGTATCCCCGCCCCACACACACCCGTACCACTACAGCCCGTAGCAACTTTTCAATTAGAAGAGAAGGGGTCTTTTAATGTTTTTCATTTATTTCATATACCAGTAAGCGTGTCCTATACATGGGTTATAACCGTGTATGATATGGTAAATCATTTGCAGGGACCATATATAAAGTGAGAGAATTGAGTCAAAATGACAGGGTTGATTTTTTTTTTAAATTCATTTTATAAGTTTACATAAAACATGTACAGAAAGAAGTATGGCGGATGATCTGCATTTTGCAAACTGCACTGTTCCTTTCATCTTTATTTAAATTGATGCTTGTGACAAGGCTGAACGCCTCCGGTATATCAACTTTGACACTTGACATAGCTAAATATCATAACACTAAAATTCATAGCATTTCAATATGTGTGAACTGAAGCATACAGGATATTTTATTTCATATATAAACATAGAACCGATGCGCTTTACTTCCATTGTTTTTAGCAGCATTTAAAGTTGGAAAACTCCAATGTATCATTTCACAAATGCTAGATGATATATCTCTTAACTGAAATAGGATTTCATAAGGTGGCACACCTTACATATATAACAGTGTATTGATGTCCTTAACAGAACCGAAAGCTTAAAGCTACTATCATATATGTTAGGCCACACCAAAAAAATAAGTTGGTCTACGGATTTCCCTCTCCATATTTCCGGAAAAACAAATTCTTTGAAAAAAATCTCGTCTACGGTTTTCTCTTTGTGATGTTTGGCAAAAATTTTTTAATATAAATTTTTTTTCGCTAGCCTCACTTTTCTAGCAAGGAATCCTTTGGACATAAAAAAATTCTTAAAAAAAAAATAAAAAAATTGCTCGCTTATATTTTTGGTGTGGCCTTATCTAGACAAAATACAATCATTATCACTCCTATCACTTCTTTCTTCATCATGTTTAACAAATTCCCATTGGACCCCTAATAAAGTCAACATAGAAATCAGGCTCGACCTATGCTCTCCAAGAAACAAATAGAAAAAAAATGAGTGCAATATTCCCATATCACTAACTTTGGAATACACACTAACTGAAACACCGCTTATATCTTTAGGGCCTGCTCACCAAGGCTACATAACTGCAATATGCCAACCCTTAGGTCACACCAAATAAAAAAGTTGGTCTACGAATTTCCATTTCAAAAATATGGTGCGGGAGGGCGAAATTTTAATTTTATTTTTCTGGAAACTTTTTATTGTCAATGGATTATACATGTCAAAGATGAGGAGAGGGCGATTTTTTTTTTCTTTTAAAGATTAGGCTTAACTATTTATTGTCCATGATCTTAACAGGCATAGAATGTGCTTTGGCATTAGGTGGATTAGAATTTCATCTTTCCAATGAGGGGTCTGCCATATTTGTGCCACGGAATCCATGGACAAACTTTTTTTCTTGGAAAATAAAAATTTGTATCTTCAAAAATATGATGCGGGAAATCCATAGACCAACTTTTTAATTTGGTCTGGCCTTAGTATGGAGTTAATTCTCTCCCACAGGGTTGGCAAAGTGCATCAAAACAGTGCTGCCGAGTAGCCTCACCAGCAATGCATTGGTACATTATGACAGGAAACATTTACTTTGGATGTCGCATGCGGCCCTGAAAGGGTTTTGCATAAATAACAACAGACTAGTGTTGCCTTGGGCAGACCACAAATTTGATCACTGGCACTGTTGGATGAAATTCCTATCCCACACCTTTTCCCTTACCAAAACATGCCCAAATATGTAAAATTAAATCAATTTATAATAAGTGGCCATATCTAGGTCAAACGATGCATTTCCCACCAATAATAAAAACAAGTCCATATATTATTATATGGAACCTCAACAATGAAATGAAGTTTAGTTTCTATTCAATAACTAGGGATGTTGATAGACAAAATTATGAAAAAAAACACACTGCCGGTATGATGAAACTACGTCCCAAAGTTACCTATTTTGCTTCATGAAATAAAGCTGACACATTTAAAATATACTATTTTGATTGTCAGTGTGAACACATTACAGAAAGTATTTTCTCCTCGTTATCACTAGATCTAGCTTGGTTTCATAGAAACCATTTCAATGGGTAATGAGTTTCTACCTAAGAGGCCTGAGTCTTATTGGTATTGGTCTTAAAGACATAATGTACAATATGTACAAACAGCTTAACCCTCTAAGGGCAACAGGATGTTTTAATGCACTATTCCCATTCATCAGCAATGCAATCCTGAAGAGTATCACGCTAGGGCCGCATACAAGTAAGTAGTAACATGTACTGTGCTGCTACTTAACTCTCACATGTTTAAAGCCTTAAAATCATCATGCCGCCCATAGAGGTTTATTGTTCTGGGGACTGCCCCACATCACACGTAGACATTCAATACATCTTAAGTCAACATCATTTTTATTCATTCACTATGAATTCCTCATATCATTCCCTAAGCATGGTAATGGCATGCTGCAGTGGAGCATTTCTTACATCTACAGTCATATAGACAGCTAGGACTGCAATAGCTTGCAAGTTGCTCAGTAGTGCAGGATAAAGCTAAAATCAAACATAGCGTATTGCATGAAAGTGGATCCATGGCCGTTATCATGCCAATGTCTGCGGGAGAGCGTCAGAAATGCCCCATCAAGCGTCCCCGAAACATAGACGTGTGAATCCATGTGCCGGTAAACACGCTATGTTTGCCTTTAGCTTAATGTTGTGTAGTTCACATTAATTACACTCTAACATAAATGCAGTTTATATAGGAGAAAAGAAGAGCCAAGCCAGAGAGGAGTGAGTGCTATACAGTAATCGACCTAGAGCTTACTATCAAAGACAGATTGCATAGGTATTCCTTGTAAGGGTTACTAGTTCCTCACTATGAGGGCATTGGAATGGATGCTGCAACAAATGGTGAAGAGAGCCAGTGTAAGATATGTTAATCACAATGGAGACTTTATGTTAGGTGTGCAAGTTCAGTGCAGAGAAGGCTTCACAGCTGAAGCATACTAGAAAACCTGGGTTCACGGTTCTCAGAACTATGCGACTGGCTTCAAGTTTCCTAGAATAGTGCGACTCGCTCAATGTTTATTAGGACAGTGCAGTCAGCTTCATGGTTCTCCCTGAGGTGCGTTCCGAGGCCGGGATGATGTGCGCTACAAACATATTTGGCACATCTGAATATCCATGAAGAATCATCCCAGAACAGTAAATGGTTTACATTTATATATTTACCAAAATGGAAAAGTCAGTAGCTTAACATTAACATCTAAAAACACTCAATTCGATTCTATGGAACTCATTTTTTCAGATTCCTTTCTCACTTTGATTAACAAATGTGCAACTCTATGTCTAAATGAACAAATTACTTGTGACCTACTTTTCTTGTTGTGGATTCTGTGTTTGACGGTCGGGTAGGTTCAGTTGCACGACTGGTTGCTGTGTTTGTTGTCCGTGGTTTGCCCACTCGTAAATTTGAACTCCCGGTAAAGTCTGCAGCTCGTGATACGACTGGCCTGAAAATGATGAAATAAATGGTATAAGACAAAGCCAGAGCACACTCTCATCTTTATCACCTGGTTATTGGATGTTTAAGACTTTGCCAGCTAAGGTCATATTCATTGTCAGAGAATTTAATACATGTATAACTAAGTGGTGTGTACCCACTGTATTATAGAAGTAGCCAATCACGATCTGACTTGAAATTGGTTAAAGTAACTTGGATAAAGTCAGGTTCCATGTCCATCTTAAAGTCCATTCCTCCTTACTCTTTCATAGACCTAGATATATTTGGTAAAATACATAATGCCGTTATGTTCTCTTGGTTATATAAAATACAATGCACTTGAGATATGTATTAAGTGTTTCTTGTATTCCTTATGAACGCAAATCATTTGGTATGCCCGTAGATATTGTGAACATTCTATATGCAAAAGCTAGAAATATATAAGCAACTCAATTTTAAGGCAAAAAGCTGCGGTGGCTTTGTTGGGTTTTAGAGGGGGCAATCATGAATAGACGTGAGCGTGTCATTTGATGTTTATTTTGAGAAAGAACTTACTGGTGATCTTTATGAAAATACCCGGTGCTACGAATTTTTACTAACGTACACAGAACAAACTTTGGCCTGTCATTAAGGATCAGCTAATGTCGATGTAGTTCAGGCCCATATTCCATGTAAAACTACATCGGTAAAACCGGTAGATATTGTAGCTATGGGTAAGAACAAGGAGGGGCATTTGGAGTCTGTGGCATTCAATAGAGTGTATCATATCATATCAGGTAATTTAAGGTATGCCCACATGCTTGAAGGGAATTGATTGTTACAAAGTTATATTCGCCGCAAAAGAAAGTACTGGGTAGACATCAGTTTGATAGATGAATACTTATGTCGGTGTATGCTGCCTCCAGATACACAAGATTTGGGACATGAAAGAGGATATCTATATGGTCTACATACTAAACCCCCCACACCGAAACATCATGTAGGAGCCACGCCCTGGCCTTGAGAACAGTCGAACACGGCCTGTTTAACATATAACGCGCTGCTTATAAACCAGTTTTACAGTAATGTACATGCAAAAGGATATGACTCTAAAACATCTCCTTGATGCAGCTGAGGTTAATGAGCGCTGCCTAGGACTTTATAACCAATGAGAGTTAGGCCAACTTGCATCTCAAACCTAGAACCATCCCCTGGCACTGGCTTGAAGCATTGAACTTGATAAATGATTTTGCAATAGTTGGCTAGAGCAGTACATAAAATTCACATCTCAGTGATGTTTGACAAGGTGTTCAGTGATATTCTTTTGAAACATTTTGTATCATTTATCATAAATACTGGAGTAGGCCATTTTTGTATTTGATTATATTCAAATAAGCATTAATATGCCATATCAATGAGTGAGTGAGTAATAGATGTTTAACGCCATTTCGACAGCTAAGGTCATATTCATGGCGAGAACTACATTACACAATTTCACAGAGGAATGTGTCAGTGTCCGCGCATATGTGCACCACACACATCCCGAGGGGATAGGAAAGAGGAGAAATAGACCCTTTTAAGTGGGCTAGGGAAGCCCGCCATATCAATGAAGTAACTTTGAGCAATACTGCTAACTATCATAGACTTTTCGGGGTGGCATTACTAAAAGTGCTAGCGACCTGTGAGAAATGCCGGTATGTCACATTTCAAGAATAGGTGAGCTATTGAAACCTTGGGCATTTCATGTCTAGCGCTATTTCATAATGCACTACGATAGTCCCACAATAAGCCTACGGGGGTATTTATTACTGTTGAAACTTTTGTACTTTTTGTAAGTGGCATTTCAATCCTCTGGTTTGGGGGCTGCATGATGCCTTCATGTGCCTTGTCCTTTTGATGCATTCGCCCAGAAGTGTATCAATCGATCGGTTCAGGAACATCATATAGGGTGCCTCTAGACTTTATTAGTTTCTATAAGGCGAACAAGAGGTCCATTCTCACGTATATATACCACATCTAATACGTAGAAATTTACAATAATTTAATCCAATATGTGGTCCTAGACAGCTAAATATAGTACATACTATTTATTTTGTTGGGTTGGCCCCGGTAGGCACTGAAATACCTCCACTGCGTGAGTCTGCTGCAGGAGAGGTGTGAAACTGTGATAAAGCTGAAACTGGGTAGTGTTAAACTCTCCTTTCTTTGCAAGCTTATTCTGAAGCTATTTACTGGAAGATCTTTACAAACAAGAGCTCATTTTAACAGACTTGGCTAGACCTTTAAAATGATTATTTTTTGTACAAGGTTGAATGCAGGGAATTTTCCCACCTGTTCTATGGTTAAAAATGATCTAGAAAATATCTTCATTTTCTTTTTCTAAGGGGCTGCAGTATGTTTTACAGACCCTACAAACTTTTTGGGCGAGATTATCTCTGGACACTTATCACAACCTCCCCAATGTTGGGCACTTACCTATCAATTAAGACCTAATTGTATGCATTTTATATGGTGGGAAATTGATAGCTATGATAAAAATAAGTGGTTTTGCTTTTTAAATGAAGTTATTATGTCAATTTAAATGGAAGTTATGATCATTCAAACATCCTGAGTCAAAGACGATATTCTGCCGTGGTTCTGTCAGAGCCCACAGTTCAAGGGAAAAGATGACATCAAACATTTGCTTTAACATTGTTTGATTATGATAAAATGTATCATTATTTACATTCTCGAGGGTATATCTTGCTTATCTGAAAAGAAAATTGCCCAAAATAATCATTTTAGTGATCTAGTATACCTTGGATTCATCTTGCTTGATCACAAAATTAGATCCAAATTAAACTCTTAACTATGGCAGAATTCTGGGTCTGATTTGGTACCTTTGACCGGTCATAATTCCACTTACAATTGACATAAAGACTTCATTTAAAAAGCAAATACACTTCTTTTCTCAAGATCCATCCATTGATCATTAGATATGTTTAATGGGATAAAGTCTTGAAATATTAGGTAAGTGCCTAAGTTGGGGACTTACCTGGGTTTACTACTAACTCTTGGTGCCGGACGGGATGAAGCAGCAAAACTGGGGTCATACCTGCTTCCCCCATCATAGTCTTCTGTAGAGCGGTTTGACCTTCGCGATTTGCCTCCTTACAGAGAGTTAAAGCAAAGTAAGTTATAGCAGGAAATGTCAAGATTTGAATCTTACCCAAACAATTAAGCATGCAGAGGAATTGGATTTCAATGTGTTTGTTAAAGTTTAAACCATGATCACAGATAATTTTTACATTTGATTGATGTGTTTTTACTTTACTTTTTAAATCACTAAACTTTTTACCGTTGACAGCTCTGCTTAGGCTTAGATCTCCATGGTCCCTGTTGTCTCGGTCAGTTCCATTAGAAAAATCCCTCATCTGCACATTGCGATTAGATTTCTCCTCTTTATCCATGGCATCGAGCAGCTCAGTTGTAGTGCTGTGTGGGTCATTGAGGAGCTGCTCGAGTGTGCGGTTAGTGCGGGCAGCACTCCCTTGTCTTCTTTGGTGAGGGGATGCTCGATGTGCAGCTGTTGTCGAGAAGGGTTCTCGTTCAAATGCTGGCTCCGATATAGGATTATGAGTGGCAGCTGATGGGACGTTCATAGGTTTACTTGTGTTCCTCCCTGGTCTGAAACAAATGACAAATATTCCAGTGTAAACAGCCGATGTATTAAGATATATTTTATTGTAGCTTGTCTGCATGGTCACATGACCTAGTCATTCCAAAATCTCCCAACTCCAGGAAGGTCTTTTAAGTCGTCACTGAGCTCTCATTCCAATTTAAGCCAGAGCTCTTACAAATGTGAGACTCCATGATATATCTATCTAATCACTGACTCTGCAACTATGCAACTCAATTTTACACATAGCAATGATATTCCGGCCTTCACGTCCACTACTGAGAATATAAAATCAAGCTTTATTAGACTCACCTTGAACTGGTACTACTAAAGGTATTTAGTCCGCTACCTCTACTTCTGGTCCCTGTAATAGGGTTCCTATTTGTGTCCCTGTTGGTTCCCCTATTGCTTGATATACCATTACGACCCCTGGTAGATGTAGATGCTGGTAAGGGTACCTCGTCCACCCCACTGTCCCCATGCAGACCAAACACTGGGTCCGCTTGCCGGCGACTAGCACGTGACCGTGTTGTGCCCTCCACTCCTGAAGCACCTATGATATTTGCCCGGGACCGTATTGACCCTGAGTTTGTTGAAGACCTTGACTGTGAAGTCCGGGAGTGCGGGGTTGGTGTTGGGGCATCAATCTCACAGATGGCCTGATGCTGGACGAGAAGGTCATCCGGGAAGAGCTGATCACAAAACTCACATGGTAACATGGTCTCACCGTCCATGCCTCCTGCTGCCGCAGCTGCTGGACTCGAAAACCTGCATGGAAAAATTGAACAGCCATATAACTAGCTTATTATCAAGAAGTATTCTAGGTCAGTGAGAAAGATCCATATCGTCTGTATACATGTATCACCAAAGCGAATGTTATCTTCACATGTTCTTTGAAGCAGTATTGGTACAATTTTATGATTTCCCCATTTCCTGCACTTACCAGTCTTGGGCAGCTAGCATGGACAGGTTGTCGACGATGTGGGGGCGGGAAGGTTGGCTGTTGGATGTGGTACTGCGGCGGGGGCTATTGTTGGGGAGGAAGTTGTCATAGTTGTCGCTGGGACTAAGAACAGGTGAAACATCGACTGGTTCACTGATATTTCTGTACGACGAAACGCTACTGGGACTACACGAGTTCTGGAAGCAAGTTGATAGATCTATGAATTTCTGGCATACTTATATGTAATTAATGCATAATTGCATTGCCTTTTTCTTTTCAAGCAAGATCCCAGACTACTTCCAGTTGGATAGGTCTCCAACATTGTACAACCTTTCAAATATCACGTACTTCCCTAGCCCAACAAAATTTTGACCATGAGTTGCAAACACTACTAACATATTGTTATTACATCTCAGTTGATATGAATTATGTACCGGGTGCATATCATACTCACTTGGTGTTCAAAGAAGACATCTACAGGGAAGAGTTCACTACAGAATTCACAGGGTAGTTGTACCTCCTCCGAATCTGAAATACACAAAAATATCATATCTATAGATCTCATGAACCCCAGGAAATTGGTATTATTTGATACTAGACTTATCACTACCGTACATAACCGGTAAATTGGTAAGACTTTTTTACAGTACACATTTTGAGGGAAATAATATCAATCATTACATTTTCTCCCCATTGCTCTCCCTTTCTTTACAACATATCAGGAATATTACCTTGCTCCATGTTTATTGGGGGGCTATGTCGCACTGGCTGGGGGCTATGTCGCACTGGCCGGTAGTTGTTTGGTTGGTCTACATGTGGAATATGGCCATCAGCGAACACATCAGG
The DNA here is from genome assembly GCA_949317995.1 of Acholoe squamosa. Lineage (NCBI taxonomy): Eukaryota > Metazoa > Annelida > Polychaeta > Phyllodocida > Polynoidae > Acholoe > Acholoe squamosa. The sequence goes on along the minus strand of OX439041.1, from coordinate 59,042,570 downwards.
ATCTAAGTCCTGGGCCAGGTGCCGTGCAAGGATCTCATCCAAATCTGGGTTATTCCTGGGGCCACCTCGTCCCCATCCTTCTGTACGGGTGTTGACTGGAGGGCGATTGGTGTTGTTGGAGCGTCTTGACTGCACACTTTCGTTGGTATTCTTGGTGCGTGAGATGTTACGATTTATCTCAAGACGGGGCCGGGGCTTGATGTGGCTGCGCCTGGACCCAGATGCATGGGTGGTCCTAGTACTGGCACCACTAACGGACACATTATTATGAACAGGCTGTGCCCGACTTGATTCATTCAGCATTCGGCTTAGCTCATTCATAGCAAAAGGGTTGAGAAGTTGGGCATCAAATTCTTCAGCGGCATCTGGTGCAGGAACAGGGTGTGCAGCGCCAATATTGGATGGTGCGTCCAAGGAATGTTTTGGGATAGGGTAGGCACACATGGATAACTCATGTTGTTCCCGGTCCCGGTGCATGATGTACTGGTTGCATAGTGGACATTGCTCAGTGCGTGTGCCACAATAGTCTTTATGTTCATCCAGGTCACTCGCTGCCATATCCAGCTGGCAGTAATCACAGTGTACTGTCCTCTTAGGACACAAAGGCTGGTAATAAGAAAAAGTTTTCGTTTACAACAGGTGTCTGCATGTGAATGGATACTCTTACTTTCATAATGAGTAACATGAACCTGCCAGTGATTCTACATCCCCTACATACCACTTGTAAACTGACTTCTTATTTTGAGAATCATAAACTTAAATTTAATCAAACATCTTATAAATTTGCCTTTCCTCAATGGGACTTACCATGTGATCATCCAGAGAAGACTTTTCAAACTTTTGATTGCACAATGTACACGGCACTTTGGCATGGTATTCGTCGAAGTGCGCTTCCATCTCTGAGCGTGGGACGGGCTCCTTGCACTTCTCACAGAGTATGATATTTCTACGGCAGTGCACCTCATGCATGATGAAGTTAGCAACTGCAATCTGCCGCTTGCTGTTCACAAATAAATTACAATAATTTGATATATCAATGAAATACTAAAAGTATAATGCAGATGGACTTAAACAATGTATGATGAATTCGCATGCAGGCACAAAGTTCTTCTGATAGAAGTACCGTAAACTCCTGCGTAGAAGACGCGCTGCGCGTATAAGACGCACCCCAAACTCAGCACATGCATTTTCGTGTATAAGACGCACATTTTAAGGCTGAAATTTGTAAGATTAGTACATTTCTATAGTAAAATTACCCCTCGTATAAGACGCACACCCAACTTGAGAGAAAGCTATAAGACCCCCCAGCATTTTGTTTGGCGTAGAGGACGCGTCTTATAAGTGGGAGATTACGGTAATTTTTATTTTCAGTAAACTGGTTAGGACACCCCATTAAATAAATGGCCGACAAATGTTATTTGCATGCCACATTGCTCTTTATTTAATTTTATCAATGATAGTTATGAAGAAAACTTATGGAAGATTTAAAACATAAAATAAAACTTTCTGAATAGTTTTGAAACAATAATCAAATACATACCAGTTGCTGCAATATCTAGTTTCTTCTTCATCAGCCATATTGTATGACTCGCTGTGATCCAAAGCAAAGTTATTGAGATTACACCTTGCTATTAGACATCCATGACATCTACAAAAAACAAAAAAGAAGAAAGAGTTGAGGACGTTTTACTTCCACCGTTTATCCATAATTTGCTCTAGTGCCAATACCTGCACCTGAATCCTCCAAACAGAACAATTTCTTTGTTTTAACTCTCTCCCCCCCCCCCCCACAGACCCCTATAGGAGTCTGCAAGGGGGAGTCTGGGGAATCCGGGGGCGAGAAGGTATTAACTTAATACCGTAATCTCCTAAGTATAAGACGTGTCTTATATGTGAACCTACTGCACCTTATTGAACATCTCAAAAGAGGGGGTGCGTCTTATAGGCGGGGTAAAATTACATTAGATTAGTATCAAAGCTTAAACATTCAGCCCCTAGCTGTGCTTATGGCATTTCCTCCAACTCAGGGTGCGTCTTATACGTAGGATGCGTATTATACACGGTAGATTATGGTAGTACATCTTTGCCTTACATGATTCTACAAAAAAGATCCTTAGGGTTACTGTTTTTCAGAGAGAGGGGGATATTATCATCATCATGGTTCCTTTAGCACTCTTAAGCTAAAGACAGACATAGCATGTTTTCCGACGTGCAAACCCATGCGAGCACATGTCAATAAACCTTTGATATTGATTTTCTGATGCCCTGACACATTTGTTGATATGGAAACAGCCATCTGAGTGCATATGATGCGCTATGTTTGTTTTCCGCTTCTGTGTTTCTACCCCCAAAATACTAGGGTGAATAGTCCATTTCCAGTGTTTTGGAGGGGTAGGACAAAAGTCCAAAGGCAAAGCCAAAGGGGTAGGCCTAGTGCAAATGATCTAGGGTGAACAGGCTGTAGGCCAGCCTCAGTCCACGTCTATCCTACCAGGTGGATAGCCTGGGACCAGATCTACACCTGACTCACGACCGCTGCATGCGGTTGGCGCTGCAGTCGTTTAAGTGAAGCCACTCTCACTTTACTAAGTTAGTCTGTGACAGATGTTATGATAGGACAAGACCTCCCAGCAAATTGTCGTGAGTCCTCGTCAACCTGTGTGAAGTGGCTCACACATGTCGCTAGATGGAACACGACGTCATTATAGCACAAGATCACCAGGAATAGCAATTGCTACGCCACGTGAGTCTAACACACAGTGGCGAAAGATGACCGAATGAGTTATCACTCAAAAAGGAGTCACCATTGATGACCAATCATGGCGACAGATGACGACAATTTGCTGGGCTTGTATCAGTTAGCACAACATAGCAATAAAGGTGTATTTATTCCAGCTTATTGTACATAGTCTTGCTGGCTCTCCCTCAGGGAGTTACAAACAAAAATTCTTGATAAATAAGGATATCATGTGAGGTTCCATAACTCTGTATCTGATGGTTATGACAGGAAAAAAATTCTCAAATCTGAGACAATTTTCGTTAATTTCAAGATGGAGATTAAAATACTTTTTTTTTTTTTTCAAAATCCAATGCAAAAAAAAAGTAGCTCAGGATCCCCTACTCTTCTTTTCAATATCTTATTCTAGATCTATATGATATAAATTAGATCTGACATGATGGAATTCTAGAGACTTTGATTCAATGGCAGCGACATGCCACCATAACAAATAATTATTTTCAAACTATTCGTTGATATTCTATGATACCTACATTAGCCCCCTGCCCTCCATTATTTCACAGAGGTGGACCTTAGATGTAAACTTCAAAGAAGAGTATTAGTGTAATACATCACTCATCACACCTCAAGGTGTGGAGTGTTTATGCCCATAGTTGTGGAGACTGACCTACAACCATACATGTAAAGGCACCCAGTGACAGTGTAGGCTAACCAGTGGTGGGGTGGGATAGAGTGGATTCATTCCCACCAGGAGACTTTGCGCCACCAGCCTGGCGCAAAAGTCGCTGTAAGCTGTGGTCCCAGCCCGAAGAGCGGACAGGAGGGGAGAGGTATCGGGTGGGGGGTCAGAGCCTGGCTGTAGGCAGGCCCCAGTGCAAATGATCCATAATGCACAGTCTTGCCGAAAACTTTTTCTGGCCAATGTGGCCTGCATCTTAGCATCTTACGCAGGCCATTTCCCTCTGATGCAGGCCATATGAATTGATATATTTTAAGGCACCTTTATAAACTTCATTATATCCTGTTTTATGCTATGCAAAAATTGAAAGAAATATCTTATACAAAGAATTTTACAAATATGGCCCTATCTTCGCTGCTAATTGACGGATTTGAAAAATTCTTTCACCATTTTGAAGCTTATGTTATGGCAGGCCATTGTGGTTAATACTTTTAAGATTCTACGCCGGCAAAAGGCGGTGTGCAGACGTCATTTCGGCTGTGAATGGGCGACTTGCCTACCTCAAGTTACTGTGGCGGTCTACTACCCTGTATAAAATCCTTGTTTTCTCCCAATCCTGTACTTTGGTCAAAAATTCCTTTTCACTACTAATAGTAGAGATGGAGGGGCACATGCTAAACTAATAATTATGAGTGCCCGATTTATATAGATGTTAAAAATGTCATGTGGAATTGGAAGGCACACAAATTGATTCTGGGTAATGTACAAGCAAAGGAACCATACAGAATTGTAAATATACACCTCTAAGCTATCATATATTTCAAGACCCATTCGAGGATTTACTTGAAATTTTCGGAGGGTACCCACCTATAGTTCTGCTACCTGTCTGCTGGGTGACAATGACCTTGACCTTATGTCAAGGTCAAAAGGTCACCATCATCATTTTTTAGGTCAAATGATGTAAATCCTATGTATGAAGGGTTACAGATCTCATAATTAACTTATTATGAGAGTAATATATACATAAAAACTTGACAGTGATCATATTTGACCTTGAAAGCATGTCAAGGTCACGATATGATCTTGTGTGAGGTCAAGGTCACAACCCTAAAGGTTAAACTTAAAAAAAATCCTCAACCTCGAACTTCAGTGTCTGCATGGCAATCAAGACAATAGTTATATACACAATTAGTGTTCTAATTCAAAATAACCTAGGCCAAGGTCAAAGTCACAATGTTTGTAATGTTGCCACATCCCAGATCTTTGATCATCAATATCTCAGCAAATAATTGGGCTAGAGACATGATTCCAAGTGCGTTCAAACCGGTACAGCAAGCTCTTCAATGCCAAATAGGCACCTTTATGTTTTCTGCATATACATTTTTTCTCTGATAGCTTGAACTGCTTGAGCGCCTGTACACCGACCGGGCTGCCGCGCTGCTGGCTCTATGAGTTCAAGCTGTCATCGGCGCATTTTCCCAATTGAGATGTTGGAAAAACCCGCATATAAGGCGCACCCCCAACTCAAGGCAATTACCCTCCCGGGTATAAGACCCAGCAGCATTTTGTTTGGCGTAGAAGACGCGCCTTCTACGCGGGAGATTACGGTATTGGTGATTTTTCACAGAAATAAGCGATTGGTAAAGGAAGAGTTAAGAAATACCGTATTCATTCTGATAAGTGCACATGTGCGGAAAATTAATTGTTAGATGCTTAAAACCTTATTAGAAATATCAATTCTTGATACACACACTGACCTACATACACTGAGTGCTGACCACCCCCTGCCTCCCGGGTGAGCTTGGTGTGACTTTCCTGTGCCACTGAGTAGTCCCACCCAAATTTGGCTGCCTTTTGGGCAAAAGATTGCCTACATGAAAGGGGTATGCTTAAAATTGAATACTTCCAAAGGGCTGGGGGTGGGTGCAAAAAGAATTTGGCCATCATAGGGTGGGGGGAGTGCATCACCAGTTTTGACGAAATGATGATGGCATAGAATCTTAATGGCCGGCTTTTTAACCTAAAATTCAGTGGCCAAAAAAGGTGAAATTATTTTGATCTCCCCCTCAGAAGGATAGAAAAAATTTCGACCCTCCATCAAGCAGTTGAAAAAATTTTGACCCCCCCTTCAAACCCAGCCCCTGTTGTAGAAAAATGATCACTCCCTTAGTAAATAATTTCCCTATTAGGGAGTATTCATATTTTTAAGAACAAGGTGGGGGAGACAGTGGGTTTGCATGCAGATGCTTGAAAAATTTGTTGGACCCCCTTGAGGGCCAAAAATCATGTGTGAATGCATGCTTCTAACCTAGGCTTATAGTAAACTAAGGGAGTGGTCATTATTTATCAATGGGGGTGATGGTGGGTTTTTTGTGCGAATGTGCAGAAAATTTTTACCCCCTCTCCCCGATGGTAGTCAAATTTTTTTGTGGCCCCTTCCCCGTAACAGTGACACGGCAAATTTTTGTGCACCTCTTTGATCTATTGAACCATAGCGCACTGGCTTTTTGGCTAATTTATTTACCCCCCCGTCAAGTGGGGTCAAAAAATTCTTTTTGCCCCCCGGGAGGGGTCTGAATTTTTTATGCCCGCCTCAAAACCACCACCCCCTGCTTATAAATAATGACCACTCCCTAAAACATAGGTTTTTTCACTGAAACCAGTGAAACTATTTTTACCTGCTCCTCCCCCCCCCCCGTCACAGGGTCAAAAAATTGTTGACACCCCCAGTCAAGGCCTTAAAAAATCTTGAACCCCCTCAAACCCCACCAGCCCCCCCCCTCTCCAATGTTAAAAAATTATCACCCCATAAAAGATGCCCTAACTGAGTGTAAAAAGCTGAAAGATCCTTTTCAAATCAACTTGCCTTGAAAAAATAGCCCAGATTTTGAGCGCATACCATTTTTCGAAGCCCGATGGGCCCTTGAAAAAAAATTTACCTTTTTGAATTTGGAACCAATGTAAAATACAATACTTCATAATTATCAGAATCAGATACACTTGAGTGGGAATTGAATTTAAATGCTGAAAAATGATGATTTTCATCAGCCCAGCTGCAGTGTAAACGGAGCGTTTTTCACATCTGGAGCATTCCCATAGGGATAGCATTGGAAGTCTGAGTCACAAAAACTACCAGTCCTCCCGACTTCACTACCAAATGGGTAGTACTAAAAATTGGAGTACAGAAACCATTCAAATATCAGGTGAAAGAGCATGACATGAATGCTCTACATTTCAAAACACTTCAATGGACTTAAGTCTCCACTTAACAGTGTCAAGTTGTTTAAAAAGTTTACTCCAAATTACTATGGTCAACTTCAACACACCATAGAAACTGAACTGGTAACCGCACCAGTTTGACAAGCAAAGTAGTTGATGCCATGTCTGAACTGATTTCACTGTAACCAAGTACCCAGCATTGTTACCAACATCACTGTAACTAAGGCAACATGTGTTGTAACTGGTTTCTGGCAGTGCCCTGCAGTTCCCTGCAGCCCCATGCATGTGTCATTTTCACTGGTTTGAAAAAAAACACCCAAAAAAGTACTACTACCTCCACTTTCCAAGATCCTGGACACTTTAAAAATGGTCACAGAACATTCTAACCAGGATTAAATGAAAGGTATGGTCATAAGGATGAAGACTCGTATGTTTATATTTTCATTTGACCAAGTCTTCATGCCATAATTTGCGCTTTACCGCGAGCAAAAGTTACGGGACCGTTGGCAAAGCCATTTTCGCCTCCTGTGCGCGGCAGAAGTAAACAGCCTAGCTTTAATGCGGCGACCTACTACCCTGTATAAAATTCTGATTTTCTCCAAATCCTCTAGTTTGATCCAAAAAATCCCTTTCACCACTAATAGTAGAGATTTAGGGAAACATGCGGAACTGATAATTATGAGTGTCCGATTCATTTAAGTATTGAAAACCTTATGAATTAAGTATTGAAAACCTTACGGAATCGCAAAATATAGTGCACATGGAGAAATTATGCTCCCCGGTGATTTCAATGCTAGAACTGGGGAGAAAGCACAAGAGTTTATATGCATTGAAGAAGATGTATCATTGAGGAATGAAATAGGTATCTCAAATAAGGAGAACAAAAACCTCTGAAATAACAAAATGAAATAATACTGATACCACTGTCAACTCATTCGATCTCAGGGGTAAGACCACCTGTGTTACCTATAACAGTACTTCCACTGTTGATTATTGTATTGCCTCACCCCTGTTGTATAGTGAGATAATAAGGTTCGCTATTTTGGACCAAAGATGGTTTTAAGACCATAGCCCCATGTCATGCGTATTGAAGGTTAATGTTTTCAACAACCTCAAAAACCAAAAGTGTAGTGAGACACTGAAACCCATTTACAAATTTGTATGGAAGGAGGAGTATAGAAATATGTACACGAATAATATGAACAATGTTGATGTACGTGACAAACTTATATCCTATACAACCACACAGTTCAGAGATGCAGACAAAGCCCTGAATTATCTTGTACAAATTATCTTTAGGGTAGGTAAAGATTCTTTGCCTCTGAAGAGAATGGGTACTAGCCAAAGTGAGAGGCATGATGAGAGGCATGAAAATGTCTCAAAGGTAGATGAGAAAAACCTTAAGTGAGTAATAGATGTTTAACGCCATTTCGACAGCTAAGATCATATTCATGGCGAGAACTACATTACACAATTTCACAGAGGAATGTGTCAGTGCCCGTGCATATGTGCACCACACACATCCGAGGGGATAGGAAAGAGGAGACATAGACCCTTTTAAGTGGGCTAGGGAAGCTGGAAAAAAACAAAAACAAAAAACCTTAAGAAGCATAAACGTGTATTTAATCAGGAAAGACGCCTCTTTCAAAGTGACAGATATAATAACCAACGTAGGATAGAGTTTGTTAGAGCAAGAAGATTTTATAAGAAAGTGAAGTATCACATCCTAAGCAATGGCCAGGAGGAGAAAATCCTTGAATTACAAAAATTAGAGTCAAAAGATTCAAAACTATTCTGGAAGTCAATAAAGAAGCTTTCAAGCACAAAATGTAAAGGTAAAACGAACATTAGCCCCTCTGACTGGGTAACATACTTTAAGAAGTTACTAAATGTCAGAATAAAGGAGGAGAGCAGGCCTTCCATGATTACATCGAAACAAGTCTCCCAATCCTTGAGAACATGGGGGTGGCGATTTAGACGATATCATATCTGTTAATGAGGTGAAAGAAGCCTTGAAGACACTGAAGGATAGAAAAGCCACAGGGCCTGACCTTATCAACAATGAGATGCTTAAGCTTTGGGGAAAATATCTACATTCGGCCATCATATAATTATTCAATGTAATACTATCCTCAGGTTGTTACCCAGCAAATTAGAAGGAGAGCCTAATCACTCCTTCCACAAAGCAGGGGCCTCAGACATGCCAGAAAACTATAGGGGGGTAGCGGTGGCAGACTGTCTAAGCAAACTATTCTGTAACATCATTAATGACGGAATTGTTGACTATCTGGAGGGGAAAGACCTCTGGAGTATAAATCAAAATGGCTTTAAGGAAAAGAGAAGAACACAAGATAATATCATGATTATCAACACTCTATTCAAGAAATATGTTAAAAATCAGAAGGGTAGGCTCTACATAGCCTTTGTTGATTTTTCTAAATTCTTTGACTCAATAGACAGACCAAGCCTTTCCTACAAACTCCTAAAGGCAGGAATATCAGGTAACACATATCGAGTCATTAGAGCAGCCTATGTCCGGAACAAGTATGCTATAAAAACTGACTGTGGCATAACTGAGAGCTTCATATCAACAACAGGTGTAAAACAAGGATGTAATCTTAGCCCTATTCTATCAAACCTATTTCAAAATGACCTCCTTGAAATGTTCGACAAAAAATGTGACCCTGTTGATCTTGGTGATATATCTATGAATTCACTCTCATGGGCAGATGACTTAGTCCTGATCTCCAGATCAGAAGCTGGCCTTCAGGAGAGTCTGAACAGGCTTGACAGATACTGCCAAATGTGGAAACTCTCAGTTAATACAAAGAAAACAAAGCGTGCACTATTCTCTATTAGACAAGCCTTGAGTACATCGCAGAAGGTATCCACTAAATTGTTTAAGTCACTGTTTGACAAGCAGATCGACCCTATCCTTTTATACGGATGCCCAGTATGGGGTATGCCATCTACCGTAAATCCCCAGTCACAGACCGGCCCTGGTCATAAGCCGGGGGGTGAGTTCAGCAGAAATATAGAAGCCGGTTTTGGTCCATTTTAGACTTTTGCAAAAACCCCGGTCATAAGCCGGGGGGTGAGTTGAGCCCCCTCACCCCCCCTTACCCCCCCTAAAACCAAAAAATCTCACCAATCTTTAAGGAAAATTAGCCATATTTCGATCAATATTTTATTGAAATGAACTTGTATGATAAAAAATCGTACATAGTAAAGTACCGTAATCTCTTGCGTAGAAGACGCGGTGCGCGTATAAGACGCACCCCCAACTCAGGAAAGACTATTTCACATATAAGACGCACCTCTAAGGGCAGACTTTTGTAAGTTTAGTACTGTTCTATAGTAAAAATACCCCGCGTATAAGACGCACCCCCAACTTGAGAGAAAGCTATAAGATGCACCAGGCTTTTGTTTGGCGTATAAGACGCGTCTTATACACGGGAGATTACGGTAATAAAGGGTCTCTGGTTAAAAATAATTTAAACTTTTAAAACTCCCGGTCATAAGCCGGGGGAAGACTTTGTGGGAGAAATTTATAAGCAGGTTTTTGGTCAAAAATAGAAAAAAAAATCCAGCTTATGACCGGGGATTTACGGTAGTAACTATTCTATATCTATAAGTGGATCTGAGGTAAAATCAAAAAGAGATCTGTTAACACTATTTAAACTGTTAGGTGTCGAGGATATAAACATATTATCTTGTAGATTTTATAAGCAAAACACAGGTAGCCAATGTGACTCTAGCCAATATCTGTGACAAAATCAAAATCCTGTCTGCGTACAGAAAGCAACCAGTAACTCTTATAATTGAGGACTTAACCTCTGAAGGCCTCAGAAAGGCCTGTCCGTTAGAAGTGTTTTACTCTACAAGTTGCAAGTTTGCTCTGGGTATATCAAAATATGCAAGTACTACGTAAAATCCCGGTCATAAGCCGGATTTCTTTTCCTATTTTGGACCAAAATCAGCTTCTAAATACCTCTCAAAGCCTACCCCCGGTTTATGACTGGGTTTTCAAAAAATAGATTCAGTTTTCATAAACTTTTTCAATATATTTATATATAACCATATTCATTAGCTAGAACGAACTATTACTGTTTCAAACCAAGGCCTTAGTTTCAACAGACATACCATATTAAAAATGATCATGAAAATTGTAGAAAACTTGTTAAAAAGTTACTGAAAATCGGAAATTTTCCATGTGATTTAAGGCCCCAAACTCACCCCCTGGCTTATGACAGGGGTTTTCCAAAAGTTCAAATTGACCCAAAATCGGCTTATAATTTTCCCTGAAGTCATCCCCCGGCTTATAACTGAGGTCGGCTTATGATTGGGGTTTTACGGTACTCTCGCACAAGGTGAATTAAGGAGATTTCCCATTGAATCCAAAATAATCGTACTGAATATTCTATATTGGCTGAAGCTTGAGCATGGATCGAAAAACCCTATTCTTAATGAGGCCTTCTCTACCATGAAGAGTGAAAACCACCAATGGCTTCAAGATATCCAATACCTCTTGTTTAAAATCGGTTGTAAGAATGTCTGGCTCGATCCTTATGTTTGGTCAAAGTCCTCACTCAAAAACAATATAAAGAGAAGGTTAAATGATGCACATATTCAGAAATACAACCAGTACATTGATAACCCAGAGAATACTGGCAAGTGTAGAATTATCAAGATGTGTAAAGATGATCTCAATGACATTTATGATGAGCGTGAATACCTAACGCATACAAAATCACCTAAAATTAGAACCATTATTGCTAAACTCCGGACTGACAATAACTGTACACTTGACAGCCTGTCAAGAAGATATAGAGGAAAGAAACCTGTCAAATCTAAGTGCACATTCTGTAATGCTGTGCAAGATGTCAATCATGTCTTCTTACATTGTAACATGCCCGAGATGAGAAACGCAAGGTCAGTGTTTGAAACAAAATACCTCAAGTTCGTTGATTACTATAAAAGACACGATGACACTAGGAAACTTTCTCAAATACTCGCAGTGGCCCCATATTGCAAATCATCTAAAAGGCCAGGAGCTGTGAACTGTATATACTCATATACAGTAAAATTCCGTTATAACAAACTGCTTGGGACAAGCAAAAAAATTCGTTATAAACGAATTTCGTTGTATCCAAATCATGTATTTAAGAAAGTATTAAGGGTAATCTAACACCACCCAGACCTCCCCTATGCTTACCCACGTTCATAGCACTAGTTAGACGGACACAGGGGCCCTATCACACACCCTAACACCACCCAGAGCTCCCCTACCCTTACCCTCGCCCATATCAATAGTTAGACGGACACAGAAGCCCTATCACACACCCTAACACCACCCAGAGCTCCCCTACCCTTACCCTCGCCCATATCAATAGTTAGACGGACACAGAAGCCCTATCACACACCCTAACACCACCCAGACCTCCCCTACCCTTACCCTCGCCCATATCAATAGTTACACGGACACAGAAGCCCTATCACACACCCTAACACCACCCAGAGCTCCCCTACCCTTACCCTCGCCCATATCAATAGTTAGACGGACACAGAAGCCCTATCACACACCCTAACACCACCCAGAGCTCCCCTACCCTTACCCTCGCCCATATCAATAGTTAGACGGACACAGAAGCCCTATCATACACCCTAACACCACCCAGAGCTCCCCTACCCTTACCCTCGCCCATATCAATAGTTAGACGGACACAGAAGCCCTATCAAACACCCTAACACTACCCAGTCCCAGAGCTCCCCTACCCTTACCCTCGCCCATATCAATAGTTAGACGGACACAGAAGCCCTATCACACACCCTAACACCACCCAGAGCTCCCCTACCCTTACCCTCGCCCATATCAATAGTTAGACGGACACAGAAGCCCTATCACACACCCTAACACCACCCAGAGCTCCCCTACCCTTACCCTCGCCCATATCAATAGTTAGACGGACACAGAAGCCCTTTCACACACTCTAACACCACCCAGACCCCCCCCCTACCCTTACCCTCACCCAGAGCACTAGGTATAGGTGAATATAGAAGCCCTATCACACCCTGTGACACCTCTCACACTTCCCCTCCCGGCTTCCCTTACCCTTACCCTCACTAATGTAGCGGTTGGACAAGCCAAACAAAAGACCTAGCTTCCTTTGAAGTCATTGTAAGGTTGGATAAACTATTGTATTAGCCAAAAGAATTCGTTGTAAACGATTTTAGGCCATCTAAAATTCGTTGTAAGGGGATTCTTTTACTATAGAAATGTATGGGGGTGATTTGGGACAATGGAATTTGTTTGTTATAAACGAAAATTCGTTGTAACAGGATTCGTTGTAACGAAATTTCACTGTATAAAATCTGTCTACAACATTGTACATGAAAACCTGGTGCTGACATAAGTGTACCTGTACATTAGTCAATAAAGCCATCTTGAATCTTGTGGAAGTGGTAAGTATATGCCTGCTCTAACCTAGACTAGAGTGCATTGGGTGTGGTGTGCGTGGGATCTCCACCAGGGCCGCTGAGGCTGTGAATACACATTTACTGAAAACTCTCTATTGTCCACTAGCTGCTCTGGAGCTGGTTCCGGCGACACACACTATGGGTCTAGACCCCTAAAATCGACAGTGTGACATGGCCTTTTCTTAAAATCGACAAAGGACATGGAGCTTCAAGGGACAAGGACATGGGTCAAAAAAGATGGTGACAGGGGACATGGACTTTTCTTAAAATCGACAAGGGACATGGGGACCCCCCATCTAGACCCCCCACAGTGACCACACTGATAAGAACTGATAAGATGGGACCAGCATGTCCCTGAAAGTACCCATCACAGGTATGTCTTATCAGTTAGTTTTACCTCAACCAGCGAAATTCAAGATGGAGGCTCCACTAGGCCTCCATACTGAGTCCTATAGTCATAGAACAGTCATAGAGACACCCTTACTCTAGCCTAGGCCTACTTTCTATGCATAGTCTATTGCTTGAAATTGAATGAAAAGGGGATTTTTATTACTCTATTTAAATTGCCAGTATTAATTTATTGTCTCTTCTAAATCCTCTACAGATCAATTAATATGTAGTCCACTGACAATGTGTAAGTGAAAGTGAAACCGAAAGTCAAAGGCCCGGACAAAGGGCATTCTGGTAGATTCACTGGCCCCATGCCCCACAGTCTTGACTCATGACTTCACAGTCGCGCCCTAGTCCGTACGGCGTACCACGGTACCAGGCTACAACCAGCTAGGCCAGACGGAGACAGCCTATCGCTGGCATCGCTCCCGTGAGGTAGAGTCGGCAGTGGCCTCGGCCTACAACCAGCAGACTGTAGTCTGTATCAGTGTATGAGTCTGAGTGAGCAACGCAACAGGAAAGGGAAATTCGACCACTCATTGGCATTTTTCTCTTAACATAAAGCTTGGTACGAGTGGTTAGATGTCTATTAAACTTTAAAAGCTGAAATATTACCTAGTTTTGTGTCCAAGTTTAAGTGTACAATGGTTGTTGACTGCTGAACCACATCAACAAAACTCAGAGGCTCAGAGGCGCCGCCGCCGACGGCCGAAAGCAGCCTTTTGATTCGCCGAAAATGAATCGACTGCCCCGATTGGTCGAAAATTTGACACATCAATCGTTTCCGGTTCATGTGTCGGTGCTCACATGTTTTGGGATTTTACAGTACTCAGTCCCATTAAACAAGCAAAATGTCGGCATTATCACCTGAAGACCAGCTTAAATTAATTCAAGATCTTGAAATAGAGATGATGGCGGATATGTACAGTAGGTGAGTATGTTAAAACCTGCTGACCACAACTATTATCACGTGTCTTGACCGAGCAGGCTAGGTCGACTGCTGCAAGGACAGTTGATATCTTCACTGAATATCGCTCATGTAGACCTGCCAACCGGTCCCTATAGCTCACATAGCCATTATCAGCTGGGGGCCGCCATTATATACGGCACATGGCTATTGTATTATTGACCAATGGGAAGCATCCCTGGCATTTATTGCGGAGACGGGGGCTGAAGGTGTTAGTCATAGTGCAGTCGGGGTCTAATGGCGGCCTCCATAGCCTAATGTGCTAATGCCCTATAGTAGGTACGTGAATGAAAGGGCTGCTATGAGCGCGGACCATGTCCTAGAAATCTGTGACAGGTTTGGGAGGTGTGTGCAGGGATAGGTCTCAGTGATTAGCTTTAAAATTATAGAAATAGTTGATGAATAAGGTTCCTGATATTTTATTTGCCAAGAAGACAAGATTTCCTTTGATTTAGTGTTTCAATTTTGTATGAACTCTAATTAGTTAATTGATTACCACCTTAATTAGGTCAATGTTTTAGTAATCTCTCATTCATTATATGATAGAACTTAGGAAGTCGAACAAAAACATATAGAACAGCAAGTACATAGTCTTAACCTCATCTCTACCAAATATGAAGGAATTCTATCGACGAGCACATAGGTTTCTAGGATCAGCCAACTTAAATTTCAGCTAATTTTGATGGTTTTTCTCAACTTTTTATATTCATAAATTCATATCTCTGACCCTAGTGGTCATATCAGCTTCATTTAAACTGCATTGTATCCATAAAGTCATTGGCTTTCAGGAAATATATGGTTTGCTATGATATATCTCTTTTCAAATTATGGCAATAATGTAGCTAAAGGTCACAGACAATTCCTCTTTGTAGAGTTTAATTTCATGACAAAAATTTGGCCAACCTTGTCTCACAAAAACCTCAATAACTCACCCAAAAATGACCTTAAAATTACAATTCAAAAAGCATGTTGCTTCTCACATATGTGCGGAAAAGACTGTGCCAAAAACCAAGAGCTCTCATGTGTTTAAAATTTTTAGTCACATACCTACCTATAGCCTAGGCATGATGTTAATTGTTAGCCTTAGGGACCGGCTCCTCTCTATTATTAGTTGATCGCTGCCCAACTCATAGCATCATGTAGAAATAACACCCCTGCACCCACTCCCGCTAGACCCTATTTGTCACTATAGTAAATCAATCAATATGAATTATGATTTTCTATTTTAGGGCTCTTTTCCACTGTCAATATTAACTATTTTCATGTACCAAGGGTAAAAATAACCAATGAATCAGAATTTGTGGGTCATTTTACTCTAGATCCAGTCACTGATTTGATATCTTATCAGTTCTCAAAGGGTATTGGTGTGCGCAGACTGTAATTTCTATAAAACCTTGAAATATAAAATGCTGATATTTTTGTTAATTCTTGGTCAATTTTTACATTTGAGACCTCTATTGAAAGCTTAAGACATTATCAGTTACCATAGAGGAAGAAAGAATGAAATATCTGGACAGATTGTATATATTTCAGAAGAGTTATGACTTAAACCCAAAAATATCAAAACTAAATATTTGTGTAACTTTTTTAAACTTATATGGGATAACCACAAAAGTGTGTACTTTTAGGATCTTTAATCAGCTATTTATTATCTATTAGCCCAAATTAGCCCAAAGCTAAAGAGTATAGGAGAGTTGAGTAAAAAATCCAAGAATTTCAGGTCTGCTTATCACACTGCCATTTAGAAAATTTTGACTTTCCAACATGATCTATAATCCTTATCTTAGTTCCTTTTGATGCAAAATATAGCCCATTAATCCCCAAACTGTTGTGCTTACAGTGATGTAATTGGTTACCCTCTATGATTGTTCAATCAAATTTAATTTGAGATTAAGTAAAGCAAGGTCTGAAATGTGTGAGAACCAGTGCAGCCTGTGCACAGTGGGCAGGGACTGATAAGAGCCACACTGGCTGGAAATCCACTGACAGAAAACATTATAGAAATTCCACATTCATCCCTCATAACTTTTGTTCTAGTAACACTATGAAGACAATTTAAACACCATTAAATTACTCAAGTTGCCAGCTTCCCGGTGATGTAAAATTATCCGGGTAAATCCAAAATAAAAGTTTGGCATGTTTTCCCTACATCATGTTCAGATATTGGCCCATATCCCCCCCCCCCCCCCCCGACAGAAATAATTTAAAAGGGCTGGGGCAAACGAGTATGGTGGGGGGGGGGTCAAATATGAAGTCCATTTGATTTGGGTCTATTAAAGGTTGATGTTATCGTACTGATTCGTAGTAAGGGAGTGGTCATTATTTATCAACAGGGGGGGGGTGGTGGGTTATCGCGCGGATGCGCGGGAATTTTTTACGCCTCCCCCCCTCGACGGCAGTCAAAATTTTTTGCGCCCCCCCCCGCGCCGGAGGCGCGGACAGTTTTCGCGCCCCTCTTTGATCTATAGTCAGGGGTGTGAAATCTCCACGGAAACGCGGAAATCCGCGTTTTTGATGCTCAGAAAGACCATTTTTGAGATCTATGCAAATCCACTGAGAAAAGAATTTACCATTTGTGGGGGGAGGGGGGGAGTCTGACTTAAAATTTTTGTCAATACCATTCCAGATTGAAAAATGTTAGCATCCCACTGGTAGTTACAAACATACCTGTATAACAGAGTGTGTTATATTCTGCCCAAAGAACATTTAGATCACTTTTATACTACATTAAAACATTAACTAGCAAGCCGTATATTACGCTTCAGAGGTAATGGGTTTCGGGATTTCACACCCCTGATAGTAGCGCGCGGGCTTTTTTGCTAAAAAGAGGGTGAATTTTTTTAGCCCCCCCCCTCAAGAGAGGTCAAAATTTTTTTAGCCCCCCCCCTCGGGAGGGGTCTGAAAATTTTACGCCCCCCCTCAAACCCACCACCCCCCCCCCCCCCTGTTGATAAATAATGACCACTCCCTAAGGGGGTTAGGGGCATCTCCAGAATTTTTTTTTGCAAATTACCAGGACAAAGGCTGCATTTTGGTGCCTTTTGAGGATAGATGACACATTCTGCAGGTTATGTAGATTGTGTTCTGAGGGTATAAGACTCTACCCCCCACCTAATAAAATTAATTATAGTGCCTTATTGATAAACCATCAGAAGGTGTGGGGAGAGGGGTTCACCCCCCGAAAAACACTTTTGGAGATTTAGCCTGTAAATATGCATAATGAAGCAATTTTGCTCACAAAATTCCTCTGTTTTGTTACCCTAGATCTAACAATGGATACCAATGAAGTACTGTAGAACCTTTACTTGCGTATAAGGCGACACCACATTTAAGATGCACCCTGAGTTGAAAGCTAGGGGCAATTTTGGGTCAGTTTAGGAGGGGTCATTATTTAGTAGTGTGGGGGTTTCCACACCGTCTGGGGTTTCCACACCGTCTGCCGCTCAGGAAGCTCTGTACGGTGTGAGATACTTATATTGGCAAATGTTTCAGTCCTGCGGGAGCACTCTCCATGCACCTCTCATGCATTCAATTCTTCTAAAATTTTGGATAAACATACATCCAACCCTCCTTTAGCTTTGCTGAAAGTTTGAAGATCCTACCATTATTTTAAGATAGGGAAAATTGAAATTTATTAACCCAGGCTGAATTGTGCATGGGCACGATGCAGCACCAGTAGCTGAAAGGTCTCGTAATAGAGAGGAGCCAGTCCCTAACATCATATGCCTAGGATCCGGTTGGCAGGTCTATTATTGAATTATTTTCATTTATGAAAATAATTCATTTACATGTAGTACCTCACGCTAAAATTTAGACCAATAGCTCAGCTACTGAAATCATCAGTGCATGACCTAGACCGCTTAGGCCTTGCTAAGGTCCTTTCAGTTATTCATTTGTTCTGTGCCACCATAGGGATAATACTTAAGACCATTCTCATTAGGCCCACTCACTGTAAGGCATGTGCAAGTCTAGTGTTATCACACATACGTCACAGCATCGGCCCTCTCTATCCCCTGTCCGTTTCTCTCCTGTCCTGTTCTTGTTGATTTCATGAAGCTGAGAAAGCTACCCACTCAGATCTCGCCTACAGAGAGGCTACAGCTTGCTATCCCTGCCTACAGTTCCCACCCTCCTCCTAATCACCTCGTAATAGTATACTGTCAGACCCCCCCCTGCACCACCCAGCACCCAATCACCTCATAATAGGGGTGGGTATTGGTGGGACACATAAACTTATGCCTGATACATGGTCACTTTAACCATTTAGAAGGATCGCTACATACAAGCCTCCCACATGCATGCATCCATTAACCCACTAAAGGCCACATGTACACATAAGTATGATGCACCTTATTATATTAGGAGTTCTAAGTGGCGTGGCATTGGTTTATTTGGAGTCTTGGGACCGTAAAAATGCGTGCCATTCCCATATTAGGAGCCCCAATAGCGTGGCATTATTATATTTGGAGGAGTTATTGCGTCCAATTACCTAAATTACTCTGTGGCCCTTGAGGATGAATAGGCGTCCAGACACGTGCCACCTGTCTCCACTAGGCCACTCACCACCAGTAGAGAACCCAATACTCCCCCTCTAGGGCGTGTAAATCCACCTGTATGCAACCCATAATCGTTATATTCACTCCAGATAGAGGTACAGCATTGTATTTGGTCATGAAATAAATTATTTGTCCTTAAAAGATCGCTAAATAGGCCTAAAATATCGCTAGGTTGGTATAATAGACTCTACACATTTTTATTAGCCCAGAGACCCTTGGACCACCTGTCATTTTATTCCATAAAGTCAGCATGATGCACCAATGCATTTATTTGTCCTTAAAAGATCGCTAAGTTGGTGACAACTTTGTTCCCATTGTGCAGATTTGAAAATAAAGACCGCCATGACGTTCGCCAGCTCGAGCTACCCTTTATCTATAGGTCACACTACGGAAAACTCCTATTATTAAGGGAGATACGATTTATTTTGTAAAACTGCCAGTTCTTGGACCTCTCTGCCAGTGCCTGGACTGGCATCTGCCCCCGCGTCCCAAAAAAGCCTATATTTCGATCCACTCCTTCCTCAAACCTGCCCTTTTTCGCCGGTGACACTTAAAACAGATAGGTTTTGGCTGGAGGTAGGGGGCAGGTGGACCGGCTCAGGCCGAAAAGGCTGCTAGTTAAAAAAATTATTTCGCTTATTCTTTTCTAAAACAAATTTTTTAGGGGGGCATGTTCTTTAGGGGGACGAAACACCCCAGATTGATACCAAACATTCAATATCCGCGCATATTATTTGCATAATTAGCATAATTATCCAGTATCTTGGTATATATATATATAGATGTGTGTCATTGCTGAATGGATGTCTTTCCATTTCTCCATTCTCTGGTGTTTGATTGAAAATTTTGACGCCATTCTGTGTTTTAATTTGTGTTTTAATCTGTGTTTTTACGGTACATGTATTGAGTTTAAGGCTATAACAGGTTAGTATTAGTGCTATGGTATGATAGAAATTACTCACAATTTGTCAGATATTAGTCAATATATGTCAGTAATTACTCGCCATTTCTCAGCAATTAGTCAATATATGTTAGTAATTACTCACCATTTGTTAGCAATTAGTCAAAATATGTCAGTATTTATTCACAATTTATCAGCAATTAGTCAATATACATCAGTACTTAGTCACTATAGCAATTAGTCAATATATGTCAGTACTTAGTCACTATATATCTTCAATTATAAATACATGTCAGTATTTACTCACAATCTGTCAGCAATTAGTCAATATATAACAGAGAAATAGCCATTGATTCAATTGTGCATCCTGCCTTGACTGGTATTTGTCAAAATATGTCAGTATCTATGGACTATTTGTCAGCAATAAGTTAATATATGTTAGTCATTATTCATTATTTGTCAGCAATTAGTCAATACATGATAGTAGTTACTTATATCTTATAAGCATTTAGTCAATATATGTTAGTAATTGCTCACTATTGATATATGACTGACATAAATGGACTAAGTGTTGTTTATAATGACTAGGTACTGGCATATATTGACTGATTGCTGTCAAAAAGTGAGTAATTACTGACATATATTGACTAATTGCTGACAAAGAGTGAGTAATTACTGACATATATTGACTAATTTCTGATAAATAGTGAGTAATTACTGACATGTATTGACTAATTGCTGACAAAGAGTGAGTAATTACTGACATATATTGACTAATTGCTGTTATATAGTGACTAAGTACTAACATATATTGAGTAATTGCTAGTGATTATATTACTAACATTTATTCATTAAAATGTGAGTAAATACATGTCAGTATTTACTCACATTTTGTCAGCAGTAAGTAAATATATGTCAGTACTTTGTCACTATTTGTCAACAATTAGTCAGAATATATCAGTAACTATGCAAGAGGGAACCTATTCAAATATTCTGGTCATCAACCTTGGCAAAATAATTCATCACAGCTATGCTGTGCTTACCTCAAGGTTTTCCTCAAGTCATCAAAAATATGCCTCCTCGTTTATCAACAGGGGGGGGGTGGTGGGTTTTCGCGCAAACATTATTTTATGCCCCCCCCTTCCACAAGTCAAAATTTTTTGCCTGTCACCAGGGTTAGGGGTCCCGTAAGCTACACTTGGGCCTTATTCACACCCTCCTTATTGAAAAGTCAAATATTTCTAGAAAGAGTTGGAGGGGTTATAAGAACGAAGGGTTGAGGGGGCATGTACCCCCGTGCCCTCCCCCCAGTTCCGCCACCACTGCAGAGCTATAACTTGGTCCTGGGGCTTGAAAAATGCAGGGTCACCACAAAACTTTGCATTAAAGTCACATCCACCTACTAGTCGCATATAGGAAACAGGAGTTCATCCAAGGTTTTCAGAAAGTGGGGTAATTACATGTTGGCCATGGGATATGGCTGAAAGGATTCCCACAAGTGTAGCGCACTGAATTCGCACGGATGGGTATTGTCAAGGGAGGTGAATTTGCCAGTGCAGCCAAGTAACTTTGGTAATTCCGGTCTTGCGTCATGGCCCCCAAGAAAATTTCAGAGGGTATTTGTTGCATTCTGGTGCATCTTGAGAGTCACATTGGGCGAGGCATACAGACAGAGACACTACACCCCACCTCTGAAAACCCTATAAACTCCTATAGCAGGTAGCTGGAGGAGGGGTTGTTGGGGCCATTTGCCTGGGAAATTTTGAAATTCTCAATGTCAAATCATGCATTCTGGTGTCTTATGGGCATCATTTCATAACTTTGGTTCTATTTGAAAAATTCTTTCACTGTTGGAAAGCCAAGAATCTGTCGCCAATTTCAAGGGTATTGTCGCCACTTTTTGGAGTTCCTCGATGGCCCCCGGACATAAAACTAAACAAACAAACAAACATGGCGACAGCTGCCCAGCCCTGCTTTTCTCAAGTTTTAAGTTTCTTATTCCCAGGAAAGAATACAGGATTCGCCATTTCGGAGATCTCCCTGTTTATCCACCCGGGAGATATTAATGAGGAAAATATCTCAATGTTCAATACAAATAAATGTTATGGCATATGCATTGGATAATACGAGAATAACTCATAGCTGCTGACTCTGTTCGGCCAGGACCGGTAGTGATGTCATTGTTGTTTTGTCGTTACTACCTTGTCATCGTTATTGTCAGCCTTCACTTTTGAAGTTGCTGGCAACAGATTCACAGAAGCATCTTTGCTGCATGTAATAGAGGTGGCACTGAGTCTGAACCTGAAGATTTTGCCACTTTGGGTGCTAAAACATCTAGTCAAAGGGGCAAAAAGAAGAGGCATGTAAGTGTGGTGTCTTCTCTAGTAAAGAAGCCAGCAGAGAATAAGTCTTCTAATGTAGTTCCTGAATTTGAACATTTGAAAAGTGAAGTTAGCAAGATTCAAGAGTCAGTGAGAGCTACTATGGACTTGGTATCTAAAGTTGTAGCTACTCAGGAGGCTGAGAAGTCAGGTGATAAACTTAAACAGGATGATATATTTGATGATGTGGCTTCAGTCTCAAGTAGGACTTCACCTGTACATGGACGCGGCGTCGTGGTAGTAAGCATCATCGTCACCGGAATAGTTCTTCAAGTTGCTCTTCAAGTGAAAGTGAGTCATCATCTGAAGATTCATCCTCTGAAAGTAGGAGTAGGAGTCGCCATAGGTATTGTCACAGGAGTCGCCATCCCCCTGTGGAATGGGGACCTTCATGTGAGGGCATGGAGGAGCAGAATAACTTCATTGGGAGTCCATAAAGGAGGAATTCTCCTTCCATTCTACCAGTGGGCATACCAGATTCGTAAAAGGTGACAAACTTGGGGTTTCTTGTGGCTTGGGGTGGTCATGTGGGCAGCTGGTGTCCATATGCATGGGCCCGGATCTACATGCATGTCTTTTGCCATGGGAGTCGCCCTCAGTGAACCACGTCTGAGTGATCAAAGGCCATGGTTTGTCTGGCCCTGCCTATGGGACCAGGCAAATAAAAGAAAACCTGCTATCCGTCAAAAAGAGTAGGGGAATGAAGCCCCGGTAGTGGTTTTCCCCCTCATCCCGCCTCATAGATGCGGTCATTCATCTCATATATTCAGTCATCCATAGATGCGATCACTGCTGTGTTGGGCAAGCAGTATATAAATACCTGTCTAAGAGAAAAGAAAGGACTTCATGTCCAAAATCGAATGTTGGAGTTCCTCGATGGCCCCCAGACGTAAAACTAAATGAACAAACAAACATGAGTCGCCATGGTTGACATCATCACCATTCTTCCTCAATGTCTTTGGGTAAATATGACTATAGTCATTTTCTTGATGATGGGGAGAAAGTGCAAATGTATGAGAAGCTGTGACCTGTCAATTTGAAATTGTTGCATGATGAACTAGAGAATCCTCAGAAAGGTCATAATGTAATTGATTTGGTCGAACATATGATTTGTATCGCAGAAAATGCTGACACTGGTCTTTTTGTCCCTGAGTCTTTGGTGAAATATGACAAGTTGGTTAAACATTAGGCTTTAAAGCATGGGTTCAAACAATTCAGGAAAGCAGGATCTAAGTTGTCAGATAGGCATTTTTCATTTGTTAACAGAAAACTTGTAGCAGCTCAACTTCGTTCTGGAAGCCAGAAACATGGAAAGAGAATTTAAATTCTTCAAGTGGTTGTTCGTATTCCAAATGTAAATATAGACGTGTGTCGCACTTGCTATTCTTCAAGTCATGCTATGCAGGATTGTGCCCAGAATAAAGGGGAGCAGAAATCTAATTCTTTTCAGGGTAGTAAATAAAATGAGGTATCCCAAGGTTCTGTAGAGGGGAGTGTCAATTTTTTAGAAAGTACTGGGTCTCCAGAGGATTTCAGTTTTGTTCCTATGGCAACAGAAACTAGGGATGTTATGGATGTCAAAGATGATGAATTTGGTAATAATCTATCTTTGGAGGTTGGAAATGTTCTAGCTACTGATTTTTTATCATTGTTTGTGGTTGAAACTGCAGGAAGTGTACCTTAGTGTCTCAGAATTATGCATTAGAGGTGTTTGTTCTTGTGACCATTGGATTGGAGCTAACAAAGCCCAGAAGGAAGCAACCTACCACCATCCAGCTTCAGGAACCTTCTCCTCCATCGATCTAACTATGAGTGACGCTTCTATCTTTGCTGACTTTGACTGGAGGGTGCATCATGACCTCTGTGGGAGTGATCATTTTCCCATCATCATGCAGACTATGAAGAAGAACTCTGACATTGACCTCCCTCCGAGATGGAACATCTCGAGAGCGGACTGGGAGGACTACCAAGAGAAATGCAAGCAATCTTTTCGATCATGGCCACTCATCAAGGAAAAGGAGGATCATCCTGCCGAGTACTTCGCAAACACCCTCAGGGAAGTGAGTGTCATGTGCATTGGTAAGTCTTCCATCACAAAAAAGAGACAAAAATGCCCTTGGTTCAATGAGCAATGCTATGAGGCAAGGAGAGAACGAAGAAAGACATATCGCAAGTTCAGCAAGACCATCACAACTGAAAACTTGTACAAGTACTTGAATGCAAGGGCCAACACCAAACAAACATTCAAGAAAGAGAAACGGCAATCCTTCCGTAGGTATGTGGGTTCACTATCGAAATCCACTCCCCTGCGTAAGGTGTTCCAAGAAGTAAGAAAGCTCAATGGAAACCCTCCTCCAACTGTGCACCACCTGCAAAAAGGAGCACAGAAAGCTGAGTCTAGCAAAGAGATCTCAGACACCCTGGCAGAACATTTCAGTCAGGTGTCTTCGAGCAACAATTGCTCAGAGAAGTTCCTTGAGCACAAAACCAGAACAGAAAGGAAGAAACTCAACTTTACCTCCAACAACAAGGAAAGCTACAACAAGCCTTTCACCATGGAGGAGTTGAAATATGCCCTTGGCCAGGCTAAAGATTCTTGTCCTGGACCAGATGACATCCACTACCAGATGCTAAAAC
This sequence comes from Acholoe squamosa, assembly GCA_949317995.1. NCBI lineage: Eukaryota > Metazoa > Annelida > Polychaeta > Phyllodocida > Polynoidae > Acholoe > Acholoe squamosa. Next base: position 59,017,626 of record OX439041.1, on the reverse strand, counting down.
ATCTACCTGAGGAAACCCTGGAGCTTCTTCTAGACGTGTACAATGACATCTGGAAAACAGAAAAATTCCCACCTTCTTGGTCAGAGGCCACAGTGGTTCCAATTCCCAAACCAGGGAAAAACCCAACTCTGGCCTCAAGCTATCGGCCCATAGCCATGACCAGTTGTCTGGCAAAGACCATGGAAAGGTTGGTGAACAACAGACTTGTCTACTTCCTCGAATCCAAGGGGAAGCTTACAATCCACCAATCAGGATTCCGTCGAGGACGCAGCACGACAGACCACCTAGTGAGCCTGGAGAGCTGGATCCGAGATGGGTTCGCTAACAAAGAACATGTGGTTGGGATCTTCTTCGATCTGGAGAAGGCCTATGATACCACATGGAGGCATGGAATAATGCAAGACATCCATGAGATTGGATTAAAGGGCAGACTAACAGGGTTCATTCAGAACTTCCTGTCGGACAGGACTTTCAATGTACGACTGGGGTCGGTTCTGTCAGAGAAAGTGGATCAGGAAATGGGTGTTCCCCAAGGCTGCATCCTCTCTGTGACCCTGTTCTGCATTAAGATCAACAGCATAACGAAACAACTTCAAGATGATGTGCAGTGCTGCCTGTATGTAGATGATTTCGTCATCTGCTACAAAGGAAGACACATGCCCACAATAGAACGCCGCCTCCAGCAGACACTGACTAAGCTGGAGAAATGGAGTCAAATGAACGGGTTCAAGTTCTCGGAGAGCAAGACCTGTGCTGTGCATTTCTGTCGCAGACGGGGATGCAAGGAAGAACCTCACCTCACCCTCCATGAGAAACGACTAACAGTCGAGAAGGAAATAAAGTTCCTCGGACTGGTATTTGACCGGATCCTGTCTTTCAGGCCCCATGTCGAATACCTCCGAAGAAAATGCCAAAAGGCAATGAACCTGTTAAAGGTCCTCAGTCATCCAGACTGGGGATGTGACAAAGAAACACTTCTAACCTTGTACAAGATGTATATTCAGTCACGTCTGGACTATGGGTCAATGGTCTATGCCTCTGCCCCAAAGTCCTACCTGGACGGACTAAAGCCCATTCAGAATCAGGGACTCCGTCTATGTCTTGGGGCATTTCGGACAACACCTGCATCCAGCCTCCATGTGGAAGCAGGGATCCCACCACTGGACCTGCGCAGGGAGAAGCTCACACTACAGTATGCTATACGTGTGCGGGCTAACCCGACCAATCCAGCTCACAAGTTGATCTTCAACAACAAAAACATCTACAGAGAAAAACCAAATGTCGTCAAACCGATGGCAGTGAGAACAAGAGCACTGTTCCGGGAGGCTGGGATTCCTATGAAACGGATTGTGACAGATGAATCCGCAAAGACCCCTCCATGGGAGCAGGAGACACCAAAGGTGACCCTCGACCTTGATAAGAACAAGAAAGCCGAAACTCCTGATCATGTATTTGAGAAAGAATACAGAGCACTCAGGAACAAGTACAGTGACCACGAAGCGATCTTCACTGATGGTTCCAAAGATGGTAATAGAGTCGGATTTGCCGTCCACACCCGCTTTGGGAACCTGAAGAAAGCGCTTCACAAACAAAGTAGTATCTTCACCGCTGAAGGAAATGCTCTGTTACAAGCTTTAAATTGGACCAAGGTCTCAACGATGAAGAACTTTGTCATCTTCTCAGACTCGCACCCATGTCTGGAAGCCACACGTGACCTATATCCAAAAAACGCTATAATCCGAGCCATCCGGGAAGCATACACAGAGAACAAAACAAAAAGCAAAGATGTGGTTATGTGTTGGGTACCTAGCCACATAGGAATCGAAGGAAATGAGGCTGCAGACACTGCTGCCAAAAATGCTCTGAGGAGGCCCGTAGGGGCTGACCAGATGCCATACACAGATGTCCTACCCATGGCTAAAGTCCATGTTCAGGATAAATGGCAGCGCAGATGGAACGCTGCAAATGCCAACAAGCTGCGAACCATCCGACCAACGGTCGGCAAAAGATACATAGAGGACAACCTGACAAGACCAGAACAGGTGAAACTGACCCGTCTTAGGACTGGTCACACCAAACTGACACACAGTCACCTTCTGAAAGGTGAAGTGGCACCTGTATGTCAGGCATGCAACACTCAGCTGAGTGTGGAACATCTCATGCTACATTGTCAGGCAACCAAGAGAAGCAGGAAGAAATTCCTGAAAAATCCAACGACAATGAACAGTGTTTTCCACAGCACTGGAAACAAGGAGATTCTTGATTTCCTGCGGGAAGCCAAGCTCTTTGACAAAATATGAAAAACAAGGAAGCCTGATCCTATCAGGCAATGCCCTATAAGTAAATAGGGAAAAACAGAAAAGAAATGAAACATAGTCTCTCTGCTAAATTTTAACTACTATTAGCGGAGGTTAAATCAACCAAACCAAACCAAACTAACAAAGCCCAGCTTCTCCCTTGTAGGGTTGCTAAATTTCTATTTGATACATCTTTGCCTGTGGTTAGTAGTGAGGATAGAGATTTTCTGTAGAATGGTTTTGTCAAATGGCTTTAGTATTGTTGATCCTGATTGCTTAGCTTCGTATATGTGTGAGAATTACAATTCAATTTTGGAAGAAGAATTTCTTAATCACATGAATGACTCATTTTGAAGTTGCTGGCAACAGATTCACACCTTTTACACAAATCAGGAAAAATTTTAAACTTTTATTGGTGTTTTAACTGTACATGAACTATGTTTTTCACTTATTACTATCTTGTAATAAAGCCGGTATTTGTGTCAATATTCACCATTTACGTCTCCGACTTCCTTCATTTATCATCATTTACATCTCACACACTGTAAGTAAATTACATCAGTCATGTTGTGAAAACTAGAGAATATATTTATCTCTGATAACTCGATAATAGTTGTAGATTTCTTACTATCACCGCAAGCCAGTAAATGAGCTTATATAAATATGCGTATATTAATACCTTGTTATACAGTAGCCTTAAGGGCGCTATCATCAATTAACAACAGTTTTGGGGTACATAGAACAGATAAAATAGACGGACAAAAGGACGGACACTTAGACAAACAAGACAGACAGGGTGTACAATCAGATTCATTAGGGGCAATTATTTAGGTCAGGTCACAGAGGCCAGTATGCTTCTGCCCTCATAGAGGAGGGAGGGGGTATCAGGGGACTAGTGTTGATAGAAAAAGGCAGTGAGTTTCTTTTTTACCTTTGTCTTAAAGTCCTTATTTGAGACTATCCAGGGCAAATCAGGGTCCAGAGCATTCCATTGGGAATGAGCCTGGTATACTTGATCATTTATTAAAGTAGTGGATTTGGGACAAGTCTGCAATGTACGGGGGCATCATAACTGTGGGTTCCCACAGAAGGCAAGACCAATGCCTGGCCACTGAACACTAACCTGTGACACATGGTCAGCTGTAAAAACAGGCACCTTAAGTCTACCAGTAGCAAATTTGCATTTTTGCATTTATATAAAGATCTTTTACATGCATTTGCCTTGGGTCATATATTTTCAAGCAAACCCGGATACTAGAGTTGTAGAGGCTAACCTTCCAGCCTGTAGAGAATACTAAGCCTTAGTCAATATAAGGCATTATCATAGTTCTCATAATAGTGAGCGCTGTGGCTTTGTCAATACAATATCTTGTACCAGCTAGCATCCAAATTTTATGCTTTATTGATTTCATCATGTGTGCAGCATGCTGTTCAAATGACAATGCATCATCCATAACTATGCCCAAGTAATTATAATGAGAGGCATATTCCACAAGATCGCCTTTTATGTACAGTACAATAGCATCATCATCCTTAGAGATCAAAATATATTTAGATTTACTGACATTTATGGTGAAGCAGTTAGAGTCACACCAGGCTACAACTTTGCCTAGGTCACGCTGCAAACTGTTCTGAAGAGCAACTACATCAGAGTTGCGAGTGATCAATAAAGTGTCATCTGCGTAAAGGTAGTGGGTCTGGCCCTCCAGGTAGCTTGCCATCCAGGCTACGGGTAAGTCTGAAATACCTAAAGGTTTCAGTTTAGAAAGTACCATAATCTCCCGCGTATAAGACGCGTCTTATACGCAAAACAAAATGCTGCTGGGTCATATACGTGGAAGGTAAATTGCCTTGAGTTTGGGGTGTGTCTTATACGTGGGGTATTTTTACTAAAGAAATGTACTAATCTTACAAAATTCAGCCTGAAGAGGTGTGTCTTATACACGAACCAGCCATTTGCAAGTTAGGGGTGCGTTTTATACTCACACTGCGTCTTATACGCGGGAGATTACGGTAGTATAGAGTGATTCAAAGTCAAAAGCCTTGGCTAGATCGAGAAAAGTGATGCCTGTCTTCTTGTTAGGCCATTCCAAATTAAAAAATTGGTCTATGGATTTTCTTTTCTAGAAAAAGAGGCGGGAGGGCGAAATTTTTATTTTATTTTTCTAGGAAAATTTATTTGTCTATGGATTTTGCATGGCCAAAATATGGAGAGGGCTAATTTTTTTTTTTTGGTGGCTGGGGGGGGGGATCCCTTTGCTGAAAATGTTCATTTTTTTCCTAAGTGTAGAATAGGCCTATATAATGAAACCGGGGACATCTTTACCAATCCAATGAGTGGTCTGCCATTTCTGTACTTTTATTGATTGATCCTTTAAGCTCCTTGGTAAAAAAAAAAAAAAAATCTGCAATTTTCCAGAAAATGATGCGGGCGGAATCCATAGACCAATAAATTTTCTTAAAAAATAAAAATTTGTAATTTGGAAATTAAGGTGCGGGAAATCCATAGACCAATATTTTAATCTGGTGTGGCCTAATATTTACCCTATCTTGATGTGCTTTTAGGAGAACCTGGAAGGCTGTATCAATTGTGGATCGACCTTTTCTGAACCCACATTGGTTTTTCATGAACAAATTATTATTCTCTAGATATACTACAGTTGTTCATAAACAAATTTCTCAAGAATCTTGATAGGTACTGGAAGGAGGGAGACAGGTCTAAGATCCGAGGGGGTAGTGGGGTTACTGTTCTTAGGCACAGGGGTAATAACAGCCCTCTTCCATTTGTGAGGAAAGACACCTGTAGCTAGGGAGATATTTATCAATTATTCCATGTGTGAAGTATTCCTGAAGAAAGACGAGCACATCCTTCAGAAACTTAGCAGAGATATAAGTCATCCCAGATGAATCATATTTTCATGCAGCTCTCTGTCAGGTTCCATGCACTTTTCTCCCTTTGTGATGTTTTCTTCTATAGTGTCTAACAAATTAATCATGCATTTCTCATTTTATGTCTGCATATATTTGTTTGTAGAATTACTTCTTCTACCGAAATTTCCCGCGTGTAAGGCGTGTCTTATAGGCCAAACAAAATGCTGCTGGGTCTTATACGTGGGAGGTAAATTGCCTTGAGTTTGGGGTGCGCCTTATAGAGGGGGGGGGGGTATTTTTTACTATAGAACAGTACTAAACTAACAAAAATCTGCCCTCAGAGGTGCGCCTTATACATGAAACAGATCTCCCTGAGTTGGGGGTGTGCCTTATTGCCGTTCATTCTTAGGAATGAACGGCTATAGGAGGGGACCCATTCTTAAATACAAGCTCTCATAGTGGTGCTTCCTCGCTCTCCATGTATAATCCTGTCATAGGTACAGTATTGAGTATGCCTATACCTGGATTAAAATCTGCAAATCAGTCAAGCATAGAAGTGGTGGCAGTGGTGGTGTTGGTGGACCTGTTATTGTAGACCCTGGGGACAGAGTGGTGGTAGCCCTGGACACCTCAGGCAGAGCCATGGTATATAGTATATATACCCCCCCCCCCCACCCACCCACCTCTGAATAGTGGTGGTGGCTGTGCTCCTGTGGTGGCCCCATACCTGCCTGCCACCACCTCCCCCAGCACCATGTGGTTCTCTTCTGCTGGTGGTGCATTTCTCAGCACCACTGACTATTAACCTACTAAAGGCCACCTACATGTATATTTATGTATACATGTACACATAAGTATGATGCACTTTTTTAGGAGTTTTAAGTGGCGTGGCATTGGATTATTTGGAGTCTTGGGACCGTTTTCCATGTGTGTCGGCCATCTTGGTTTTCGGAAACACAGGGATCCAGGCCATATATGGTCAATTTTGATCTTAAAAAGTTATCAGATGGATGTTAGTGACCATTGGGACACCTCAACTACCCAATTTTATTGTTTGCCATGTGTGTCAGCCATCTTGGTTTTAGGAAACACAGGGATCCAGGTCATTTGTGGTCAATTTTGATCTTCAAATGTTATTAGATGGATATTAGTGACCATTGAAAGACCTCAACTACCTAATTCTATTGTTTTCCATATGTGTCGGCCATCTTTGTTTTAGGATACACAGGGATCCAGGCCATACATGGTCAATTTTGATCTTCAAAAATTATCAGATGGGTGTTAGTGACTATTGGGAGACCTCAACTAGCCTATTTTATTGTTTTCCATGTGTGTCGGCCATCTTTGTTTTAGGAAACACAGGGATCCAGGCCATATATGGTCAATTTCGATCTTCAAAAGTTATCAGATGGATGTTAGTGACCATTGGGGGACCTCAACTACCCAATTTTGTTGTTTTCCATGTGTGTCGGCCATCTTGGTTTCAGGAATCACAGGGATCCAGCTCATATATGGTCAATTTTGATCTTCAAAAGTTATGAGATGGATGTTAGTGACCATTGAAAGACCTCAACTACCTAATTCTTTTTTTTTTTCAATATGTGTCGGCCATCTTGGTTTCAGGAATCACAGGGATCCAGCTCATATATGGTCAATTTTGATCTTCAAAAGTTATGAGATGGATGTTAGTGACCATTGAAAGACCTCAACTACCTAATTCAATTTTTTTCAATATGTGTCGGCCATCTTTGTTTTAGAAAACACAGGGATCCAGGCCATATATGGTCAACTTTGATTTTCAAAAATTATCAGATGGATGTTAGTGACCATTGGGAGACCTCAACTAGCCTATTTTATTGTTTTCCATGTGTGTCGGCCATCTTTGTTTTAGGAAACACAGGGATCCAGCTCATATATTGTCAATTTTATTCTTCAAAAGTTATCAGATGGATGTTAGTGACCATTGGGACACCTCAACTAGCTAATTTTATTGTTCTCCATATATGTCGGCCATCTTTGTTTTAGGAAACACAGGGATCCAGGCCATATATGGTCAACTTCAATCTTCAAAAGTTATCAGATGGATGTTAGTGACCATTGGGACACCTCAAGTACCTAATTTTATTGTTTTCCATGTGTGTCGGCCATCTTGGTTTTTTGGAAACACAGGGATCCAGGTCATATGTGGTCAATTTTGATCTTCAAAAATTATCAGATGGATGTTAGTGACCATTGGGAGACCTAAACTAGCCTATTTTATTGTTTTCCATGTGTGTCGGCCATCTTTGTTTTAGGAAACACAGGGATCCAGCTCATATATTGTCAATTTTAATCTTCAAAAGTTATCAGATGGATGTTAGTGACCATTGGGACACCTCAACTAGCTAATTTTATTGTTCTCCATATATGTCGGCCATCTTTGTTTTAGGAAACACAGGGATCCAGGCCATATATGGTCAATTTCGATCTTCAAAAGTTATCAGATGGATGTTAGTGACCATTGGGGGACCTCAACTACCCAATTTTGTTGTTTTCCATGTGTGTCGGCCATCTTGGTTTCAGGAATCACAGGGATCGAGGTCATATATGGTCAATTTTGATCTTCAAAAGTTATGAGATGGATGTTAGTGACCATTGAAAGACCTCAACTACCTAATTCTTTTATTTTTTTTCAATATGTGTCGGCCATCTTGGTTTCAGGAATCACAGGGATCCAGGTCATATATCGTCAATTTTGATCTGCAAAAGTTATGAGATGGATGTTAGTGACCATTGAAAGACCTCAACTACCTAATTCTTTTTTTTTTTTCAATATGTGTCGGCCATCTTTGTTTTAGAAAACACAGTTATCCAGGCCATATATGGTCAACTTTGATCTTCAAAAATTATCAGATGGATGTTAGTGACCATTGGGAGACCTCAACTAGCCTATTTTATTGTTTTCCATGTGTGTCGGCCATCTTTGTTTTAGGAAACACAGGGATCCAGCTCATATATTGTCAATTTTAATCTTCAAAAGTTATCAGATGGATGTTAGTGACCATTGGGACACCTCAAGTACCTAATTTTATTGTTTTCCATGTGTGTCGGCCATCTTGGTTTTCGGAAACACAGGGATCCAGGTCATATGTGGTCAATTTTGATCTTCAAAAGTTATCAGATGGCTGTTAGTGACCATTGGGACACCTCAACTAGCTAATTTTATTGTTCTCCATATATGTCGGCCATCTTTGTTTTAGGAAACACAGGGATCCAGGCCATATAGCTCACATAGCCATTATCAGCTGGGGGCCGCCATTAGACCCCGACAGCACTATGACTAACACCTTCAGCCCCCGACTCCGCAGTATATGCCAGGGATGCCTCCCATTGTTCAATAATACAATAGCCATGTGCCGTATATGGTCAACTTCGATCTTCAAAAGTTATCAGATGGATGTTAGTGACCATTGGGGGACCTCAACTACCCAATTTTGTTGTTTTCCATGTGTGTCGGCCATCTTTGTTTTAGGAAACACAGGGTTCCAGGTCATATATGGTCAATTTTGATCTTCAAAAGTTATTCTTAGTGACCATTTGGACACCTCAACTACCCAATTTTATTGTTTTCCATGTGTGTCGGCCATCTTGGTTTTAGGAAACACAGGGATCCAGGTCATATGTGGTCAATTTTGATCTTCAAAAGTTATCAGATAGATGTTAGTGACCATTGGGACACCTCAACTACCTAATTCTTTTGTTTTCCTTGTGTGTCGGCCATCTTGGTTTCAGGAATCACAGGGATCCAGGCCATATATGGTCAATTTTGATCTTCAAAAGTTATCAGATGGATGTTAGTGACCATTGGGACACCTCCACTACCTAATTCTTTTGTTTTCCTTGTGTGTCGGCCATCTTGGTTTAAGGAATCACAGGGATCCAGGCCATATATGGTCAATTTTGATCTTCAAAAGTTATCAGATGGATGTTAGTGACCATTGTGACACCACCACCACCAATACCACCACCACACTACTCCCAACCCTCACACACATTCCTTATTTGCATATTTTAATCCAGGCATAGGTTTACTCCATACTATAGCAATGGGGCAGGATTTTACATGGAGAGCGAGGAAGCACCACAATCAGAGCATATATTTAAGTATAGGTCCATTCCAAAGGCCATAGAGTTCATATATAATGATCTTTTTTCCTTGGATCATCATAGGAATATGCACGGCATTACAGCATTGCTGTGTTTACTTTCCTGAAAGTATGTTATAGATTAATAAATTGCAAAACACACAACATATGAAGGGCTTTTAGATTTCGTATTAAAATAATATTTCTTCTGAAAATTTTGATCTACTATCATATTAAAAATGTTGTAAATCAATTCTATACTTCTTAGAACATGATATGAATATGCACGGCATTACAGCTTTGCTGTGTTTACTTTGCCGAAAATATGGGATAAATTTCTAATCCGGGAAACGCACTGCAATTTAACTGCTTTTAGAATTGATATTAAACTCAGAATTGATCATCAAATTTAAATATGAAACCCTAATATCTTGATCATAGATGACAGATCCTAAATTGAATCCTCTCAATTGCATCCTTAACACGGGCCTCTTGATCATAGATCTTAGATTCTAAATTTTCAATTGAATCCTTAACATAATCTCCTAACCATGGACCCCTTGTAGGCGAGCTGTGCCTTATATGCGGGAGATTACGGTAGTACATTTATATCAGAGGATGGTAAGATATGTCTGTTCATAGAATTATGGGAGTGTACAGTTAACAACACAAAGAATGAACACTGCATGAATGTGCGAGAAAGGGCCCGAGATTTGCAACCAGTGAAGATTATATATAACTAAAATTGATTTGATATAATGGAACCCAAAACAATATACATTAAAATGGCCCTCCCATGTAAGGCTGATCTCTATGTTTTCAAAAATAAACAAATAGAACTACACTATCACGAAAGTGCATCTGACCTATTCTCTACGTTATTCGCTTCACAGCCATGCATATGAAGATTCGCCCAGATCGGCAGATAAGAGGGTGGCAACCAATAGAGGAGTGAGATATTCCCGTTTTAGAATCTCGAAGCTCAGGAGTATAGTTACAATAGATCTCTTGTTTCTTAAAGAAAAAAAGAAAATAGAAATTGTTGTACTTTACAAGAAAATATGTACATGGGAAACAATTACAAAGGATCATATGATGATTTCCCCCTTAATTGGTGGAGATGAGCATAGCTGTAAGACCTATATATGGCGTGCTAAAATGCACCACCATTTCTGTTCTAGATTGTTAAAATTTTCCTGGGGGCATGCCACACCCTGCTAGTGTTGTGCTGGTGTCAATCTGTTCTTGAGACACCCATCTGGTACCCATTGTCACACTCAGACCAATTTCAATGTACCCCCACTATGTGCTGTCGATAGGGGCCTTAGGCTAATGTGACTAATATCACAATTACTTTGTTTTAACAATGATTGATATGGGCTAAGGACAAAATACTGTCTCCACCCAAAAATTAACAAACAAAACTATATTACGGGGCTTAAATCATAAGAAATGATTTATATAGATGTATCAATGCCGAAATGACTAGAAGCTCCATATACTATACATTTTTAGCGCGGCGACTCTAAGTCCTACTAGTGAGACTTGTAGACTAGTCAATGGTTCAGAGTCGCCACGGTGTAAGGGATAGGGGAGCCCTGATTTCTATTTTCGTTCACTGTTATTCTCCTATAGACTATTTTGGCACAATATTGAGGCATTGTTATCAGCATATGTATGTACTAATGGTAGATAACTTATTTTTGTGATATATGTTTAGTTTGGGTTTTATGATTAGATTAGACATTTCAGCTCCTGGAGCTCTATGGAAGATTAGCATAAGACAAAATTAAGATTCACCAATACATCTCTGTAGGCTTTATCTGATAATTCTGTGGTCTGAAATTGCTGTATATATATACTAAAGGTTTCATCTCACGGGGTTATGGTACATTTGGATCATATATTCTGTATTTGAAGAAGATTTACTGTTTAGAATCTCTATAAATCTCTATGGAGAGACAAATGCTAAACTTGGTGTACCCTGTCTACAGAGGGGAGGGGGTTACCAGTTTGGTGGGAAGGGGGTTGTGACCAGCTGTATGCTGTTGGGGTTGGTAAGACTGCCACACACAACCCTAGTCATTCTGGGGTCCTTGCTGCATATGGTTCTGGGTCATTGAACATACCCACCTCTACCATTTGTAGTGGTCATCTATGGGCAGGCAGAACTTCTCGGTAGTAGACCTAGTAGTACAAGGCAGCACAAGAGTTACAGGGTGAGCCAGATGGTACAACCTTTAATTGCCTTTGAAGTTAGCTTTCCTATTATTCTATCACTAGACACAAGATTACAAGTTGCCGTGCTATGTCTCACAGGTCTATTCTCTACTATTCTATTAAAATCTACAACACTACGGTTTTATTAACTACACCAGTCGACCTCATTCTAAATATCTCATTATCCCCTCATTTCGTCATCTGAACCAGAAACATGGAGAGGTGCCACTTACATTGATTGACTTTCATCACCCTTATCATTATTTCATGTAATGGATCGATCAACAAAGCTTGCATTAGAAAAATAAGGAAGATAGGTAGGGTAGATTGGATTTTTTTTACTTGTTTTTGACTGATACAATGACTGGTGGCTCCAACTAGATTTGAAGGAGTGATATGAAATGACTGGATGACTTCTGAGATCTGCGCTGAATATGCAAATGAGGTCGGCGTCTGATTCCATTGTCATATTATTAACTCGGAAAGAGTTTAGGGAATCAGGGGTGGGTCAAGCCACTTTAAGACGCACGTTTTGGTGTGAAAAATAACAATTTTTTTATTTTCAAAAATCCATTAAAATTCTTTTAAGGTTCATTTTCGTCTCAAATCAATGTGTATATGATAGATTACCTTACGTAGCACCTGCAGCACTATAGATTATAGGGGCTAATAAAGTTAATTAAGAGATATTAAAATCATAAAAATAAATATGACCAAAAGATTTCTAGGCGACGCTTTGGGGCTGCCAATGTTAAACCTATGGAGGTGTCAGTCAGGTGTCATTCCAGGGTGTCAACAATCTCCCGCCATAGCACTTTGGCTGTTCCAAATACTACTGTTACTCCATGGTAAAGTAGTACATACTTTGTATCTTTGGTGGGAGGGAGTCCATATGTGAGAACAGCCCCCCTTCACTGTACGTAGGTACTACCGGTACGTTGTTAGGAGGTATGGACTTACCGAGTTATAAGTGCTCCTAGCACTATGCTTTATGTTTCACATTAAAGAAGGTGGACATGGGGTTTACCTTTTTGAAACTTAAACAGTTCAACACAATACCTCGCCTATAAGCCACACCCAGACCTCGGGCACATCCTATAAGCTGTAATTGGGCTCTGGTCCGCGTTTATGCTCTCCTTTACACACAGATTTGATATAATGATTATAACGATACAAAACAAAAATGCTCATGAATACCATCCGTATATTCATGTCTGTCCCTTTTATTTTACAGAATGTCAAATGCCTGCCAAGCCAAGTGTGTCCCTCCGAAATATAAAGATGCTGAACTAAACAAAGGTGAGGCTGTCTGCATAGACCGGTGTGTGGCCAAATACCTAGAAGTCCATGATCGTATAGGCAAGAAGCTGACTGCCATGCATGGTGCAGATGAAGAGACAATGAAGAAACTACAAGGAGGTGCTACCGCTAAATGATGAACAATGTATATATAGAACAGAAATATTCAGAATATGTATTCTATCGTGCACATGGAGAAGTGTGTGAGACTTTAAGTATATGTTTTTGGTGGTGTCAATGATGGACGAGTTATGGACGAATATGGGATCAAAAAGCATGTTGGATTTTCATGAAAAAGACTCTGTATTCCATGGAAGAGACTGTGTATTCCATGTGTGTAAGATGAAGGCATAGACTCTCACCTCGCCGCCAGGCTGCAATGACCTACCCTCAGTATGCCCCCTGTGAGATTGGAGACTTTATTTGCTAGGAACTGTACATTATTTTCAACTTGAATAAATGTAACCAAAGTATGTAACTTAATGAATGGCGTTAACGTTAGTTCATTTCACTTGAAGATGCATATTATAAAGTAAGCTACATTAGATGAGAATGTACGACTAGGATTCCAGTCCTGCTTAGTTTCCAAAATACTTCCAAAACGAATAGAATCGATGTCATAGATATAGGAGCGAAAATCTCATTCATGTCCGTAAAAGGGTACAAGATAGGCTTTCAATATGAAATAAAGTGATTGTTTTGGGCCCGCAGATTAAGGTGTGGGCCCATAGATTTCTGGAACTGGGCCCGGGTGGCCCGTGCCTCCAAAGGTTAGTGTCTACCCCTGCAAAGTATAAAAAGAAACAATTTTCAAGAGGGAAGGTATTAAAGTCCAAGCAGAAATCTCCCCCCCCCCCGCTAGAGCCCCAGTGGCTTTCAACGGCATATGCTGAGCTAGGTGACGGGGTAGCCGTCTAGAGCAACTGGTCCCTGCACTTTGCAGGCAGGTTGACACCATCCTCGTTAATGGCTTTTCACAGATTTTTAAGGGGGAAAAAGACTCCCTTTTCTAGGAAAACACGGATATTTGGATCTTTAAAATGACCCCTATTTTCTTTCTCAAATACCCCTTTTCTTTGAAACATGAAATACTGTCACTCTTTAAACCAGTCAAGAAAATACCCCCCTTTTCTGATTTTCAATGATTTCTTGCTTGAAAACACCCCCTTTTTCTAATTTCAAGGACATACCTCCATGGCAAAAAAGACCCCCTATTTCTGCGTTTTTTTACGTGGATGGTGTCACATCTTGAATATGGTGGCATAAAAATACACCTATGTGTGCACTGGAGGGACCTCTAGTGATCATGCCATGCTGTTACAATGAAACGCGAGTGAATTGTGTTGCATCTGGTATTCATTACAGCATCTGAACTGAATCGTCCTTCACACGGTACATAGGGCGGCGAAGTCACGTCACGTGACTTACGAAGGATCAGTGCGCTGGGCTTATTTGATTATCGCTCAGTGGCGTCCGTCAGCGCTGAGTGAATCAGGGGCTTTGTTGTCACTCAGAATAACTCTGAATACTCATGATTTATGTGGAATATAGGCATGATTCTACATGTAGGCCACCATGGGGCTTTGAGGAAGATTTCAGCACAATAAGAACCATGAATATTCTCTATTTTTCTTGGCAGCTATGTACCCAAGTGAAGTCTGTCGCTCCAAATTCTAGGCTTTCCAACAATGAAAGAATTTTACAATCTATTCCCAATAGAACCAAAGTTATGAAGTGATGTCACCCTGCCTCACCCACAGTCCCACCATTCCACCACCCTCAGTCTCACCCTGTCTCACCCACAGTCCCAACATTCCATATTGACAGTGGAATTAGTACCCACCTACCGCGGCCCTGCCATTTCCTACTATCCAGGGCGTAAAAAATTCTGACCCCTCTCAAGGGGGGGCTAAAAAAATTTTTACCCCTCTTGAGGGGGGGCTAAAAAAATTGACCCTCTTTTTAGCAAAAAAGCCAGTGCGCTACTATAGATCAAAGAGGGGGCGCGAAAACTCTCTTGGCGCGGGGGGGCACAAAATTTTTTTACGGCCGTCTAGGGGGGTGTAAAAAATTTCCGCGCATCCGTACGAAAACCCACCACCTCCCCTGTTGATAATAAATGACCACTCCCTTAGTATGGGACGGGAACGGGAGTAGAGTAGAAATACAAAAGTAGCTAAGGGAGTGACCATTTTTTAACAACAGGGGGGCTGGTGGGTTTTGCGTGGACGCGTGAAAAAAAATTCGAGGGGGTAAAATTTTTTCAACCCCCCCATAAGGGACAAAAATCGCGCGCGAACGTCCCCTTTTAGCCTATAGTAACACACGGGGTTTTCCACTGAAAACAGGTGAAATTATTTTGACCCCCCCCCCATCAGAGGTATTGAAAAAATTCTGACCCCCCCTGGTCAAGGGGTTGAAAAAATTCTGACCCCCCCTCAAACCCACCAGCCCCCCTGTTGTTAAAAAAGGATCACTCCCTAACCACCCCCACCCCCTGTTGTAAAAAAAAAACATGCCCTGAGGCCAAGTTTATAGGGGCTAGCACTATTACTATACTACCCGTAATAGGCCGTACCTGGATAGTAGGAAATGGCAGGGCCGCGGTAGGTGGGTACTAATTCCACTGTCAATATGGAATGGTGAGACTGAGGGTGGTGGAATGGTGGGACTGTGGGTGAGGCAGGGTGACATCACTTCATAACTTTGGTTCTATTGGGGAGAGGGACCCTCATCAACGACATTGAAACTAGATGCTTGGCCGCCAAAGCACCTAAGCCAGATGATATATAACTGCTACTTAAAGTGTGAATAAAATATGAAGGTCCGACACCCCTTAGTTTCTGAGAAAAGAGCTATTTTGTTGATGGTGCGTAGCACCGCCATTCACTCAACATTGCAAATAGCGCTGGGCGAAAATGGAATAACCCCAGGCGTCTCGCGTGACTTCGCTTTCCTATTCGACCCCTGGCTTTGTATCTTACGGAGTTCCGCTCCAATTAACAACTGGGTTTACTTTAGTAAGGTCAGACCCGGACACATGTAACACAGGAAGTCATGTGACATCTGTTTGTAGCATAGGGAGTGTTCATCTTTTAACAACAGGGGGGAGTTGGTGAGTTTGGGGGGGTGGCATAGAATATTTGGACCCCTCCTGTGGGGGTGGCGAAAAATATTTTCCTTCTTGAGGGGGTGGCGTAAAATTCTTAGACCCTTCTCGATGATGTGCAAATTGTCGCGACTTGCTGCGAAAACCAGCATTTTGATAAAGTGGTGGGTACAACTTCTCAAGATATTACTTATTACACTCTATATAAAAATGCCTTCCTAGGTCACTGGTTAGAAATGTGCAATATATGACTGCTTCAGCCTACAGTACCCTTGGGGTACCAGATGAAGCAAAATTTTCAGGCTGTGAAGCAATTAGGAAAGAGCCAGCTAACTCAACCTGGTGTACAGGAATTTCAGCAAAAATGTATTCATAACTTAGAAATGTTTACCAACCTGACTGGTTGTAATGTTTTACTATTTAGTTTTTTCTTTAATTCAGTTTTGTAAAACCTTTTATAGCCTCAAAAATTGACAGTCAAGCTGTAATTTCTGCCATCTTGGATCACGATTCAAAGAAATCGGCGCTTATCCCGATTTCATTCATCAAGTAAACTCTTCACCAATTGTAGATCTGGTTTCCCCTTGCAATTGTCTTTAATTTGATATCTCATATGTAAAGATCTGATGAGTACTGCCAGAGTAATTCACTAAAAACAAACCTGAGAGAGAATCTGCTGGGAGAGTGCTAAATTGTTTGATGTTGCTATGAAAAACATCATTGCTAAGTTAAGCGCTGCTAAGATAAGGGCTTCTACTGTAATACACCAAGGGGCTCTGGTGGTCAGTAGGCAGAATTTGCAGTGATCAGTAGGTGCGCCTCAGCAGAATTTGCCATGATCTGTAGGCAGAATTTGTCTATTGGCCATTGCCCCCACTATCTAGTGGCAAAGCCACTAGTGTAAGGAGGCCTATTTATATAAATGCATCAGGATGTACTGTAATAACCAAGAATCAGCGGAACGACAGAATAAAGATTGATAACTGACGACTTCTTGTGTTTATTACTTCTCTGGCCTTATTACTAACATTGGTCTTCAACTCCCATCACTTGGGCTGAGTCCTCGCTTAGATAACTTATAATTGAGAGGCCCGCCCTCCTTAGCCACACTTGCTGCCAGCCACCGGACACCGGGAACCAGCTACGTGTCAGCCACCAACGAGTCTCTGATCATGTCTGACTCTAAACCACCGGACCTGCTGTTGTATAGTCTAGAGACCCGGATGTTATGTCACATGACACTGACATCACCACCTGCGCTCCCCCAGGTGGCCTGAACACGCAACTATCGTTCCGATCTGGTGGCTGTCACCGAGCCGCTGACAATGAACTATCTATGTTCATTACATCCCTCCCTCCTTATTCTATACTACATTATGTGTTTTTATTAACTAATACCCCACATACTAATCTAGTGGCGAGCAACCCAACAATGGGCCCACTTATAATTGCAAGGAAACTAGTATTACTTTATTGACAACCTGTGGCAGCCAGTCAGTTACACTGACTACTATAAACAACCAGAATATCAGAGGTAGGTATGACGACCAGAGTATAAAAAGGTAAGTACGACATCATACAGATGATATGAGGTAAACTAGAACTGAGGTACCCTCAACAACGGGGTCCTTGCTTATTTTAGCATTAACATTACAGTAAAGCTAAACCAGATTATATATATGTACACTAGGCAGGACTAGAAGGGCGCTGTGGGTGGACTGTTGTGATCCTCTCGCCTGGAGGCTCTTCTCGCTTGTGGACCCTCCAGTCGGTCATCTCTCCTGCTTGTACTATCCGATGCCTCGAGGCCACGCCTGGATTCAGGGTAGGGTAGGGGTGTTCCTGGCAGGTACTCAGTCCCCCACCAATACTTCCTCCAACCCCAGCCCCTCCTCCCTGACATCCTCCTCATCCCGGCTCTCCATTTCGTCCAGGTGCCGCCACCGATGCCTCCACCTCCCTCTTGTCCAGCCACCATCTGATGCGCTGAGGGTGGTGGTGGTGGCAGGGGAGGGGCCATCCCCTGACTTTGGCCACCTGTATAGTGCTGCACTCTCCTGGCGTAGTAGTGCATCTGCCATAGAGAGGGCCCAATCAGCTCCATCCAGCCATGAGCCCGGCCACCCGTCGGTGTATACTCATCGCCCAGATCTGGGGAAGGGGCAAGTCCGGACGCCCATTTCTGCAAGCGGTCAGGGTTTTCCACTCGCTTCCATGGTATGCGCTCCAGCACATCGCTGACGAAGAGTGGCTGGCCTCCTAAGGGGTCACATCCATCTGCTCGTGGGGGCTCCACCATACCTCCCTTTGGCACGGGCTCTCCCCACTCCTCACTCCACTCACCCTCCTGCCTCCGGTCCGCTATTTCTCCCTTTCCTCCCAATCTCTTCTCCGCCGGTAGTCCCTCTATGTTTCCCCAGACTCTGTCCTGCGCACTTGCCCCTGCCGCCACCTCTCCTCCTCCTCTTTTTTCTCTCTCCACTGCTGTCGTTCTCTCTCCTCCCTCTGTCTCTTCCCTTTCTCGATTATCTCGGTCATCCCTCTCCTTCCTCTCTCTGGCGTTTCTCTCCTCCAACTCCTTCTTGTCCCGCTCTTCTTTCTCTTTCTGCTCTTTCTCGTGGGCCTTCTTCCTTTCTTTATCCTCCCTCCTCAGAAAGGGTCGCTCGACACAGGATGCCCTAACTACCCTCGAGACCTATGTACGAGATGCCTTTATAAATAAGGAGCAAGTGGTAGCAGTCTTCTTTGATCTGGAGAAGGCATATGATACCACCTGGCAATATGGTATCCTTAAGGACCTCAAAGATGCAGACCTGAAAGGTTGGCTCCCTGATTTCATCAACCAATACCTATCAAACCGTTGCTTCAGGATCAGAGTAAACAACATCCACTCTGATGTCTTCAATCAGGAGTCTGGAGTTCCACAGGGAGGCATTCTCTCAGTGACCCTATTTCTATTGAAGATCAACAACATCGTCTCTAAACTGGAACTGAAGCCAGAGATAGGCCGAACATTATATGTTGATGATTTCTTCATGTGTTTCCGTGGCAAGAGCCTGAGAACCATTGAACGACACCTCCAACTTGCCATAGATGAAACAGTGAAGTGGGCAGACCAAAATGGCTTCCGATTTTCTCTAGACAAGACATCAGTTATGCACTTCCACTACCGCACTACAACAGACAGACAACCAAATATTGAAATCAACAACAAACGTATTTCTGTAGTGGAAAATACCAAATTCCTTGGGCTAGTCATAGATCGCAAACTTATCTTTGATAAACATATTAAGTACCTCAAGGATAAATGTAACAAAGCTTTCAACCTACTGAAAGTAGTGGCACATCCATGCTGGGGTGGAGACCAGGACACACTCCTCAAACTATATAGAGCACTGGTCCAGTCTCAACTGGACTATGGTCTGTGTGTTTATGGATCAACCTGGGCGACATACCTAGCAATGGCAGAGCGGATCCAGAGCCATGGACTACGCATTTGTTTGGGAGCATTCAGAACATCCAGAATTAAGAGTTTGCAAGTCGCTGCTAGAGAACTACCCTTAGCCCTTAGACGAGAGAAACTCTCCCTTGAATATGCTATCCGGATTGCCACAAATCCTAACAACCCAGCCGCAGCATTGTTGACAAACCCCAAGCACAAGGCAAAATATGAAGCAAAGAAGAACCAATACATTGCACCCCTCCGGGTGAGGGTATCCCACCTATTAGAAGAAGCGGGAATGTCTCTGGATAATGTACTTAATGTAGAGTACCCGGAAATGCCCCCATGGACATATCACAAACCAGAGGTCAGAATGGACCTTACCGCGCTTAAGAAAGGGGTAACATCTAGCACCACATATCAAGCAGCATTCAATGAACTGCGTGATAGTTACAGAGATCACGTACCAATCTACACCGATGGATCACATATGGCAGACAAAACAGCATCTGCAGCCGTTCTAGGACCCCATGCCTTCAAAGAACGCCTGCCAGACGAAGCCTCCATCTACACAGCAGAGCTACATGCGTTATACCTAGCACAAGATCACATTGAGACATCAGAAGGCAACAACTACCTGATTGTATCTGACTCCAAATCATCACTGTCAGCAATGCAGCATAGCAAGTGGACACACCCTCTCGTGAAAAGAGTGTTGGAACGACACAATAGTCTTGCTCTAGCTGGAAAGAAGATAGCGTATGCTTGGGTACCAGGCCATGAAGGAATCCATGGCAATGACCTAGCAGACGTTGCTGCCAAGGATGCAACAAATCAAGTTCCAATAGATATGCCTCTACCATCAGAGGACCTCAAACGGAAAATCAGGAAATACATCCACCAAAAGTGGCAAGAGTCATGGGACGCTGAAAGAGACAATAAACTCTACAAAATACAGCCCAAGATAGGCACAACCAAGAAAGCCAAATGCAAGAGCAGAAGAGAAGAAATTGTCATGAACAGACTAAGAATAGGCCACACCAGACTAACGCATTCACACCTCATGAAGAGAGAACCCAGACCGCTTTGCAACAGGTGTCAAAAACACCTGACGGTGGAACATTTCCTTGTGGAATGTAGCCAGTGCCCCATCAGGGCACAATACCATCAATGTACAACACTGAAAGAGTTATTTGATACCTGCAGACCGGATACAATACTTGCATATGTCAAGAACCTGGGATACTACAGTCAAATTTAAACAGTAGAAACTTTCTTCCATAAAACCTTTAGGCACAAATAGCCATCACCAGTAGCTGACGTGCCGTAAAACACTAACTAACTAACTAACTAACTAACTCCTCTTTCTCTCCCGCTCGTCTTTCTCCTCCTTCTCCCGCCTTTCCTTCTCCTCTTTCTCCCTCTTCTCCTTATCCTCTTTCTCTCTCCTCTCCTTCTCATCTTTCTCCCACCTTTCTTTGTCTTCCTTTTTCCTCCTTGTCCTCACGGTCACGCTTCTCTCTCCTCTCCTTATCTTTCTTTTCACACCTTTCTCTAGGCCCTCGTTTCTCCTTATCCTCCCTATCCTTTCTGTCACGGCTGTCCTTCCTGACTTTGTTCTCTCTCCCGAGACGGTCGGTCCGATCTAGCTCTTTACCACCTTCCCTCTTCTCTGAACGATCTCTCTCCCTCTCTTCACTGCTTCCCCTTCCTCTGGATGACTTCTCTTTCTCTCTCTTGCGGTGACCACCACCCTTCTCCCGGTCGGGGCGGGGGTCCCCCTTGTCCTGTTGGTTCACTGATGGGCTCTCACCCTCTCCTCTCTCACCCTCGACTCGCTACCAGCACTGACGGGGCGTGTCCCACGGCCTCACCAGATGTCTTGTCAGGTTGTGTGATCTCGACACCCACGGTGATGGTCCGAACCTCCTCTGGCTCTGGAGACGGCTGCTCTGCCTCCATCTCCTCTTTTGGCTCCGCGTCCCAGTGGAGGACCACCCGACAATCCTTTAGGATAGGTGGTTCTGAACGGGTTACCGCCTGCTCCGGGCTGGTAGAATAGGATATGGGGCGGTAGTGGATGAATGCATCCGTGGCCTCTCCTTCGAGCCAGTCCTCCTCCCAGTCAAGCTCTTTCTCCTCATCTCCCTCCTCCTCTCTCCAACTTGTTATCCGGCTGGGGAGTGTTATTGTCGGAGGTATGCGGCACGATCGGGGGAGGTGTGGTCCGCAATATCCTCCACACCTGCTAGGCCGGCTCAGATTCAGTGCCCCCCACCATAGGAGTCTCCCCCTCCCACGATTCCTCCTCCTCCGCTCCCATCTCTCCTGTAGAGAACAAAGGCGAGCTCTGTAATGTCACCTGCTCCCCTTCCTCCGATCTCCAAGAGTTACGCGCCAGCGCCGCAGCCAATAACTTCTTCCGATACTTCTGAGTTCCTCGGAGGCTATCTTGTCTGCCATCCTTCCCGTTTGTTTCAGCAGGCTCTCCCCCACGCCTACTGGGGCCAGCTCTCCGTCGCCTGTCACCAGAAGTGATTGCAGGAGGAGGGGGTCCCCCCCGGGACCCCCTCCTGCGCTCGACGGGGCGCACACCACCTGGTCCAAAATGAGGCTGGCCTGCAGATCCAAGGCCGGCGAGTCCTCCTGGCCAAGCTGGAGGCCAAGCACCTCTGCTGCCTCATGATCCTCTGGAGGATGGGCGGGCTGCTGCACAAAGTCCTCTGGGTGCTCCTGCTCCTCCTCGCCATCTACCGGCTCCTCCGAGCTGCCCCTCCTGGCCACCTTAGAGGGAGGACTGGTAGGGCTCCCTTGCGCGTCCAACTCTATGCGGGGCCGGTCAGCATCCCAGGGTTTGCTCCCCACCGGATTAGTCTCCTCCCCCTTCCTTTTCCGCCCATCTTTCTTCCCTCCTCGCCCCGGTGACTCGGGACCTAGTGGCGACCTGCTACGCCCACGGGACGACCGGACCACTGTTACCACACTCTTTAGTCCCCCTCTGGAAGGCCGGCGGGGTGAACACCTGGGGCTACCCGGGGTGGCTTACGCCGTGCTCGTGGGGTCAGCCTCCTGCCCTCCCGTCTCAGGGCTCCCTGCTGTCCAAGCTTGCAGCTGCCGCTCCGTGGTGAGGTGGGCCGCTTTCTTTGAGATGCGCCTTCCTTCGGGTGTCGACCTGGTGGCTGGGGAGTCCTTTCTGGTGTCCTTTCTGGTGTCCTCTCCGGTGGCCGCCGCTGTCCTGTACCGGATTACGGTGGTCGGTGGCTTCGCTGCCTCCTTCAGCCCCAACCACGCATGTCCGGGGTGTTGTGATTTGAGGTGGCTTTGGAGATCATACCACTGGTCCAAGGATGCACTTTAAAGGTGCATCCTTCAGCGGAGCACACCCAGCCTGGCCCTTCCATAGCATATTTTGTTCTCACATGCCGCTTGAGACTATCCCCACGCCAAAAGATGGCCCACAAGTCTCACAGGAAAGAGGTACGGGTGACTTCTTCATCTCGCAGTCCGACTACAACAACCCACGCTCACGTGCCTCGCGATTGGTGGCCCAGACTAGGTCACGGTGTAGTTCCCTGTTTTTCCACCAGGTAGCCTCTCCGTCTGGTGGCCCGGTGGCGCTCTCGGCGGCCTCATTTTCCCGCCTCTGCTCTGCCTCAGCCCACCGCTGGTTCTTCGCAGTAAAAATAGCCTTTACTTGGGAGCTCATGGTGGATGTGGGTACCCCTTCCTTTCTTTCCTTAGCTAACTTCCCCACCGATTTTTCTTTCAAAGGCGACCTGCCGCTCTCTATAACAGAACGGCCATGGCCGGCCAGCGGTAGTTTCCCAGCGGTTTTCTTCAACCCTCTCGGACACAGGTAAGTAGTACTCCCGACCTCTACACCAGGGGAGTCTTCTTCAACAAGTTTCTCAACACCTTCACCCAACTCCTTAAAGTGCAGGAAGGAGGCCACCCGAGCTTCCTCCCCACTGCTGTGACCCGCCGGTGGTGGTGACCCAGTGTCTCCCCGTGAAAACAGGTAAGTCATTACTACCCCTGTCTCGCCCACACTTTCTTCTGTTGCTGGTTTCCTCCTTCTCCGTTTTCTAGCCATGTATAATGCCCCCTCTTCTTTTCTCTTTTTCAGAGTCCATGGATCCTTCCTGGCGGTCGGCAGTTATCTCAACGGCAGCAGTTGCCATGGTCACCAACTCAGCACCCGGATGAGCGGCGGTTCTCTGCATCGACGCCAATTGGCCTCCCGGTGGCTCGCACTTTCAGGTGGCCCTGGTGGCGCCACCGAAGCTCGGGAACGCCCCAAGTGGACCAGCCTTGCCTCTTCAGCAGATATTCAGGACTGGGGAGTCTTCTTCAACAAGTCATAATGGACTATCCTCTTTCGCCCCATCTTCACTGCCTAAGGAGCAGGTGATTGTCCAGGGACCGGACCAGGGACGCATAAACTTGGGGCATTTTCCCATTTCCTTGCGGGGCACAATGTAGTAGATGGTGTCTCCTACAGTTAGCTCCTCTCCACGTACCCTGGTGGAATAGTTCCGCTCCTGTCTTCTGACGGCCTCCCCCATATGCTTAAGGGCATAGAGATGGCCCTTCTCCATGGGGTAACGGAGTTTTGCCGCAAAGTCTTTGCATCCCCCGGGTGATGAGACCGTCTCCCCTGGGGTGGGTTACATGAGGCCCCCTGGTGGCAACGTCTCTCTTTCCAACATCAGAAAGTTGGGCGTCTGATTGGTGAAGGCTTGGACGGAGGACCGGTAGGCTGCCATGAGAAATGGGGGCTGGAGGTCCCAGTCGCTCTGGTGTTCATCCACTGTTCTGTTACACCTTTTGACCAACCCATCGGATTTCAGATTGTACTGGCACGTCTGGGTTTGTGCATCGCCCAAAAGCCGATGCACTTCCCGGAAAGGTGGGACTGAAAATTCCTCCCCTGATCTGTGTGGATAATTCCTGGAGGTCCCAGCCGTCACACCACTTCAGTGACAAAGGCCCTTGCCACGGTCCCCGCTTCTTGATCCGGAAGGCACACTGCATCGGCCCACTACCTCTTACTACCTCTCTCCGGTAATTGTCTGCTGGACCTGACGCATGCTCTTAGCCCTCCCAAAGTGACTACTCAGGGGGCCCCGTGCACCTTCGCTAAGACCTCATCTACCTGGCTATCTGGAACTACCACTTGTTCGAAGAACCGTCCGCCCGGCTCCCACCACAAGCGGGTGAGGATGCCATTCTCCACTCGGAGCCGGGGAATCTGCTCCACCAGGGACCTCACCACATATGGCTCCCCAGCCAGCTCGGTGGAAGAGGGCTCTGTTCCACTCTCCACCCAACCTATGACCCTACTCAGCGCGGGATCCTCCCTCTGTGCTGACTGCCATCTCTCCCGAGCCTCCACATAAGGAGCATCTTCCTTAACGGGTTCCTCTCTCTCCTCTTCTACGGCGGTCGCCGATGCCGGCCCTTCTTCCTTCTCCCTCGCCGACTCGCTCCGTGTCACTACCCTGCAAATGGCAGGATCATTATACAAGGGTGATCCCCCGGGTCCTCCATACCACATTGACCACACGACCGCCGCGACCTCCCGTCGGCGTTCCCGTGACTCTGCCCAGGGCGGTGATCTGTCACAGGGTTGAAGGTGTCCAGCAGCTGGATCCATCTAGCCACCTGTCCCTCGGGCTCTTTGAAGCTGGCCAGCCACTTCAGAGCAGCGTGATCCGTACATATTCTCACCGGCCTCCCCACCAAGTAATGGCGGAATTTCTTAACCGCGGACACCACAGCCAGCAATTCCTTCTGAGTGACACAATAATTGTGTTCACAACAGCTAAGGGTTCTGCTGGTGTAAGCAAGTAGCCTCTCACGCCCCTCCTGAAACTGGGACAAAACGGCTCCTAGCCCAAAGTCACTGGCATCTGTGTCCAATTGGAGTCGGCCCTCGGGCAACGGGTACGCCAGTACTGGTGCAGCTGTCAGCTTCTCCTTCAGGACCTTGAAAGCCTCGGCACATGACCGGTCCCAATGGAACCGCTTATTCTTTTCCATAAGTTCAGAAAGAAGCTGTGCCTTTTGAGTGATATTTAGCAACATTATTAGAATAAATTAATGACCCAGGATTAGAATCATAGGAACTGTAACAAGAAGGGTCTCCTTATGTATCTAATACTATCAAAGAATCATGTATATAAGGCATGGCTTCTACATTAATCCAACCCTTGTCTTGTCTTATACAGTGTAGAATGCCCCTGGGCCTTGTAGCCTAAGCCTCAAGTCAATTACCTTAGACCTATACTTAGAGTATTAGTGTGGTCACTCAATGCCTGATATGTCATGATTCTCCAATAAAATGCTGGTCAGTCCTTTGGCAAATGTTGCATCAATGTATCATGTCAACACTTCAGAGTGTCTCAGTACCAACTGAGAAGGTGGAGCCCAACAATAAGTATTCAAATGCTAAATCATATTAGGCTGCATAAAATTGATTATCAGCTTTGCGGACACTTTTTGAAAAAGTGTAGCAAGGGAGGGAGGCTTTTTTATTTATTTGGTATATGATATTTCGGCAATGAGGGAGGTAACTTTTTCTTTTTACCCTCATTTGAAATGATGAGGGAGGTGACTTTTTATTCTCATCATTTTTTTTTTTTGGTTAAATTAATGTAATTAATATGGTTAGTCCAAAGACACGATTCAGTGGTCTACACATTGTCTACCCATTCAGATGCCACTTTAACACTGTGTAAGAAAAAGGATCTATTTCTATAATCTTGCAGCTTATCACCCATTCACCACATGATCAACCCAGGCATTTAGGATGAGAAAGCACACATTCTGGGGTTTCCAAAACTGTTTAAATTGTAAAAAGTCAACCAAATAGAAGTACCAGAAAGGAGGTGCAGATTTTTGGATGAATATTTTTATTATTTTTTCAAGCGATGCGGATTTTTTGGGGTAATTCTTTAGAGGATGATGATTAAAAGGGTCCATGCGGCTGATTTTGAGAGGTGCGGGCATTGATTATGGAGGTAAGGGGTTACTTTGGCAAAGTAACCCCTCACCTCCGTAATCAAGGTCTGTGCATAGCAAATAAAAGCACTAGAGGGCAGCACTGTTCCCTTTAGTTTCTCACCCTTCTATAGCATATGGATAACACCTACATAGACTAAACCTGGTAACCAGTCCATGCCCGTGGATGTACCTATGTCTTTTTAAGAACATATTTATGTCCTAAAGTAAGTCCTAGCTAATATCTTGCAACATGACCTTCCAGCAAGGAGAATGGTCACAGGAAGGGTCTATTTGTTAGTTTGCTAGGCCCTTTCTGATTGTTGGATCATATGGCTGGTACTTGTGGCCTTTTGATGAGTCCTACCAGTAAGGTTCAGGAAAAGTCAACTTCTGCCAACAGAAGTGATCTTATAAAGCAGCCAATGGGATTGCCATTGACAGAATGATAATAGCAATTGCAAAATCCATGCAATCACAGTTATCTGATGCTGCTAGATTAAGCTATAGTTTTCTTTGTAGAACTTCTACAGAAGGTTTCTGAGAGAATGATCATCGTACATCTTAAGCAGATATAGTTCAATTATATTTAATTCTGATCAAGTTCTTAATAAATTGAGTCCAAAGATAGTTAACTCTCTTCAGAATAATACATATTTGTCTATAAACAAGCTCCTCCATATAAGTTGCTATGTAAATTTGTTGCTAAGGAATCACTGCCCTACAAGTATAGTAAAACCTCAGATGTTTTCTCATTTCATCATTTTCAGGGTATAAGACACACTATAGTCCAGTAGATATAGCATAAAGATTGGCACTTCCGGCGGCAAGCATGAAAATTCGTGTATGGGCTTCTTAACATGCTGAATCCATTTCTAAGTGGAAACATTGATTTTGAAAAATGTTTCTGCTTGTAAAATGATATAGAAAATAAAAACTAGAAATTTAATATTTTAATTGTGTGAAAAATCACCAGGATTGGAAATAGAACAGGAAAACCTTAATAGCTCATTGAAACTAACCATAGTGAACAGAGAAATAGTCGTTTTACATCATTTTGACGGAAAGGGTCATATATTTGGCGTGAAAACTACATTAGATGTAACTTCATCAGGTGAATATGTCGGTGCCCACCCAGGTAATATGGAACATCAAGTAAACATTGATTAACATTCACTGAGAGTTAGTTGAGCTAACATTCGCTGAAACATGGTTTTAATGGCAATCTAATCTTTATAGGAAAACGTCAATTTGAAGATGTAGATGTAGGATTGAAGTAGCAAATAGCCTTCTCTCCATAAGAGGCATATCATTTATTTAACGTTGAACAATATTCAGAATGTGGACTCAACCCATGTTGATTTAACTGGCTGAAAAAAATATGACATGTGGATTCAATGAGGCTGAATGCTACATGGAGATCTCTGCCTTAATTGAATAGTGATAGTGATATAAGGACAGATGTTTCAACCTAATTGTAAAGATAAAAGAGGCTATTACAGTGGCGGATATAGAGGGGGGCACCTTCTCCTTTTTTCTCAATACTTAAGAGTTTAGCTTTTTTTACCCTAGAAAGTAGCCAAAATTAGGGGCACCTACATTATTATAATCATATAATATATAAGTAGATATTTTGGACAAGATTCACTGCTAAGTGGTATTGGGATCATATTAACTATGCTGTACATATGACCATTTGTACCCTACACTGATGCCTACCATGACTGAGCAGGGCTATAGTGGGAGAACTCTACTGCTTCCTAACACTAATCAGGGGGAAACTTCTCCAAACTTTAAATTAGATATACCATAGAGTACTTGTACACAGGATAAAAAAATATGATGTTTTATGTGAACATGAACAGTACATATCAAACATGATACTCTAAAACGCTCTTAAGGGCTGCTAATACAGGAGTGGATCATGCCCATTGATTATTATGATGCACCAATGAAATGCTATAGCTATGGTGAGTCTACTTGTCAGCACTTCATTGTCCAGAGCATCATGCTGGCTCTCCAGAACTGTATCAACCAATGAGAGTTGACATGATGCATAAATGAGTACCTCACCAAGGCTGCATTCATGCATCATAATGACCAATGAGACTGATGCATTAATGTCCAATATATATCTTTAAGGGAAACGGTACTCTATTTTCATGATAGCATATTTTGATGGCTTTTATAAAAATAGAATAAAACTATTCTGACATATTGAAATGATGATTACTATAGTGCAATGCAGTTGGCTAAACTGATGATGTCATGATTAGACAAAATGCATCCTAATAGTACTTGCATTGATAGGATACAATCTAATGCTGTCGTAGTTTTTTTTCTCTTATTCTTATTCTTATTTATTCGTTTTACCAGTAGTGTCAACAAATCGTTACATGTCATTAAGCGAGGTAACAGGAGTCCAGAGAATTCAGTTAATGATCCAGTTTTAAGATTGGCACAGAGTCATACAGGGTAACAGTGATGCACTTGCCAGTCTGACCAAACTATGTCCTGGGGCCAAGGCACCTTGAGTGTCTTAGGGTCTAGGTTTGGAGAAGCATAAGATACCCCGAGCTGGTTCTATGGGTATATATAGGAGCAGGTTTGGTATTGAGGAATCTTGTGTTTCTAAAAATACACGGAGGGACTCGGTTCTGGTATTGCACCAGCTCAACTTTACTGGTTTGAGCTGGTGCTGCTAAAAATAGGAGCTGAACCCTGCTGGTTCTAGCTGGTGTTGCTAAGACAGGAGGACTTGCCCCTTGGGTGAGTCACTCTGAGCAGGTAAGGCTAAAAATAGTTGGTGAGGTCAGTGAGTGCACTTATCCCTGCCAGGCCTAAAGGTAAGGGTAAGTTGGTCTTATAGGGAGAGCTTGGTCAGCTTGGTGAAAAATATGTCGTTGATAATTATAACACATAGAATAGTCTTTTGACAGTAGTATTAAATAACCCTACAAAGTTTCCTATACAACTTTACTATGCATTCTCTTAGTTTAGGTCGCTAAACGCTGACCATTTAGAACGTCTAGGTAACAAAAATTTAAGGATTTTCCATACATGACAAAGAAGGTTGGACATAAAAGTGGAATTTTGTAAAAAGTAAATGGAGCAGTAAATTTGATAGCAACCAGTTTTGGCAAAACTAGTTTGGACGACTAGCTTTGGCAACTACTTGTGATGAGTCACTAAGAATATATATGAGGGACATTCTGGACTATATGCCAGCTTTTATGAAATGAAAGTCTGACTATCATTAAGCAAACAATGACGCAAACCGTGATCATATATAATTTCTCTCCCCCCTGTATACACTGTTAAGAATCCATGTTTTGATTCATTGTCTTTAAATAGCGACCTCAATGTAGAGATGGTCTAAAGGTGTAGGGTAATGATGTCAGTATTTGGGTTTGACCCCTGCTGAATTATTTTTTCATGGGGCAGCTTAATAGCATTTACACACAGGATCCTCGTGAGTGTTAGACCAGCATATGCACAAGAGAAAGAAGATTATTTAGGCCCCTATATGAGATTATGTGCATAGCCTCTGCCCAGATGTCCCACTACCATTTACCTTTGTTTTAAAATCAGTCCTTGTGGACTATTAGAAGATAATAGATGATAGAGAACAATCATTCTATGTCAAGTAAAAAGCAGAGCCTTATATTCACGAGGTCGGAACAGTAGGTGAAGGTCATGTTCAGAAACGTGTGGCCTGACCTCAAGGTCATGTACACTCATGCAGGTCATGACCTATAAGTCACACTCACTTGATAAAGGGTCATTCGGATAATGTGGATGTAGATATCATTACATTACACAATAGATTTTCAACCTTTCATGGTCTGCTTTTGGTTCTTGCTATTTCGACTTGTATAAATGATATATTTGTACTTTTTATTTTCAAAATCATTTTTCACATAGAAACGATTTTCAAAAATGATGTTTCTACTTAGAAATGAATTCAGCATATTTGAAAACCCCTGAAGGCACAAGTGCATGCTTTCCGCCAGATGTGCCAATGTTGGCTAAAATCCCTGCCATATCTACTGGACTACTATAATTGTCCAGTAAAGAATATTTTGCAAATAGAAGATAATGTTGAAGTCACATTTTTTCATCATATCTTTTATTTCTACATTTTTTGATCAGCACACTGTATTTTGGTATAATATTGCCTCTTTGAATACAAATCATTTTAGACCCACAGTCATTTCAGACCCGGTTATTTCAGACCCATAGTCATTTGAGACCCAAGTCATTTGAGACCCATGGTCATTTCAGACCCAGGTCATTTCAGACCCATAGACTCAATTAGAGCCTGCATAATGCATGAATAGAGTCAGCATGAAACACTAGTCAGGGGGCGGATCCAGAAGGGGTGGTCCAGGAGTGGCCTCATCGCACATTTCATTGGAGCCAATCCAGTGACCAGCCAATGACTGTACGTCACACCACATGCAGCAATGGGTGGCTAGTGGCCGCCCATCAGCTCGGCTGCCCATCGGCAGTGATAGTGGAATTAAATAATTTGGGATGAAGAGTGAACCAAATAATCAAACGGTGTATAATTAAGATGTCCAAACATAAGGGGACAAGTGGTGTGTGTCGTGTCTTATATCGAGGTAAAAGAAAGTACTTACATCACCTGTTATCTTCATGCTCATACATCATGTTTACATGAAACTAGAGAGAAAGAGAAAGTGAAAGAGCATACAGTTTATAAGCAAAGAGTTTGGGTCATGGTCTAGAAACACCCCCCTAACATCCAGATGTAATGAAGGAAACGTGACAGTCTTTTGACATCAACAAGGGATCATTAAGTTTTTGATGTTTAACCCTTTGGTGCCCAGAAATATTTTGAGAAAACTAATTTTTTCAACATTATTTATAGGGTGCGGACCTATTCATGTATCAGATTGAAAATAATAACTACTCAATATTGATTTAAAAGGGACTGAATGTGGGGTTGAAGCTATTCAAAAATGTAATATGAAAGATATGTCAGAACAATTCACTTATGGACATAAAGGTATAAGGGTCTAGGAGGGTAGCAGTAGTAATAAGGTGGTTGCGAGAGGATAACATGGTTAAAAGAAGGATAGTGGTGGGTGTATGGGTAATATGGCTTAAATATTTATATGTATGTGTAGCTTAGATGTAGGGGAGTCTGAATAAGTGGTTTTAGTTGGGATGATTATGATATATTTTGATGTTTATTGTATATGTTTATTTGTGTGTGTGAGGAGTTTGGTTAAAAGAAGAGGTTGGGGGGCAGGTGGCAGGTGCAGGCAGCAGGGGTGGAGCTCTATTGTTTAGGAGTCTATTGTTTGGTTGGTGGTGTGCCAGTTGACCTGCATTTGGTTATGGTGGGATGGAGGTAGGTGGCTGCAGGGGTTTCATAATTAAGATTGTATTTGTGGAGATTATGTGTAGTAGTCTAACTATGCATTAATATTGTTGAGATTGGGATATTGGTAAATTGCAATCTGATTTAGTGCTTTTAGATGTTTTTGGTAGTTTCCTGATGAGAGGAGAGTTAGGCTGAGTTAAGAATTGGGAAATAAGAAAGTTTGGTTAACCCTTTAAGGTTAGAGGATGCATTAATAAATTATACCACTTTTATCAATATGATGTACAAATATTGCCCTTGGCATTCAATTGGTGCATCATATTGACCCGCTGGAAATTTACCAACCCTGTGCTCATGTAACTATTAGAATATCAAGGACATTGGATAGAATTGAAGGGTGTTTACTGGATAATCAATTCAAACTGTACAATTAATGATGGAATGGTGATATGAATAGTTTAATTATATGGATTTATCTCACGATTCAGGCCCAACTGCGTGCCTTTTTGGTCATAACCCTGTTCTGTTATCAGGGTATAGCCGCACTCTTAGAGTTCATTTATTTTTCTAAGACATCTTTGGTTCGAACCTGGACATGTTAATAAATGAGAAAAGTATACAACATCAACCTCTCCATACGTTTCCAGTTAAAACCATTCAAGGCTCTATGGGGAATCGATCCCCGGCCGCTGTGGCAGGAGACGAGCTCGCTGTCCACTAGGTGTCACAGTAGTATTCCGCCCCAGTAAACCTAGGACAGCTAAATAGTCCCAACTAAAAACAGTTTTTTGCTTGGTATAATCAGTGCCAGGGGACCTTATTTTTATCGCAGATTAATAATTTTGGTACCAGAAGAAAGGTAACAATTTTTTTTTGGGGGGGGAAAGTCACAAAAATTTTTGGTCACCATGGAAACCTATTGTGTCAGAGAGGGGTCCAAGGTCACATTTGTGACCTGTCAGGGGCGCCTGTATCATTTAATTTATTCAACATGGTGGTTTCCATGGCAACTGGTGCAAAAACGGATCTGACTCCGTTATGATTGACCATGCTAAAAAAAATCAAGAATGACTTCAGCTTTAATTTAAGCCTTTTTTTATGAACGCGATCAAATTAGAACCCGATTGACACCAGTTTTATGGTGGAAGATGGGGGGGAAATCAGAATGTCCTTGGCCCTATTAGTGCCGTGACACCTTAACTCGGTGGTTGGACGGGGTCATTTTGGCCACATTTTGGGCTCTTGTAAAGGCCTCAATCCAAACTGGAGGAATTTTTTGTATTAAAATAGCTAAATTAAGTGTTGGAGAAGCTATTATGGTCATTTTTTCTTTGAATTTGTCTGGGATTTGCTCCAGATGGGGCAGTTGGGGCTACTTGGCACAGAAAGTGGTTCCAGGGCTCCTCCATAAAGGTGACCTTGAAAGCCTCTAGAAATGCTAATAGATAGCACAAATTATGCTTCTTCTATTCAAAACGTATGGAATATTCCTTTGAAAATAGGATTTTAGTAAAACCTCAGAATTTTTAATTGTGAAGTCAAGCGTTGCTATGGAAAATAAACAGCCATCATCCAAAAATTTTGCAGCAAATCATGCAGATTTTGGCCTAGTTTTGGGTACATTGCCCTTGTTTTGATTACTCTCATGCTTTTAGGTATTAGATGGGATCTTAACCAGTTATACATTATTGTTGTCAATGTGTTAAGGCATCATATGAGGGTAGTTTGCCATAACAAAGTCAGATCAAATTTTTCAGTAGAGCAAGCCAAAGAAAGGTCCCTGTTTTAACCCCTAAAATACAAAAAAAATGACCCCTGAGAGGTCCTCACCCATATTTCAATAGGCTCCATGGACATAAGTATACAAATTATCCATGTAAAAAGTTGAGATTCATGTCAGGGAGGTAAATATCTTTATTTCTGTGCAAACTATATATTGTCGGAAAAAATGACCCCAGCTGTTAAGGTCTCACAGTAGTATTTCACCCCAGTAAACCTAGGACAGCTAAATAGTCCTAACTAAAAACAAGGTCACATTTGAGACCTGTCAGGGGCGCCTGTATCATTTAATTTATTCAACATGGTGGTTTCCATGGCAACTGGTGCAAAAACGGATCTGACTCCGTAATCGTTGACCATGCTAAAAAAATCAAGAATGACTTCAGCTTTAATTTAAGCCTTTATTTATGAATGCCATCAAATTAGAACCTGATTGATACCAGTTTTATGGTGGAAGATGGAGGGGAAATCAGAACGTCCTTGGCCCTATTAGTGCCGTGACACCACTATACCAAGCCGACTGGTGCTAGAAACCAATGTGCATGAAGGATTTGAAAAAGTTTTCCGACATACCTGATGTTTACACACCTCGTTAGCATAGAATCCAATGGTGCCAGGTGGAGTTATTAACAGGGAAACATCCTTAGATATCCTATATGAACATGCCAGGCCTAATTTCTCCCTTTTGTTCAAAATAAATAAGAATCCATTGATTTTCCATAGCGATATGTGTTGGCACCCGCCCCGTCGTCCTGCGGCAGGCTGACCTGCTGACCTACATATGGGACCTTCCCATGGTGGAGGCGGGTGGCGAAACGTATCGCTATGTAAAATCATTGGATTCTTATTTATTTATAAGAAAATGGAGACAAAATGTAGGCGAACACCAACTAGAGGTCGTATATTTGTCGGTGCTACAGGACTTGACATGCTTGGATTCTTTCCGAAAAATATGTGTAAATGTGGAGGTATGTCGGGCAGAGTCACAACATGGCCACGACGGCTTGGCAAACCATGCGGATCGTATACACTTTCAAAATATCTTCTCCTGGATTTATTCTGGGGTTATAAGGTAAGAAATTGATACATAATGGATGAATAAGTGCGATAAACGCATTAATGCATTGATATTGGAGGAATCAGTGAGGTTAGCTGGAAATATTCACCCTCCCAGCTGATGCCGGCTGTGCTGTCGGGTGAATATTTCCAGCAAACCTCACCTCGTCCTCCAATATCAATGCATTAATAACTTAATATTTGACGAAATTTTTTTTGGGGGGGTAGATCGATATATTTTTTTTTTTTTTAGTTAGAGATGTGTGGTGCTTGGTTAACTCTTTAAGGGCCACTAATGCATTAATGCATCATGCCCCATTGGTTGCAATGATAGACCAATGAAGTGCTCACAAGCAGACTACATTGATGCATCATGACAACCGATGGGCATGATGTACTCTTGCAACAGCAGTCTGGAAGGTGACAGGATGGAAAGGTGACAGGTGCAGACTGCATCCGGTGATTTCTATTATTCTGTGTCAGACTGTTGACCTATATTATATTTTGGTGAGAAGGGTGTTTGCTTTGAAATGCCACTGGCTAAAAGAAGAATTGTGAGTTAAATGAAATATGATTAAGATACTTATGTGTAGGGTATGTGCTATAACCCGCAGCCTTGTATTGTACGATGGTGTAAAAGAAATCTCTAATGGATAATAATGTGTAGTCAGCAGTGTCAACAGTGATGAGATATGTAAAGTGATTTAATGGAGATGCGAAGAAAAAGGCAGTAAGGCAAGACAGAGTAATGAATATTTATTGGCAAAGCGGTCCGAAATGAAATAAATCGGTAGCATGTTCCACGGGAATTAGGGTGTAAATTGTAATGTTTGAGTCCAAAATAGGATTTGAGACAGAAGGCTTGATTACTCCAGCCGAGAGATGAAGGAGATTCCATCTGAACATAAACAGATAATTAGTTTAGGACCAGCAGAACCAGAGGGATTAATGATGAATAATGGGAAGGAGAATATTAGATTAAGAAATAACTACTTTACAAAGTTGAGCAATAATGGGAAAATAAATATGAGCTAGTGACGTCATGAGACAACTACATGTCTCTGGGCAGGCGCATTGAGATAACAATGCTCCTCAAATAGTATGTTTGTGGAATTCTGAGTCGGGAACAGAGAGTTCGTTCAGAGGGAGCATGGAGACAGCATTGAAAGTTAAGCACTCATATCTGAGCTAACAGTTAACAGCCAGATACCATTGGATCACAGTAGGGAGCAGCTTATACATATTAGGGAACAAAACATTGTGTTAGGGGAGACTCGACATGCACATTCAGAGATAACACCCTCACCTTTCACCACTAAGGAGATTTAAAAGTTTCTCAGACAAAAAGTCATATTCATTTAGGACTCAGAACAGCACTGCCTGGGAATGATTGTCTTTCAGCCTAGGAACTTCATACAAAATGGAGATAGGAACTCCAGGCCTGAAGAAGGCCTCTCCCTCTCCATGCAGGGAACTTCCCTGTGTGGACTTAGGACCCACCTGAAGGGGGCCTACTATAACAACTGGTCAGATTCTCCATGTGAGTATACTGCATTGCCTATTTAGGAGTTAAAGTTTGACTGAGCTTGCCTTCTGCCTTGCCTACTGTTTAACGTCATGTGATTTTAGGAAGTGGGAGTTATCATTAGGAAACCTTAATATGGAAATGAAATAGAGATTATGATAAGACCATATCATCCAGAGAACATAATTGAGTGTTGACCATCTGAGAAGTGCCGGAACATTTGACGAACCTTTGTGCTCTTATTGTGCTTGACGTGTTTGTAGCCAAGGAGAAGAATCAATAAAAGTCTTCAGTCAGGAGGTATCTCTCACTGGTTTTATTTGAGTAGGACCGTTGCACAGCTTAATAGGTGTACTGGGCTGAGGTAGTGGCATATTCTACCCTTTACAGGAAGCTAGCTCCAACCCCAAAATATACTTTGTCGCATCTATAGACAACGACCAGAAAATAAGGCTTAAAAAACCTCAAATAAATAGAGTAAACACACAGTACAGTATAAGCCACACCCCAACTTTTGATTGTGCTATAAGCCACACCTATGGCTTGAAAATCGAAAGTTTTGTGCTATTCTATACAGACAAATGCCCTAAAATGAGCACCACCTTGACTTTAGGTTCATTTTAGTGTAAGGTGTGGATTATAAGAGAAACTTACAGTAATAAAAGTTGGAATAAACATATGAATAGATGCA
Source organism: Acholoe squamosa (assembly GCA_949317995.1). Taxonomy (NCBI): domain Eukaryota; kingdom Metazoa; phylum Annelida; class Polychaeta; order Phyllodocida; family Polynoidae; genus Acholoe; species Acholoe squamosa. Next base: position 58,980,858 of record OX439041.1, on the reverse strand, counting down.
TATAGTTGGCAAAAGGAACCTGACAGGTGCAGACTGTGTTTGTTGCCCTCTATTGTTCTGTGCCTGACAGTGACCTACATTACATTTTGGCCTGAAAGGTGGTTGATGAATGGGTTGGAACCTTGGCTCAGGGAGGAGCTAATAGATATAAAAAATAAAAAAGTATATGTCGAGGGGATGTATGGCTGTTAGACTATGCATGAATATCTTTGGGACACATTCATGCATTATGATTAGATGAACTATAGGCCAAACCTGAGGCTCGAAATTTGAAAGTTTAGTGCTATTTTATACGGACAATATTAAAATTCTTGCTTAGTGCTTATAGTTGTCTTTGGTAATGTACTGATGGGAGGACATTGAGACTGAGTTAGAATTAGGAAGTTAGGTTAACCCTTTATGGTCAGGTGAAGGAATCATGCCCCTTTGTTATCACGTTGTCCTGTGGGCATCAAATTGATTTTTACCATCACTTTAGGCTCAGCATGATGTATAAATCATAGCCAAAGGTACTAATGCATTATCGGCTCATAAGGGGGCAGCTAAATACAATGAATATAGACAAGATATGTTTATGTGTAGGGACATATCTAAATATATATAAAAGAAATATCAATCTGACTATGGTTGTTTAATGCCATGGTATGCAGTATTTGGTAGTTTACTGGTTATAAACAAAACATAATATTCCACATTCACCTTGCTTGTAGCAGCCGACCAACTTCTCAGTGTAGTCAAAGGCTGATATCTATTAAATCGCAGATGTGAGATTCCCTTTAAGACATAAAACTTCATGTGTGGGTACATAATTAGTTTTCTAACATTGCCAATTCAGTTATCATGAAGATAGTATATAATTATGTGGATCAACAAGGTTAACAGGTACATCCACAAATGGGCCTCAAAGACATACATTTTACCCTATTGATCTACATATTTTGAAATCCCTTATGGCAGTATCCAGCATGAGATGCTGGCACCCCTTGTAATTGGTCTTTATTTATCTAAGGCAACTCGTTACGATGTCCTATGATACACTGAATTCGGTGCCCGTTAGCCCATTCATTACTCTCTTAGTACAGAGCATTTCCCGTACGTGTGAAACTAGTCTAATCCTTGACCACCTACCTTCCCGTTGTAATGTGTCTATTGTCTTGTGGGGGCCCCCAGAAAATTTTGAAATCAAGAGGAGAAATGGTGCATTCTGGTGGATTCTGAGGACTCTCATGATTAAGATATCTACAGCTATAAGTAACCAGGTAGCAAGGATACATTTGACCAATGTCGGCTTGTATAGGGCCAATGTTGGTTTATATTGGGCCAAGCATGGACAACCAGGGCCCAATGCTCCATCGCTGATTTGGGGCTTTCCCCCTCTACATTTAAAAAGTGTCAAGTGGAGGCATGCCCTCAGAAAACTTTGAAATGTAGTGGGGAAATGGTGCATTCTGGTGGATTCTTAGACTTAGGGTCCCACAAACACAAACATGGATAATCTTTCAAACCAAACACATTTGGAAATGAATTTGTTAAAAGAGAAAAGTACCTCCTCCCCCACTCTTCTATCCTCATATTTTTACCTGGATCCCTGGTTATCATGTAGGGCCCACTTATTTTCAATGACCTATTTTGATGCTAGCCATCCCTCCCTCCCCCCCACAGGGTGGAGTGGCCATTTAAAGGGCAAGGTACATGAAACTAAGCCTGTAAACCCTTCACTTTTCTGTTGGCAAAGGAGGTTGTATATATCAATGTAATTAGAGTGCGGTTCTGGGGGCTATGCCCCCAGGATTAGGAAATTTTGCAAATCTAGAGACTGAAAGTATGTATTCTATCTAATTCAATTTCTGACTTGTCAGGCCACTTCCTGAAAAGGAAGTCAGTCACCTTTCACCCATGGGGCATGTTGCTTGAGATTAGCAGTTCAAAGACAATCCAATATGGGCAGAGAGTGCGTCTGGTTCCCATAACCTACACCCCAGGATCACCTTTCTGTGCGACCTCAATGATTCAAAAGCATATGATTGACGTTCCCGCTTCACCAGACTCACCATTATTTATTATTCATAAAGGAGGGCGAGAAGTTCCCCTCAGTTACTCGGTCCTGCTCAAGTTCCTAAAGCGACTAATTAAGGGCATTGGGGTGAACCCTGATAGGGCCGGAGTGCATAGTTTACGAAGGGCAGGTGCAGTTTTCTTCCATGAGTCAGGCATTCCATTGGAGGATATTCGGCCGGCAGGGGATTGGGCAGGATTGACAGCGCTCATATACCTGGCAAAGCCTCTTGTTACGAGAATCAAACTTGACAATGTTATATCGTCCGCATTATTGAAATGACCTTTGAATTGTATATACTTAACTTGGACTCGTCAAAGTTCTGGGTATGCCGGTCACTTGTGACAGTCGGCTAAACGGCAGTGGTGACTTTGTTTTTTCTTTCCCAGAGTTTCGACGAGTCAATGTCTGGTACCCTCTGTTTTAATTTTTTTTACCCCCCCCCCCAATATAAATGTTAAAATGAGATCTGCATGATATGCATGAATCCCCTGGTGAATCTTTAAAAAGTTGAAAAAAAATGAGTGGTTTACACGTATGCATACCCTTTCTGAGTACCGGGCCAGTATTAAAAAAGAAAATTGTAATATGGAGTTTTTTGGGTTCATTCAATTCTCTGCAATCCTTCACCAGACACCTCTGCTACAATTTGTGTCCCATTCCCAACCACTTTGTTACTACAGCATTATTCAGTTCTACAATGCATATACCTCAATCTCAAGCACCTATTCTCTCCCCACCATTCTCCAATCCACTCATGACACAGCATTTTCTTAATATTATTTGTCCAATAATCGCTCATAGTGATTGTTTGCATATATTCCACCAGGGGGAGTCCACCACAACTAGTTCAATACCCACCCACCAGGTGTAGGGGTTCTACCTGTAACTGCTGTGTGTGTATTCAAATCCATTGTTGTCATCATCCTATACAGTTCACCTTCAGGATGAAGATCCCTGTCATTTTAATGAAAATCTTCCATTTCCAAATACTAATGTTTCATTCCCAACCACTTCTTTTTTAAATACAGCATCATTCAGTTATAAAACACATCAAACTCACCCTCAGGCATCTATTCCTCCACCCATCGTCCAATCCACTCATGACATAGCCCACTTGGCATAAAAACGTTACAAAAGCGTTAAAATGTTTTTATTGGTTTCCCTATTGGTTATTTGGTTGAAAATTGGTAAAAAAAAACACATTTAAAAATGTTTTTTTGCCAAGTGGGAGAGTTGTCTCAATATGATGAACAAAATCCCTGTCACTTATATGATCATGACTACTAACCAACCACTTATAATATGTATATAGAGAGTATATACGAATTTAAGATGGTTCCTATGGCTACCATATTTAACAAAAACAAAGCATGCATTGTTATGCACCACACCTGCAGTGTCCCCATGTAAAAGGATTCAACCCTTTTCCAATATTGGCTCTTAGCCCTCACTTCCCCTCCTGATCCCAAAAGTTGCATTGAATTGGTGATACAGAGCCTGTACCAATTGGGAACACTAACTGATGAAATGTATTAAGTAACAAAGTGGGCAATATATTCAGTATATAGACATCTGATCTCTCTCAGTTACGCCATTGAAAGGTATTTATACATTTATAAAAAACAGAGTGTGTCATCTTTATTCAGAAATTGGATGATATTATCATATTGGATGATATTATCATAGATATACCAATATCTTACTCTATTTAAAAATCTGTTTTAATAGAATCACCATCATGAAAGAGATGTGTATATTCCCTGGATGTAACAGAAGCAGTAAGCTGAGTACTGCAGGATTTGAAGGACTGAACAGTACAATCAAGGCTAGTGAAGAAAGAGGAGATGGTCTGCATCTAACAGTACACACTGACCTGACTCAATGTGATGACAAGATCATAAAATACCACAGGGAATGCATGGCAACAACAGCAAACAGAAAAGTAGCAGAGCACAAAGTGAACCACCAAGAACAAGACAGAAGTCAGAACTATGTTATTTCAATTTTCAGCGTCATTGTATATTCTGTGGGGAGGAGTGTAAAGTGAAGGATAAGAAGAACCCATCGAGGTGGAGAGAGTTAAGCCTCTGCAGGACAGCTGAAAGAGCTGGCATGGATGACTTAAAATCTGTGGTCCTACAAATATATGAGCAACGGGGTGATAAGTAGGCTTATGATGTACAACTAAGATTGTTTGGTGCCCCCAGTAATCTGCATGCAGCAGATGCTAGGTTTCATAGGGATTGTTATAAGACATTCATGTGGACAAGGAACATCAAGGCAGCCAAAACACCAGAAAATAAGAAACAGACAATGAATAAGAATGATATTGGGATGGTGATTGAGCTTATGGAGAGGGATCCAACTCATAGCTGGACAACTGTGGACTTGCATAATTCATATTCCGGGTTCTGCAAAAGAAAATGAATTGATGAGTCGAAGAGAACTCTTTTAAAAATTGCAGATTCACTTTGGAAATACCCTCATCAAACTGGATATCAGTGATTGTGCAAGCCTACTTTGCTTTAAAGATCATCTGCCAAAAAACCTTAAGTTAATCAAAGTTGACCATGAGAGTGAGGAAACCCAAATGATCCAAAAACTGAAAAGGAAAATTCACTCGGAGGCCAATGAGATCCCTAAACAGAAGGACTATGACATTGCCCAGTTCTCAAAGTCGAAAACTATAGACAGTACAAGTCCAACTTTGCTAGCATTGATATCTGCGTTGGTTTCCGGGGTAAGGTAACAAAGATCTCAACTACAATGGCCCAAGCTATACAGGCACAAATAACAAAGTCTTGGAATCAAACAACACTGGGTCTAGCTCTAAAGTTACACCATAGACATGGGTCTAAGGAGCTTGTGACACTATTACATGATTACGGAATCACTGCAACATATGATGAGATCCTTCACTTTAGAACTTCAGCAGCTATTTACATGGGATCTCAACCTCAAACAATCCAAGGTTTTCAGAAAAATCAAGGGCAGCTCTCGTCATGGATTGACAATTATGATCTAAACATTTTCACTCCAAATGGCTGTAGAGGAACACATGCCCTAGTCACAGAAGTCACTCAACAACAATCACTTTGTGTAGATCAGGTTGAAAAGGCAGACAAAGTCAGACCCATTATACCCAGAGTCAGTAAACCCAATATGACCAAAATCAAGCTTGATACCCTGTGTGAAAATGATCTCCAGCATTATCAAGGTGAAAAAAATCCAATGCCTCCAGTAATCCATGACCATGATGGTATACCATTCCTGAAACTGACGTGTTAAAGGCGGGCAGTCATTTCATTAGTCTCATGTACAAAGTAAAGAAGCCACATAAACCCATGAATGAAGCAAGATATTCAATCTTCATCCACCAGAAGATAACTCGGAAGATTAAATCCCTGCCACCAACAGATCCTGCTCTCAAACTTCATATCAAAAGAGCGCATCTGCAGACTATAATATGGAAATCGGCAGAAAAGTTAGCCCCTCCAACTTTAGACATTGAAAACTATGGTTGGGAAATCAAGTCAGGCATACCATGTCTCTAAAGTGTCAGAAGTTGTCCCACCAGAACTAATGAAATCGGTGGCTTGCAATTGCAGTGCGAATGAGCCATGTGCAACCAAAAGGTGTGCTTGTACAAATGCAGACCTGCCATGTACAACCTTCTGCAAGTGTCATATGACTGGTAATTGTGCCAATCCACTATCTAACGGACTGGATCACGATGAAAGTACTGGCCTAATTGAAGATGATGACATTTAAGAGCATGCCCATTATGTAAGAGGTAAGGAAATGCATCCTTATATTACTGTTACCTCCTAGTTCTACTTCTCATTAAAAAAGGCCAAATATATCCCATACTATGCCAGAACATCACGACACTGTACTTTATAGGTGATTATCAAAATTTATAGAAAGTTAGAAAAATAGGTTTCAAGCAGGTATTGCCCATTCATATGTAAACTGATTTTTAACCTTGTTGGTTATACAGTCAGTTAAATTATATTTGGAAATTAGGAACTTTGCATTCTGAAGATTGACAAAACAACTCAAACCATAATAAACCACAAAGAACATATTCCTAAATTCATTCCCAATTATTCTAAGATGTTTCTTTCTTGAGTACAGGTTTTTGTATGGGGAAGGCAGGACCACAGACACAGTGACAGAGAGAATACAAATACTCACTATGAACTATTATCTAATGTCTGATATGAAGACATTCTTCACCATGCTATTTAATATGGGAAATCGCCATCTTTATCACTTGTACAAATCATTAATGCCCAGATAAAAGAAATATGAACAAGATAACCTTTGTATTGATATACATACAACTTACATGACATCCTTATTGAAGAATTGGTGTAAACTTTCTTTAATAAATGTATGATGTAGTAACATCAGGAATCATAATAACTTAAAGGTACATACATGAAGAATACAGAAAGTATATGCGATATTGTTATTTCACATATCATTACTATTGCTTCATGGTCTACGAACATGAAAAAATGTATAAAACCACAGAATTGTTCTTTCGAATGCATGAAAGGTGGCATTAATTTTTGGTAGCTAAGCAGCAATTTATGGTAACTAAGCAAAAACCTGAATAATCCCTTGTTGCTAGGCAACATGAAAGGGTAGAATATCTGACATGGAATAGGAGGGGGGTAACACATATCACTATTTCATTGCAGTGATATCTATGAACTTATGACATGTGTCCCATAGGTCTACTAAATGTGAATTCATGCCAAATATTACTCTTGTTTATAACTGTTTTTGATGTTTTCTGTAGATTGCTATGTGACCTAGTAATAGAATTTCAACTGGCAATATAAAGGGAAATGAATGTGTCATGGACTATTAATATGATAAAATGAAAGAAAGTGTAAAAATACTCACTCAAAGACTTGAAAGGTTGCTGTTAAATTGTGATTTCTAAGCAAAAACATGCTGTTGCTAAGCAAATTCATGTTGTTGCTAAGCAAAAACATGCTGTTACTAAGCAAAAACATGAAAAATTCCTTGTTGCTAGGAAACATGAGGTTCTTAGCAACAAGCCATCGGCATAAATAGAATGTCTGACCTGGATTTAGGGGGGGTAGGAATGATTACCTTCTTTATTTGTGCATGTTTTATCCCCTTTGTCGTGCTATTTTGTTGATTTAAGTGGTTGCTAAGCAACCGTGAATAACAAAAAGTGCTCAACTTTACCAGGCCGGCAACAGGCAGATTCTGAATCGCCATACCCTAATTGTCCAAAATCAATCAAAAAACCTTTGCCGTACCTTAGTGCGAGGTTGAGCCATATTTGGGCATCTGGCTACTGGACTATATCTTGTGCCACACCCTGCCTTATCCCCCAGGCTAACATTCCCTGTTAACGCCCCTGTATGATGTACCTGCCCAATGTAATCTTGCTTTCTTTTATGTTTTAAGCTGTAGAATCCTTAATAATAGTCCGATTTAAAAATCGTAAAAAATGGCATGTAGCTGAGAATTCACTGGTTTCAAAACTCCCCTCGGTGACCCAAAAGGGGGGGGGGGCGTACGCCGCGTCCACCCCCCCCCCCCTTGAATCCGCGCCTGAAATTTAAGGGCAAGATCACCCAGTAGTCTGTAAAGGGTTAAGGACACATGGAGTAGCATGCTCCAGTGCAGGGAGGGGAGGGGAGGAGTGCCTTATTTAGGGATGTGTGTTGTAACTAGGGTAGCATGCACCTAGGGGTAGTTTCGAGGCGTTCGGGCAACGGTTTTCCAACGATATCTATTGCATTATGGGTAGGGGTGACCTCGAACGCTAACTACCCCACCTCAGCTGGTTCCCCCCACCCCCTTCCACCCCAGCCATGTCTGGCTAGGTACCAGTCCCTAACTATGCTTGGGAGGCTAGTAACTTGACTCAGGGATCAACATTGACCCACATGGGGAGGACCAATAGGGGGTGGCCTTACAAACCAGCATTGATCCCTCGGCCGTACTCCGAACGCACCGTTAGAGGTGCAGTGAGTGGATATTGTAAGCTGCATCCTGATTGGATATGGACTAAGTATGTATGTTGGAGAGGTTGTGGTGAGGAAAATAATAAACAAACCTTGACAAGATCTTGGAGTGGACGTTACTCTGTCATCAATACACATTGCTCACATATGTTCGACTAACACCAGTTGATTCATGTATGAGGTTTGAGGGAGGAGAGCACCTTTTACAAAATAGAGGTGGGAGGTTAATATTTAATCATTCGTTAATCTTTTAATTTTTATTTATCTATTATTTCATAAATCTAATCCCAGTTGAGGGGTTGGCAAAAAAATCCTCTGTTCCTCAATGCTTTTTCTAGCACCCTTCCCCCACCACCCATAGAATTACCACTCCCGTTGGACCGGAACTGGGTCACATTGGCATTGGCCTCATATAGGCCTGCGTGTGTGGATACAGGGCGCCCAGTGCAGGTAGGGGCAGTACATTGACTGGTTTTAAGACAGCTACAAATACAATTTCTGGGATATTTTTCTGTCAGTTTCAAACATATTTGCGCACCTCCAACTCGGTGCTAGGCCCATTTGAAACGGGAAGGCATTACGATGCTACATTGTAGATGTCGTGCATGGTCTACTAATATGAAATTAAGGGAGTGGTTATTATTTCACGCTTCATGCATCACCATTCAACTTCCATTCACAATACAAGTTGAAAAGGCACCCGCCTTGCTTAAAAATAGCGTGTGCTGCACTATGAGATACCTACTTTTGTCACACACTGTTTCAAGTGCTCTTGTGTTGACCACTTGTTAGGACTACAAAAAAGGGACTGCTTCAGGTGAGGCCCTTCTCAGGCAAAACTACCCCATAGGAGTAACACCCTCCAGGCCACCGTAGCTTAGAAATCTAAACTCTCATCTCTGTACCGCCGTGAGAGTTTAGAAAACCAGATGTTTTCCAGTGGGTGAAAGCTCTGCGTATCCCGACCAAAACCGCACATTTTCGGACACTTATACTTAGAATTTCTTGAAGATTTCAACTCTCACGGCGGTACAGAGATGAGAGTTTAGTATTCTAAGCTAGGCCACCGTGACATACAATATTTAGAGAATAGACAACAACTTTCTTCACATCAAGACTGTCTGTTGTTCTATAATGCACGAATGCATCTGAGTGCATTATAGAACAACAGACAGTCAAGATGTGAAGAAGGAGTTGTCTATTGTGTTTATAAAACATTGTACATTTCATTCCGAACAATGAATCACCCAATTAAGGTATGTCTAGACCAATTAATGGTCCTTAAGTTGTTTACAGCTACCATGACCTTGCTCAGGCGTGCACTGTACTCCTATAATGCACTCAAGGTCACTTCTATCGTGCAGCAGAGCACTGCCAGCCGTTTTATAAAAGAACATTTTGTGCAAAGTGACTATTCTAATAGGTCTGGACATACCACTATTACTAGAAGAGATATCAGAAGGGGGTTTGTGTAGCTATCTGGTACGTCGTAAAGGAATTCCAGTCAACTCGCCCATCAAGGCCAAACTTATTCCTAACCCTTAACCAAACCCTATGAAATCCCAACCCTTAATTAACCTTGCCCCAACAACTACAACGTTCTAACCCCTTATACCCTTTCCCCTGGGTAAAGTGGTGGACAAATTCCGTTGTTTGTAATTGGACGAGATGTATGACAACCTCGTAAAGGTATAGAAAATCTTGTAAATTTTCTCCCAGGATCAACATTCACGTGGACAAAAGTCGGCGTGTGTAGGCCTTTACATGTATCATGATTACACATTCCATAATTATAAACTTAGCAAACTGCACGAGTGTGTGCTCTCCATTCTTAACCCATTGAGCACCACTTGGCACACTTTATTACATCACTTCTGTGATTTTGGGTGCTTTTTCTGGATATTCCCATTCTGATACCTGTCAATATTGCAGGTCCTAGGAGTGCCGATATCCTGGATATCAGCACTCCTTACATGTCCTAACATGTCATATGTTACATGTTAAAACCTACGAAATTTTCATTGCCAGGGTAGGGGTCACACCTGCAGCCTCCTGATCCCAAATCCAACTCCCTATGGCTATGCAGTGCACCACAGGGACTGACGAGAAATGCTTGGTTAGAACCAGGTCTCTATAAGTCAATGATATGATATAAAGCCCGGGGAGGTCACCCACATATAACTAGTATACATTCAATGTATGAAAATATCCTGCAGTCTGGGTTGTGACCCCCCCCCCCCACCTCTCTGACAGCTTGCAGTACTGTGCGTGACTGGCCTGGTTGTGGGTCAAGGTGCTGGACGCGTTAGCCCATTCATTACTCTTTTAATACTGCATGATCGATCGGCCAAATAGTGAAGACTGAATCAAAATCCACAGGATCGATACAATAAGGTTGGAGAGTCAGAAATTTATATGCCTCACTACATAAACCTGGACACATTATACCATGACGTATTGGTGTTAAACATGACAAAGTCTTATGAGGGGAGAGAATAGAACGTATCAAGCATAAGGGACTATTCATGTAAGTATAATTATTAAAGTTTCCCAAAGGTAATGTTGGATAAGACAGGTGTAAGAGGAAGGATGGCCAAGACGACAACCACCGGTAAATCGTTCACTCACTCACTCTCTCTCTCTCTTTAAATCTCTGTTGGGTATTAAGAGTTACAGACTGATTGATTCATCAATTAACATAAGCCTGGAATCCAAATATTAAAGTCATGTCGTATGTTTGTCTGTAGAGGTCGACTCTCTAGATCATTTCTCTCTTGCTCTGCCCCCCCCGCCTCTCTCTCTCTCTCTCTCTCTCTCTCTCTCTCTCTCTCTCTCTCTCTCTCTCTCTCTCTCTCTCCCACCGACCTATGCACCTAGGCTATATTGCTATGTTGGCCCGTCTCCATCGTCCTGATGAGGACACAATATCACAGGTAAAATAGCGCTAGGAATGTGCACCTGTCCCTCCCCATGTGTAGTACCTGTTCCTTCCACACCTGTAAGCTGCATTCAACCCTTTCAAGGCAGAATGATGCCTCCATGTCCACATGCTTTTGTCTTCATGATGCACAAAAAAGGATGTCCTAGTGAGTATAGATACAAGGCTACACCTATATAGTTGCAGCAATGCATTATAAGCTCACCCTCGATGGTGTGTCAACCATATATGACTCAGTATGGATGTCCACACTGTTAAACATTTCCCATGGAAACAGTGGATCCGCCATTTTGAATTTCGATGGTTGAGGTAAAACCCCCTAACCAGACATACCACGATGGGTACCTTGCCCTGGTAAATACCCACTTCCAGTCCCATCTTATCAGTTCTTATCAATGTATGTCGCCCAAACCAGCTCAGGACGCGCTTGTGGACTATAGATTCATTATGGTGCATTGACGAATGCATGCAGCTCAGTCGGTGTGGCTTACTCTGTGGACACTCTGAGGGCAGGTATTTCGGCCTAGTGTGGCTATGCCTATGGTCACTGGTGTAGTAGTACAATTGGGGGTCTAGATGGGGGGTCCCCATGTCACTTGTCGATTTTAAGAAAAACCCATGTCACATGTCACTAAATTTGTAATTTCCTCTGTCCTTGTCACTTAGCTCCATGTCACATGTCGATTTTAAGAAAGGACCATGTCCCATGTCATTATCTTTTTTTCTCCCCTGTCCTTGTCACTAGAGCTCTATGTCCCTTGTCGATTTTAAGAAAAGGCCATGTCACACTGTCGATTTTAGGGGTCTAGACCCCCACAATTACTGCATGAACTTGCAGACAGGAAATGATGATCGCATTGGTTGTGATGCACTAGAAAGCAGTGTGCGCCACGCCTTTGTGGTGTTCCACGCTGTAAACAGTCTCTTGTTTGCATCGATTTTTTATACTTGTATAGTTAGAGGTTAAATAACCCTTATATAAACTCATTATACCATGGTGCCAACCCTCAATTTTAATCATTTACATTAAATAAAGAAGAAATTCGAGTTACATCAACAGCGACGAGGAGGAAGCCATTCCGCCATATTGGATTCTTGTTTGTCAATAAGCTGTGCGGTCCGACCTTCTTTTTAATCTTACCATGGTACAATAGATGATTTGAAGCCTACATTCCCTCAACATGGCCATAAGCCAATCACTCCGTGTGCGCCGTGCAGGATACAACTTGTTACATCGGACTATGCCCTAGGGGCATACTGATTGCCGCGTGGGAGTGACGCGAAAATTACGCGGACAGCAGCAGTTGAGGCGTGCGCTTTCCCACACTCCCCATGGCAAGTCTGGGAAAATGCCCTCAAGGCATCCATGGTAAGGATGATGCTCCCAGGACATGTCGGGCCTCCCTAGCCCACTTAAAAGGGTCTATTTCTCCTCTTTCCTATCCCCTCAGGATGTGTGTGGTGCACATATGCGTGGGCACTGACACATTCCTCTGTAAAATTGTGTAATGTAGTTCTCGCTATGAATATGACATTAGCTGTCGAAATGGCGTTAAACATCTATTACTCACTCACTCTCCCAGGACATGTAGGCCTATATAGGGTATTGGACTATGCCCCGGGGGCATCGTTTAGTACATGGATGCCCCGAGGGCATCATAAATTTTTTTTATGCATGTACGATTATCTAAGCTTACTATGAATGCCCTGGGGGCATTGTCCCCCATTGTTCTCTGTACCATGCCCCTGGGGCATCCATAATATGGATGATGTGTGATGATGCCCCCAGGGAATGCACTATATGAGTCGAAGGTTGGAGAGTGCCCCAGCCTAGTAGGCTCCTAATTCCCCCCTGATTAGCTTAAAGTCCAATATTCCCTGAGGGCATGCATGGATGTCCCAAGGGCATACCCTTGTTTAATACCGCTTCATTTATCAACAACTTTATGCTCATGTTCTGTTGACCAGCTTATGGTCAGTTCTGAGAGGCGTATCGGGAATAGTTCTGATGAGCAGGCGGTGTATACCAATTACCTAAATGCTGTGATTATAATCAAGCCCGTGCCCAGCCTTCCCCATGGGGGGGGGGAGACCATTGCTTGAAAAGTGGACCTTTTTGCCATTGCAAGTGAAGCACAGCGACAGACCCGGTAGTGGCGGATCCAGGAGTTGACCACCGCATGTCGCGTGCAACATGCTTAGACTGTTAAATGTATGGTGTTGTGTTTTATTTTAAGGGGGTTTGGGGGCTTGCCCCCAAGAAGAAAAATTGAATAATAGATGTTACAATGTATAGTTTAATGCATTTTGGTGTACCAACAGCAGTAAATCTAAGATTATGAGAACAGGAAATGAAAATCATAATTGATCACACAATAGTGTTTGAAGGAGGCGTTCAAGCATATCCCCTAGAAATTTTTTGAAATATAAACATCAAATTCAATAGTTTAAAGCATTTTTAGTGTAACCCTGGGTGGTGAGGGTTTTCAGAAAGAGGATGCAAATCTTATGTGGTAATGCATTGTTCTTGAGAGGGTTAGGGGTGCTAGTCCCTAAAAAAATTGAATATAGATGTCAAACTCTCTAGTTCAAGGGATTTTCATCATTCTGGTAGTCTCAGGTGTGAATCTAGTATTTTCATATATTGTTGTGCAAGGGAGTGTGGGGGCCTGGCCCCATCCCCCCAGGAAAAGATTTGAAATATAGATGTCAAACCTTGAAGTTTAAAGCATTTTGGTGTCCCCTCAGGAACATGTTTATGCAATGGTGATTGGGAGGCATGCCCAAAGAAAGTCTTAAGACATAACCATCAAACTTTTATTCAAAGCATTTTTGTAAAGGCGAGAATTTTTAGATAGATGATGCCAATTGATGTCATGACACATTGTTCTTTGATAGGGTTTGGAGGGCTTGCCCCCCAAGAAAGTTTTGAAATATGCATAGCAAACTGTGTAGTTCAAAGCATTTTGATGTAACCTTAGGGATGATTTTAGAAAAGGAATGCAAATCTTATGTAATGATGCGTTTTTATTTGAATGTTATTTAAGCCTGCCCCCTCGCCCAGGTGCAAGAAAACTTTGAAATTTTAAAATGATGCTCCCTAAGGGATGAATAAATGGGATGGAAATCTGATAAAAAAAAATACCTGGGGAACCCTTAATAGTTAAATATGTATAAGGCATGGCTAATGACTAGAATCTTATTTGGTCACTTCTGCATACTGGGAGGTGATTTTTAGTAGCTTATTACTAATCTAATGTAATTATACCCTACATCCCTGACTTCAGGCCATTCCTATAGTACAACTCAAAGGCTCACCTGGGATGGGTTTAAGTATAAGCTATGCCTTACATATCAGCTGAGCATTATCTATATGTACGATGCAACGGCACTCTGGTGTATTTTTTTTATGACTGGCTCATGTTAATTTTCATATACTGTAGATGCTGTAGAATCATTAACTGTCCAATTGACAAACAATATAAAAACTTTATCGAAGAGGAATAGGATACTTGAGTGAGGGTATACAAAGTGGACATCTGGGGTGGGTCCAAAGGGGGTGGGTCCACCCTCGGGAACCCCTCTTTGGACATGTTTATGGGTGGACATTCAAAACTTTTATCATGAAATCATGCACTAGACTCTTTATGCTGGAGTAAAATTCAGCTCCAAGCAGAGTAGAGGGCACTGAAGTGAGCAGCTCAGTGAGGCCGTTTCTGCTTGGAGAGTGGGAGGGACAGAGTGGACAGGCTGCAAGTTGTTTCTGGGTCACACAGCCCTGTACACAGGGCGGTCATGGTGGGGTGGTGGCGGGAGGTAGGGAGTTGGCAGGGGGTAGGGGTCTGTCTTATTGTGACTCCTGGATGACCCAAGGGTCAAATCAACATTCATGTTTATAAGATATATAATGAACATAACCACAGCTCATGAAGTTCAATGAGGGTTTTATTACCCTTTAAAAAGTGCAATATGATAATTACTTATTTTCTCCATAAAACTAATTGAGGTCCACTATCCAAAATCGAACCATACTACGGGGCCTAAAATGTGGACCTTTTTTGTCTGTTGAGCCATGGGGGGGAGCTGAGTCTCCCCCAGCTCCCCCCCCTGGGCACGGGCTTGATAATAATGCTTTAAACCATACATTTTAATAGGTTCTGCTTTAGCCAAAAATTAAATTCTTTTATCCCTTGTTTCTTCCACAGTATAAATGGGACAGTGCAACAATAAGGATACAATAATCGAAAAAGCTGTGGGGCAAGTGACTGAGGAACCCAAAATGGACGCTACCAAAGCAGGCGGTGCCATCATCTCGGCAGACGACCTAAAGGCGCTACTGGACAAAGCCCCTTCCAACCTTAGGATTCTTGACGTCACCATTGGCGGGAAGGATGCCTATAACGGGTATGCTGGACTATATGATGTATGATACTGTATGGTACATGAGTGAGGACTTTGCTTTGTGGTTAATTAAAAGGTTGTAGTAATAATGTCAGTCCTTATATGTAATTGATTGTGGATAACATAAATAATTGACTTTTATGTAGGTCACTTGCAATGAGAATTTTAGCTAACAGTTTTCTATCAAGTATCCAAAGAATCTCCTGACTAGGTTCTTTGTATTTTCGTTTTCTGTCTTAGTACTCACATTCCTGGAGCCGTGTATATGGATATCTTCCACAATGTGGAGAACACAGAATACCTTATCCGCAATCTGCCCAAAGCAGACGACTTTCAGACGTACGTCCGCACGCTAGGTATTAGCGCCGACAGTGACGTCATCCTTTATGACACAGCAGAGAGTGGGGGTGGCTATATGTCGTCTGGGCGAGCCTGGTACCTATTCAAGGTGAGATAGAACTGAGACAAGGGGTCTTACATATTCCATATGAAAAACAAAATTTATTTGTACGAAGTTTTAATTTCGTCATGTTACAATGGCATTTAAAATATGCACTACAAATATTTGTATAGGCCGGCCAAAAAAAAGATTAAGGTGTGTTTCCAGTTACATGCCTCAAACATCTAGGGTCGGTAGGTCGGATTTTTTTTTCATTTTTCATAGAAATGTATGGGCAGACACTTTGGATTCTATGATATTACAGTAGAATTATGAAAAACACAAGAAATGTGAAGCACATGTAAAAGATATGAATGAATGTTATGAACTCTATACCAATAGATGGGGACTTAGATAGCTCCACGAAAAATTGATGAAAATAATATGAAAATTACTGGAAAAATCGTTAAAAATTCCCAAAAAATGTAAAAAAAATCACAAAATAAAAAAACAATTCCATGATCGGCCCTGTTTTCCTACACTGAAAAAGTTCTTCCTGACAAAGTGACATGTATA
Organism: Acholoe squamosa; assembly: GCA_949317995.1. NCBI lineage: Eukaryota > Metazoa > Annelida > Polychaeta > Phyllodocida > Polynoidae > Acholoe > Acholoe squamosa. The sequence goes on along the minus strand of OX439041.1, from coordinate 58,964,488 downwards.
CATATGTCAACTTGTTTGACACAGAGAGCATATGTCATTAGGACATGTGCACATATGTCACCATGACAACTGTAGCACACAGTAATCCTTATATGATTTGACATGCCTTAAAATGCCATGTCATCTGTGAGTTGACTAGGGTCATGGCCATGTCGAAGGCACTTGACGTATGATGGTTTGACATACATAATTGTTCTAGGATATTCCACTAGATGGGGCAAACAACCATTTTGGTACCAGGATTAATCACTACCAAGAGGTACTATCAACACTTGAGGCTTTTGATGTATCTGTGTCATTTTGTTTTCATGAAGAATAGATCACTAAGATTTGTAAATACTATCAATGAATGGTAGTGAATTCTATTTCATTGTTAAATTTGCATTTGTTATTGAACATCAAAATAGATACCCACAAACCTGAATTCTTCAACAGGAGAGGCTAGACACCTTATGTATGGGTCAATGAAAATACCAAAAGATAGTATGCTAACCCACAATCTATAGCCGGGAGGCGTGGTGCAGTCGGTAGTGCGTCCGCTCACGGGCCGTAAGGTCGTGGGTTCGGTTCCCGGCCCGGCCAGGACACAGTGGTGGCTCCAAACGTCACCATAAGGTGTCATTTGAGTTCCTCCCTGCTCTGGCTAGGCTGTGCTGGAAAGTCTCTTGGCGGTCATGGCACACAAATGACTTTAAACAGGCCTGTCCATCTCTCACTATGCCTATGTAGTGAGGATGTTAAAGAACCATTGCCTCGGTAAATGTGTAGGGGTGTGCTTTCTATCTTCCCATAGATTCCGTCACCATCATCCCCCCTCCCCACTAGATTAGGGTCCGGGCACAACGTCACAAGGGTAATCTCACTTTGGTGTGGATACAACCTGCGGGACCTCTCAACCTTGAGTGTCGGCCGTAAGGAAGGCACGAGGTGAGATAAAATTCGAGCAGCAGCAGCCACAATCTATAATCTCAGTATCTACAGTACATGGAGAAATATGGCATTGCCATGCTTCTCCGTGCCCTTGTCTTATGGACTGCATAGAGGTCCTCAGTCAAGTAGAAGTTTTGTAAATAGGAAAAAGTGCCTTGTTGTTGCAGGTCCGTGGGACTATGATATCCCCTGCCTTCTATTATAGGCCTGCCTTGATTGAACCATTGGTACATAGCTATTGACTGCTCTTGACCTTTACACAATTGCCTCACAGTATTACCTAGCACTCAGGTGTATGGATCAGGAATATGTGACATGTCTTCATTATGCATGTCAAGTGGAGTTGACGAACCAAATGTGAGAGCATCAACCTCATTCGACATGCCTTCATACATGTCATTTGGGAGAGAAATTGTGATTTGTAAATACTATCAATGAATGGTAGTGAATTCTATTTCATTGTTAAATTTGCATTTGTTATTGAACATCAAAATAGATACCCACAAACCTGAATTCTTCAACAGGAGAGGCTAGACACCTTATGTATGGGTCAATGAAATACCAAAAGATAGTATGCTAACCCACAATCTATAGCCGGGAGGCGTGGTGCAGTCGGTAGTGCGTCCGCTCACGGGCCGTAAGGTCGTGGGTTCGGTTCCCGGCCCGGCCGGGACACAGTGGTGGCTCCAAACGTCACCATAAGGTGTCATTTGAGTTCCTCCCTGCTCTGGCTAGGCTGTGCTGGAAAGTCTCTTGGCGGTCATGGCACACAAATGACTTTAAACAGGCCTGTCCATCTCTCACTATGCCTATGTAGTGACGGATGTTAAAGAACCATTGCCTCGGTAAATGTGTAGGGGTGTGCTTTCTATCTTCCCATAGATTCCGTCACCATCATCCCCCCTCCCCACTAGATTAGGGTCCGGGCACAACGTCACAAGGGTAATCTCACTTTGGTGTGGATACAACCTGCGGGACCTCTCAACCTTGAGTGTCGGCCGTGAGAGCATCAACCTCATTCGACATGCCTTCATACATGTCATTTGGGAGAGAAATTGTGACCTGTGCAGTATGCGTCAAAGCGATCAGTGTTCTTCTCTCAGTAAAGGGTTGGTCGGGTAACTGGAAACAAACCTCATTTTTAGGCCTAGTTTTGTTTTCTAATACTTGGGCATCTTGGACTGAACTCATTTATTTTTGTTAGCCTTTTTGTACCTGTGCATTTTTGTACTATTCATAATTCTGTTCTACATTATCAAGTGTAACATAAAATGCATTTCAATACATCATCCGTGATGCTTAGTTATCTATGGAGGTGATATTTGGTGTCTGGTGGTTTTCCTTCACAGTATCATGGTCATAGTAACGTCCGTATACTAGATGGTGGTCTGGACAAGTGGAAAAACGCGGACTATGAAACCAGCACAGACAACCCTTCCCCACAGGTAAGACTACTATGTGTTGATACCTAGTATCTTTTTAATTCCTATCGTGATATTGTATCTACCTGAAAAGTCTTCAAAAATAAGACCCAGAAGTAGGATGTGGGTACAGGTCATGTCCTTGGTAAAGTGAGCTCACCTTAATTTCTGAGAGAGAAGGTTAGATATATCTAACAGCATGATATAGAATGGATAATAACGATGTTCTGTACGATTTCCTGGATATTACGATATGAGAATAATAGCATTAAACACGATGATATTACTCGTCGTTTTACACAAATGCATTATAGTATGCCCATTGCTTGCCATGCTGCACGAATGCAGTCGTAACAAGGCTACTATAGCCCAGTTGCATCCATGCACCATACAGACCCTACCCCGATACATTCCTGGAGGGAAGTTATTGACCACTTTCCGCTGCTTCAGCGGAAGTGGTCATATTACAACTGCATCGGCCCATAGACTTTGCCTAGAGCTCTACCCTCCACTGTAAATCAATGTACCAATCGCACCCCTGTTCCATACCTAAACTGGTCTATAGCCCCCTCCCTTCACCCCCTCCCCCCCGACTCACCGGGGGGGGAAAGGGGGTGAGGGGAGGGGGCTACCCAGTGAACAAAAAGACGTTTTCTGACGTTTTTCAACATAATTTGAAAGTTTGCAAACGTTTGTTTTGAATGTTATTCTAACGTTCAACGTTGACTCATTCTGACGTTTTTCAACGTTCATACAAACATTTTAAAATGTTTTCTAACATAATTTTCAACATTCAAAAACATTAGAGAACATTCTTAAACGTTTCTACTAGCATAACCGCTGGGGTATTTTGACTTTGTATTTTGTATAGGTACCTATTGCCCAAACTATTGTGCCTGCCAAATTAATGACAGAACATAATCATTTGTTGTGCACATAGAAGTATCTTAATATAGAATTCTCCTGAAGCACATTATACCTGTAATCCCTGAGCAAAAATCTCTAGGACTGGTGCAAGAGGACATTGTCCTCAGAGGGAATATGTATATTTCTTGGTAACAAGCAATGGGTGTCTTCATCAGGATTATTTCATTTAATCCAATAGAATATGATAATACCAGTCATATTCTATCAAGCATGACTTGGAATTAAAGTTTTGATCCAAGGATGTATGAAGTAAGCAAAAATATGATAATGTATACATTTAAAGCAACTTTAGATTACAGAACATACAGGGAAAATCTCCCCATCGATTGGCCTGTCACCTTGTGGGGAAGATATGTATAACACAAATGTATAAAAATGTTAGAAAACGTTCTATAAACATTTGTTGAATGTTTTATTACGTTTTAAAATGTTTGGAATGAATGTTCACATTCTAAATTACTGTTGATGTTAACAAACGTTTGTTAAATGTTTGTTTGATGTTATAAAACATTATATATGAACGTTTGTTTTAAAGCTTTAATGGACATTAGTAAACGTTTGCTGAACATTTCATTTATGTTGGAAAACATCAAAACCTAACGTTCACTTTCTAGCTTTAAAATGACGTTCACGAACGTTCTATAAATGTTTGCTGTTCACTGGGTATAGGCGCTCGGCGGGTTCAAGCCGACCGTGTGCCGATGACAGCTTGAACTCATAGAGGTGGGTGTGTGTGGGGGGGGGAACTGCCTCAGAGGCGTAGCAGCCAAAGCAGCGCGGCAGACCGGTCGGTGTAGATTTGCTCGGCGGGCTAAACGCCGACCGTGTGCCGATGACAGCTTGAACTCATAGAGGTGGGTGTATGGTTGATGTATTGTGTTACTATGTATTATTGGTAATGGTATCCATTTATTATGGTGAATTAAATATTCTCCAAACATGCGTCCGTGTTGTGCTATGTCAGTCAATTTGCTCGGCGGGCAAAACGCCGACTGTGTGCCGATGACAGCTTAAACTCATAGAGCCAGCACTGCGGCAGCCCGGTCGCAAAGCAGCCAAAGACGCTGACCCACCGGGGGGGGAGGGGGTGAGGGGAGGGGGCTATAGGCGCTCGGCGGGTTCAAGCCGACCGTGTGCCGATGACAGCTTGAACTCATAGAGCCAGCAGCGCGGCAGCCCGGTCGCTGTAGATTTGCTCGGAGGGCAAAACGCCGACCGTGTGCCAATGACAGCTTGAACCGGGGAGGTATACAAGTGAGGATATACGTCTACGCTTGAACTCATGGAGCCAGCAGCACGGCAGACTGGTCGGTGTAGATTTGCTCGGGGGGCAAAACGCCGACTGTCTGCCGATGACAGCTTGAACTCATAGAGGTGGGTGTGGGGGGGGACTGCCTCAGCAGCGTAGCAGCCAAAGACGCCGACCCACTGGGGGGGGGGAGGGGGTGAGGGGAGGGGGCTAGGGCTCTCGGCGGGCAAAAGTTATCGATGTTTTAAAGCTATGACATCACAAAAATGGCCATAACTTTCCACCAAATCGTCGTAGGAAAAAAATTCAAACAGCTATATGGACTCCTCTGGAAAATCGTTTTTCTCTCGGAACCCTATTATCGCCCAACGATGTCTCTCTGGCTTCAGGCTATATAGGCCTTTCCCCAGCATTTTTGGCCTCTACAGCCATGTTTGGCTTGAACCCGCCATGCCGATGACAGCTTGAACTCATAGAGGTGGGTATGTCAGTACCTATACACTATTTGTCAGCAATTAGTGGATATCTCAGTGGGCTTCCCTAGCTCACTTAAAAGGGTCTATTTCTCCTCTTTCGTTTCCCCACGGATGTGTGTGGTGCACATATATGTGAGGGCACTGACACATTCCTCAAAAATTGTGTAATGTAGTTCTTGCCATGAATATGACCTCAGCTGTCGAAATGGTGATAAACATCTATTACTCACTCACTTGCGATTTGTCAGTAATTGCTCATTATTTGTCAGAAATTATTCAATATACATCAGTAATTACTCACTCTTTGTCAGCAATTAGTCAATATAATGTCACTAATTACTCACTATATGTCAGCAATTAGTCAATATATGTCAGTACTTACTCAATATTAAATATTTTGTCATCAGTTAGTCAATGTATGTCAGTACTTAGATATCATGTCAAGATTGGAAGCAATTTTTTTTTTACGGTGGGGGTTCATAATTCGGTGGGCTTCCCTAGCTCACTTAAAAGGGTCTATTTCTCCTCTTTCCTTTCCCCTCGGATGTGTGTGGTGCACATATATGCGCGGGCACTGACACATTCCTCAAAAATTGTGTAATGTAGTTCTTGCCATGAATTTGACCTCAGCTGTTGAAATGGCGATAAACATCTATTACTCACTCTCGATATGTCAGTAATTGCTCATAATTTGTCAGAAATTATTTAATATACATCAGTAATTACTCACTCTTTGTCAGAAATTAGTCAATATACATCAGTAATTACTCACTATTTGTTAGCAATTGGTCAGTATAATGTCAGTACTTACTCAATATTTGTCATCAGTTAGTCAATGTATGTTAGTACTTAGATATCATGTCAAGATTTGAAGCAATTTTTTTTTCAGTGGGGGTTCATAATTCGGTGGGCTTCCCTAGCTCACTTAAAAGGGTCTATTTGTCCTCTTTCCTTTCCCCTCGGATGTGTGTGGTGCACATATATGCACGGGAACTGACACATTCCTCAAAAATTGTGTAATGTAGTTCTTGCCATGAATATGACCTCAGCTGTCGAAATGGTGATAAACATTTATTACTCACTCACTTGCGATTTGTCAGTAATTGCTCATTATTTGTCAGAAATTATTCAATATACATCAGTAATTACTCACTCTTTGTCAGCAATTAGTCAATTTAATGTCAGTAATTACTCACTATATGTCAGCAATTAGTCAATATATGTGACCAGGTGAGGGAAAACATGCCTCCTGGGGGAAACGGCTTTTTAAGGTTTAAGTCATGGGCTTTAAAATGAAATATCTTGAGCTAAAATATCCCCGGTAGTTTTGCTGCAATTGCTTGTCAAACACAGGTTGGTGTGTACAATTGAAAATAGGAAATAAGCTGTAAATGCATTATATCCTATCCTAAACACTAATAATGCAAAAAAAAAAGAAGTTTTGTGGAAAAATAACCAAAGAAATACATGTATTTGTAATAGAATTGGTTCAAGAGGGACTTTTTGAGCTCTGTTTTCGTTTTTTGGGTACCTGAGGGAATTTCATAAAAGGTTTGTTGCAAAAATTCCCAATTGAAAGTAGGGGAGTCATTTCCATGGCAACCAGAAATTGCCTTATCTACCAATTTTCTATGTTTCCATGGCAACCAACATTCTAAACATGGAACATTTTCAGTGGAGATGGAATGATTTCAAGCATACCACTGGATTCTTTATCAAAAATTGGTCTAATGCTTTTTTAGCATATTTGTCAGTGTTTTATCCACATACTGCCACCTGGTGGCCAAAACCAGTACTAAAAATCCCCCCAGAGGCGCATTCTTCCTCGTTGGGCCACATATGTCAGTACTTACTCAATATTAAATATTTTGTCATCAGTTAGTCAATGTATGTCAATACTTAGATATCATGTCAAGATTCGAAGCAATTTTTTTTTACGGTGGGGGTTCATAATTCGGTGGGCTTCCCTAGCTCACTTAAAAGGGTCTATTTGTCCTCTTTCCTTTCCCCTCGGATGTGTGTGGTGCACATATATGCGCGGGCACTGACACATTCCTCAAAAGTTGTGTTATGTAGTTCTTGCCATGAATTTGACCTCAGCTGTTGAAATGGCGATAAACATCTATTACTCACTCACTCACTCTCGATATGTCAGTAATTGCTCATAATTTGTCAGAAATTATTCAATATACATCAGTAATTACTCACTCTTTGTCAGAAATTAGTCAATATACATCAGTAATTACTCACTATTTGTTAGCAATTAGTCAATCTAATGTCAGTAATTACTCACCATTTGTCAGCAACTCACTGAGTAAGTACTGACATATATTGACTAATTACTGACAAATAGTGAGTAATTACTGACATTATATTGACTAATTGCTAACAAATAGTGAGTAATAACTGATGTGTATTGACTAATTTCTGACAAAGAGTGAGTAATATGCATGTAAAAGTTTGAGAAATGGAATCGGCATGGTGGAAAACCTTATTGCATGTCCAGATTGGCATGATGCACTCTATCTCTGAATCCATCAGGAATATGGATCTAAAAGTTAAAAAATGGAATTGGCATGGTTGAAAATCTTGAAATCGATATATTACATGTCCAAATCTGCTAATAAACTACAGAATAATGGGCATTGATTCATTTGTGCATCATGCTTTGCCTGGCATGATGCACTCTAACTCAATAAGTATCAGGAACATGGGTCTATAAGTTGAAAAAATAGAATCAGTATGCATAAAAACATTAAAATTGATATATTACTCTTTGAAATCTGTCAATAAACAGCTGAGAAATAGGCATTGATTCATTGGTGCATCATGCCCAGAAACTCCTAAACCCCTCATGAAAGTGGTCTTGCAGCTTTGCTGCACCCTCTCGACCCCTAGCATCCTCGTTCATTGAGCTCATTATAATGTGGCCTTTACAGAATTAAAATATAAGTTAGTGAAATTTGATGTAAACCTTGATATGCTCGTTACATTGTGTTTCTGACCAAACCAATACCAGGAGGGTGACTTCAAGGCCTCTGTGAGAGGAGAGCTGCTCGTTACCTTTGAGGAGGTGCTGGAGAACCTGGAGTCCAACAAGTACCAGGTGATTGATACACGTCCTCCAGGGGGCTACAACCAGGGACACATTGCCAACGCCAAGAACCTACCATTTGTGGGCAAACTCGTGGACCCTGAGGGAAAGTGCCTTCGTTCATTGGACCAGCTTAAGGCTGGTGAGAAATTTGTTCAGTCATTGTTTCAAATAGTTTAGGGACAATAGTGGTACTTTGACACATTATTTGTCATTACCTCCATGAATACAGCTGATATCCTATACCGAACTCTGGGCGTGATACCCGCAATGATTTGTTGTATAATGATGACAGATGAATCTTAAACCATGCTTTACTATTAAAGCTTTATTAAACGAGGCAAGGGCCTTTGACACCACCTTTCTGACCTCTTGTTTACTAGCCCTTAGCCGAGTTTCTTATGATTACCAAGTTTCAATTGCTATTTTGGCTTCTAGCAGATTACATGCACCACCAAAAAAATATTCCATTACACAGCATATGCCCTATCACACCCTTCAAAGACCCCATGAGTCATATTTCTATTTACATGAAAATCTTATGATAAATGATGAAAAAAACATTTCATGGGGTATGATTTTCTTATTTTGAGATTCCAAGAATTTGCATAGACCATCAAAACCTGTCATTTAGCACTATTTCGGTTACAACTGAACCCCCAAAAATTAGTCATATAGTGAGACAAAAAGTAAGACAAAGCTATCCATGCAATATAATTTACATTTAAGGTGTACTTTGATGGCTGTGACATGGTAATTACTGTTGTCTTTTTCTTCCTATGGAGAAATGCATGGGATTTAGGGCTCTTTTTACCCTAAATAAAAGGGTAATCAAACTGTCTTTAACCCCACTTATAGACAGATTTCAGATTTTTTTAAAAGAGGAGGGCATAGAGTAGGAATGGGGGCAGTGTGCGCCATGGTTATCTGGGCAAACATCTTTTGATATAGTTGATTTTGAAGGCCTTCCAATTTGGTTTATTGATAGGTTTAATTCCAAGATTCTCTCATAGACAAAGCATTAGGCCCCATACCGACACATACTGTAGCAGGCTCACACATCAACAGTATCAGCAGTTCCTTTAAGAGAAATAGCACCGTGGGAAAGCCCAAGGTCCTTCTGATCTTTCCCATGAACACCTGGCAGATGGAAGGATGTGACCAGGAAGTGTGACATGGGATGATGATATGGGGTGATGACTTGGATGACTAGAGATGATGACATGAGGTGATGATATGGGATGATGACAGAGGGTGATGACAGGGGGTGATGACATGGACAACATGAGGTGATGACATTGACAACATGAGGTGATGACATTGACAACATGAGGTGATGGTATGGGATAATGACATGGAGGTGATGACATGGGGTGGTGACAATATAATGACATGGATTGATGAAATGATGTGATGACATGGATGACATGAGGTGATGACATGGGGTGGTGACATGAGGTGATGACATGAGGTAATTGTATTGGATAATGATATGAGATGATGACATGAATGACATGGGGTGATGACATGGATGACTAGAGATGATGACATGAGGTGATGACATGAGATGGTGATGATATGAGGTGATGACAGGGGTGATGAATGAGGTGATGACATGGATGACATGAGGTGATGACATGGATGACTAGAGATGATGACATGAGGTGATATGGGGTGATGACATGAGGTGATGACATGAGGTGATGACATGAGGTGATGACATGAGGTGATGACAAGGTAATGACATGAGGTGATGACATTGATTGATGACATGATATGATGACATGATGTGATGGTATGGATAATGACATGAGGTGATGACATTAATGACATGAGGTGATGGCATGGAATGATGATATGGGGTGATGACAAGGTAATGACATGAGGTGATGACATTGATTGATGACCTGAGGTGATAACATGTATGACATGGGGTGATGACATGCATGACACGAGGTGATGGTATGGGATAATGACATGAGGTGATGAAATGGGTGATGATATTAATGACATGAGGTGATGACATGAGGTGATGACATGGGGTGATGACAATGTAATGACATGGAATGATGACATGAGGTTATGGCATGGATGACATGAGGTGATGACATGGGGTGATGACGTGAGGTGATCTCGATGACATTAGATGATGACATGTGTGACATGAGGTGATTACATGAGGTGATGGTATATGAAAATGACATGAGGTGATGACATGAGGTGATGACATTAATGACATGACATTGATGACATGTGATGATTACATGGATGACATGAGGTGATGACATGGGGTGATGACAGGGGATGATGACATGCAGTGATGACATAAGGTGATCATTTGGGGATTTGGGGTGATCACTTGGGAGGGATGATGTAGCCATCAGGATGTAGCCACCAGGACCTACCACACAGGGGATATAATGTACAGACACTTACAAACTGCTGCCCTTAAATGCTTTGTGTCCATGGTGCTGGGAATCATGGGCAAGTTACTTTGTAACTGGACTTGTTACTTTTTGGATAGAGACAAACAGCTAAGATAAAAGTATAAGCAAACGCCACCTTGTTGAGTTTATGTTCTTTGTAGAACTTTACAGATCTTTGTTGAACTTTATGGATCTTTATTGAACTTTATTGAATTTTATGGAACTTTATGGTATCTTGGGACCGTTTTGGTACCTTGGGACTTTTTTAGGACTTTGGGACTTTCTGAAGACTTTGGGCCCTTTTCAGAACTTTTTCGGGACTTTTGCACCTTTTCGGGACATTAAGACCTTTTTGGGACTTTGGACCTTTATAGGACCTTTCATGACTTTTGGACCTTTTTTAACTAGGGACCTTTTTGGGTCTTTGGGACCTTGTCCACCCATTGTCCATCCCTGGGAACGACATGGTACTGGACACATTTCTTTTTGTAATACAGACAAACAACTAAGATAATGGTTGAGGAAACCACACCTTGTCTCATTTTGTTTGTAGTGTTTTGTATGTGGAAGATAGTCATTATGGATGCATTTGTAGGTAATATGGAATTCAGAATCATGTAGTTAGGGAGTGGTCATTATTTATCAACAGGGGGGGGTGGTGGGTTTTCGCGCGGACGCGCGAAAATTTTTTACGCCCCCCCCTCGACGGCAGTCAAAATTTTTTGCGCCCCCCCCCCGCCAGAGGCGCGGAGATTTTTCGCGCCCCTCTTTGATCTATAGTAGCGCGCGGGCTTTTTTGCTAAAAAGAGGGTGAATTTTTTTAGCCCCCCCCTCAAGAGGGGTCAAAATTTTTTTAGCCCCCCCCTCGGGAGGGGTCTGAAAATTTTACGCCCCCCCCTCAAACCCACCACCCCCCCCTGTTGATAAATAATGACCACTCCCTTATTATTGTTAAAGGTAGACATGAGCTGAAACATGGCTAGTTGGTTTGGCCCTGAAGACCAGGGAAAGCTATGACTGATGTTTGATTGGTCTAGACAAAGCTATAATTACCTACTTAATACTAGTAACACACAAATTAAGGCAGTTGGGTCTAAAGGCAGGGGCAGGCAGGGTAGGTGGTGACACCACCAGACAATCACCAGTGGGTGTGGGAGGCAGAGGGGATGGTAGATAGGCACACCACTAGGTGGGTTGGGGGGTACTCAGTCATGTCTCATTACTCATCAGAGCTGTGCTGGTAGTTGTCGGTGGGAGGGGGAGGAAGACAATCAAGCAGGTACATGTGTCCTTATGACATAGTCATGGGCAAGTCATCTAGCCTAGGCTCTGTACCCTTGCCTCGTTTCCTTTCTGTCTCTCCAAGACATACTCTAGACTTAACTGTTTTAAACTAAACGCTTTCTTGTTCATATAGAGTAAAATTCTATTTTACATTCTATAATTTCATATTCGCCGCACAATCATGGTAGAGATAGAGGAAGGAACACAGAGATGTTGCCTCTGCTGTGGTCTTCAAAGTTGTGAGACAGATTTATTGTTGGAAAAAAGGCACATTGACTTCTGAGCATGCTCAGACTGTAACCAACAGGTTCTGATGTAGTAAAAGTATTTAACTGTATAACACTAGGGGGAGATACTTATAGTGAGGTAATAGTTCATAGTGTGACCACTAGGGGACACCACTGTTTAGCCAGTCTCTTATAGTTAGGTATATATATAGGAAACGTTATTAGCGCGGCGACTAGTGTATGGTTCACAGTCGCCACGGTGTAAGGGATAGGGAGGCCTTGCAATCTATTTTTGTTTGTGGCTCCTCTGCTATGGACTATTCCTGCTCACTATTCTAATGTAATAACAACAGTGTGTGTACTTTACTTATCAGTGAAGGAATTTTCAGAATATATCTCATACTTTTGATTATATTTGCAGATAAGACATTTCATCATTTGGAGCCCTATGGCAGATTAGCATTAGAGCATTTTAAGATTCAGAAATGCATCCCTGTAGCCTTTGTTTTAGAATTGTTCGTTTTGAAACTACTATATATATGTAGTACAGGTTTGATTTCAGTGGATTATGGTACAATTGGATCATATTTTCTGTATTTGAACAAAGTATTCACTGTCAAAGATCTCTATGGAGAAATCAGTGCTAAAGTGTGTGTTGCCATATGTGCATTTTTGTAAATCAGAGGAGGTTGAAGTGTAAGGCCACCTTGTGGAACTGCTGCATTCTTTTCTGTGTAAAATTTTTAGTTTACATTGAAATAATGCTTTCTCAGAATATGTATCTACTATTGGTGATGAAAGATTAATTTGATTACTCCTTTCATTAGACCCGAGGTTCGAATGAATGGCATTGATGCACAGTTAACCCTTTATGGATAGCATGATGCATTGATGCACAATTAACCCTTTATGGATAGCATGATGCATTGATGCACATTAAACCCTTTATGAATGGCATGATGCATTGATTTACTTTAACCCTTTATGAATGGCATGATGCATTGATTCACTTTAAGCCTTTATGAATGGCATGTAGCATTAATGCACAGTTAACCCTTTATGGATAGCATGATGCATTGATGTACAGTTAACCCTTTATGGAAAGCATGATGCATTGATGCAGTTAACCCTTTATGGATAGCATGATGCATTGATGCATTGATGCACATTTAACCCTTAATGAATGGCATGATGCATTGATGCACATTTAACCCTTTATGAATGGCATGATGCATTGATTCACTTTAAGCCTTTATGAATGGCATGTAGCATTAATGCACAGTTAACCCTTTATGGATAGCATGATGCATTGATGTACAGTTAACCCTTTATGGAAAGCATGATGCATTGATGCAGTTAACCCTTTATGGATAGCATGATGCATTGATGCACATTTAACCATTAATGAATGGCATGATGCATTGATGCACATTTAACCCTTTATGAATGGCATGATGCATTGATACACAGTTAACCCTTTATGAATGGCATGATGCATTGATGCACATTTAACCCTTTATGAATGGCATGATGCATTGATGCACAATTAACCCATTATGGATAGCATGATGCATTGATGCACAGTTAACCCTTTATGGATACCATAATGCATCGATGCACAGTTAACCCTTTATGAATGGCATGATGCATTGATACACAGTTAACCCTTTATGAATGGCATGATGCATTGATGCACATTAAACCCTTTATGAATAGCATGATGCATTGGTGCACATTTAACCCTTTATGAATGGCATGATGCATTGATGCACATTTAACCCTTTATGAATGGCATGATGCATTGATTCACTTTAAGCCTTTATGAATGGCATGTAGCATTGATGCACAGTTAACCCTTTATGGATAGCATGATCCATTGATGCACAGTTAACCCTTTATGGATAGCATGATGCATTGATGCACATTTAACCCTTTATGAATGGCATGATGCATTGATTCACTTAAACCCTTCATTAATGGCATGTAGCATTGATGCACAGTTAACCCTTTATGCATAGCATGATGCATTGATGCACAGTTAACCCTTTATGAATGGCATGTAGCATTGATGCACAGTTAACCCTTTATGGATAGCATGATGCATTGATGCACAGTTAACCCTTCATGGATGTTACAATGCATTGATGCACATTTAACCCTTCATGGATAACATGATGCATTGATGCACTTTAACCCTTTATGAATGGCATGATGCATTGATGCACTTTAACCCTTTATGGGTGGCATGATGCATTGATACACAGTTAACTTTTATGGATGACATGATACATTGATACACAGTTAACCCTTAGGGATAGCATAATGCATTTATGCACAGTCAACCCTTTATTGATAGACAAGGCATTGATGTGCAGTTAACCCTTTTATAGATGTCATGATGCATTGTCAGCAAATATGTCAGTAATAATGCACTATTTGTCAGCAATTAGTCAATTTATGTTAGTAATTGCTCATTTTTGGTCAGCAGTTCATCAACATATGTCAGTAATCACTCACTATTTGTCAATATCTGATTGAATATTGAAAATTGAATTGAAAATAGCATTGAAAATTGCATTAAAAACTCGGGTCGTTTAGGTCTTAGACCTAACCTGCTCCATCTTTATATTAACGATTTTGTGGAACACTGAAAACATGTATGTACACCGAGGTACTTACACTGTGCTCCCCCTCTACAGAGAGGTGGAGTGATCTGGCCGGTTTGCTGACCACTGGCCTGTGACAACGTAAGTGATTGGCAGTTGGGTGTGTGTGTGGGGGGGGGGATAAGACAGGTCCCTGTGGCAGCTGAGTGAGGTGCATGCAGAATGGACAGTCTACAGACTATTAATACTTAGCTGCAGTGGGTAGTTCAGGTTAAATTTGTGCTATGTACTACCAAAAGCCCAGATGATAGTATGCCCTATCTGTCTTACCAACTGAAACTAGACACAAGATTACAAGTCTCCGCGCCATGTCTCACAGGCCATGTTCTCATATGAATTGTCTTTCACATCATAAATGAAAAATAATAATGATAATAATGACAAGATATGAAAGTAGAAACTTCATAGACAAAGCTTGAGCTTTTAACTTAAGTAGCAGAAATGTCTTGTAATTTTGAGAGGAGTGGTTACTAGCACATGCACTCTCTCACCCAACTTTACCTTGGGTGCAACTAATCTGATACTCTAAGAAGCTTTTAAGCTTCTGAAGCTTTTCTTTGGATAAGCCTTTAGTCAGCACATCAGCTGGCATTTCTGTAGTTGGCAGATATTGCAGCTTCACAGTTCCCTTCAGTATTTCACCACGTATGTAGTGATACTTGATTTCAATATGCTTGGTACGTCCGTGAAACTGTGGATTCTTTGCCATTGCTATGGCTGACTGACTGTCATCGAAGATGGAGGTTGCTTCTGTAATAGGGCCATCCAGTTCCTTTAAGAGCTGTCGTAGCCATACTGCTTCTTGTGCTGCAGATGCCAATGCTACATACTCAACTTCTGCTGTTGATAGAGCTACACAAGACTGTTTCTTACTCCTCCAGCTTATGGGAGCTTCAGCCAGTGTGAAGGCATATCCAGATGTAGATTTTGATCACTTTGATCACCTGTCTAATCTGCGTCACAATAGCCTATCATTCCTTCTTCATAATTTCTACAGTACTGAATACCATGACTACTGGTTTCTTTAAGGTATCACATAATGTGTTTCACAGCTTTCCAGTTTTGTTCTGAAGGGTGACTGTTGTATTTAACCACTTGATTGACGGCAAATGTAATGTCAGGTCTTGTCCAATTGGACAAATACATCAGGCTTCCAACTGCTGACTGATACAGTACCGGATCAACAGAGCTGTCATCATTACCTACAGAGCTTGTCAGTCTAACAGAAGGATCAACTGGGGTTGACACTGGTTTGGCTTCTTGCATGTGTATCAAGGCTGACTTATCCATATGCTCTCAGGTGTCTGTCTGATCTGAACTCCTAGGTAGGTGTTCAGTTCACCCAAGTCTTTGACATTAAACTTCTTTGAGATGTTCTTCTTGACTTTCACCATCGTAGCCAGATTCTCTGTTGCTATAATAATATCATCCACATAGACAGCTACGATTACTGTTTCATCTTCTTTACCTGTGTAGATGCATGGATCTGCTGTTGACTTGAGATTAATACTTTTGAGATGGTTGTCAAGTGTTATATTCCAGCACCTTGGTGAATGTTTAATGCCATACAGGCTTTTCTTGAGCTTGCAGACTAAATGTTCTTCACCTTTCTTAACAAAACCCTCAGGTTGTTTTAGAAACACCTCTTCCACAAGTGTTCCATTTAGGAATGCTGTAGTGACGTCCATTTGGTGAAATAGAAGGTTCTTCTTTGCAGCTACAGCAAGCAGCTACAAACAGGGCAAAACGTCTCATCATAATCTAGACCATATTTTTGATTGTACCCTTGTGCCACAAGCCTAGCCTTGTACCGCTCTATGGTTCCATCAGGACTTAGCTTGGATTTGAACACCCACTTGCTGCCCACAGTTTTTCTACCTTCAGGGAGTTTGACTAAGTCCCAAACATCATGCTTCTGCAATGATTCAATTACTTTTTCCATGGCTGCTTGCCACTTTTCCTTGTCCATAGCCATGGCTTCCTTGTAGCTAGCTGGGTCCTTCGTATCTGAAATCATGACCCACTCGCCATAGAAGTCTGCTTGCTTTTTTAGGACGGCTTGACCTCCTGGGCTGAAAGTTATCATGAAGGTCAGAATTCTCAATGGGAACCTCCTGCGGCACTTCAACTTGAGCTTTGACTGGAGCTTGAGCTTGAACCTCATCTGCTTCTTCCTTGACTTCCGGTGATTCTATGATGACATGGTGACTTCCTTCTACAGTCTCATCTAGACTATCTTCATCAAATATAACATCAGGACTATATAAAGCTTTCTTGCGGTTCATGTCATAAAGACAATATCCCTAGACATTGTCTCCATAACCAAGGAAGATGCACCTTCTGGATTTTGAGTCAAGCTTACTACGCTCATCATTTGGGATGTGTGCATAGCATGTCACTCCAAAAGGTCTCAGGTTAGCAACATCAGGCTTCTTTCCTTTGAAAGCCTCAAATGGTGTCATATCCGGAACAGCTGAAGTTTGGCTACGATTTCTCAAATAAACTGCTGTTGACATCACTTCTGCCCAAAAGGACCTGGACATAATCTCCTAACATAGCTCGCCACATCTCTACCAAGGTACGATTCATTCATTCCGCTACACCATTTTGCTCAGGATTCTTTGGGATGGTTAGCTCATGTTGTATTCCCTCCTTCTTGAGGTACTTTTTAGAAGTATATTCACCACCATTGTCAGTTCTTAACGTCTTTACCTTTTGAACAGTCTCCTTCTCAACCAAAGCCTTCCATTCAAGGAATTTGTCGAACACCTGATATTTGGTTTTCAGGAAGTAGATCCAAGTATATCTGGTCTTGTCATCAATGAAGGTCAAGAAGTAGTCAGCTCACAAAAACTCAACTTCTTGGATGAATTGTACTTGAAATCTTTCACCATACCAACCCGTGCCAGCTTTTTCAGGGAGTCCTCATTTAAATGGCCATAACGTCTATGCCATGTGTCCTTATGCTGGGTTGTCGCAACAGAATGAGACAAACAATCAACATAGTACAACGATCCTGTTCTAACGGCAGCTAACACAACATGGCCATCAACTTCTCTATACAACACTGATTGTCCACAAATACAGTCTGTAGCCCAGCTTCACTTGCCTCCGACACACTAACCAAGTTGTACGCTAGGTCTGGAACGTACAATACATCCTTAAGCACACACTCTTCCATAATACCGGATAAGTTCAACTTCACAATCCCAACACCAATAGCCTGCAACCCATGACCATCACCGAGAGTGACGTCAAATGCTCTGGTATTGTGCAGCTCACTAAAGAGCTCCTTATCATTGCACATATGAGCTGTTGTTCCTGAATCTACTATCCAATTACGTCCACCTCCTACAGAGGTCGAGAGTGCATGCTGTGCAATGAAACAAGAGGAGTCGTTATCATCAATGGAACTTGCTTGGTTAGCCTTCTGTCTACCATGAGTATATATTCGTCCTCCTGGCTCCTTCTGAGCCTTCTGAAGAAGCTTTGGACAGTTCTTCTTATAATGACCAGGCTTTTTACAGTAGTAGCATATACCACTTTTGCTCTTACCACTGCTGCTATCACCACTGTTGGTCTTACCACCACTGCCATTACCACTGCTCTTACCACTATTTCTCTGACCTACACTGCGTGATGCTAAAGCAATACCTTCCTCTGACCTATCCTTTATTTTGCTTTCCTCGTGTCTGAGTGGCTCTGTAATTATCTCCATGGATGGAACTTTATCCAGAGATTCAAATGCAGTTGTTAACATATCAAAATCTTTTGGCAAACTTGCTACCATATGGATCACACGATCCTCTTCATCGAGTTTATCGCCAACTATTGAAAGTTCGTTGAAAATTTCTGTCATGACTCTAATGTGCTCATCAACCAACTGTCCTGCTAATTGCATCGAGTAAAGTTTGCGACGCAGCATGAGTTTGTTCGCCCATGACTTTGTTCGCCCATGACTTTTTCTGGAACTGATTCCCCACACAGTCCCAGACGACTTTGGGATCTTCTGGGTCCTCCCCAATGATATACAATAGGGTTGGGTCAACTGATAAAACCAAGTGTGCACAGGCCTGGTCTTTAAGTTGCATAAACTTACGAAGGTTATCTGCTTGATCTGCTGGTGGAGCTATCTCTGTGCCAGCAACTATACCCCATAAAGCGTCTAGTTTCAACAACATTTTCGCTTGGACCTTCCATGTGGCATAATTAGGCCCTTTTAATGGCACTATTTCAAACCTTTTGGCAGCCCTTTTGAAACTTGAATTTACCAAAACAATTTCAAAAAGCAAGGGCAAAAGTCTCAAAACTGTCACTTTATAGTAAGGAAGGCAAAACATAAATGCTAAATGTCTAGACAACCAGTGTGTGGTAGAGCAATGTCATGTTGAAGGTCACTGAGTGGTAGAGCCAAAAAGACCAAAGTCTCAAAAATGCAGTGTGTGGTAAACCGATAAATGTCACAATGTCCAAATGTCACTAAGTGGTAAAGCAAAATAACTCAAAACTAGCACTGTGTGCTAGGCTCACAACTAAACAGGCAAATGTCACTGAAAGTACTGTCACTGTGCAATGTCACTGTGCACTGACCATGTGCTGTCAACATAAAGTTTGTCAAACATTGTTAGTGAACTGACAGATAGTGTTCCTCCATGTGGTCAAGTCAGTATGAAGAACCATGTGCTGTCAAACAATAAAATGGGTCTAGACCCCTAAATTCGACAGGGTGACATGGTCATTTCTTAAAATCGACATGTGACATGGAGCTTAGTGACAAGGACATGGAAAGGAAAAAGTTAGTGACAAGAGACAAGGCCTTTCCTTAAAATTGACATGTGACATGAAGCCTAGTGACAAGGACATGGGAAAATAGAAATTTAGTGACAAGTGACATGGCCATTTCTTAAAATCAATATGTGACATGGGAACCCCCATCTAGACCCCCAATAAAGTTTGTCAAATATTTCTACTTAGCTGACAGAAATACTATGTTCCTCCTGGTGCTCAAGTCAGTGTGCAGTGTGAAGAACTATAAATGTAGACTGAGTCCATAACCTATAGCTGTGGTAGAGGAAGGAAGACAGAGATGTTGCCTCTGCTGTGGTCTTCAAAGTTGTGAGACAGATTTATTGTTGGACCAGCGCCTTCAGCGCTGGGATAGTGTAAACAGCAGACGTAATGTTAGAATTCAGACCACAAAAAAATTTCACCCCCTCCTAACCCCAAGGTTTAATCTTTTTTTTGTCTGAGACTTTTTGTCTCACTTTTACACCTCCCGCAGACCCTGCGTCTCATGTATACACCCCCCACCCTGCGTCTCATGCATACACCTCCTGCTGACCCTGCGTCTCACTTGTACACCCTCCACCCACCTTGTGTCTCACTTTTACACCTCCTGCAGACCCTGCGTCTCACTCATACACCCTCCCCCCCACCTTGCATCTCACTTTTACATCTCCCGTTGACCCTGCGTCTCACTTGTACCCTCCACACCCTGCATCTCATGAGTACACCTCCAGTGGACCCTGTGTCTCATGCATACACACTCCCCCCACCCTGCATCTCACTTTTACACCTCCCATGGACCCTGTGTCTCACTGGTACACCATTCCGCCACCCTGCATCTTGCTTTTACCATACACCTCCGGCGGACCCTGCGTCTCATGCGTACACCCTCCCCCCACCCTGTGTCTCACTTTTACACCTCCCACGGACCCTGCGTCTCATTCATACACCCTCCCCCCACCATGCATCTCACTTTTACACCTCTCACTGACCCTGTGTCTCACTCTAACACTTCCCCCACCCCGCGTCTCACGCATACACCTCCTGCGGACCCTGCGTCTCACTTGTACACCCTCCCCCCACCTTGTGTCTCACTTTTACACCTACTGCGGACCCTGCGCCTCACTCATACACCCTCCCCCCACCTTGCATCTCACTTTTATACCTCCCGCTGACCCTGCGTCTCACTCGTACACCCCCCCACCCTGTGTCTCATGAGTACACCTCCAGCGGACCCTGCGGACCCTGTGTACACCCTCCCCCCACCCTGAGTCTCACTTTTACATCCTCCCCCACCCTGCGTCTCACTTTTACACCTCCCATGGACCCTGCGTCTCATGCGTAAACCCTCCACCCACCCTGCATCTCACTTTCACACCTCCCGTGGACCCTGCGTCTCATGCGTACACCCTCCCCCACCCTGCACCTCACTTTTACACCTCCCATGGACCCTGTGTCTCTGTCACCCGCAAATCACCAATCGGCACAATTTGCAAACAGCGCAGCGCAATTTGCAAATTGGGCAACATCGGCGCCACGCAAAGCTCCAATTTTGCACAAAGCACCAATAACAGTGTATCGGCGAGCAGGTCTGACATGTCTGAGATATATATATATAAAGTGATAAAGATGTGTATGCTCATACAATCTGTTGGCAAACATAAATACTCATCTCCCAAATATGCAAGAGAAATGAATTTAAGGAAATCTTTATAAACTTTATTGAAAACTCGCACCATTTGTGCATGGCGCAACGCGAAATTGGCAATCGGCGCAGATTGGCGAAATGCGCCTAACATCTCTACTCTCCTCCACCCTGCGTCTCACTTTTACACCTTCTGCAGTCTCACATATGGTCATCACAAACTCGTACAAAAAACGTGTACAAAAAACGTCAACAAAAGGCCGAAAAACATCAACAAAAACTGGCAATAGCTGTAAGAAACTGCTGTATTTGTATGGTCTGAAACTGAACAAACACAGTGTCCCAGCTTGAACATCCCAGGTTGAACAATTTACTGAGCACTACTTCCGTTGAATGTGGCGCCCCCACACGGACAAAGCATTGCATTCACACTTGCACGATCGTGCAGTTTAGATAGGATGCCTTTCGCTGGTCCTTATAGGCGTTTCTCCAACAACACTATGGAGCTAACTACAGGAACAATATAAAACCGGAAGCCCACATCTCAATCGCACCGATTTGGTGAAGTTAGTGGAACAAAAGGCACATTGACTTCTGAGGCAGCGGGGCCGATGTTCAGCTTTCACTGCATCCAGGATGGACTCCTGCTCTGCCATTAGTAGTCCATCCTAGATGTACTCTGCCTAGCCAATCAGCGGCGGCCTGCTGCCTTACTCTTGCCTCTGCGGCCGCCTCACCGCCCGGCCAATGATATACACACATCCTCGAGGTGCGAATAAGCATGTGGGTCACTTCTTGGGATTTTGACCTGGCCGGAAGTAGAATGACGTCACACTGGAGACAAACATTCACGCCGCCTCAGTTCCTCAGGGACGTGGTGGGACCATGCTGTCACACACTTCTGACTGTTTTCAGATGAGATCTGACTGTTTTCAGATGAGATCTCATCTGAATAATATTCTTCCATTTAAGTTTCCATAAGTTTCAGATGATCTCATCTGAATGTAATTCAAATTCAGATGAGTTCTGGCATATATCCTGTATAGCCCATTTGGCCGGGCACCACCGGAACCGCGGCGGCGTCAACATTCGTCTCCACAGAGGGCCAGGTCAAATCTGCAAGAAGTGACCCTTTTGCTGCGAATAAGCGCTCACCTCCTCGAGGTGCGAGCAGTGGCCTTATTCTCACCTCGAGGTGTACCACATCGAGGTGAGAATAAGGATTCTTATTTTCACCTCGAGGAGGTGTACCTCATCGAGGTGAGAATAAGGATTCTTATTTTCACCTCGAGGAGGTGTACCACATCGAGGTGAAAATAAGAATCCTTATTCTCACCTCGAGGAGGTATGCCCTTATTCACACCTCCTGGAGGTGTGGTTTGCAAATTTATTCACACCTCCAGGAGGTGTGATCTGGAAGGGGGGGGGCCAGAAATTTCAAATGACCATGGGGATGGGGGGTTAAAAAATGTTGAAGTTTTTGGGGAATGGTCATTTTTAATAAAAGGGGAGGATGGCGCTCTTGCAGGGGGGTTTAAAAGTTTCACCCCTTTTTAGCAAAAAAGGGGCAACATTTATTTGTCTCCCCATGCCCCCCTAAGGGAGTGGTCATTTTTTTAACAACAGGGGGGGGGTTGGGGGGGACAAAAAAATTTCAGACCCCTTTAAGGGGGATCTCTTTTGAGCGAAAATTTTCAGACCCCTCGGAGGGGAGACAGAAAAAATTTCGCCACGCATGCATGGAATTTCACCAATCCCCGGCCCAAGCTGGCAATAAATGACTTGTCCCTACTAGAGCAGGGTGGCTTTGGGGGGATAAAATAATTGAGACCCTTCTTTTTAACAACAGGGGGAGTTGGTGAAATTCCATGCGTGCGCAGCAAAAAATTTTCCATCCCCCCTCGGAGGGGTCTGAAATTTTTCCGTGCCCCCCTTTTATTTTTTAGTGGCGGCGGGCTTTTTTCGCTCAAAAAGGGAGACATTTTTTTTGTCCCCTCCTAAGGGAGTGGTCAATATTTATCAACAGGGGGGGGGGTTTGAGGGGGGGCGTAAAATTTTCAGATCGAGGAGGGCTAAAAAAATTCACCCTCTTTTTAGCAAAAAAGCCTGTGCACTACTATAGATCAAAGAGGGGCACGAAAATTTTCGCCTCCAGCGCGGGGGGCCCAAAAGATTTTGACTACCGTCGAGGGGGGCCGTGAACAATTTTCGCGCATCTGTGCGAAAACCCACCACCCCCCTGTTGATAAATAATGACCACTCCCTAAGAGGGGTCTGAATTTTTTTGTCCCCCCCAAACCCACCACCAACCCCCCCTGTTGTTAAAAAATGACCACACCCAAACAAAAGGAGGGGTGTAAAAATTTTGGCCATTTTGGGGCCGGGAAGGCTGCTGTACCTCTACCTCCTCGAGGTGAAAATAAGGAACTTTGTCTTCACCACGTCGAGGTGAGAATAGCTATTCTCACCTCGGGAAGGGCGTATAAGGGCATTTATACGCACCTCGCCGAGGTGAAAATAAGGACAGTTATACGCACCTCGTAGAGCTGCGAATATCGCTTCCCCTCACCGCCCATCTTCTACACCTTAGATGTACAATCACTGCTTTGTACATCTGGGATGTAGAACATCAGTTTTCTACACCCTAGATGTACAATGACCACTTTGTACATCTCGGATGTAGAAGGAACATGTTCTACACCCTGGATGTACAATGACTGCTTTGTGCATCTGGGATGTGGAAGGAACATGTTCTACACCCTAGATGTACAAGCACTGCTTTGTACATCTGGGATGTAGAAGATCAGTCTTCTACACCCTTGATGTACAATGACTGCTTTGTACATCGCAGCCGCCCCCGCCCCCTCAAGATGGGACAACATTTTTTACACTCCTCCTCGGGAGGCCACTAAAAATTTTACGCCCCCCCCCTCAAATGCACCACCCATGCACTACCTAATAATTCTAGTCCCTAAGGGCATGATCATTTTTCAACAAGAGGGCGGGGGTCGGTGGGATTGCGAGAAGATGGCAGTACAAAATTCTGACCCCCCGGTCAAGTGCTTGAAAAAATTCTGACCCCCTCTGGGGGTCTAGATGGGGGGTCCCCATGTCACATGTCGCTTTAAAGAAAAGGCAATGTCACATATCTTTAAATTTCTATTTTCCCATGTCTTTGTCACTAAGCCTCATGTCACATGTTCAAAATAAGACCATGTCTCATGTCACTAACTTTTTACTCCTCCATGTCCATGTCAATAAGGGAGTGATCATTTTTTAACAACAGGGGGGGCTGGTGGGTTTGAGGGGAGGGTCAGAATTTTTTCAACCCCTTGCCCGGGGGGGTCAGAATTTTTATTAAATTGCTCTGATGGGGGGTCAAAATAATTTCACCTGTTTTCAGTGGAAAACCCCGCGCGTTACTATAGGCTAAAAGGGGACGTTCGCGCGCGATTTTTGTCCCTTATGGGTGGGGGAAAAATTTTATCCCCTCGAGAGGGGAAGTCGAAATTTTTTTTTTCGGGTGTCCGTGCGCAAACCCACCAGCCCCCCCTGTTGTTAAAAAATGATCACTCCCTTAGTGACATGGACATGGAGGAGTAAAAAGTTAGTGACATGAGACATGGTCTTATTTTGAACATGTGACATGAGGCTTAGTGACAAAGACTTTTCTTTAAATCGACATGTGACATGGGGACCCCCCATCTAGACCCCCAGAGGGGGTCAGAATTTTTTCAAGCACTTGACCGGGGGGTCAGAATTTTGTACTGCCATCTTCTCGCAAACCCACCGACCCCCGCCCTCTTGTTGAAAAGTTATCATGCCCTTAGGGACTAGAATTATTAGGTAGTGCATGGGTGGTGCATTTGAGGGGGGGGGGCGTAAAATTTTTAGTGGCCTCCCGAGGGGGAGTGTAAAAAATGTTGTCCCATCTTGAGGGGGGGGGGGCGGCTGCGATGTACAAAGCAGTCATTGTACATCAAGGGTGTAGAAGACTGATCTTCTACATCCCAGATGTACAAAGCAGTGCTTGTACATCTAGGGTGTAGAACATGTTCCTTCTGCATCCCAGATGTACAGAGCAGTGATTGTACATCCAGGGTGTAGAACATGTTCCTTCCACATCCCAGATGTACAAAGCAGTCATTGTACATCCAGGGTGTAGAACATGTTCCTTCTACATCCGAGATGTACAAAGTGGTCATTGTACATCTAGGGTGTAGAAAACTGATGTTCTACATCCCAGATGTATAAAGCAGTGATCGTACATCTATAAAGGTGTAGAAGATGGGCGGTGAGGCGGCCGCAGAGTGCGGGGAGGGGGGCAGCATGCTCAGACTGTAACCAACAGTTTCTGATGTCGTAAAAGTATTTAGCTGTATAACACTAGGGGGAGATACTTATAGTGAGGTAATAGTTCATAGTGTGACCACTAGGGGACACCACTGTTTCTTATAGTTAGGCATATATATAGGAAATGTTATATTCAACACAATATACGATATACGGCCCTTTCATCAGCTATGATACAGCAGATGGCGCTAGTGGTGACCATGTCACTTTGCTACTCCAACAGGGGCATGGCTGGTTTGGACTCCAGTACCTTTAATAGATCAACATGTTTCTAATGATCTGCCTTATGTTGGGTTCATCATTTTCTTAAAATATTGATAGTGATTATTAACACACTATTTCTCTGTGTCCAGCTTTAATTTCTAAGACATAGAGCTCTATTTTACATTGCAAATGGGAAGTTTTGTGAGGGGTGTCTGTGTACTAAGGGTAAACCTATGGAGCCCTGGGAGTAGATGCTGGACATGCCCATGTAAGCAGTGGGGCTACTTGAGCGCCATCTAGTGTATCAACTTGGTAAAACTAATGTATACCAATATAGTTAAAATTCATCTATCAACTATTTATCCCATTCAGTGGGAAGATGTGTGTATAACACAATGCAGATTGTATATGAAGAAAAGGTTAAAGAGGTGCAAGAGACACAATATATATTTGCATAACCATAATATTTTATCTGTTTTATCAGCATTTGAAGAGGCCGGTGTAGACTTGTCCAAGCCTCTGATTACCTCGTGTATGGGGGGGATGACGTCGTGTACGGCATTGATAGCGGCTTCACTACTTGGCAAGAATGACGTACCCCTCTATGTGGTAGGTTGCTACGTCTAATAAAGTCTTCAAGTATTTTCCTCTATTTCAAGAATTTTACGTTCCAAACATCTTTACCGTTTCCATCAAAGCCTTTCATTTTTATTTACCTTGGCCAATGCTACCCCTGAGATGGTTCGATATGGTTAGAGACATATCTCTAGATATCACAGGGAATTGAGACAATGTACATGCCTCTTACCCAAATGCCAGTTTTACAAATACATTTTTTGTAATGTTATCAGCGCCCAAAACATCATGCCACGACACATTTATCTGTTCCTAATCCTGTCACGTTATACTAGTAATCTCTCAACACCGGTTCTATTCCAGGGAAGCTGGGGAGAATGGTCTAAAAGGGCGACTGGAGAGCAGATTCAGAAGTCCTAAACATTACATGTACGATGACAGAAGGATTCAGTATCTCATCTCTAAAGTACCACGATGTATGCCACGGCACAATGAACACAAAACATTTTATTTCATAACAATTTACCCAAAGTCACACAGCAAAAAATATTTTTTCTTGATTTAAGAAAATAAGAAAAATTATCTTACGTGGCAGACAAAAATACCAGTTTTCAGAAAATAAAAAATCTTAAAACTGGTAGTTTTGTCCATCAGGTAAGTTTATTTAAGATTCCAAGAAAATTATTTTTAGATGCACCTCGCTTTCATTCACGCAAGAGATGATTATCAAGTGCAATTGTATTTTCCCAACTTGTTGGCAATTAAACGTATATGTTTCTAAATGCGTTGTTTTTCTGAAGTACCAGGCCTACTGTAACACAAAATAGATATGGATTAATTGCATTTGCATGCAACAGTATGAAAGAATTATTGGTGCTGATGTTAACTCGTTAAACTTATATGTCTGTAAGGGAGTGATCATTTTTTTGCGCGGAAAAAATTTCAACCCCCCTCTCGAGGGGATAAATTTTTTTTTCGCCCCCCCCCATAAGGGACAAAAATCTTGCGCAAACGTCCCCTTTTAGCCTATAGTAACACGCGGGGTTTTCCACTGAAAACAGGTGAAATTATTTTGACCCCCCCCCCTTCAGAGGTATTGAAAAAAATTCTGAACCCCCCTCAAACCCACCAGCCCCCTCCTGTTGTTAAAAAAATGATCACTCCCTAAGACTGGCGATTTACTTGCCAGAACTGCACTTGTATACCATTATGACAAATTGGCTCACGATTACAGAAGGTCGAATCCCACATCGTGAAAAATGGCTGAAATATCTCTGCGATTTGAATCTGTTGCGATTTTGGGCTTAACCTAAAATTCGCAAGGTTATAACTATAGTGAGGTGTATAAGGTCGAATCCCACATGGCGATTTAGGGCTCAAATATCTCTGCAATTTTGTCTCTTGCGATTTGGGGTCTTGCTGGGCTCATAGATCACAAGGGTTGTTCAACTTATACCGAATCCAACACTGAATCAAGACCAATTAAGAAGTTATCCTTGTGATATAGGGGCTCAGAAAAGCCCCAAGAGTGCAACAGACAAAATCCCTAAATCGCCATGTGGGATTCGACCTATAGAACAAAAGCACTTCTTTGCGATTTTAGGCCAGAGAATACATAATACAAACATCAACAAAGATAAAATACTCCGAGGAGTACAGGAATAAATGCAACAGTTTTTTTTTGGGTTGAATTTACTTTATTGGCTCAAACATCAATTTACTCAGCGAAAACAAATAATCCAATGTTAGTACATTGTTCATGAAATCATAAATCTACAATGATGTAGCAGTATACAATTTATAGAGGTATGACCATATATTCTATACCACAAATGCAAGTAATCAAAGGTTTACAGTATATGAAGTACTTAGCATATGTAATAAAGGTGTTTGTTAAGGTTCATCAAGAATACACATTGGTTAATTAGAGTTCATAGAAACAAAGTATCACAATTTTAGCAAAGAGCCAGAGAAGGAAGAGAACCTCATCCCCACTATAATTTGGGTATGGGTTGAAACTTCTGGTTCTACCTTTCTTCAAGGAGATTAATGAAACATTAGACACGAGGTCAATTCGAAATACATAAAAGAGAAAGATGGAGTTCATGGGAGGAATATAAAACAATCACAATGTGAAAATTCGTTACAATGTAATAAGTACCAGTGACAAATATAAACAAACATGATGAGGAGATGATGAATAGATAATTGTATAGCGCTATAAATCGAATCCCACATGGCGAAAAATGGCTGAAATATCTCTGCGATTTTGTCCCTTGCGTTGTATGGCCATTGTTGAGGCCATAAAACGCAAGGACTACTGCAAACTTGACCCTAAACCACTGTGGGATTCAGAATTAGTTGTTCAATCCTTGCGTTTTATGGCCCCCACAAGGGCCATACAACGCAAGGGACAAAATCAGAGATATTTCAGCCATTTTTCGGCAAGTGGGATTCGACCTTATGGCCCACCATAGGGAATGAGAGATGCCATGTAGGTCCTGGAGTCAATTTTAAACTGCTCCAGGATAGGGGCACCTCTCCTCACCCCAGGTAGGGCATTCCAGCAGATGGCACCATAATATTCTACACTTCTTGCATATGCTCCTCCATTGGGAGTTATAACCCTAACAGTAGGTGCATCATGTAGCCTTGTTCTTATATTTCGCATATCACTATAATCAGTACATCTTGACCTTTTGTACATGTAATTAACATGTAATTAACATTATATACCTTCTATCCAGTAATAAATTAATTTTTGTAATGTTGTGGATGTATTCAGTATTGGTCAAATGAGGAACCTTTAAACAAATCTTGATACACTGATTTTGTGCATATTGCAAAGGGTCTAGGTATTTATCAAAGGTGGTACAAAAACAGATATCTGCGTAGTCCATGTATGGTAGTATGGTGGATTTATATATTTGAAGAGATAATCTTACATCGAGAAATTTACTTAGTAAACAAAGTTTGTAAGTCTTATAGGCAATGGTTTTAATCTGATTTGAGAGATGTAAATTATATTTTGATAAAGGATCGAGTGTCACACCAAGATATTTGTAACTTGGGACTACCTGTAGTAATTGGTTATTCATTTGTATATCAGCAGACAGAGTATTAAGTTTTTTTTTGATCTAGAGGAGAAAATCATTACCTTAGTTTTAGCAATATTTATGGAAAGCTTGTTTTGTACACACCATGTTTCATAATTTTCAAGTTCACATTGTAATTGTATCTTGGCTACATTAAAATTTGTATGAGATGAATAGATTACTGTATCATCAGCATATAACTTTGCCTTACATCCTTTTATACAGTTTATTACATCGTTAACATATATATATATATATATATATATATATATATATATATATATATATATATATATATATATATATGTATGTATATATATATATATATATATATATATATATATATATATATATATATATATAAAAAAAAAAAAGAAGAGTACCCAAAATTGAGTACCCTTGTGTTCTATACACCCCACTGTAGCTATATCCTTGCGAATTTGGGGTTGGTCCCAAAATCGCAACAGATTCAAAATCGCAGAGATATTTCAGCCATTTTCGCCATGTAGGATTCGATCTTTACCTAGGGGTTTACTCTATAACATACTAAAGCAACTCACGCTCACAGGTTAAGACTTGAATCCCTCTAATTGTTCATTGTGTTAACGTAGTCATTTGGACATCTCACACTGAATTTTATGGAGCTCTAAAAGTAGAAGCAAAATGATTAATAATCCGTCCGTTGTCTATATCGTGTGTAGGCAGCTTGGACAATTTTCTCAAGAATTGTTGGGCACATAAGCATTAACTTTTAATCTAAGAAGTGGTAATTTGGGATTTTCAAAAATTTAGCTTTGGCACTTCATTTCATAGCTAAACTAGATTATTGATCTCGACAATTATTCCAGATCCATTGCATTTCCCATGCCTTAGGAATTGGATGTAGATTTATCCAGTTAGAAGGGACCTTGCATTCACCCCCTTCACTTTTATAATCTACATTGAATCCTTGAACATTTATTGGAGGTCGTTTTACATATACCAATACCAAGCCAAAATAGACATCCTCAAAAGGGAAATATGGTACATTGGGAGATTTCTCTATGATGAGTTTTACTATCACTTTGGGCGAAAGGAATGATGTGCCGAGACAAAAAATGGGGTAAACTTCCTTATTCACTGGGTACTCAAACGGGCTCACATAAAACTTGTGTCTAAGGTTACGATATGGTTTTGAATACCCGCAAGTGCCAGTCATTGCACTGGATGCGCGTTCGAATTCTGTGAATTTCAGCAAGTTGGGTGTATTGACAAAGTTATCACTAGCAGTGCGCAGCACAAAAGGTGCATTTGCACACTCCCTCGACCACCAATGAAATCCACTCAGGACCTTTATGGACAAATTGAAGTATGAATCGATGTAATTCTCCTGGAGAATGTCTCCATACTGCCGACTCTCCTCATTCAAAATATCCTGGTCTTTTCGTCCCCATCCCACACCAAATAGAAATACCGTCCTTATTTGCTTGGTCTCCTGTCCCCAGGTCTCTCGTATCGCCTGTCTTAACTCGGGTTCATTGGGGACACTGGTAACTATGATGAGGATCTTTATCTTTGGCTTATCATGACATCCACTAACTCCTAGAACAGTGCGGTATATATAAGGAAAGCACCCGCTACAACTGTCCGGGCGTGATTCATTGGGGAACGTCCTCGTCATCAGGATTTTATTTTGACTCCGTTTCACATCATCTGGTACCCCCAAAAGGTCCTTGCCAGGCTTCTGGGCCAGGTAACGTAGGCCAGGTATAGGGGGCTCTGGGTGTAGGGCGTTCACCTCCAGGGCTGGGCATTCCTTGGTCGTGTCATCCTGGTAGGCCCATGGTAGATATCCAAGACATATTAAGGTATATAGCAGAATAAAGATGCTTCTCATGGTTGGTGGTAGCTCCTCCAGGATTATCATGCCAGACCTGGAAATTCTAATCAGTCTGGCCTACTTCTTTGTATCCTGCAAAATACAACTGCGTGATGAAGCAGAACATCAACAGGAGACTGATCGACAGGGATTCTAATAAGTATATGAAGGAGCTTCAAACATGCTTAAAGCCTAGAGTCTCGACAAAAAGAATAATGAGCCCCCCCCCCCCCATATTGAGCATTGATTCCACTGCCGCCAGACACATCTATTGCATGGCGGGCTTCCCTAGCCCACTTAAAAGGGTCTATTTCTCCTCTTTCCTATCCCCTCAGATGTGTGTGGTGCACATATGTGCGGGCACTGACACATTCCGCTGTGAAATTGTGTAATGTAGTTCTCGCCATGAATATGACCTTAGCTGTCGAAATGGCGTTAAACATCTATTACTCACTCACTCACTCACTCACTCTATTGCATGGCACTCCATATTCCATACCGACTAAAAAACCACACCCATATAACAAGCTACTGACTTCCCAAGATGTCATGTCTCCAGAGGGGCGTCTCTAGAGGGGTGTCAGTACAATACCCCATGGACATTAGCCCCCCGGACATTAACCCGTGTGGCCATTAACCTCCTGGACTTTACCCCCATCCACAGAACATTGCCACTGCCTTGTTATAGTAGTGTAAGCCCAGAAAATGGAAGAAATAGATGAATATCGTGAATCATGCAAAAGGAAATGAATACCTACCTTTTATTTCAGACTTGTTATTCTTGTTCCTATTGTCAAATGGTGAAACTGGGTATTAAAATACTCCTCAAGCAGTCGTCTCCCTATCTAGGCACTCAGGTATGATGCATTCTAGGCAGTGTCCAAATTAAGTGTACGTGGGATATATTTCTTTCTGACAATAATAATATACACCTGGCACTATTGAAAGTACACTGGAAACATGTCCACACTCCGCCCGCTTGTCTCCTGCTATACATGTACTAGTATATATGGTTACACGGACGCAAAATCCCAGCGTACATTGAAAGCCCAAATCATACGCATGACCTGCGCCTTCAGCCGTGCATGTATACATGGTCGAATCCCACATGGCGATTTAGGGCTCAAATATCTCTGTGATTTTGTCCCTTGCGATTCTGGGGTCTTCCTGGGCTCCTAGATCGCAAGGATTGTTCAACTTATACCGAATCCAACACTGAATCAAGACCAATTAAGCAGTTATCCTTGTGATATAGGGGCTCAGGAACGCCCCAAGAGTGCAAGGGACAAAATCGCAGAGATATTTGAGCCCTAAATCGCCATGTGGGATTCGACCTTGTGGGTGTCGAGGTATAGCAGTCCTGTGACCTTATTTTACCTTATGAACACATGTACAAGGAATATATGTAGAGTGCAAGGTCTAGTAATTCCCATCCACATAACCTTTTATCCTCTGTCTCTCTATATATATTGAGTAATTCAATGGGGGATGTAGACCGGAAAGTCCGCAAACCAAGCATGCCTGTAAAGTTATTAACCAAGATAACCCTAAAGTGGCAATTTTTGTCATAGAGTGATAAAAATTGATTAGTAGACTAATATATGACCAAATATGCTCTGTTCAAAATTTCGGACCTTTATCTGCACCGTGTCCAGAGATATGAGAGATTGCTTACAGTCCTACATGTAGGACAGTAGGACTTTGGACTACTGTCTTTTGAAATTTGTATTCTTTTGGTTGCCATGAAACCGCAATTCCTGTACGAGAGTGCCGGAAACTGACAAATAAGCTTATATATAACCATTTATACCATACAAGAAATTTCAATGCTTTAGCTATAGTGGATCCAGAGATTAGCACTGTCCTACATTTAGGACAGTAGGCCTTGGGCGTCTGTCTCCTCTGAAAAGGTCCAAATCTTTACCAGAGGGTAATTTTCTAGGTAGTAGGTATTTTGGGACATGTGTGTAATGTCATAAAAGTACCTAAGAATACCCGTATGAAGCATTTTTGGAAGCCTTGGGCCTAGAACTATAGGATGCAACATTTTACTTCCATATCTGTTAAGTTTACTTGCGGACCCATATAGACCTCTTCCCAGGATGTCACTTAGGCATCCTACATGTAGGACGGGCCTCCCCAGCCCCAGGCCATCTTTAAAAGGGGTCTATGTCTTGCTTTTCTATCCTCTCTGAGTGTGGGTGGTGTCCATATGCGCGGGCACTGGCACATATTCGTTCCTTGAATCTCCTCTTTCCTGTCCCCTCTTTCTTACATGTGTCTGGTGTCCATATGCACGGGCACAGGCACATGTATTCCTTTGTGACGTGATGTCTAATGTACTTTTTCCGCCATGAATATGACCTTAGCTGTCGGCTTGGCGTTAAACAACCATTACTCACTCACTCACTCCTACATGTAGGACAGTAGGGCTACCTGGGTTAATTCATTTTCTACTTTAGGGGCCATTTCACTCTTTCTTAACCTAGCAATTGTAAAACAATGAAAAACACGAGAAAGGTGAAAGAAAATATGCATCTTAAGCTATGACTCAGGACGAACAGAAATGTCAATGAAAATATATGAAAAATATGAAAAAAATATACGGAAAAGTTCCTAAAAATATCAATAATTTCCGAAAAATTTGCCAAAATTCTCAAACTAATGTTAGGGTCGGGCCTATTTTGTTAGTATTGGTTAGGTAACTGCACGGCACAACCTTTTTAGGCCTAATTAAAAGGTTTAGGGTGTTATTAAAGTTGCCCCTTCAATCCCGCTGTCATCAGAAACTAGTAGTCTATATTGAACAAGTAATTAATGGATATGTCATGATGCGTGACTGATATTGAACAAGTAACCAATGGATAACTCATGACGAGTGGGTGTTATCGACGAATAATGACACGAGGCCGTAGGCCGAGTGTTATTATCGTCGATAACACCCACTCGTCATGAGTTATCCATTGTCTACTTATTTTATACCACGAAACCAATAAATAATCAATATTATACCAATAAATTCAAGTTGAAAACAAAAATTATTCCCCCTTCCCGGGACTCGAAGCCAGCCATGACAGTGTGTGTACACAGGTACATACAGTGATACACCTCCTCGCCCGGCAGCGGACAGCAACAGCGCCCGTCTCGGCTAGCCTTTGCAGCGGCACACGGCGAAAAATAGTGTACATACACCTCCTCTCCCGGCAGCGGACAGCGACAGGGCACACGGCGAAAAAAGATGCTTCTCGCTGTTATGTTTGTGTAAAATACACCTCTGCGCCCGGCAGCGGACAGCGACAGCGCACACGGCGAAAAAAAGATGTGTCTCGGCCGGGATTCGATCCGCGGACCCCTCACGGCTGAGCGCAACTCGCTAACCGCTAGGCCACAGCGTCTCCTACCTTCTCGGCTTGGCTATGTTTGAATGCGTGCTGCAGTTATGGTAGTGGACAGCCCGCAGTCGTCGCCTTCCCGGGCTCGGCCTCCTTTGTTTGGTTTAGTTCTAGCCAACCACCTCTCGTCAGTCCCTGTGGCGCAGTGCATAGGGAGATGGATTTGGGATGTGAGACTGCTGGTTCGATCCCTACCCTGGCCTGGAAAATTTCGTGGGTTTTAACATGTGACATGTGACATGTGACATGGGAGAGGCGTGCTGTTATCCTGGATAACAGCACGCCTTAGATGGATAACAGCACGCCTTAGATGGATAACAGCACGCCTTCCAAAATCGATGGTAAAGTATACAGGGTGTGCAATATCGACAGATATGTGTATAGGAATAGCCACGAAAAAGCACTGTGTACCCCAGAAATCGTGGTATAACCAACAATAACATGCAACGAGGGGGGCGAAACACGATATCAATAGATAATCAATAGAATATCAATAAATTCAAGTTGAAAAAAAATTGTTCCCCCTCCCCAGGACTCGAAGCCTGCCATAGTGTGTGTACACAATCGGTACACACACCTCGGTGCCCGACAGCCGTTGGTTTGGTCTGAACTCGTCCCGCAGTACCGTATATCCTCATGTTAAGGCTGAGCGAGCTGAGCTGAGCGCAATGCGCCAACCACTAGACCACCGGGCCGCACACCTAGACGCCCGGCTTGGCTTGGTTTGGTTTGAACGTGTCTCGCGGTTATGGCAGTGGACAGCTTATGGTGGCATTCTAACCAATAGATTATCGGTACACAAACCTCGGCACCCGGCAGCTGTTGGTTTGGTTTGGACGCAAAAAAAAAGATTCGCCCAGACCGGGACTTGTCCCGCCTATTATTGATTTATTTTCATGTATGAAAATAAATCATTTACATCTATAGCCAGGGGTTGAAATTTTGACCAATAGCTCATCTTAGGCACGGGCAGTAACTTAATAGGTACTAATATCTAGGGCCAGCACACAGAACCCATCGACTTTAGCATAGGCAGTTTTCTGGCCTTACTACTTTATGCCCGTGGATTACATCTGACTGAGACAACTGGTACTGCCCTTCTATACACCATAGCAATCCGTCACAAACACTCCAAACTTGTGGACAGGTAGATGATTGTAGCCTTTAGGCTGTGCAGTCCCTATACACTGTGGTGGTCCCGCGTCATCTTCGAGGTACCTTCGTGGTCCTCGTGGGCGACATCGAGAGCACCTCTATTACCCGACGCCTGGGGGCGCTGGAGTCCAGCGCCACGTCACCACTTGGTCACGTGGCCCTCGACTCTGGTGTATATAAGGCCGTTGTACGGCCTTCCTCAAGGTCAGTCCAGCCCCGACTGACCATCGTGAGCGATGGTTGGCAGCTGCCCGGCTACCATATTCTAGTACTCCTCTGTGCTGCTGCACAGAGGAGGTGGAATATCAACTGTAGACACTAGAAGGCCTAGTGTCGAACCTGTTATAGAGTTCAAACTCTGCCACCTGTAACTGTGATCGAGAACGGCTGATGCCTATGTGTTATTAGACAATAAAGTTTTAACTGGAACCTGAATAGTTGTTCTTCGTTGTTTATTCGATTGAACATCGAGGGGTAGAACACTACACTGGTGCCGTGACCAGTTGTTAACTTTAGTCCGCATAGGTACTGCGAGCTTAAGTTCGACATGCAGGGTCACTTGGATGAAAGTGATGACCCCAATCACCAACATCAAGTGACTACAGGCCCGTTAGTGGATAGGAACGATCCACTAATCGGTGGTGGTTTGAACCACTCTCTGATAATAGGTCCATCATCTGACCCGTTGGGCCTGTATCAAAGGAGCCGACTACTCAATTGGCGAGTATCGACTCAACTCTCTCCAGCGGCTGAGAATTTCTTGAGGACACAGAGATTGTCCTATGTAGAAAAATCAGCCTCGCCCGTGGGAACTCCAATGGGCCTTGGCAGTTGGTCCTTCGAGGGTCCCTCGCCCGTGTCGATACAAGGAAGTATGGACAGTAGCAGGGGACTCAATGAGGAGTTGCTGCAAGAGCAGCAATGCCAACTGCGCCAGGGTCGTCAGCAGTTGGACGCTCTCGCGAGTAACACCACGAAAGCTCAGGAGAAGAGTACAGAGAGCTGAAATTGGAACAGCTTAGGCAGCAAGCGCTAGAGGCTTCGAACAAGACTCAGATCGCGAATAGAGAACTTGCTGATCTTCAAGAGAAGGTCAAGCAGCTCTCTGGTGAAAAAGAGTCCTTGCTTGCAACGAAGTCGGAGATCGAGCATAGTCGATTGACAGCAATGGATTGTCAATCACTAAAAGCGAAGATCGACCGCCTTGCTACTAGCCGCCGAGAATGTGTCGAGAGAGCTCGAAACGATTTTCGGGATGCCCAGCACGAGCAGACGTCCCTTAAACATAAGTTGAAACTACAAGGAGTGGAAAAAACTATGTTGGAGGAACAACTGCAGGAGTTGCGGCATGAGTTGAACCAACAATCAGCCGAGCATACTGAAGAAGTAGCTGAGCCCCTAACAGCTTATGAAAAACAGGTCAAACAGCTACGTCAGGAACGAGAGTCGTTACTCTGTCAGATGCAAGCTGACGAGGATGCTCGAGCCAGGGACGAGGCAGAAATGCGTCGTCGCTGTGAGGAACGAATCGAACACGCAAACAAATTGGCGGAATATCAGATTCTAATGGAACAAAAAGCGAGGCACGAGGCCGAGCTTAATTCCTTGAAATCTGAATCCCTAGTAGCCCAATCACTGAAGGATCAGAAGGATTCGGATACTTTGGGAGCCATGCGTGGAGAAGTCGATAAGCTCCGACGGGAGATATCGTCTCGCAGGAAGGCTGATGAAGCCAGGGTGAATAAAGAAGTTCGTGACGAACTCGCACTCGAGGAACGTCTGAAGGAGCAGACGGAATCGAAATTGCGTGCCGCTAGACTTCGAGAGAAGCAACAAAGTAGTGAATGCAGCACTACTAGAGTTGCCACTCAAGAGGACCTAGTCGAAAACCCTGACTACAGGGAGTGGCTTGATCGTGCCATGAAGGAGGTCAAGCAGCTCTTTGCCCTCTGCGAGCAACAAGATCTCTCGAAGCCCGAACATGCCTGCCTGGAATTTCTAGTGTCGGAATTAAGACAGGCGGAACGTTCAAAACAGCAGGCTGAGATAGATAGAATGGTGGGGGCAATCGACGACATCTCAAAAGTGGATTCGAGGTCACGTCGGACCCAACCAGTTCCTTCGATGCCGCGCACCGATGGTCTAAGTGGAGTGATCGGGCAGTTCTCGACCCCTACCACGACCCAACAACATGTTGATCCACCCAAATATAGGGATATCAGGTTCGAGGCTTCGCATTTGAGCGAGGCCGATTCCGGTAACCCTTGGGGGATGAATCACAGTCGTGCAGACACGACCATGAGAAACATGGGGATGGACCATCAGATACCTAGAAGAGGTACAACATTCGCTCTTGATCAGGTCAGGAGATCAAGCAGAATGTTTGAAAATACCTCTATCGGGCATGAACCGGCCCGAACTAGGTCAGTCGAGTGCCCTCCGTTTACATGGAAGGATGATTGGCTCCGTTGGTACCACGGATTCAATCACGTCCGTCGAGTAAATGTGTGGACCTCGAGCATGGCATTAGCTCAACTCCTCATGTTACTCCAAAATGGCCCCGCAGCTGATACTGTGTGGCTATGGGAGGAGCATGGAGATGGAACTTTGGATGGTCTGGTCGACATGGTAACGGAAGCCATGACTTCTAGCCTCCAAGACCCCATTGTCACAATGGAGAAGAGACGCCAGGGCAAGAACGAAAGCATTAGAGCCTATGGCTTTGCTTTGAGACGTCTTGCCGGCGATGCCTATCCAGGTGTGGACTTCTCGGTTGAATGGCTCATAACCAAAGTCAACCAGTTGTTCATAGGAGGATTGTATGACGTTGATTTACAACAAGACGTTCTTCGAGAATGGCGCACTTACATGTCCCTCAAGGATCTCATGGACTTGGCAGATGAGTTGTTGCGGAAACGACAACTCCTGCCGAAGTTGGTGAATCCTACCTCGACAAATGCATTGTCGGGGTTGGCGGACACCGCCTTGGTCGAGGAGAGACAGGGGGAGGTGTCCTCATACTCGAAGCCCGGGGCGGGGAGTAAGACTAAGAAAAGTCAGAAATCCGCTGGTAAATTGAAAACACCAAACAAGGCCTCCAAACCCAAGGTACAGGAACAGACCTTCTCGCTGAGTCAATTGAAGAATTTACTCAGGGTTATCGAGGGAGGGGATGTCCCTGTTACTAGCTCGGAGAAGCCGAGTACCCCTCCGTCCGACGCCAAGTGTTGGAACTGCAAGAAGCAGGGGCATTTCACACGAACTTGCCCCGAGCCGATTAAAGGACTACCACCTGACGCGACGGAAAACTGAGGCGGGCGGCTCGACGTGGCAATCGAGCTGCCCGACCATCGAAAAGCCAAGGTATCAGCACCTCTGGCACTCCTGATCAGACGACAGTAGATTCGAGGGAACTAGGTAAGGTCCCGGTAGGGCCGTCCCAGCCCTTTACCACAGCGGCACCGGTTGATCACCGGTCGGGTTCCGAAGATGTCGGTGTAGAAAAAGCCTCAATGGCCAAGGAACAGGGCGCTGGCAGCTCGAACTCCGAGGTCGAGGGTTCGACTGGATCGAAAGTGAAAGTCGACGCCGGGAGAGAAGCCCTGATGCGGCAGCTGGCCAGAGTCTGCGCAACAGAGCTTCCCTCAGATGATCCCTGTCTCTCTTTTCTGAAGAAGAGAGGGATCGATCTGAGTACTGACGTAGGGTTGAGAATGCTAGCAGGAACCGCCCCCTTGTCGGGGAAACGATGGTATCTGTCTGCAGAGATTCGAGGGCGTTCTCTAGACTTCCTGATGGATACTGGTGCCAGCCACACCATTGTCTCTCGGGAACTCGCGAAGACGTTAGTAGTGCCGTCAGATAATCTTTACGAGGGAATAACGGCGTGCACTGCGTCTGGAGCCAAAATGCGGACCTATGGTCGATTGGTTCTACCTCTTAAGGTCGCATCGACCCACTATGTGTTTAGCCCAATAGTGGCCGATGTGGCTGACGATGGCATTCTGGGGCTCGACTTCGCGGCGTTATACGGTATGATCGTGAACCCAAGGACGGGTCAATTGGTCATGACCGAGCCGGTAGAAGAGCACCATCAGTGTAAACTGAAGAGAGTGTCATCGATAGCCTCAGTAGCACAGACCACTAGGATACCTGCCAGACATCGGTGCGATGTCTTGGTAAAGTCCGAAGGTCTGGAAAGAGACCGACAGGGCATAGTCGAACCCGACCTGAAAACTCTGAGAAGTTTTGGGTTGGTTGGTGAGGCTGCCCTTGTCAGCAATGTCCGTCGAACAGTGTTTCCCGTCTGTAATGCACTGAATCGAGACATTGTCCTGGAGAAGGGCCAGGTGGTTGGTACTATACAGTACGCTGACAGAAACGGTGAATTCTCTTCACCGGAGGTAGGATCCGTGATGATGCGTCTCGAGCAAGAAGCTGCAGACATCGAGACGGCAGAAATCGCGAGCACCCACACGGGGGAGCTCCCTACCTGGCTGTTAGACATGTATGGCGACACCCACCTGACCCAGCCAGAAGAAAGACTGAACCTGTCCGCCTTACTACGTAAGCATGTGGATGTCTTTAAATCCCCAGATGAACCGTTAGGGCGCACCGATCGATGTCTGCATAACATCGACACGGGTGACGCACAACCTATCCGAGTCCCTTATAGAAGGATTCCGCTCAGCAAGAAAGCTGCGGCGGATGAACAACTTAAAGAGATGTTGGATACGGGGGTGGTCAGGCCAAGTACTAGTCCCTGGTCCAGTCCCGTCCAGATGGTGACGAAGAAGGATGGGACCATGAGATTCTGCGTCGATTATCGATGTCTGAATGGAGTGACTAAGAAAAATGCCTACCCCCTCCCGTGCATCGACGAATCCTTGGATACCCTAGGAGGAAACAAGTGGTTTAGTTGTCTCGATCTCCAATCTGGATATTGGCAGATCGGGATGAATCCCGACGACGTCGAGAAAACCGCTTTTTCCTACCAGAGGGGGCTCTATGAGTTCGATTGAATGGCGTTTGGTTTGTGCAACGCCCCCGCCACATTCGAGCGAATGATGGAGGAGATGTTGAGAGGTTTGCTGGGTAAAAGTTGCCTGGTTTACCTCGATGATATCATCGTCTTCGGCAAAACGACGGATGAAGCAATGGCGAATCTGGCAGAAGTTTTCAACAGGATTCGAGCATGGGGGCTGAAGTTGAAACCTTAAAAGTGTCAGCTTTTTAGGACTTCAGTCGAGTACCTGGGCCGAATCGTGTCTGAACAGGGTATAGAAGCCAACCCGGGGAAAATTAGCGATGTAATGACTTGGGCTAGGCCCACTACAGTGAAGGAAATCCGATCCTTCATTGGTTTTTGTTCCTACTACCGAGAGTTCGCGGAACTCGTAAGTCCTTTACAGGACTTAGTGATCCAAAAACCTAAAGGTAGTAGAGGTCGTTACGAGGCATTCGCGTGGACGGAAAGAGCCGAACATGCCTTTGTCGAGTTAAAACGAAGTTTCAAGGAGACACCTGTACTTCGATTCCCCGCACCCGACGGTCGTTTTATCTTGGACACTGACGCTAGTAATACCGCGATCAGGGCTGTTCTATCCCAAGAGCAGGATGGAGCAGAGGTCCCGATCTCGTTTGCTAGCAACACTCTAAGTAAAACACAACGGAACTACTGCACCACCAAAAGGGAACTGCTGGCGGTTGTCGTGTACACCAGGAAGTTTAGGCACTACCTCTATGGTGGTAACTTCACTATCCGCACCGATCATTCGTCTTTGAAATGGCTCCTGAATTTCAAAGAAGCTGAAGGGATGATGGGTAGGTGGCTGGCCCACCTTTCGGAGTTCGGTCTCGAAAACTCGAACATCGAAGTGGGGCCAAGCATCTAAACGCCGATGGTCTTAGTCGTATCCCTGTGCGGCTATGCCAGAGGTCGGATTGCACAGACTGCGGCAGTCATAATGCTGTTTTGGCAGCTGTAAGTAGTTTGGTAGACAGCCGGGTGGGTGTTGCATTTTGGTCTCTCGATGAACTCATTGATGCTCAGAAAGCGGACGCCGACATCAAACGAGTTGCTGAATGGCTAGTTAAGGGGGCTAAACCCACTAGGCCTGATGTATCAATCAAGAGCGCCGAGGTACGGAAATTAGTAGGGCAATGGCCTCTATTAACTTTCCGTGAAGGCTTGTTGTGTCGTTGGAAAGTCGAGGCCGGTCGAGCTAGACGCACGATTCAAGTAGTTGTACCACGCCAACTGAGGGGTGAGGTACTCTCCTTTTGCCATGGACACCGAACAGCGGCACATTTTGGTCGAAAACGAACGCTCGAAAAAGTGAAAAGGAGATATTACTGGCCTGGAATGGGGAAGGACATAGGTCGTTGGGTTCGACATTGTCCTACCTGTTGCCTGGTAAAGCCTGGCGAGGGCATGGGTAAGTCCCCTTTGCACCAAGAGTTGTTCGGGGTGAGATTCGGGAGGATAGCTATGGATATCATCTCCGGATTTGCACCCACGCCAAACAAGAATACTTGCATGTTAGTAATCCAGGATTACTTCACCAAGTATGTACGCGCTATTCCCCTACCAAATCACACAGCAGAGACCTGTGCAGAAGCCTTCGTGGACGAATGGGTTTTGACCTTTGGAGTCCCGTTGCTTCTGCATTCCGACCAAGGTCGAGAATTCGAGTCTCGACTCTTCTCTGACATGTGTGAATATTTGACGATTGTAAAACAGAGAACCAATCCGTA
The DNA here is from genome assembly GCA_949317995.1 of Acholoe squamosa. NCBI lineage: Eukaryota > Metazoa > Annelida > Polychaeta > Phyllodocida > Polynoidae > Acholoe > Acholoe squamosa. The sequence goes on along the minus strand of OX439041.1, from coordinate 58,921,969 downwards.
CAGGCCACAGAGCGATGGTCAGGTAGAAAGGTTCAATAGAACATTGATTCAGAGTCTGACTATGTTGGTAGACAAACATATGGACGACTGGGATGAACAGGCGAAGTATGTGGTGTCCGCATATAACAGCTCTGAACACAGTTCTACTGGATGCAGTCCAAATATGATGGTCTTCGGGGAAGAAATTCTCATGCCAGAGAACCCACTCGAAGTCCCTTGTTCCGTCACTTTCGTGGAACAGCTTCGTGACCGATTAAGAGAAAGTTACAGCATGGTAAGAGAAAATCTAGGTAAATCTGCGGAACGCCAGAAAGTCGGGTATGACTATGGGCTGAAGCAGAGAAGGTACTCAGTTGGGGAACAGGTGGTGAGGTACCACACCCCCCAGGCAGCTATGAAGCTTGCTCCCAACTGGGATGGGCCGTTCATAGTGGATTCTGTCCTCTCTGAGTCGACATTATTACTTCGATCATCCCGCGGGCGGTTGCAAAAGAGCAATGTCGATAGAGTGCGCTGGTGGTTGGGCGTAGAACTATCACAAACTGTCGAGTTGTTGCAACCACAACTTGATGATGATTCACCTTCTCGTAAGGTGACGAGCTGTCAGGGTACAGCTCTTCGGCGAGCCACAAGTCGCTGAAGAAGAAGAAGAATAAGAAGAAGAAGAAGAAGAAGAATAAGAAGAAGAAGAAGAAGAAGAAGAAGAAGAAGAAGAAGAAGAAGAAGAAGAAGAAGTCAAAGAGGACCAGACCCGAGCAAGAGCTCGAGTCTACCTCGGCTAAAAGTGCTGCCCTTCTGAAGCAGATCGAGGAAGCACAGAAAGCCTTGGCCGAGTCCCAGGAGCGGGAGAAGGAGCTCCGCCGGAAGGCGAAAGAGGCATCTAAGCAGCAGAAGCGCGACTTGAAAGTCGCGGCTGCTGCCGCCTCGAGGGACTCCTCCCCCGATGAGATGGAGGTCGACGAGCCGTCGACACCTGCTCCATCGAAAAGTGCTACCCCTTCAGGTTCTAAGGGCAAGAAGCCCACTGAATCGAAGGCATCCAAGGGGACCTTGAAAGACTTCAAGATCCCTAAGGTGCCCAAGAAGGAAAGTAGCAAAAAGGAATCTGCAGCCAAGAAGGCTCCAGCCCGGGAAAGGAGTAGCGAGTCTACTACACCCCCGGAACCTGGAACCGAGCCGCCGGAGGTCGATGCCGGTGCCGTGGAGAGCACCGTATCCTCACCCCCAGACACGGCCAAGGCTGTCGACAAGTGGAAGCGGCTGTCAGCGATCACTGCCAAGCGACGTACTGAGTACGTCGATGACAGGCCACTGACCAAGCTCCAGGACTACCGCAAGAATGGTCAAGTGGCACTCCCTAGTCTCGTCGGGAAGGATGGTAGTGACAACGAGGAGTGGTATTCGGATGATAGTCATGCCATTGACTGGTATGTCTCGATGATCGAGAATATCACGAATGCCTCAGACTCGTCGGGGGTGTCGTTGCCCGAGCGACAGCGGATTGGGTTCGCATGGCGCATCTTCAATCCAGGGCAGCAGTGTGCTTTCGAGAACTGCACATGTAAGGGGTTCCCCCCTCGCGTATACGCCACAGACGGCAGGTATGCTCGACACTTGGTTGAAGAGCATCGAGCCATCCGTCCGCAGTTCGGTTGTGTTAAGGTGGAAAAGACCATTCCATGTTATCAGGACCCTGATGACCCGACCTCTCCTCCTTTCGTGACCTCACGAAGGGGCTTGATGGCGCGTCATCTCAAGTCGTACAAGCAGCCCCATAAGTACAACGCCGAGGGCGCTATCCAACTAGTGGAGACGCTGGTTGGAAAGTGTGAACGGAATGAGAAGACAGGCGCGCCGACTAGACACTGGATGCGGATGGCCCCCGCACCCCCGTCTACGAAGTGCCTCTATATCAGACCGGAACTGATGCCCGCTTTCTACGGTGCCTACCCCGAGTTCAGGGTAGAGCAGCGGAAGAAGCGGGAGGCCAGTCGTCCTCGAGACCCAGGACCAACAGGAACAAGAGGCCCCACTCTACAGAGGCTGGGAAGTCTGCCGGTTCGACTAAACCTAAGAAGCCTAAGCCGCAGGCTGCTCATTCGAAGCCCGAAAAGGCATCGAAAGCCGCCCCGGCCCCGGCTCCTAAAAAGTTGAAGACTGCTTCGACCGGTTCGGCCAAACCAAGCACCAGTGGTGCTAAAACTGGAGGCAAGACGGTGGAATCCCGGAGTGGTCGTGATCGACAACCCAAAGTGACCACCAACTCGTCTCCCCCTGTCAAACCCCCTGCGGCGGCAGAGGGCAGCACCCCAGCTGCCACGCCGCGTGTCCACGTGGGAGGCGCGACACTGACCTCGGCAGCAGGAGCTACCTTCTCCAACGTCGTGACAGGCGCCGACACCCCGACAGCAACCTTGCGTTGGGAGTTGGCACAGCCTGCATACGGCGATGGCGTCGAACGTGGGGTCCCCAAGACGTTCGTGGAACGTTGTAAGGGACTTCTACAGATGACGGGTAGCCCTGCTATCGACAAATTCGGTGAGGCATTCCGTGAGGAAGCGAGTGCCTACTTGTTCGGCCTGTTTGATAGAACAAACATGGCCATCCGTAACAAGCTCCTTCCGGCTCTTAGGGATGAGGCGCGCCAGACCGTTCAGATGGAGATGGACTCTCGTCTGACCGATGTCCGAACGCATCTAAGCAGTCTACCCACCAGCAGCCCCGCCTTCCTCCTCGGCTCCCTTGATAACCCTCTCGGGAGCCACCGGTTCAGAGAATGGTGTCACCGAGGATCCATCCGGATCTTCATGGCATCACACCTCTGGCCCCTGCGAGTGTAGCCGTCTGCCCGGACCTGTCGACTTCCGCCCAAGCAGTAGAACCTGCCGAGGCGGAACAGTCGATGGATATAGACGGGGACGTCGATGTCGTCGGTCAATCTCCAACGGCTCCCCCTGACCAGGGAGACAAGGACGACCTTGAAGGTCGGGAGAGCGACGACGACGACGGAAGCGACTCAGCAGACTCGGCCGTTCTCCACTCAGATGCTGAGGGAGACTCCCGGGATGCACCCGAGACCTCTAACGAGGCTTGGAGTACGACAATGGACCGTGTGGCCCCATTGCCGGAGTCGCCGACGTTTTCAGGCCAGCTAGCCGACAGTGCTTCACATGAGGATGAGCGCACTGACGGAGAGCAGGCTGAAATCGACGCCGCTACAGGGTCCATCTTGGAGGATCAGTAGTATGATACTACTGCTCCTCCTCTTCAGCTTGGATCGCTGACATCGAACAGAGTCTCGATGTCAGCACGGAACCCCCGGGAACTCGTTCCCGGACGACGGTGTACCCTCCACGAGTGGGGGTACCTTTCCTGTCCCCGGACCTCCCTGCGAAGCTGTGTGGATCCGACGCCACCCCGGTCTTAGGGCCCGGTGGTGCCACACATCCTCGGCCTCACGGTCGAAGGACCATCATAGTAGTACTGTACACTATCGATGGGCTTCCTACGCTGGAAGGAGCTTCTCAACGAGACAGGGAGGAAACGACACGACCCCGGTTGCCATACCCGGTCGTGCCTCCCTCGGATCGACCAGGAGCAGGTCGTGAAGCAGTGTTTCGACACTGGTCTCCTACGTTGGATGGAGCAACGCCTTATAATTAACTGTGATAATAATTTTTTTCTACAGTACAGTAGAAACAATATTTCTATATATTCCTCTACTGCTTCTGTCGACCATGTCGACGGATCCAGTAGTTTATATTATTATCTATTTGTTTAGACTGATCCGGGATCTCTGAATTTTCAGAGACCTCGTTTCAGTCTAGTGGGGGATGGTGTGGTGGTCCCGCGTCGTCTTCGAGGTACCTTCGTGGTCCTCGTGGGCGACATCGAGAGCACCTCTATTACCCGACGCCTGGGGGCGCTGGAGTCCAGCGCCACGTCACCACTTGGTCACGTGGCCCTCCACTCCGGTGTATATAAGGCCGTTGTACGGCCTTCCTCAAGGTCAGTCCAGCCCCGACTGACCATCGTGAGCGATGGTTGGCGGCTGCCCGGCTACCATATTCTAGTACTCCTCTGTGCTGCTGCACAAAGGAGGTGTATGTGGAATATCAACTGTAGACACTAGAAGGCCTAGTGTCGAACCTGTTATAGAGTTCAAACTCTGCCACCTGTAACTGTGATCGAGAACGGCTGATGTCTATGTGTTATTAGACAATAAAGTTTTAACTGGAACCTGAATAGTTGTTCTTCGTTGTTTATCGAAAGATTCGATTGAACATCGAGGGGTAGAACACTACAACACCATAACAATCCGTCCCAAACACTCCAAACTCACTGACAAGTAGATGATTATAGCCTCTAGGCTGTGCAGTCCCTATACACCATAACAATCCGTGTCAAACGCTCACTGACAAGTAGATTATAGCCTCTAGGCTGTGCAGTGATGCACTAAAACAGTGGTGGTGAGTAGAATCATTACCACTGCATTGGTGCATCATGATACATTGTGCATGGCCTCAGTTAGCTATTTAAGGGCATCATGATGCACTAAAACAGTGCTGCTGAGTAGAATCATTACCACTGCGATGGTGCATCATGATACATTGCGCAGTGCCTCAATTAGCTATTTAAGGGGGTCATGATGCACATCATGATGTCTCGCCAGCTCTTCATTGAAGCAACAAGAAGAACATCTTTAAAAAAGCACAGTTAACCCTTTATGGATGGCATGATGAATTGATGCACATTTAAACCTTTATGAATGGCATGATGCATTGATGTACACTTAAACCTTAAGGGATGACATGATGCATTGATGCACACTTAACCCTTTATGGATGGCATGATGCATTGATGCACACTTAAACCATTATGGATTACATGATGCATTGGTGCACACTTAGACCTTTATGGATAGCATGATGTATTGATGCACACTTAACCCATTAGGGATGTATTGATGCACACTTAACCCTTTAGGGATAGCATGATGCATTGATGCACACTTAACCCTTTAGGGATGTATTGATGACCATCGTTACCGCCATCTTCTTCATTTTCTTCATTCTCCTTCTATCCTTATACCTGCAATATCTGTGGTCAATCTACTGGATTCATATGTTTTCTACTAACACTAAGTACAATTTTGAGGGCTATCAGCACAGTCTAGACCATCCCAGGGACAGAAATAGGCACAATTTATAAATGTGACCATCGTTACATGACCACTTTTTCTCTCAATAAACACAGTAAGCCTTGGTGCAACCTCTCCATATTTTAACACAAGATGGCCCTATGGTCCAGAGAACCTATGGAATAGTCATTTCTTTAATAACACATACTTTATTTCCAACTTGGTAATAGGGTGGGGTAATTCCACATTTTTACTTATCACATGTACACGGTTTAGTACTATATCAAATATAAAAGTGACCATCTTTACAAACTAATATGTGACCATCATTACATCAAAAAAAAAAATTTTACATAATTTTGCTCAATTTCATGTGTTAATGTAGTTTCATTTCATTTGCAGTATGGGGAGAAAGAAGCTGCCAGCTGGGCAGGCTTTGATGCCAGCACAGCCCAAAGCAGTCAGCTGAGCCAAGAAGTGTGCTGAGATAGGACCTGCTGCCTTCAAGGCTGAACGAGCGTCAGAGAGCCAGGCTCAGCAAGACTGCCTGAAGGCATCTGGAAACGAGGACAAGCTGGACACAATAAGGGATCAAACCAGGGTTCATATTGCAAACCTAAGGATGCGGGAGAAGACTGGTGAGCCAGCACCCCAGCCCCACTTTCCCCCCCAGCAGCTGCCACTCCCGCAGCTCCCACACCTGTCACTCCTGCCACTCCTGCAGCTCGCAATGGTGCAGCTCCGACACCTGGCACTGCTCCCACTCCTGCAGCTCTCACTCACTCAGCTAGCACTACACCAACTGGACATATTGGCCGGTCAGCTCTACCAGTCCTCTTCTCTACCAAGAAGAAACGCCGATTGCAAAGCAGGACCTCCAACTCGGGTGACCAACAGAATGCCCAGGATGCAGATGTGCCAACTCAGCAGGAGGAACCTATGCCACCTGATGACCAACAGACTGACCAGGGGGCGGATGTGGGAACCCAGCAGGAGGAACCTCAGCAACCTCATGATCAAGAGACGCATGTCTCTGACTCTGACAGTGACGGGGAGAAGGGCAGGCAAGCTGATCTGAGAGGTCGTCTGGCGATTGCTGATATTTCAAATGTAAGTGTGTTATTTTGGGTGAACTCTAATGATGTAACAAGATAGAAATGCCTTGATGGCGATCCTCAAAGGAATATATATATATATATATATATATATATGCGTTGACTCATTACAGGTCTTAGACAATTGAAACACAACGCATACAAGGCATAAGTAGTGATGTCCATAAGCATTATCAGATCCATATAAAAAAGAATCAAGCTGACTTTCACGGCCATTCAGTTCAGACTGCCAGACAAGTCTTGTGTGTTTGCTAACCCATTTGTGTAGAAGAAAAAAAAACTATTTCTAAATCGCTTTGGCATGGGTACCCAAGATAGTAGTGATTTTGTAGTATGGGTTGTCACACTAATTCTCAGTATTGGGAGGACTGCTGCAGATACCTTTACCGTTAGGTCGAATGCCACATGGTGAAAAATGGACCAAATATCTCTACAATTTTAAATCTGTTGCATTTATGGGACACACTCCAAATTCACAGGGCATATGACTACAGTACAGTGTATAGAACACAAGCAATCTTCTGCGATTTTAGGCCAGATAATGTATAATGCACACAGATTTAAACATCAACAAAGGCAAAATATCTCAAAGAGTGCATAAGAAAACACAACAGTATCCTTGTGTTCTATAGGTCGAATCCCACTTGGCGAAAAATGCCTCAAATATCTCTGCGATTTTGAATCTGTTGCGATTTTGGAATCCACCCCAAATTTGCAAGGGACATAACTACAGTAGGGTACATAGAACACAAGGACACTGTTATGTTTTATTGTAAAGCATATGCAATATATTGCCCTGGTTAAAGGGTATATCTGTGTCTAACATGTTTGATATCCTAAAATCGCAAGGATATAAAACCTTAGCAGAGTCTGCATTGGTACTTTGATATTACACAATGTAACTAGCACTCCTTGCGATTTAGGGCACCAGGAAGCCCATAAAACGCAGCTGACAAAATCGCAGAGATATTTGAGGCATTTTTCGCCATGTGGGATTCAACCTTATACAGCCTAGTGTATTGATATGCATTGCAAATTTGGAGTGAGTCCAAAAAACGCAACAGATTCAAAATCGCAGAAGTTTTTTGAAGCATTTTTCGCCATGTGGGATTCGACCTATTGGGGCCTTGCTGAGGCTAGGCGATATACCTTTAATGAAGGCACTAGTTTTTGGCCATAAGGACTGCCGTAGAGAGATTTCAGGATCAGGGATAGCTCAGAGAACATACCTTCAGGTTAGTCAATTTTCTCTTGTAAACTATTTGTCAGACAAGGTTGAATCCCACATGGCGAAAAATGCCTGAACCATCTCTGCGATTTTGAACCTGTTATGTTTATTGTACCTACCCCAAATTTGCAAGGGTTATACATACACAAGGGTACATAGAACACAAGCACTCTTTTGCGATTTTAGGCCAGAAAATATATGATCCACAGGAATATAAACATCAACAAAGAGAAACTATCCCAAAGACTACATGAGAAAGCCCAACAGAGTCCTTGTGTTCTATGTACTCTGCTGTACTTATAACCCTTGCGAATTTGGGGGAGACCCTATAAACGCAAGAGACTCAAAATCGCAGAGATATTTGAGGCATTTTTGCCATGTGGGATTCGACCTTAAAACTCATTTTTTTCTTTGAGAAAAGTTTGGACAAGCTTTAGGTCTGCCAGTTCGGATGTACCACGTATGCCATACTTTATGTTTAATATACACAAAGCTACATACGTGTAGTAAAACTACAAGTCCATTTGTCAGAAGAAATACCCTTTCCTCTTCAGGTCGAATCCCACATGGCGATTTAGGGCTCAAATATCTCTGCGATTTTGTCCCTTGCGATTTTGGGGTCTTCCTGGGCTCCTAGATCGCAAAGATTGTTCAATCCAACAGTGAATCAAGAGCAATTAAGCAGTTATCCTTGTGATATAGGGGCTCAGAAAAGCCCCAAGAGTGCAAGGGACAAAATCGCAGAGATATTTGAGCCCCAAATCGCCATGTGGGATTCGTCCTTTCCAAATTGTACCCAAAAATATCACTACACACACAATTTCTCATACAATATAACAGGCTATGTATTTCACAGCAAAATATATGGTTACCCTTTTTGATATCGTGGTTTCGGATCAGGAACGGCATATAAAAACAACATATTTCATGTTTATACTCTACCCTCCCCATCCATTTACGTATACAGGTACGTCCATGGTGACGACAAATGTCATGGCAAGACGTCGGCCTACGTCGTGGTCACCATGTTTGACGCCTGGAGCCCTGATGTCCTCCTGGGTGGGGACTGTAACAGCGGTGAGTAGAAGTTTGCGTGACGTATATCCGGTGCGTTTAAATGCCCTAAAATGCTCATTTATAATTTGAAATCCATGTTATTAACATTCCACCAATGTGGTAATAGAAACACATGTTTATTTAAACGAAGATTTCAGTCAAAAAGAAGGATTCATTAAAAAAAGAGAGTAAAATCAACGGGTTGTGTTTCAAGATTAATAATGACCCAGTTTAGAAATTTCAATGATGTATTTATTTCAAACCGAGTCTATCATCGGTAACGAGCCGTTGATCTTGTCCCTCATTGCAGTGGTAAAGCCAGTGGCGTCTTTTGTGTCTGCCTATAACCGCCCTTATCTACCTTCTGGAGGCAACGACCTACGCCTGGAGGACAAAAGAATCTACACCTGTATGATAATGAGTAAGGGGGCCAGCCACAAAATGGCTCAGTCTGCCCACAGCCTCTTTAAGGTAAGGTTAACTTGTATTGATCCATATCTGGAAATTGGTCCCCTGGCTATACCACTTGAGAAGCTATTTTTCGTATGGTCAGCTCTATTGTCAGCTATAAATTATCGATTATCGATGTAGTAACCACAGGGAGGGCATGACAGCACAATTTGGACAACTGTGTTAATAGGCTCATGTCTCTTTCCTTTTCAATAAAGGGACGACTTCGGAAAAGGCTATTCTCTCCCTAGGTTTTCTAATCCCTAACAGCTTTGTAAGGTTTATGGTTGAACTTCCCTTGTTAACTAGGCACAGTTATTAGTAAACATTGGTAGTATACTTATATCTTTTATCTTTAGAACTTTAACTGGAAGACCGTCCTTATGTTCACCATGGGGGTAGTGTGTGATAAGATAGAGCTATCTGTCACCAACTCCTATAACAAGGATGTCTTCCTGGCCGAACTGATCAAGGCGCCATCTGAGGGATTCACCGACAGTGAACAAGTAACCAATGGATAACTCATGACGAGTGTGTGTTAGTGAAGGATAATGACACGAGGCCGTAGGCCGAGGGTTATTAGCCTTTGCTAACACATACGAGTCATGAGTTATCCATTGACTACTTATTTTATACCACGAAACCAATAAATAATCAATAGAATACCAATAAATTCAATTTGAAAACAAAAATTATTCCCCCTCCCCTGGACTCGATGCCAGCCATTGTGTGTGTACACAGGTACATACACCTCGGTGCCCGGCAGCGGACAGCGACAGTGCCTGTCTCGGCTCGGACAGGCAGCGGCACACGGCTAAAGATTTCAATGCGTCTCGCTGTTATGTTTGTGTAGAATACACCTCGTCGCCCGGCAGCGGACAGCGACAGCGCACACGGCGAAAAAAGATGCGTCTCGCTGTTATGTTTGTGTATAATACACCTCCGCCCGGCAGCGGACAGCGACAGCCCCGGTCCCGGCTAGGCTTGGCAGCAGCACACGGCGAATAATAGTGTTTGTACACGATCGGTACATACACCTCATCACCTGGCAGTGGACAGCGACAGCACACATGGCAAAAAAATGATGCACTCAGACCGGGACGTGATCCGCTGGACCTCTCACGGCTGAGCACAACATGCTAACTGCTAGACCACCGCGTCTCCTCCTTCAGCGGCCGTCTCGGCTTGGATTGATTTGAACGCGTCCTTTGGTTATGTATACATGATCGGTACACACGCCTCGGCGCCTGGCTAGGCCTCCTTTGTTTGGTTTAGTTCTAGCCAACCACCTCTCGTCAGTCCCTGTGGTGCAGTGCATAGGGAGTTGGATTTGGGATGTGAGACTGCAGGTTCGATCCCTACCCTGGCCTGGAATATTTCGTGGGTTTTAACATGTAACATATGACATGGAAGGACATGAGAGACGTGCGGTTATCTATGGATAACCCACACCCCGCGCACCCCGTGTGGTTATCCATGGATAATCGCACGCCTTAGAAAATTGATGTTAAAGTATACAGGGTGTGCAATATCGACAGATATGTGGATGGGAATAGACACCAAAAAGCACTGTGTAACCCAGAAATCGTGGTATAATCAACTCTATGACTATCTCCATCAATTCAAACAGAGAGGCAGGAGTAAGACCTAGAATTTAGTGTGCTATCAATTTCTTGATATCAATATGACCTGGGACTTTATAGATTTGATTCTTTTCTTCTTTGTTTTCACAAGACAATTCTTATTGCAAAGGAAACCTTTTATCAGAGTGTTTCCGACCTAAGTTTACCTGTAGCAAATTATTACTTCTCCTTTGACCTTATATTGTCCATCTTAAAGTTTAACCAAAAGAGATTGAAAAGGGAAGCTTGAATCAACTTTATTATGCTGTAATATGGGACTTAGATAATGCAGACATAAGGGCTTTCGTCTATAGCGGAGAACTATTATAATTACCAATATGGCTTATATCATCTATCTTTAATCATATAGGTGGGGATGAGCTTTTAAAGAGTGTGAGTACTGGTGTATCTGGGGCCACAGAGGCCAAGCTGCTACTGCCCAGGTGTTTACCGATGTGGCCATATTCAGCGGCACCCAAGTAACTGTATGTCACGTACGGAAAGATGCCATCTTCCTCACAAGGGCTGACCTCCTTGAATTGAAAAGGGTGAGGGCAAAACAAACCTACAATAATAGATATAGGAATGAGAACTTTACTGTATTCATCAAGAACTAAAACATACAGTTTTCCAGATACCTTTTGTCAGTTGCAGACATGAGTCATCAAACAATGCCACATGGCATTGCTCATTCGTGCCGTAGGCTACATTTGGCTTGACATGGTGAACGAAGAGGTCATCAGCCTAACATCTCACCCTCTACAATGCTGAAGGTCTGCCAACATAGCATTCCTGATTTGACTGTACCTACCCACTTAGTAATACACAGTGCATTAACATTGCTCCTTACAAATATCAAAACCGAGTCCGACACTAACATTGCAGCGGGTGCAATGTTAGACAGTTTTGAAATAACCCCCAGATGTTTCAAAACCATACGAAGCAAGACCAAATGATGATCTGGAACTATACAAAGCACATTGGATCATTTGTGAACACTTACTCAACAATCTTCAGATCAACTTCCCACAGAGTCCTAGGTACATGATCATAGAATGGATTTTCAAGAGTTGTCAAAAATCAAATTCTTGCTTCTCATTGCAGATGCGTGAAATGGGTCATAATAATTTTGAACGAGTTTGTGGGTGCCAACCCGGACCCACCCCACCTGTGTTACATGATGGCCTACTACCCAAAGGGTAGTCTCCAGGTAGGATCTTTGCAGTAAAGACTTGCGCTGGTTCAGTAGCAACACTGCAGAATATAGTGCATATATGAAATTGTTTACAATGTTTGGAAATGAAAACTGCCTAAAAGAAGTTGGAGAATGCATTTTACGACATAAATAGGGCTAGGTGGAAATGACTTTGAACTCATCTTTATCTATCTTTCTCTAAAGGAGGGGTGTGCTTATGGAATCCCGCCCCTGGCCTTTACTCTTAACCAACGTAGGCATTCAGAATCAGTTACTCCGACAAATGAAATGATTGTTGAAATTTAATCTGCACAAATAAATGCTATATATGGTAATTTTTGCTTCTTCCTAGGACATCATTGGGAGTGATGAAATCAAACCTGACTGGATGTTTAAGATATCTCTGATGAACGACATAACTAATGTGAGTGTATTATCTTGTGAAAGTTATCATTCTCCTAGTCAACCTTTTACAAGGATGTCTTAAGGAGAATTTTATATGGAGAGAAAAGTATAATGTTAAATACTTTAGTTCTATTTCTAGACTTGATTTCTCAGGGAATCTTTATGCAGCTTCAAAGACCATGCATAATACATAGGGTACTACGTGTACCTCTCTATAAGAACAGTCTCAGTCCATTAATTTAATTGTAGGGCTTGGAATATCTGCACAAGTCGGACCTGAAATCTCATGGTAGTCTAACCAGTAACGACTGTCTGGTGGATGGACGCTGGGTCATCAATGTGAGAGCCGACTACGGTAACTTCACCGTGAGTCACACACGCACCTGAAATTAGAACATTTGGATCTGTAACTGTACAAGCAATTATCAACCATGGGAAGAGGAATACTAAGGTTTGACTGTTTTCATATATAGAGATTTCACGATGCAGTACTAGTTACAAAGTCACTAAAAGTGCGACTCAAAGTGAATTACTCTAGAGCACGGCGCAAAATTGCATTGATTCCACCCACCAATTGCTGAAATTCTTTATTGTGATCTTAATGCATTTTTATTCCCCACCCCCCCCCCCTTGGCATAGCCCACCTCTGGGAAAAAATAGATCTTAGTTTTGAAAAAAATATATTATCATCACAAAAAAGATGTTGACATTGTAGATTACAGGCTTTGGTCTGAAGTGTTTCCGTGAGGGGCAGAGACCTCGGGAGGACATGGGTGAGTATGAGCAGTACCACCGGATGCTGTGGACAGCCCCAGAGTTGCTCCGTCTACCTAGTCTGCCCTTCTACGGCTCAGCCAAGGGCGACATGTACTCCTTTGGTATAATCCTCCAGGAGGTCATGTTCCGTGCACTACCCTACTTCTTAGACAACCTCACTCCTAGGGGTAGGTACATCATATACTGGCATAGAAGTCCTGTAATATGAGTCAAGTAATTAATGGACTTTTTGGACTTAGACAGACGTAATTGAACGCGTCCGTAAGGAGCTGAACCCCCCATACAGACCAGTTTGTCCGGAAATGGATAAAGACACGAAACCGGAATTGATGAAGCTCCTCACTCTGCTTTGGTAGGAGAACCCGGATGTAATAAATCTGTGCTTTACAAACAGAATGAAGTTGTTTGGAAGCGTTCTAAAATGTATTTCTTTTGTCAACTGGGATTACTTAGCACCAGGTGGCCTTTGAGTATATTGAATGACTCCCATTCGAAGTATGGTCCCAAACAACCACCACCTGTGAAAAGTGAGGTCTAGAATAGTACAAAGTTTTCGTAATTTTTTTCAATGCTGAAGGTAAATGAAAACAAATTTGCCTATTATTGAATAAACATGACTTGTTTTGAGTAGGCTTCTTATAATGTTTCAGGAAGGTAAATGTAATGGATAATATGATCACCAAGCTAGAGAGAGAGAGAGAGAGAGAGAGAGAGAGAGAGAGAGAGAGAGAGAGAGAGAGAGAGAGATATGCCAACAACCTGGAGGAGATCGTGGCTCAGCGAACCAAGGATCTGGTAGCAGAGAAAAAGAAGTCAGATATGCTCCTCTATAGTATGATACCAACGTAGGTACCTCAAACCTATAGTCTAGTTGAAATTGTACTGTTGTTTCATCTCGATACCAACATTCTATAAAAGCTGAATCACATTTATAAGGCTTACGGCGCTCCAAAACTGGCAGCAAATTGTGAAAACAACAACAACATCAACAACAAACAAAACACATATTTATGCTTTCAATCGTCCATACTTATTTTCTTTATCCCAATTTTGGCCAGGGTCACCAATAAATTGTATGATTGAGGTGCCTATCAAAACTCATACGTTGTAGGCCTAATATTCAACCCAAAGTGCGCCCATATTCTCCAGGTCCATCGCTGAAGACTGGTGTGAAGGTTTTGCAAGAGATGTATGAAGCTGTGACGGTCTTCTTTTCTGATGTGGTCGGCTCTGTACGTCTTGCCTCCACCAGCTCACCTTTTGAAGTGGTAGACCTCCTCAATGACATGTACACAGTGTGTGATGCCCTCATCGAGTAGCATGATGCCTACAAGGTAGGCGTTTACAGCAATGCCATGTACACAGTGTGTGATGCCCTCATTGAGCAGCATGATGCCTACAAGGTAAGTTTACAGCAATGACATGTACACAGTGTGTGATGCCCTCATTGAGCAGCATGATGCCTACAAGGTAAGTTTACAGCAATGACATGTACACAGTGTGTGATGCCCTCATTGAGCAGTATGATGCCTACAAGGTAAGTTTACAGCAATGACATGTACACAGTGTGTGATGCCCTCATTGAGCAGCATGACGCCTACAAGGTAAGTTTACAGCAATGCCATGTACACAGTGTGTGATGCCCTCATTGAGCAGCATGATGCCTACAAGGTAAGTTTACAGCAATGACATGTACACAGTGTGTGATGCCCTCATTGAGCAGCATGACGCCTACAAGGTAAGTTTACAGCAATGACATGTACACAGTGTGTGATGCCCTCATTGAGCAGCATGATGCCTACAAGGTAAGTTTACAGCATGACAAAGTTCAAGATACGTCACCGTCCTGGCATGCTCCTGCAGCTGCGCATTGGCATGCACACCGGCCCCTGTGCCGCCGGTGAGTACCATAAAATGTATATAGATAGCGCTTTCTGTAGACAATAAGAATTATGACACCTAGAGACATAAAATATTTGGGTGCAAGGAAAAAATGCAGTGGTTTATTTCAAAATTTGTGTGTACATGCCTAAACTTGCCTTCCAGGTGTCGTGGGTCTTGCCATGTCCCGCTTCTGCCTGTTTGGGGACACAGTCAATATGGCTTCTCGCATAGAAACCAATGGCAAAGGTGAATTACATCTCGGCGTTATGAATGCTACACACAATGAAGTAGTCGAAGGGTTCATCTTCCACCTTTATAATAATATTTTTAGAGTCCTATCATCCAATTTGCAGGAATGTACCTGTAGGCTGTTGGCTAATGACTATGCTTGTCAACGGTGTTTGTACAGATAGCTGTCTTTCACTTTTTTTTTATTACAAGCAATATGTTAGATTTGAGATTTATAATTCCCGAGGCATCAATAAACTAAACAACACGTTCGTGCACTCTGCGTATTCTTTCCATGGGATAGCCGAGACCGTTAGTAAAATGTTATATGGAATAAGTCTTATGTATTTATTCAGTCAAAATGCCAGTTGAATGACTTCGTAAGTGATTGCGCACTTGAAGCCTTTCTTCGCGATTAAAGAGGTGATGAGAATGCTTTCAACCACTAATAATGTGATTTCTAATGATCCAGCTCTCAGAATCCACTTGAGTCAGTCGGGGGTTGACGCCCTGGAGGATGTGGGGGGGGGGGGTATAAGGTGGCTCCTAGAGGACAAATGGAGGTTGGAACTGATGTTACTCAATGTACCTTTTAACAAATGAATCTGAGTGTCATCTTAACTCGTGCTCAACCTCAGGAGCTATCATAACTGCACCTTAAATAAATTAATAAGCATTTCCATTTTGACAAAGGTGAAGCTGAAATGCTCTCAGATGTAATATTCCTTGTTGTTCTAAGACTGAATTACTATAATTTCTGTCAGAGATCAGATCTGAATTTGAATAAAGGCTTGATGAAAGATATAGGTGATCTAACCACTCTTTGTAAATACAGGGGAAAGGAACCCAGACTACGTATTGGCTGCTCAGCCAGGATGGATACCCGAGACCCATGCCCGTTCCTGAGGAGTGAGATACAACACAATGAGAATCTAGACCTACGCACTCTGCAGATGGCTAAATTGACAAACTATGGAGATGGCATCATCTAGACCCTTTGGAGATAGTTACATCTACACTCATTGGAGATGATGCATTATTATGCATTGCTGCTTTATACAAAGGGCAATCGCACGGAAATTTCAGGATTTTATTGTAGGACAGTATCGCCTACATATAGCTCTGTCTGCTTCACCAGGCGGAAAAGAATGTAATTGTATCCTATATAATGTTAGATATAATTGTATAGGTCGGTATGCTTCTCTGTGTTCTAAATAACACTATATGCAATTATTCTCCGGAGATTATTTCATTTTATAATCACCTCACAATGCAGTTGTACTTGTAGGTGTGTCGTCACATGTGTTTTGAGTAAAGGAAAAATGATTCTCCTCCTTCTATTGGCTAGCCCAATCTGGCTCAAGGCCTATCAGTCATGCAACTAACTATCCCAATCATATATAGTTAGCCAATGGTACCTGTTCTGTTCTAGTCATTTCTCAAACGCTACGAGTGGTCATTTCTCAAAAGCTATGAGTGCGCCCTCATCAAATCGTAGTGGAAACCCCATACAAACTATGGTCACTCCAAAATCGCACCGGGAGTAGGCCACTCGTAGGGCAGAAGAAATGACTACCAGATATGACTAGGGTGGAGAAGCATTTGGGGAACGAGTTCAGCTTAGAGGAAAGTTGCATACGAGGAAAGTTGCTTTAGTCAATTTTCCGCTCCCCGAATTCTGCGAATAAATATCTAGAGTTATTCTGTAACCTCACTTAGCCTACATCAAGTTTGGCTTAGGTCTGGAAAGTTATAGGCCACAAAATTTCTCATACCACACATCGAATGGTAGTCCTGGTTTATTCTATATGCATGTATTCAATAATTATGGTATCCTGAGAGAGATGCCTGTTTGGAAAATATGGCATTTGGAAGTTCTATTCAGTTACGCTAATGCGATCTTGATATTTGTACATTTGTGTCTAATGAATGTTTGATATTGAGTTTGATTTAGTAACTATTAGCAAGAACATTGGGTAATCAAGTAGGTATTATGATAATGGTCTGGAGGGGGTTCATTGTTGAATTCGCCAAGGTAATTATTATATAGGTCTTTGGCTAGATATATTGTACCGCGGCCCTCCCATCTTATTCATTTGTCCTGGCAATGATACAGATTTTTAGGTTGTTGAATGCCAAATATAAGTGATCTCAAAACATGTGGTTCTTAGTAGCTGTTATCAAAATAGACAGTGACTATAAGAAACAATCCTATTTACCACAATCCAATGTAAGCACATTAGAGAAAATCCAAAACTGATTATTACACAGAGATTCTAGTATATCAATAACGGACAAAATCGACCTTTTCAGCTATAAATGTCACAAAGTAGATATTAAAATGTCATAATAAAAGTTCACATAAAATTTGTACCAATATTCTGTCGGGTCGAGAGATTCATTTTAATATCTATGATTCTCGATGACATTGATGAAGAGACAAGAGTCAGAGAAATGTGATTTCAATATTTTATATAACTTTGTATGGTATAGTACAGTGTGTGAATCTGTGAGAGTGGTGACAGGTCTAGTTGGTGGTGGTGCTCTGAACCCACAGAGCACCCTGTACACACTGAGCATTGAATGCAGGGTATGCTGCTTTATAAATACATGCACTGGCCCTGTCTGATGGATATCCCAGATGCTGATATCCCAAATACACTGGTGTCCTGTCACATCCAACTTATACCAGTGACATGGGGGTACAGCTGAGTGGGAGAGGTAACTTACATTGAAAAGAATAATAATAGAAATTGATGGGAATGCGTATTGGTATCTCAAGGTTCCATATTATGATGGCTATTTATGACATGGAACTACCTGACATTACGACATGGACGTATGATTTTAGTAAACATAGCTCTGTCTGCTTCACCATAAACGTGCACTAATGGCTTGGATAAGAGTTTGATATGTGATGGGTTTACTAAGAAGGGCTTGACTGACCCCTCCTACCCCACCCACCAAGACCCCTTCTGGACAAACAGGGTTCCTACTGGCGATACACCAAGGGCTTTTCATGCCCATTGATTGATGGTGGTGCCTCTGATAGCAGTGCTAGGCGGCCATGGCAGCAGTCGACAACACTACAAGAAGGTGCAATTCTGAGAGCATGCAGGACTGCTTGTCCTGAAGGCTGTCTATTGCTCTGATGGTTACACTGGAGGAATGTTTACTCTGGATGGCGTGCTAACCATGCCTGATTATGCCCCTTCAGTGATAGGCAATTGCCGTACAATGAGCAACATTACTCGTTTGGTCAATTGTAAAGATGGTATGCGATCCAAATAGTGAAATTTTTCAACAGTTATAGCAATGGTCAAAGGGTAGCAATGGTCAACTGATGATATAAGGCACTCAGAAGAAAGGTAAAACCCTCTATCAATTGTACCACGATCCCTGTAAAAGAAGTACACAGAGAGAAGAACATTGATCGCTTTGACGCATACTGCACAGGTCAAAATTTGCCTCCCACATGACATGTATGAAGGCACGTTGAATGAGGTTGGCGCTCTCATATTTGGTTCGTCAACTCCACTTGACATGCGTAATGAAGACACATCACATATTTCGGATCCATTCACCTGAGTGCTAGGTAATACAATTATGTAAGTGTCAAGAGCAGTCAATAGCTATGTACCAATGGTTCATTCAAGGCAGGCCTATAATAGAAAGCAGGAGACATCATAGACTCACAGGCCTGCAACAACAAGGCACTTTTTCCTATCTACAGAACTTCTACTTGACTGAGGACCTCTATGCAGTCCATAAGACAAGGGCATGGAGGTGCATGGCAATGCCATCTGTCTCCATGCAATGAAGATACTGAGATTATAGACTGTGGGTTAGCGTACAACCTTTTTGTATTTTCACTGACCCACACACAAGGTGTCTAACCTCTCCAGTTGAAAAATTCAGGATTGTGGGTGTCTATTTTGATATTCAATAACAAGTGCAAATTTAACAATGAAATAGAATTCACTACCATTCGTTGATAGTATTTACAGACCTTAGTGATCTATTCTTCATGAAAAAAAAAGACACAGATACATCAAATGTTTCAAGTGTTGGTAGTACCTCTTGGTAGTGATTAATCCTGGTACCAAAATGGTTGTTTGCCCCATCTAGTGGAATATCCTAGAACAATTATGTATGTCAAACCATCACATGTCAAGAGCCTTCGACATGGCCGTGACCCTAGTCAACTCACAGATGACGTGGCATTTTAAGGCATGTCAAATCATATGGGGATTACTGTGTGCTACAGTTGTCATGGTGACATATGTGCACATGTCCCAATGACGTTTGCTCTCTGTGTCAAATCAAGTTGACATGGGTATACATGTCACTTTGTCAGGAATACTTTTTTCAGTGTACATGGTGAACACACTTACGTATGAGATATACTCCCTGCATGTCGAAAGGCAATATCATGTCTTGGAGCCAAGGGCGAAGCCCGTAGCTCCAAGACATGATATTGACTTGAGGCAGCAGGAGTATATCTGACATACACCCCACTTTCATAGACTGAATCTGTTCGGTAAGCTTATTACAGGCCTCATTCTCTTCTAAGGGCCCATGTAGGTTATCTGGATTCCTTGTATCCTGTCATAGAAATACAACAGTTCTTAAATCTGCTTGAGGAGTGGAGCCTCCTTTTGAGATTTCTCTATTCAACAAATTATTAAAACACCCTCTGCACAACACACAGCTGAGAGACATGGCCACTAAGTCTCTGGTACTTTTGCTTAGTATTGCTGTACTTAGGGTACGAATCCTGTACTAGGCAACTATAATTTTCCAGTTTTCACTAGAGTCAATATTCTAATGTGAAATGCTTATTTTTGTTGGATTTCCTACAAAACACATGGCAGTCACTGGGTCATTTGCTTTTTGTCTGACATCAATGAGTTATAGGAAAACCCGAACTGAAATTGTTCTATATGCCCACTTTCTGATGAATTCTAAAGCCATACTTTGTGGGATTCTCTCATACATTTAATGTTCGACTTCCAAAACTAATCAGGATTTGGCTAATATGCCATGTTTAGTAATTTCCATTCAATCATCATTATCTATTCATTAGCCTAAATACTGACCAGCTATTCCATGACTATTATAATTGCATGGGTACTGATGGCTCAGACAGCAAAGCATTGGACTAAAGGTTCTGAGCATGTGGGTGTGAATCCTGTCAAAGGCACAGGGGAACTTGGGGAGAAACGAATCCTGTGCTATAACCAGGTCCTAGGGGTGTATGTTATCTTATAAGCAGGCAATTATAGCGCTGGCAGAACAGGTAAAAATGCAGTGTTCTGTGCACTGCACTGCACTACACAAAACGCTAGAAACCCATCGTCAATTAAAAAATATCTCAAGAATATTGATGCTGAAGGCCACCTACATATTCATGCAAGCAGCATCGGAAGTATGTAAACAGCAACAGAAACATAATTATAATCAATAGCAGGAAACATGCGTAATATGTAAATAGGCAGTAATATGTAGCCATCAGCAGATAATGCAATCATCAGCATACATGTAACTATTAACAGATACATGTAACCATTTACCGATACATGCAATCATCAGCAGATCATGCAATCATCAGCAGATACATGTAATCATGAACAGATACATGTAACCATCAGCAAATACATGTAACCATTAACAGATACATGTTATCATTAACAGATACATGTAACCATTAACAGATACATGTAACCATTAACAGATACATGTAACCATTAACAGATACATGTAACCATTAACAGATACATGTAACCATTAACAGATACATGTAACCATTAACAGATACATGTAACTGTTAACAGATACATGTTACCATTAACAGATACATGCAATCATTAACAGATACATGTAACCATTAACAGATACATGTAACCATTAACAGATACATGTAACCATTAACAGATACATGTAACCATTAACAGATACATGTAACTGTTAACAGATACATGTAACCATTAACAGATACATGCAATCATTAACAGATACATGTAACCATTAACAAATACATGTAACCATTAACCCTTCCACCTCATAAAGCAGGATTTGCATGCAAATCCCATAGAGTAATGGAAATCCAGGGATGAAAGGGTTAACAGATACATGTAATCATCAGCAGATGATGGAACCATCAGCATATACATGTAACCACAAGCAGATCCATGTAATAATTTGACAGATCCATGTAACCATTAATAGATGTATGTAACCATCAGCAGATGATGGAACCATCAGTAGATACATGTAACCATCTGAAGAAACAGCATAATTATGCATACACAAACCAGCAGCAAATGCATGGAACCAGCAGCAAATTCATGGAACCAGCAGCCGGTCGATGTTACCATCCGCGGAAACACGCAACACCTGAAAAACGTTAAATCGCCAGTGCTAGGAACATGAAGCTAATAATAAAAACATTCAGACATCAACAGAAACATGGAAGAAGCAGCAGGAATGTTTAATCCAACAACAGATGAAGATGGAGCCAGCAGCTAAGACATGCAAAACTAGAAACAGGAAACAAGCAGCACAAAATGTGTGCTGCTTTATATGTTATAATGGAGCCAGCAGCAGAGGCTTGTAAGCAGCAGAAGGAACCAGTAGAAACATGTAACCACAGAAACACGCAAGTGACAGAAGAAGCAGCAGAGCCAGCATCACCAGGGCCGTAGGGAGTGGGTAATAGTTCTGCTAAAACTGATGTTTTACCACTGCTCGTCGCTGCTGACCGTTGTGCTGCTAAACTATTCATTATGTATTTGCCGGTCACCCCACAAAGGGAATCAGGGACAATGAGTACCTAAATAATCCCTCTGTGGGTTATGCAGCATGGCAAAATAGATTTAGGAGACAGGTGTCGATGGAGACCGGAGGGAAGTAAATAAGCATACGGCGACAGATGTGGCGGGGTGGGCGGGGAGGAGGGGGAAGTATTATCGATAAAACGCTATAGTCCATTAGGCTCTGATGTGTGCTTTTTACCAGGACGTTCCAGGACGTTTACCGGTTGTGTAGGGTGTAACCAACATATCTAACAGCGTATGGACTAAGGTCTTACACATATATTATAGGTGTTTGTTTGTCATAATATATAAAAATTTGGAACTCACAAATCAGATTGGAATAGCTTGTATTTCCTAATTCTTGAATACCCTTGCATGATGATACGAGAGATATGGAGAGCGAATTTAGCTCGTAAATTAGGCAGGTTTCTAACAAATTAGACCAGTTTCTTCATCTATAGGCTTCAGAACATCAGAACATCTCACAGAAACCGGCACACGTACATCTGTAGCTCTAAAATGTCTTGAGGGGTATTCCCTTTAAAAGCTTTCCCAACATCCACACAATGTCATACATTCCCAAGTTCTCATTTTAGCCGAATGTAATAACTCAGAGCAGTTGGTCTTGCAATGTCTTGCGAGCAATGAATTACATGTATATCTTTCCTGACAGACCTACCCCCCCCCCTCAGAGAGACGGTCATTATTTTGCTATTGCCTTAAGATTACAATTTTCCAATTACTGTCCCAGGGACACCAGTAACAATAAGCCCATCCGGTAGAACCACGCCTGCCGGGTGTTATGGGCTGGGTCTGCCTCCTTCCATCTCTCCAGGAGACGATAGTGGGAACAGAGCCAGATGCGCCTGGAGGCTGAGACATCCAAGTCGGTCTCCCACTCCTCCGGTGACTGCCTGGAGTGTCAGGGACACTGCTAGAGCCTGGAGGAGCACACGGCGTGGTAGTGGCAGGAGAAGGCAGAGAGACATTTAGTGCAGAGCGGGAGGAGGCAGTGGCAAACAAGCACTGTCGAACTCAGATGACCGCCACCACTAGCACCAGCCACCAACCCCACTGAAGGAAGGAGCACCACCACTGCTACTAGGCAGTTGTTCCCATGGCTCAGGCACAGGAGGAGGTAAGAGGCCGTAGAGGAGGAGAGGCCAAGGGAGGATCCAGCACAAAACTCTGTAGTTTCTTGCATGTAAAACATTTACTAGGCCGAAAATTCCTCAGGATGTAAATGCCTACACAAAAGGATCTGTGACCCCGTCCTATTCATGACCCATCACCAGCAACTTTATCTGGCTCTGACTGTTGCTAGTCGTGCTACTATGATAGCTCAGAGAGAGCTAGTCTCACTGCCATCTGGCTGCCAGCGTTCCACTTCTAACCTAGTCTATGTTATATAAGCAGCCTCTAGGGGACTACACTGGAGGGAAGGATAGCTGCTGTTGATGAAGATGCTTCTCTGTGTATAAATCTGAGGGCCTGGAGGATCTATTCTAAAATCATTTCAATTGACAACAATCCTTGCAGGGGCTCTAAATTGGCCATGAGAAGAGAATACCAAAGGTCAATCAGCACGTCTATCAGCTACCCTCAATGTGATATATAATCCCCTGTGAGCTGCTCGGATTACCTTGAAGTGAGCAGCTCATATCCACTAGAACTATGGCAGAGTTCACATGCCACATTGAGGAACTATTATAGACATACAGAGTATCCCTCTAGCACCCTTAAGACAGGCAACACACTTGACTTCTCCACAAGCCTTAAGGAGGATGAGGATGAGCAGGAAGACATCTACTACCCCTAGTGTAACCCAGTCATTGATCAATAGGAATATGGGGAACCACTCTTCCCGTGTCTAAGCTATTGGTCTCGGAGCAGTTTCATTACTGAGAGCCCAGAGTAAGTACCCAAGGTCAGACAGTCAGCAATCCTAGCCCTTTAAGCCATGATGCATCTATGTACCGTATTATATAGGATGTCCCAATTACACATTGGTCTGTATTGCTATTGATGTTCAGGACCTGAACCCCAAAGCTTTCTGGTAGAACACATAGCTCTTCCCCAACATCCAGCGCAGTCTCTTTACTTATTTAATTTCTTTTCCTTTTCCACGTTCCTCGGGGAACTCAAAGTCAAAACTGATTACGGTCCATCGTACTATAGTGAAAGCACCAGGTAGTCTGGACGTGGGTTGACAGGCTGCTTCCTATGTTCCACATAGATAACTATATTCACTGTCCTGATATCTAAAAAAACAGTCACACACACAAAAAAAAAAAAGCTCGCTAGCAATTTACCATGGTCCTGCCCTTTGCCACCTACAGTGCTAATCGATTCTATTGCCTGAAACAATTCATTGTCCTCACATCCTCAAGATCCTAGCTAGCAATTGCAGTGTTCCATGATGATTTACCATTACTCGCGACAATTTCCCGGGAAAATCAGAATACACACATTTTTCTTAAAGGTATTTACGTCCAAGCTCTCTGCACGCTTGAACAGATAGGCTTCCCATTGCTTTAGCTCATACCAAAGGCAAGATAGCCCCCCTGGAATAGGTTTCACTCGGAGTGTATCCCTCGGTGCAGTCAGACCAGCAGAACTATTGAATTAGGCCACACTTATTTAGCCTTGATTCCGAGTTGACCTCGCAGAGGGAGGCTTGTGGTGGCAGATTGCAGGCTTGAGTCCCTTCAATCCCTGGGTCTCAGCCCACGAGGCCACACCCCTAACGTGGGGAAGGCCTGTCTGATCGATATTCATCTGTTAAGCCGGGGGGACTTGAAGGTTGGCTTACATTTCCATGTTGTGATATAGAGGGGTGGATGATGAGTGTTGGCAGCAGACCAAAGCCTTATGACATGCTGCCGGTCGGTAGCAATGCCACAAGGTTGTCTGATGAACCTAACGTGGTCCTCTCATGTTAAGTGTGGCCTTTTACCAGCCAGTAGTATGTATACTGTATGTAGCTACAGCCTTGGCTTCTCTTTACTCTTTGTTTCACTTGAGAGCTTTCCTCTCTGGTAATGGTAAACTCTTTGGTTTGTATCTGAACAATATACTCTCCATTGGTGTAGTGGCTTCTGTTTGTCTGTTTATCTCTTATCTGAATAGAGTGCATCATTGCACTACACATATAGCTATATAGTATTCAAGGCTATATACACGCTGACATTGCCACTGAAAAATATACTATGCGGAGTTTCTATTAATCCACATATATATTCCACTTCACAACCATAGAATCCGCTTCTTTTTATGGATAATAACAAGGCGCAGCGTGGCTAAAGGCCTGGAAGTATGGATGACAAGATAATTGCTTCATAATTCCAATAGCTTTAAAGAACATCTTACATGGTGCACTGAGTCAAACATACATTATCCTGATTTCTGGACAAGACATCCTCAGTTGTAAATTTGTCTATATGGGTGTACTGGGGGATAGCAGTAGAAACTAGAGCAGGAATCAGTGGGGGCAGTATAATGGTTTTTGCGGGAAGTAGGGTTTGTTATTACGAGTTGGTAGAGTATGACCAATCAATGCTCCAACCAAGGAATATATAAATCCAAATTACATCTATACCCACAAGTTATGATTTATTACTAGTGATTTAATCTGAAGGATAAACATGCTTACGTATACTCCAACATATAAAGTATAATTATGTTTTTACATTGGCTTCCTGATTCTCATATAATCTCAACTTACATAATATATGTATTAATAAGCAGTATGTCCCAATGATCAATTGATGAATGTATATACTCTCATTACAATGCCAAAACTCGTGCTAATTATACCCTATTATCTAAAGCACTTATTTTGCTGCCTTGGTGTTTTACCTTTACCACTTCGTTATGTTGCAGACAAAAAGCTCCCTAAAGAATAAAAAGCGTCAGCTTTTGTTTATTATTTTTGCATCAAATCTATTTTGCTCCCCCATACAAAGATAAATCAGTCCCACTCTGGGTAGAAGGCAGTTAATGCCCTTTTGATAATTGATGGTAGTCTAAGGGGCAATGATAGAGTCACTCATGTAGGATGAAATTGGATACCACACAAATAGGTATCGACCTTTTCTATTGTAAGTGGGTGTGCATTTAGTCCCTGGATTCATTAAAATTTTAACATACAATTCTAGAAATATTTGAAGGGATTGCTACTGTTCTGGCAATTATGTTTCTAATTAAACACATTACTGTATCCCTAACGTATTATTCAGCTTGACTTTAGCATGCCATCCATAATTTCTTTTTTGGGAGGGGGTTGGTGGTGGGAGACATCTTCCTCCTGTCCAATGCAGGCATGTTATATATCAAAAGAAACACACCTTCATGGGTAATCTGAGAGGATATGTGGCCACAATAGTCCGACAATATATAAGGGAGTGGTCATTATTTATCAAGAGGGGCTGAGGGTCTGCCATTGTTGTACTTCTATTGGTATTGTTACTATGGCCCTGTAAAAAAGAAAGAAGAAAAATCGGCCCTGTTTTGTTAGGGTCGGTCGGGTTACTAGAAACACTTTTTTTCTTGGCCTTACCATTCTCCTGTCTGGTATTCAGGGGGAATCCTTTTCAGACGATTGCATTCTCAAACACGTTTTAGCCATCATCACATCTGCCACAAAGTCAGTGTTGTCACACATTTTATTTATTTTGCATTGTGTACCTCTCATCAGTTCTCTCCTAAAAGGATTCATTTAAAATGGTGATGTGAAAATTTAACCATGACTGGCACGACAAACTGGCCTGTAAACAGTTTGCAGGTTTCACTGCACTGACTTGGTTTCTGCTTTATCCCAACCTCATCAAAGCCAAAAGGGGGTGTTTCTGATCTGGAGGTGCCGCTGCTACCATGGTTGCTGTCACCTTGTCAGTCCATTTTATGTTTAATTATTGACAAGGCCACAGCCTTCATTTGCACTGCTGCGGCATTCCCAAATGCTGAAAGGCTTGGGCAAGCTGCACTTGAATCTATTTGAGGCTGCAGAATCAAAAATATCTCAGACAGTCCTTGAAGGCAGGTGTCTGTATTTCTCCTCTCGCAGGTCTCTAACAGTGATTGACAGAATCATTTCATTCATGCGTCATGCGTTTCAGAAGTAGACCTGTAAGCACCTTAAGCTGTAAAGACCCCCTCCTCTCCATTCTATACAAATTAAAAACTGCCAAGGAATTAGTTGTATGACTATGTTATAGCTGCATTTGAAAATTAAAAAGAAAACTATCCCTTAACGCATGGGCGTTTACTGGTTACCAAGGTGAGTCTGTGTAGGGGTTATCCATATACTAAGGCAGGGTTGGCCACTCAAGGGCCTTTGCTGCCCTCTGGCAGATACCCTTTGAACTATTTCCTATACATAATAGCCATGGTTGACAGAGGTGAGGGGGGGGGGCTTTGGCAAATATAACAGCCAGAGGGCAGCATCAGTCCTAGAGTGTCACACCCTCTCCTTAGTATATAGCTAACAACTAAGCAGACTCAACGTGATAACTAGTACACGCCCATGCCTTAAAGCCCTCGCGGAATATAGAAAGAACATAGATGGGAATATTAAGATCATCTTCTGCGAGGCTAATATCAAATCGAGGAGACATGAGAACAATTCTAACTTAAAGCTGATGTGGTGCTGCTCGGAGATAATATTTGTATGTTAGAGAAGACGGAGAATTAGATAGAGATCTGTTGCTATCTCACAGAAGGCAGATACTTTATGCCAAAACAGGCTTCGTTCAAAATGACTGTGTACCAATTGCAATGATATATTACACTGTGTCCCCCCCACCTTTATCACACAGACATTGTTTCTGTCTTATGTATAAAGACAATAATATGACAGGTAAATGGTGAAGAGAGACCAAACCATTCACTACTGCTCTAGAAATAATACCATCCTCACATGCAATCTACTGCTAAAAGGCTGCAACCTTGCACAGCGTTCAGCAATCAGAATCTGAATGAGGAACTACCGTTTTATAACCTCCAGGGCTGTCATGGCAAATAGCCGTGCAGGAATCACGCCATGTGTTGTCTATGAGATGAACCACTTACTCATGTTGTTTGCAAGCATGTTCAAAATGTCCTGTCATAGAGTTACTTCTCAGTGTATACTATACTAATGGATACTTCAGACAATAAAAAAAAAAAACACCTCACACCTCATGTCAAAACCTTCCGAAGGAGCCTAGACCTAATCCCTGGCCTTGAGCCAACTTAATGGAAATTTGCTATTGTTTCTGATGCTTATGGAACATCTGAGGTAGTTTTGCACATATCAGCCGAGTAATTGCATTACCACCTAAGAAGTAATTCCCAAATAAAATCAAATTGCATTTTCTTCAATTTGGCTCAAGAATTCTTTTCCAATGATCTAACATTTCACCAGAATGAAGATAAATTATCATCGGTTTTTCAAAATTGACATGAACCTATATTGATGTAAAAAAACTCTCGTGTCAAAACCTCCGAAGGAGTCTAGACCTATTACATTTATAATTAATTCATAATCCCTGCATGGCCTTGAGCCAACTTAAGGGCAAATAGCTACTGGATGGTGTTGCTCCTATTGTAAAAAGAGCTGTGAGTATGTGCCCTCTTTTCTTAACAAGTTGTGCACTGCTTCACCTAAGTACTTGCACTCACCACATTCGTCTGAAAAAGTCACCTGCCTTGTTTAAAATAGAGAGAGCTGCACTACCAGGTACCTACTCATGTCACACGCTCTATAGGTTATTATACTGACTGACTTGCATTTTCTTCAATTTGGCTCAAGAAATATTTTTCCAAGGATCTTACATTTAAATAATTCAATATGCAATCTAATAATTGTGTGTTGGTGTCTTATCTTTAACTACAAGGTACTCCAAATTGAAAGGCTTAATGCTATCTGCGTCCTTTGTATGTGTAAAGGTTTGGGCAGTATAAAAGGCACTGGCTTAATCAGGCCCCTGCAGGCTACTGGAGGAGCATTCACTACGAGCTATTAGGGCTTATGTGGAATTACTTATTGATGCTCCTCCCCTGGTTATATTTCTACTTAAATTACATCTATCACCATGTGTCCATGCTCCGATACCTGGTCAGCATTAGCAAACTGCATGGACTCGCATATATACACCCTTATTCCACGATTTCTGGGATTCTGAGTGCTTTTTCTGGATATTCCCATGCACATACCTGTCGATATTGCACACCATGAAGGCTGTAGCATCACTTTTGTAAGGCGTGCAGTTATCCAAGGATAACAGGCACCCAGTGCCATTATCCATGGATAACCTGTACACCTTACATGTGCCTACATGTCATATGTTACATGTTAAAACCCACGAAATTTCATTGCCAGGGCAGGGCTCGAACCTGCAGTGTCAGATCCCTAGTCCAACTCCCTATGCATTGCGCCACAGGGACTGACAGGTAGTGGCTGGCTAGAACCAGGTCTGGATATGATACAAAGCCTAACTACTATATATTCAAAGTGTGAAAATCCCCAGCATTCAGGGTTGTGACCCCCCTAGCAAGCCTAGCCGGCCCGGGGGGGGGGCACTCTCGAATTTGTAGATACCATGTGTGTACATCACCCTAAATTTTGTACTCTTTTAGCAGGGCAAAATTATTCAAAATCACCCCCCTTTTGATGGGATACACCCCCAAAATTTACTGAAAATATACCCCTTTTTGGTGTGTCCCCTCTAAAATAACAAAAATCATACCCCTTTTGGCATGCAACTCCCATAACTTATGAGAAAAATTACCCTAAAAATATCCCTTTTTTTTACAGAAAACTTCAGAATTTTTCGTTGGTCATTTGGCCCAAAAAGCATACCCCTTTTTGCCAAAATCAGCCCAAAATACACGCCTATTAAAGGATCTGGGGGGACCTACCCCTTGTGCCCAAAAAGTACCCCCTTTCCCGCTAGTTTGTGTACGCACATGGTTACTATAGGATATATAGCAAGTGGCCCCCGGTCAGGGCGCATCTTTTTTTCGCCGTGTGCCGCTGCCATAACCGCGAGACGCATTCAAACAAAGGCAAAGCCAAGCCTACCCGGGTGTCGAGGTGTGTGTACCGATCGTGTACATACATAACCGCGAGACGCATTCAAAGCAAGCCAAGCAGAGACGGGCGCTGTAGCTGTCCGCTGCCGGGCGCCGAGGTGTATGTACCGATCGTGTACACACTATGGCTGGCTTCGAGTCCCGAGGAGGGGGAACAATTTTTGTTTTCAACTTGAATTTATTGGTATTCTATTGATTATCAGGAGTGCCCTGAACAGATGGGCTTTGTCATATAACATCCGAACACATATTGCACTGGAAATATCCCATGTCTATGGCACAGGTGAAAACGAAATTCTCTTGAATGAGAGCATGCCAAAGAGGAAAAAGAGAGATAATGATGATGAGGACAACCTTGTACAGCAACTAATGAACATGGACATCTTTGCCCAAACCGAGCTGTTGTACAACATTGCTAACAAGGATCTGGCAACACCTGACATTCAGGATTCCCTGACATCTGCAGAATCTCTTGGACAGGATCAGTTGGAGAATTTTTTGAGAAAACGCCTTGTTGAAAAAACAAAACCTTTCCATGCTCCAATGAAACTGAATCGGCCACTTACCTTTGCTGACCTATACAAGGTAGAAAAGAAAGGAAACACAAAGGAGGCAACAGTCATACTAAAGGCAGACAGACAGGTGATGCATCATGTTGTAACAGCATATGCAGCTGGCAGAGTGGTTGATCTTCAGAACATCTTGACCCATGAACTTATGCCCGTACCTCTGTCACTGTCAGAAGCAAATGGAAGACCCCGGTCTGGTGACAAGTCAATTCTGACAGAGTGTCTCACGAATGATATCATTTGCCCATCCAATATCTCAACATCAGCTCATTCGACTATCATCATTGATATTTGGGAGTGATTAATGCCTTAGGAAAGCCTGATGGTGCAAAAGACTTTGGAGATTTAGCAACTAAATTCATTCAGAGCATCCTCAAAGCTGGTGAAAAATATGAATGGATTGACCTTGTTGGAGATCAGTATCGGGATATCAGCATAAAGTATAGCACAAGGCAGCAGCGGAAAAAGACCAAAATTCCCATCCGGAAGTTGCGACGGAATGAAAGGGTGCCTCTTCCTGTAGACTGGGGAAACTATCTCGCACATCAAGAGAATAAGATTGAGCTGTCTAACTTCCTAATGGGGCAGGTCTTAGGAAAAGTGACTGACAAGATGATTGTTATCAGTGGAGCCTTTACTGATCCAAATGAAGCACGGAGTACACTACCGCTTGATATATCCTCTTTGAGAGCCAACCATTAGGAAGCGGATACCTGTGTTATCTTGCATGCAATCCATAGCACCTCCAGCACAATTGTTGTCCAGGCAAGAGACACTGATATTGTTGTGCTCTTACTAGCACACTTTGAGCACATTCAGTGTCAACATCTCTGGGTAAAGGCAGGAACAAGTGGGAAACATCCTTCATTGCCTATCATTCGAAACAAACATCATTGAGATCTTCCTCAAACATCATCATCTGTTAGACAACATTGGCAAAACCTCTGACCCTCTCAGTCAGGATATTTTGGAACAATGTGAAAGATTTGTGTGCCTAATCTACAACGTTCCACATGCTATGTCTATAGATAATGCAAGGGTCCTGTTGTTTGGCCAGTGTAAAAGGTCAGAAGCCCTACCTCCAACATCCAATGCACTGCACTTGCACTTACAACGAGTCCACTACCAGTCTCTTGTCTGGAATCTGGCACACACAGCAACACCCCTCCTTCCAGATCCTACAACTCTTGGATGGAAACTAGAGGACAATAAACTCCTTCCATTATAGATGACAAAGGAGGCCATACCTGATGCTTGCCTTGCCCTCATTTCATGTCAATGCAAGGCAGGGTGTCGCAATTTCCAATGTGGTTGCAGAAAGGCTGGATACAATTGCACTATCAATTGCCAAACACAAACTGGCTCCAAACCATGTAGTAATGTCAGCCTCTGAATTATCCTTGTGCTTGAACATTGTTGAAGAAACATACGCTGGTACAGTGTTGGGATTTTGACAATAACAGTCCATGAGAATTCACGGGAGGGAGATGTTATAGTGACATCACCTGTCCTTTTTGGTCTGCACAGACTGTTTGACACAGATGCCCCAATTTTGGTCACCTACCACCATTAGTTCAGATGACCATGCCAGTACTAGCACTCATCACGTTGACTATATACTAGATGTAGTGACCTCACCTGCCTGTGTAAGGAAGCATGCCCAGTAAACTGACACAGACTAAAAGACAAACTGCAGCAGTGATCTGAGATTGTTCTGAGGAGTATCTTCATATATCAATAAATACAAGCAACTGGAATCTTACACAGTCACTCTCATAGCCTATGTACAGCAGTGTTAGGACAATCCCTTTTAGCCTCTTAAAGTGCTAAGATTCATGTGTAGAACAGTACAATTTGGCTTATACCATGGTACTATTCATGCATTGGTGTTTACAATTAACAATAAGAGATATAAAAAACACTGTCTTCAATCAAATTATTGATGTTATCTTCAAAGAATACTGTGAACAAACAGGACAATATCTGTGATTGGTGCAAGATACATAATATAGAAGGTGATATGAATCCATTTTTACTGTATTTATAAGTGCTATAAGAATATTCATGTGTATATTATGTGTGTGTGTGTGTGAGTTGGTGCAACCAGCAAATTGGGGACATTCATGGGAACACACACCTACAAACTGGGGATATCTTGCTGGGGACTGGGGACATCTCACTTCGCAAGACGTCCCCAGTCCCCAGAAAAGGGAGGCTATGGGCTTGGGCATCAGTGATGACCTTGAAAAATGGTTATAAATATGATTTCTAGTGTGTCAACAAAATGTCCCCAATTTGACCTTAAGAGACTTGTGCTGTGTGTGAAAAATCAGCGCAAAATATTTAATATTTTAACCTGTGTGTAAAAGTCCCCAATTTGTTTTACACACTGAGAGGTCTGTGTGTCCCCAGTTCATCCAGTAATCTGGGTGTATTCCCTGATTTCCATAATTGCCATTTTTGACCTCTTAAGGACTAATCAAGTGTATTTGTAATAAAAATGTGTCACAAATTGGAACCAGACATTGAATCTGTGTGCAGGCAAACTGAGGACTTTCCTTAATCAGAATATGGGTAACACACTGACAAATATGCTAAAAAAAAGCTTTAGACCAATTTTTTATGAGGAATCCAGTGGTATGCTTAAAATCGTTCCATCTCCACTGAAAATGTTCCATTTTTGGAACGTTGGTTGCCATGGAAACATAGAAAATTAGTAGATAAGGCAATTTCTGGTTGCCATGGAAACCACTCCCCTATTCCAATTGTGAATTTTTGCCACAAACTCATTTTGAAATTCCTTCAGGAACCCAGAACCGAAAACAGAACTCAAAAATTCCCTCTAGAACCAATTTTATGACAAAAACATCACATTTCTTTGGTAATTTTTCCACAAAACTGTATTTCTTTGCATTTTTAGTGTTTATGATAGGATATAATGCATTTAGAGCTTAGTTCCTATTTTCATTCGTACACACAAACCTATGTTTGACAAGCAATTACAGCAAAACTACCGGGGATATTTTAGCTCAAGATATCTCATTTTAAAGCCCATGACTTGAACCTTAAAATGCCATTTCCCCACAAGAGGCATGTTTTCCCTCACCTGGTCACAAATGTTTATTAGTTTAGTTTCTTTTACGTTAAGAAATGTTTTTTGACCTAGAAATATAAACGTTTTTATAGAATGTTAAAGTAGCATCTTTATCTGTACATGTTTTGACATTACTTTGATATTTAAAAACAAACATTTGGCAAACTTAGGAACGAAATAAAAACTTCTAGAGGCTGTGTGTTTAAAAAGTGGGGACTTGCCCACACAGTGTGTGTATGCAAAATGAGGGCTAGATGACTTTGTCTATAGTATAGACAATTGCAAAAAGTGTAGTTGAACTGGGGGCTTGGAATTAGGTATGGACCTTTGGACATGATGACACAGCACATGTTTGTGTAGGCAAATAGAGGACATGCCCAGTCAACAAAAAAACGTTGCAAAATGTTTCAGAACGTTTCCCTATACCTCCTTATCATGGAAAAACGTTTTTTTTTTTTAACGTTAAATAACGTTTTTTTGTTGTGTGGGTGGTCTGAGATACACTCCACACAATGTGTGTAGGCAAACTGAGAACATGGCCACACTGTGTGTGTAGGCAAATAGAGGACTTTGTCTTAGATACACTCTACACAATGTGAGTAGGCAAACTGAGGACATGGCCACGTAGTGCATGTCTGCAAGTAGGGAACTTGGTCTGAGATATATGGGTCAGGTCCCCAGAAACCATCAGATTTCTGATTTTAAAGTCAGAGTTTCTTTATACAACCTTATTACATTTTGTAAAGGGGTATCTCACCTACTTAGAAACCCCTTTTATACAGACTTCCTCCTATCGAAGGACATGGCCACACAGTGTGTGTATGCAAAAAGAGGACATGGTCTTAGATATACTCCACACAGTGTGTGTAGGCAAACAGAGCACATGGCCACAGAGTGTGTGTATGCAAATAGAGGAGATGGTTTTAGATACACTCAATACAGTGTGTTTAGGCAAACTGAGGACATGGCCACACAGTGTGTGTATGCAAATAGAGGACATGGTGTTAGATACCCTTCCAGTCAATATGAAAACTCGTCGGACATTGGCTTTTGCTGACAAAATTGCTCCTGGACCAACCGAAATCATCACTGTCAGGCCGAATGTCTGGCTGTATTTATGGGACCTTAGGCTACATTTTGTTTTTTACGGCATGCAAATCGGACCATTATTGAGGTTTTTACCGCCTAAAACAAAAACAGTTACTTTTAGTTAAATTTTGAGGAGTTAAATGGTTAAAACAGTTATTTAATTCTGTTTTTTATTATTCATTTCTCATCAAAAATAATCTTGAGGTATTCAGTCCTGCCAAAATCAATCCGGGCTTGCAGAATGATGAGATCTGCAGGACCTTATGGCCTGCAAGGGAAAAACTTTTCTTATAGACTGCACTCCACACAGTGTGTGTATGCAAACTGAGGACATGGCCACATAGTGTATGCCAATAGAGGACGTGGTATTAGTTAAGGTCTACACAGTGTGTGTAGACAAATTGGGGACATGGCCCCACAGTGTGTCTATGCAAAAAGAGGACTTGGTCTGAGACACAGCATGTGTACAGGCAAACTGGGGACTTAGTCTAAGATATACTCCATGCAGTATGTGTAGGCAAACTGAGGACAAAGCCATACAATGTGTGTTAAAATAGAGAACTTCGTCTTAGATATCCTCCACACAGGCAAAGTGAGGACATGGCCACACCTGCAGCAGAATTTATACAGTCAACTTTGTTTTATCATTTGACATATCACTGCTGAAATATATGTCAACTATTGATCTGATGTTGAAATGGTGATGGTTGACAAAATTGATTTGGAATGATTGAAAAAGTGTTGAAGACAGGTTGATCAAAACTATCAACACAATATCAACCAGATGGTAATGTTGATGAAATTGTTAATGAGAGTGACTGATTCCTGACAACTCAAGGGACATCCCACTCAGAAGGCCATGTTCTGTTCCAGCTCTTACACCATCCTGGTCCAGCCAGGGGGTCCAGGCCCATTGAATCTCGACCTTCACCAGGACTTTTTCCAGCAAAGACTGCTGTGCAAAAACTGACCACCGAGCTTCTAGTGGTTTACCTCTAACCCTAAGTTATCAGCAGCCTCCTTAGTATTCCTCCTGGAGTTTTCGCAAACTTTTCTGAATGCTTCTCATTTGTCTGTTCTGTGGCTCCCTGCTAGGGTAGTGTGCTTTTCAGGTGACTCTTTGAATTATCGCTCACTACTGGTTGCTATATAACTATTCTCTCCTAGGATAGATCAACTAAGCTGGCTCTTCTGCCCCCACCTAATATGACGTTGAGCCTTTGTCTATCTTCAAATTCTCTCCCTCTGTTTACTGGCATGCCTTACCAACTTAGGCAGTTGGAGGTATACACTATCTAGTCAGTTGCCTGGGCACACTCTCACGAGGCCCTCCCCAGGATGGGTGAATGGCATCAGGTTAATAGTTGGACACATCTGACGCACATCTTCCTTGGGAAAACCTTCTAGATGCATGTCCCTCATTTCTGGGCTTAAGTGGACAATATGTTAAAGACTGGGACCATACAGCCAGCCAAATGCCATGGTGCATGGAGCTCTTTTGGGCACCCCCTTATAATGCCAGAGCAGTATAGGGTGAGCTTCTAGAACATAGTTTGGTTAAGGGCAAATTTTGGAGGAAAGGGACTACGAGAGGGGGAGAAGACTCATGGGCCTTCCCTCAGAGCATCTCAACTGAAGATGCTGCCACTGGTGTTTTACATTACAGTTGCATAATTTAGTGGCGCATGATAATAGCAAGGTCAAACGAATCTAGCAATCTCCAAACAGATCCTTTCGGAGGTACATTTTTAAAGTTTCTCTGAAACTACCAGTCAGATCTTAACATATGACCTGAAGCCCATGGGGAGTACCATTTAGATCTGCAGTCGTAGGAAGATTTCCCTTATCAATAACCACAGGAAGTGTGCCGATATCTCTGGACCGAGATCCAAAATGGCGACCATTGCAGATTTACTGGCGACTTTTAAGGTGATAAAACGATTTACCAAGCAAGTAAACAAAGAACACCTCAAAAGTAAAGTATCAGGAACTAATCAAGTTTGTGAAACATCCCCAAAGTATTAGAATATTTTTGTTTAAATGTCAACATATCATGTCGAATTAGCTGGCACTTCCCTCACTTCTTCACAGCCTGAAAATTTTGCTTCATCTGGTACCCCAAGGGTACCCCACTCTGAAGCAGTCACAAATTGAACATTTCTAACCAGCGATCTAGCAACCCATTTTTATATATAGTGTAACCAAAATGGCAGGACCCCACACTCCAGGGTGGTGACTGAACAAGGATCCCACATCCCAGGAGCAGAAGGTGTATGAACCAGGAAGATGTCTGTATTGTCTGTATTGATCCTTATGGGACAGGTCTTATTTAGTTCTGTGTGCATAATTGCACACATGATATCCCAGCATGTATTAGGGTCCCTGCTATAATAGAAGTTGTGCAAGTCAAATGACTTAAGTGCTTGCTGGAAATCATTTTTGACATAGTACCTGTATGATCTCCCAACAAATTAGATACTAGTCATGTTTAAAAAATACATATCCTTATCCATGCACCTGCCTACCCCTTTTTACACAAATTTATATTGATCTATATTGATGTACCAATTCCATGATATCAGTGATATCACCAACATGTGCACTAAAATGACAGGACCCCACCCTCCACGGTGGTGACTGAACAAGGATCCCACATCCCAGCAGCAGAAGGTATATGAACCAAAAAGGTGTCTGTATCAAGGGAACATTATAGATATTTACCTGCATGTACCAATGTCTAATAACAATTCAATTCTTGTGGTCCACATTCATACAACAATAGTGAATTCAATTGCTGGCCCTTTCTCATCTGAAAACTAAAAAAAAATGAGAATGTTGATTGAGAGCAGACTTTGGGTCTATGAGTAACATGAAAAGTGATGTATGTATGTTTCTATTCCTGTCATATAGAGCCAATACCTCAATTAATGTGACCAGAACCTTAGGTTAATTGGGTCACAGAAATGGTCAAGTTGTATACTAATCCCTGCAGTGCTGAAGCTTTGAAGTGGGGAAGGACCCCACAGTACATGGTGAGGACTGACTAAAGACCCCATAAACCAGGGGGAGGACTGACATAAATGTCTTTGTCCTTCCTACATTAGAGCTGTCAGAGAGTAGAGAAGAGACCACATACCACAGTTGTTCATACTAATCTTCTCAAAAGTTGCATGATTATTTTTCTGTGTTTTTGACTGTATATTACCTTAATGTTGGTTTTAGGTTCAGAAGAAAATTCTGTACAGTACATCAGAGCCATTTAAATGTTTTCTCTTCTGCAGAAAAAAGGGGGAGTACAGTACTGGGGTCCACAGGGGTCCCACCAGAACATGGCATATTTTGTTGATTTATGAAATTTGCTAAGCATGTAGACATTTCAGGATTCTATTATATAAAACAGAAAAATCGCATTTGGTCACTATATTTTTTGATTGGCAATATTTTGACAGTTTTTCATTTTTTCTCCCATTAATTAGCTGTTAAATAGACATATCAAAACTGATGATGATAACATGATTACCACTTAAAAGATGCTTAATATCCTAAGGAATAAACAAACAAAAGATCAAATTTGTCTGTTTGGTTGGGGGGGGGGGTTACTGTGCATTTCAAATACTGTATTTTATATTGCTCTGTACATATTTTCGAGAATGACAAAATGACACCTGGGATGGGGAAAATTTAGTAAAGGTACGTGGTGAGGTAATTAAAGTTTAAAGTTAGTTGAAACATAACCCCTGATAGACTGGGACTTTATCCATTCAATTCACTTGCAGAGACTTAAAGATACTCAAGTTTAGATTTACGTCTGTATTGATGAACATAGGCCTACTCTCATTGAAATAGCATTGACACAAGGTCCTGTCCGCAAATGGTTGAGCAGTAAAGGGGGATATGGCGTAGTACCGTAAAAGAGCGCCAGGGCGTGACTGTAATCCGTATCCTACGGACTTGCCCTCCATCTCCCGGGCCTCCACCCCGTACCGTACAACCCCGGGCGTACAACAAAATGTTTCTTCAACGCCGACCGCTGCGCCTAGCACTCGTCCAAAATCAATAACATATCATGTCGAATTAGCTGGCACTTCCCTCACTTCTTCACAGCCTGAAAATTTTGCTTCATCTGGTACCCCAAGGGTACCCCACTCTGAAGCAGTCATAAATTGAACATTTCTAACCAGCGATCTAGCAACCCATTTTTATATATAGTGTAACCAAAATGGCAGGACCCCACACTCCAGGGTGGTGACTGAACAAGGATCCCACATCCCAGGAGCAGAAGGTGTATGAACCAGGAAGGTGTCTGTATTGTCTAATTCTCATGATCCTTATGGGACAGGTCTTATTTAGTTCTGTGTGCATAATTGCGCACATGATATCCCAGCATGTATTAGGGTCCCTGCTATAATAGAAGTTGTGCAAGTCAAATGACTTAAGTGCTTGCTGAAAATCATTTTTGACATAGTACCTGTATGATCTCCCAACAAATTAGATACTAGTCATGTTTAAAAAATACATATACTTATCCATGCACCTGCCTACCCCTTTTTACACAAATTTATATTGATCTATATTGATGTACCAATTCCATGATAGCAGTGATATCACCAACATGTGCACTAAAATGGCAGGACCCCACACTCCAGGGTGGTGACTGAACAAGGATCCCACATCCCAGCAGCAGAAGGTATATGAACCAAAAAGGTGTCTGTATCAAGGGAACATTATAGATATTTACCTGCATGTACCAATGTCTAATAACAATTCAATTCTTGTGGTCCACATTCATACAACAATAGTGAATTCAATTGCTGGCCCTTTCTCATCTGAAAACTAAAAAAAAAATGAGAATGTTGATTGAGAGCAGACTTTGAGTCTATGAGTAACATGAAAAGTGATGTATGTATGTTTCTATTCCTGTCATATAGAGCCAATACCTTAATTAATGTGACCAGAACCTTAGGTTAATTGGGTCACAGAAATGGTCAAGTTGTATACTAATCCCTGCAGTGCTGAAGCTTTGAAGTGGGGAAGGACCCCACAGTACATGGTGAGGACTGACTAAAGACCCCATAAACCAGGGGGAGGACTGACATAAATAAGTCTTTGTCCTTCCTACATTAGAGCTGTCAGAGAGTAGAGAAGAGACCACATACCACAGTTGTTCATACTAATCTTCTCAAAAGTTGCATGATTATTTTTCTGTGTTTTTGACTGTATATTACCTTAATGTTGGTTTTAGGTTCAGAAGAAAATTCTGTACAGTACATCAGAGCCATTTAAATGTTTTCTCTTCTGCAGAAAAAAGGGGGAGTGCAGGACACCACAGTACATGGTGAGGACTGACTAAAGACCCCATAAGCCAGGGGGAGGACTGACATAAATAAGTCTTTGTCCTTCCTACATTAGAGCTGTCAGAGAGTAGAGAAGAGACAACATACAACAGTTGTTCACACATATCTTCTCAAAAGTTGCATGATTATTTTTCTGTGTTTTTGACTGTATATTACCTTAACCCCTAGGTGCCCAAGCGCGCATTTAAGCATGGTTTTGGGCTTAAATGCATGTATATTGAATGGCATTTTCTACTGGTCCAATCTGCAAAGTTACCCTCTTTGGAATGCTTATGACTTCCTAGTTAGGATACAACCATTCATTTGGCTCTATCTCTATTATACCAGGCACAGGGAGTCAAAAACTGAAAATGAGCTGTCATTTTTTTTGTGATTTATCCAGGGAGCTAACATCTGACATGTTACCAAAATGATGATGGGTCATACACACATAATTTCCCATACTCCCATTAGATTTTACAACACATATCAATAATGATATGCCATGCAGTGTTACTAACACATTATGTTCCCTAATTGGCAGTACCCATGCAGGCAGAATTTGCTTTGCAAGTTCTCTAAGCTCTCAGGATTGTAGGGATTATGGCTATAATATATTATTATATAGCACAAGAGGGACCATATACTAGAAAATAACAACAAATGGAAGGTTTTGGTAACCTGACCAGACCAGAAATACCCTGCCCTTAACAGAAAGTCTTCAGCATTGTTCACTGGGTTATGAGTATTGGGAAAATGTACTGCAGAGCCCATATCAGAGGAGATGATCAAAGTAACACATGGTCTTATCAACAATTGTGAAATAATGTAAAAACTTAAAATAATTCTGGGCACTAAAAGGTTAATGTTGGTTTTAGGTTCAGAAGAAAATACTGTACAGTACATCAGAGCCATCTAAATGTTTTCTCTTCTGCAGTTCCTCCTATACCCACACACTCCCAAGGGGAACCTTATCACAAGGACTCCCTTTACAATGAAAATCTAATTTTGGATATGTCATCGGTTTGCTCGTAGTATGTATACGGGCTAGATTTTCTGGGCACATACAATTGACATTTTTCACACTTTTGTATGCTTATGCACCTACAGAATAAAAACTTATAATCCAATATCCTGCTTTTTGGTCCCAATTGGAAGGGAACACCATAACCTTTTAAATACATGTACTCTCTTGCATATCCAACCATAATATTTGGATTGGTTGGCTTCCAAAGTTGAAAAATGGTGAAAAAAGGAAAATTTGACAAAAAAAACAGGTTTTTTACAGCCCTGGCATATATCCCAGAGGGGTTCCAGAACCTCAGATATAGCTTTTTCACATTGATATATCTGTTGTGTTAATGATTCAGAAAGTTTTTGGGTATTGTAGAGCATAAGCATTTGTTTGTGTGACATTCAGTGTAAAATGACACTCAAATGTCCATCCGACAGTAAAACTAAAAGTCTCCCATATTCTAAACTAAGACAGTTAATACATTATCCTTACTCTGCTCAGAATTGAGGGGCACTTAGGTGGTTAAGCTGCCGCAAAGATTTTTTTGCTGTAGCCTGAAGTCTTCCTCTTATACCAATGAGTGCATCCGTATACACATTTTTCTGTCGGATGGACATTTCGCACTTTTGCTGTCGGAAGGACAAATTTCTTAATGTCAAAGAAATGCATTTGGATGCATCCTTTATGTTTTAAATCAAGCACAGTCATCCCTTGAACACTATTAAATAACATTTGTACCCTAAGTCTCCCTCCCCATAAGTGTGTTTTATGCACT
This sequence comes from Acholoe squamosa, assembly GCA_949317995.1. Taxonomy (NCBI): domain Eukaryota; kingdom Metazoa; phylum Annelida; class Polychaeta; order Phyllodocida; family Polynoidae; genus Acholoe; species Acholoe squamosa. The sequence continues at coordinate 58,880,106 of OX439041.1, read as the reverse complement.
GTAATATGAAAAAAAGTGTCCATCCGACAGATAAAGTCTGAATTTTAGGGTCACTTTAAGCTAATGCTGTGCTGAGTTGGTGGTCTATTAGGTTATGGTGATCATTATTTCTTGGAGTAGGCATGCTGAACTTAATGTAGATTGATTTTATTGAGTATTTAAGCATTTTCTAGAGAACTAGAGGGAAAATAGCATTTTTGACAAGAATTTTCATTTTTTCACAAGATGGCTAAATTTCATCAGCCTACATTTAAAAATATTTTTGAACAGTGATGTTTATTCATGAGCTTACTTAACTTGTATACTGTAAGAGCTGGTAAACAAAATTAGAAGTTTCTGTGGTGCATTTATTGGTACCAAAATCATATCACTGATTAAATCTGTCGGATGGACACAAAAAGTGACAAATTGTTATCACACAGCTATAAAAATGGAACCGGTAGGGATAACTGTGTATAATTGGTGGTTCCAAGGAGTCAAGACATTGTTCTTTCAATGGAACAAAGTGGTTAATTCCTTTTCTGACTTTCATATTTGGGGCCTTCTCAGGGAGATTTGTACGTCCCCAGGAAATCTGGCCCATACACTAGTTTTCTATTTGCAGACGCGCACTGTATTAGTTTGTATACACACACTTTATGGACCTTATCTTTAACCAGGTCCTGTATTTGCCCACATGGTGTACTAATGTCCTCTATTTGCATACACTGTTAGATACCTGTTTCTATCATCTATAACTGTTATCTTCTCACTATCATTAGTCACCTTACTATATCCTATCTACCCTTTCCTTTACAAACAATTCTCAGAACTCATCTTTAATAGTAACTCCAACACATAGAGTTTAACAACACATACTGTGTGGCCATGTCCTCAGTTTGCATACATATACTGTGTGTCCTCAGTTTGCATACACACTCTGTTGTGGCTAAGTCCTCAGTTTGCAAACACACTGTGTGGAGTATATCTAAGGTCAAGTCATCTATTCGCATACACATACTGTGTGATTATGTCCTCAGTTTGCATACACATTGTTTGAGTCACCAATTTGTTTGAGCACATGGGTAGGTAATAATGGTTATTTAAAAAACAGTCTTTTCTTCATAAATAGACTGAATACTCTTGTGTTTAGGATCAGAAAAGTAGATATAAGATAGCTATTCAAATTGTACAAATGTCCTCACTTCGCTTATGAAACACTGGCCATGTCCTCAGTTTAGGCACATCATACTGGTCTACTTGGGAGCATCAGAGGCCAGTTTGGTATTTTGCACTATAACTGGTTACTGTTTAATGGGAGCTATAATGGACTTGTGCTCTAAATTGAACCCGAATTAAGTGAAAGCTGGGTGAATGTAGGAATGTCCCCGCTTTGGAGGAGTGTGCAACAGTGTCCCCAATTTGCTGGTTACACCTGTATGTGTGTGAGTGTGTGTGTGTTTTCATTTAGCAGCCATACCCTGAGACAATATGGACACAATAGAGAGGCTTCTGGCACACAACTCGGATCTACATTTTTGTCAAAAGTTAAAGACATATAATGATAAACAAGAAATAAAATAGCCAATTATGTATTAAATACTAATATGAATGTATGTGCTGTGAGGTATTGTGGGGAGAAAAAGGGATGGCATTCTTTGAACAGTAATCAAAATGCATCTACATACATTAGCCCTAACCAGCTAAAGTAACAGCCATTCTTACATTCAATGGTTCTGTAATGTGGAAAACTGTGTTTAACATGCCAAATTAAGATGAACATTACTATTTTTTATACTCACATTACAATGAAGACATGTACTGTTCTACCGATTACGCCAACTTATATTGAATAAAGATCAATCACTCTCAATGACATGGCTATGCCAATATTTGTGTATTTTCAGCAACCATGGTAATATAACTGTAGCTCTTACATGGCCATATATAGAATGGGTTTTATAGAACAGCCATCTTCCTTTGCTATGGTTCCCAAATTCACCATAGCAAATTATGGGACACATCAAGATTTATCTTGATGTGTCCCATAATTTGAGCTATTGCACGACCCTATAATGAAAAAAAAGAAGATCGTACAGTCATATAATAAAAATTTTTGGTTTCCATTGCAACGGTCTCATAACAACCACAACAGTAGAATAACATGATGTATCTTAATGAAAGCTTCAATTTGAGCTGTCACACATTACAGATGAGGAAATCAGGATCCTAGAGCACATTAAGTCATATATTAACAACATTTTTGTTGAATTTCTGGTTGCCATGGCAATGGAATCACTATGAAAACCACAACATTAGTATAACATGATGTATCTCAATGAGACCTTCAATTTGAGCTATTACACGACTCTATAGATGAGGATTTGAGGATCCTAGAGCAGGTTTAGTCATAAAATTGACAATTTTTTGTTGATTTTTGGTTGCTATGGTAACAAAATTACTATAGCAACCACAGCATCAGTAAAGAATGATGTCTCTCAATGAGACCTTTAATTTGAGGTATTACATGATCCTATAGATGGGGAAAAGACAGTCCTAGAGTACATTTATCAGTATAGAATGATGTCTCTCGATGAGACCTTCGATTTGAGGTATTACACGACCATATATATGAAGAAATGATGATTTAAGACACTTTTCTTGATTTTTTGAGAAGATTTTGGTGGCCATTTTGTTTTTTGGCACTTTAAACTCAATTTTTCAGCTTGGTAAAACGTTTTGTTTTAAATCTACAGCCAAAAACTGACCTAAAAACGTTTCTTACCATATATTACCCAAAAATGCCTCTAGAAAGTTTTTAACCTCATTTTGATTCTAGTCTATCTATTGGTATCGTGGAATAAAATAAGTAGTCAATGGATAATTCATGACTTGTGTGTGTTAGCAAAGGATAATTATCCTTTGCTAACACACACTTGTCATGAATTATCCATTGATTACTTGTTCAATAACGTATTGGTGACATTATGCCCATATTCCGTAGCGTTCGGATAGCTAGGGAATACATTTGCATTTTTGTTCACTGGAGCTGTCTTGATTACCAATGAAACCTGTAATTTCCAAATCTGACCAATGTGAGATGTATATTTGTAAAGATTTTAGTCCCAGGGAGACAACAAATACGCTCATCTAATCTCCACATGTAACCTACACCTTATACGTGTATATGTCATTTCAAACCCTACATAACACTGTTCTTAATTGTGTACGGCTGTTATCCCAGGTCGGCTACAGACGGTGATGGCTAAGTACGCCATTATTAGATTACCTAGGCCCATTATGATAGATTACTTAGAGCTTCTGCTTTTATTTCTACTGTTTTACCATTGTCGTCATGATCCAATCAAAAGCTAAAAGTGTCCTTAAAGGTATCAAGCGACAAATCTATCATGCGGTATTAGACATACTAATACCCCTTTTCGGGAGAAGACACTACAATCCAAGAGGGCATTTCTTAACAAAGCTAATGAACAGGATTACGAAATTTCCTCCTGCTAGTGTTTATGTCAATGGCGTTCGTCTTGGTAATTGATGGAGGTCCAGGAAGGGAGATATTGATACAATAGTCATTAATATTAACTTAAGCCATGACCAAAATAAAGAGGAATTGTTGAAGGTGCCCAATTTGGGCCCCATCATCCCTGACTCCATTACGGTCTTAAAAACATCCATCTCTATTAGCTAGAAACTGGGAAGGATTGTTGCCATTCCAGCGATTATGTCGATTTTTAAACACAGGCTTTCTTTTATTTCCATTGAGTCGCTTTTAGCAGCCCCATTAACTATCTAAATTACCACTCGTCCAGCATGCATTCCCTTGAGGTTCTGTTCCAATGATTTCAACCTCACACATGTTTTATCCCTAAATACATTTTGCACACATGTTGCCTTTTCACACATAATGTTTATTTTTCTATCTTGTCACCTACATCACTGGCCCTGTTCTAAGAGACATTATCAGATAGCAGAAAGAAGGAAATATATAAATTTATATGGATTGACATGACACACAGGGCTACAAGCAAATTGACACTGACAGGCTTCTTGCTTTACCACAGTGTGGTCACTGTGGTAATACATTTGAGATAGGTTTCCTTTGCTGGTGGTGATACTGCCAGCCCCATGTTAGTTCTCTTTATGTTTAATTATTGACAAAACCTCAGTGTTCATTAGCCCTGTCGTGGTGTTTCCAAATGCCCAAAGGCTGCTGCAAGCAGAACTGGAGTTAATTCGTCGTCCCCCAAATCAATAACAACTCAGATAATTCTTAGAGTCAAATCACTAAGTCTCAATAGCGTGACACCATCATTAAAAGATAATCATAATCCTATCCTATCTTGGGAATGTGAACCTGAAACTAGAAGTTAGATAATTGGTCAGGAATTGCCACATCAATATTGTGATATTTGCAAAGGTTTTGAGAAAGTCAACAGAATCTACAGGATTCCTTTTTTAAATTGAATTAAATGCAAATGGTAGTCCATCTATAAGGACTCGAATATGTTTATACCAAATCTGACTTTCAGTTGACATATGAATACCCCTTCCCCCAATCTATTGCACATATACAGAGATGTCAACTGGCCTTGTAAAGTCAATGTGAATATGATGATGAGTCTAGAACCAGACATATACAGAGGACCGCACCCTGACACACACATTGTATTGATCCTGCCTGATCCCGGCTCAGACTATACTGACTCCACACACCTTGTCTCCCCAAAGTGATGCAACTAACTCTGAGGGCGAAATCTGACACAGGGCTGATATGCTTTTCTTGGTAGTAGGACATAGATATTTTGCTTGTGCATACTTTCCATATATGGGGTAAATACTGAATAGCTGTTTTTTTTTTCTTGAATATAGTTGTGAGTATGCAATGATGACCAATGAAAGTCATGTCAGTTTGTCGCCCATCATGTCAGTTTGTCACCCATTGTGTCAGTTTGTCGCCCTAAACACTTCTGATGGAATTACAGGTAGTTAAAATAATGTTGGGACCACAGGAATTCGCCCTAGGTTGATGCTCTAGGGGGTAAAGGCAATATGTATGTAGTCTAGGATTAAATCTCAGAGGTAGGAGAGAAAGGAACCTTTTTCTCAATGTGTCAGTTTTTCACCTAGCATGTCAGTTTGTTGCCAGCATGTCAGTTTGTTACCCAGTGTCAAATTTCACCTTAGAAGATTTTTTTAACCCAAAAGAAAATAGATAAATATTTAAGAACAGTATCTGTTATGGCATAAGGAGAGAGGGTAAGGGAATATTTTTAACTAGTCAGGGATAGTTAGATATGAAGCTTGTTCATGTGAAGATGATTTTGCTGAAAAGGGCCATCCGTGTCAGTTTGTCACCAGCGTGTCAGTTTTTCGCCCTGATGTCAGGAAAAGGAGGAAAAAGAAAACTCAAATAAATATTAGGATCTTGTTGCTTTGGGAATTAAAGGAGCTCCATACACCTCAAGTAATGGGTCAACTTTTATTTCATGGCAATTTATTTATATATTTTACAAACAGAGGTTTCTCAAATGCATGTCAGTTTGTCATCTGAGGAGCGTGTCAGTTTGGAAGCCTAGCAATCCAATATGGCGTTTATACCATGGTTTCAACCATTAAATTAGTTAGTTTACCTTATAAAGCCATGAAATACACTGATTTTTGTTGCGAGTCAACGTGGTCCGATCCTTCGCCATTTTGGATAGCAAGCCTTTCTTGGCGAGTCAACCAGACAGCGTAGATGCAAACTGTTGCATTGAGGCATGTCCTATGGCCATTTCCATAGTAGAACCACTGGCAAGCAGTGCCCGCGGTGGGTGGAATGTCCCGAGGACAAATCAGATTGAATCTATTTTATGTCTTGGTGGTCCAACGCAGTGCAGGCGGGACGCAGTCACAACTTTGCGAAAAGCTCAGCGCTTCAATTTTTTTTCAATGTATTATAGAGAATATAGGCATTGATTCTTCTCAATTATAAGGGTGAGTTGTGTACTTTACTTATGACAATGGCCACGATTTTTGATTAAACCCAATATTGTCTCGTTTTTTTTTTTATATTGGCTCATTTAATTTCATGTCAACTTGCTGTCACTAGCTTCTGTCAACATTGATGCCTTTAGTGCATGCTAAATACATCGACTTATCTGCAAACCAGTACCTAAACGCGATAACCATGGTATAATAGATGGGAAGCCTAGTGTGATAGATCGACATCTTCCATATGGTGAAGATGAAGGTGCTGACTTCAGAGGGCCACTCTGTTTCATGCCATACAATCTTACTCTACTCCTCAGTTTATACGTCCTCATCCTACCATCCACCATCTCATCCCTCCTATATAGAAGAGAAGAGAATCTTTTCAAAGAAAGGTGATTTACATGAAAGGCCATTGAAAAGCATGTGATACTCTTGCGCCGAGACAAATTATGAACACCCCTCTCTGAGCTATCAAGAGCAGACTAGAAAATAAATTGCTTGCTAATATTATGATAAGTAAAAATGTCCTCCAGATGACTATGTCATAGAATGCAGATATCAAATGACATATAGCCTCAACGGCCTTGTTCCCATGATAGACTATCCACTCAACTAGTAACAAAAAGGCACCTTTCACCTATATCAAGCCCTACAGAAAGGCAATATGACAGCCAAATGGTGATCAAAAGCTGAACCATTCACCCCCACTGTAGTAATAATATCCACCGCACATGCAACCATCCTATAGTGCCTTTTTAGCAAGTCCCCATTAAAAGGCCACTTTCATCAGGTTCTGAGTGTCTGAATGGATATAGCTGCCTTCATCAGCCTCCACAGCTGTAGTACTATAGCAAACATTTGTAGGGGATCATGCCATGTCATGTCTTACAAGGTACAACACTTGCTGATATTGCATGTTCCATTGTGATGAGGACCGCAGTGGTCAATCTATCAACCGTGGAGCTACTTAGGACTTTACTCGACATGCAAGATATTTAGTTGCATGAATGCTTTACATCCTGTGTTTCACTGATTTAATGACTAAAGGTGAAATGGCACAAGATTGCCAGCTCACGAAGAGACCTGATCTGAAAGGGTTTGAGATCTTTATTTCCGCGTAATTGCTATATTCGCTGAGCTCTTATATCAAAATAGGGACCATGTACGAGAAAATAAAGCGATGAAAAGAAGAAAAGGAGCCATGTTTCAGGTTATTGCTCAGCAACTATATGAGGCAGTTAACTCTTCTTTTACCGAACGCACATTTTTGCGTCTCTACACATCTCAAACCATTAGTCCCTACTACCTTTGAAATATGGTGAGCTGCTAAACATGGTAGAGAATTAATAAAGGTTCAGGACAATTCTAATGAGTATTTATGGCAAAAAATCATAAAAAATGGAAAATAGTTTCATTTTTCCTATGAAAACCTACTTTGGGCAGTTTTTCATGAAGAAAAAGATGGTACCAACATTTTTTTAGTATATTTTGGTGGATTCTGGACAGAAATGTTGGTTACCATGGCAACAGATACACTGAAAGTAGTGATTTTACATAGAGTTGGTTGCCATGGTAACCAAATAAAACAGACTGTCATGTACCATGTTACCATGTAACTTGAAAATTCTAAAATTAATCAAAAAGATCTATCAAGTGTTTTTCATTTCATGTAAATTGATAGAGGGAGTCATACAATATCATTATTTTAAGTTTGATGAAATCATCATTTTATAGGATATGCATGCTGTGTTGTTACCATCATATCTGCCTTATCAGAATAGATACTGCCAATCAGGATTCCCTCGATTTTTGTCTATATGCTTACCTTGGACAATCATTACTCAGCTTCTATTAGGAATATCAACATGATTTAAACAGCATTTGAAAGATAATGAGAGCACCTAGAGAACGATTTTAAGCCAAAAACACCTTGGTAAAAGAAGAGTTAAGTAGGCCCGTTTTCATTCTCTCTGAAGAGCATATGGGGATTATTGAAAGATAATTGCCAAACAAAAAATTGTTAAAGCTCATATGCGCGTGTGTCATGCACTGTTTAGGGGGTTTTCTGGACTAAGAGCTAAATTGAACCGTATGGTTTGTACACTACAAAAAGGTGTTTAGATCCCAAACAATTCTAAATATAATCTTGCAACGTTTTTGTAAACACAATATTCTCCTATAAAGACATGTAAAGTGTTTAGAAATATGATGTGTTTAGTCAATGTGTTTACATTTTAAAGTGTTCATGTCCATTTTTTTTTCTGATTTGAAGAATTCTGTTAGGATTCTCCAGAAGCAACACATCTACTTTCATTGAAACCACATCTCTGCCCTTGCACCACTTCCATTTTCCTGGTTAATGCCGTCCTCAAACCTGACGAATCACCTGTATATATCCTCCATGGTCTAGACCCACCAGACTAAGCCACACGTCAGTATCAATCCCACCGGTTTCCAGACTCATGGGCCCCAATCCACATGCCACCCGGACACATGGCACTCGGACACATGACACCCATGCTTTATGGCACCTAGGACCCATGGCACCGGTCAGAACGTCGAAATTTCAATGTACAAGCCCTGTGCGAACCTTGTACAAGCCCTGTACACATTGTACCCACTCAACAAAAGAAAATTGGTATGAACGAGTCTCTACGAGCCCTGTACAAGTCCAATTGTTGGCCATTCTGTACGACATTGTACACTACTTGTACGACCCTATACACTACTTGTACAACCCTATACACTACTTGTACAACCCTATACACTACTTGTATGACCCTGTACACTACTTGTACAACACTATACACTACTTGTATGACCCTATACACTACTTGTACAACACTATACACTACTTGTAGGACCCTGTACACCACTTGTATGCTAATCGTCCTAGTCAATTTTTGGCAATGTTTGTAGGATCTCCGTACGACCCTGTATTATCTCTGTACGATCCTGTACGACCCTGTATGACCCTGCACGATCTCATGTAGTTTGTACAGGATTGTACAGGATCATACAGAGATTCCACAGGGTCGTACAGATATCGTACAGGATTGTACAGAGATCGTACAGGATCGTACAGAGATCGTACAGGATTGTACAGGATCATACAGAGATTGTACAGGATTGTACAGAGATCGTACAGGATTGTACAGGATCATACAGAGATTGTACAGGATTGTACAGAGATCGTACAGATATCGTACAGGATTGTACAGAGATCGTACAGGATCGTACAGAGATCGTACAGGATCATACAGAGATTGTACAAGATTGTACATGATCATACAGATATTGTACAAGATTGTACAGATATTGTACAGGATCGTACAGAGATCATACAGGATTGTACAGGATTGTACAGTGGTATTGGTGTTGTACAGGGCTTGTATAGGTAGGTAGTGTACAGCCTGAAAATTTCAGCCATGTTACCGGGTGCCATATGACTGGGTGCCAAAATGATTTCGCCTCCACCAATCCAACGGCGGCCGTCCATCTACGCAAGTCTTTAGCCCTTCTCTTGCCACTCAACTACAGCCTTTCATGACCACCCACCCTACCCATCCACATTGCAATTCCACCCCTAGCAATAAAGTCCCTCCGCCCTCATGTGTCCCCTTGAAGAAGGCAGCAAATCAGCACTTCCTTGGCCAACCCCTAATCCAATTTAACGCAAACATGTTCCGGCTGCGAGTCCACATCCATATTGATGAAGAATATCATAGGCTTGGCAGAACTTGCAACGGCCTGCAACTCACTGAGTGATCACTGGACCAGCTTAAAGCATTGATTCCACCAAAACCCTCTATTTTGTCGGGCCGATAGTGGGCCGATAGCATCGTTTTAGGGTATCGGCTCCCTATCGGCCCGATTTTTTGTCGGGCCGATAGCAGCCCGATAGGAGAATTTTCAGCCACAAATCTCACTCTTTTGACCTCTTCCACCAAGGAAAAAATGAAATCGTTCACGATATTGGTGATAAAAAATCAATGATTTACTATATATATATATATATATATCTACATGCTGAGTCTGTTCCTGGGTAAATAAATGTTCCTCTTTTATAAAAATCATAAAAGTATTGATTATCCAGTCAGTGGTCAGTCGGGAATAGTTTTGAGAAGATCGGAGATAAGAGATAAGATAAAGGTCCAATTAAGGCCTCCTACTTCTGACCCCTGATTTACACATCTCTCTATTTTTCTTAAAGGAGTTATTTCTTTTACTCAATTGGCTCTATGTTTTTCTACATATCCTCAGGTTTAAAAATACATGTTTATTTTTTATTATTCTGTTCCCTTTCCATCTAACCTTGAAATAATTTTGGGGTTTTGAGAAATTTTTCTCTCATGCTCTTGGGCCCAGATGTTTAGAGCCCCACTGTCCCTACCCACATCACCCTCCCAGCTCGGGAGGTTTCAAAAACGACTGACGACTGACTGTATCGGGCTGATTTTGCATGGGTACCCGATTTTTTCTAATCAGTTAGAAAAAATCGGGTAACTGTCGGGACCATCCCCGACGTCTTTCCGATGGTTCCCGATGGTTTCCGATGCTTAAAATAGAGCTCTTCCACAGAACCCAATTTGAACCCGATTGTTGCCTGACAGTTGTCCGATAGTGCCCGATAGCTGGCCGATAGTTCCCGATGCTGCCCGATGCATCCCCGATGCAACTCAATGACAAAATTGGACAACTATCGGCTTCAGTGGAATCCATTAGCAACTCCATGAGCAACTCCAGATGCAACCTACATAGCTTATTTCCCTCACGAGTTCATTTAGCACACAATAACAGCTCACATAACCACTGAGTATGGTTCTCAGGGCAGCTTAATTGGAATCCTGGCACAGATGCTCAGCAAGAGTTCACTGGGAGGGGATCATTAAGCATGACCTACATAGGTCCATTGAACAGCACATAGGCCTAGACCAGCAGCTCCCACACCAATTTCATTTTAATAACAGCCTACAAAGCAGTTTAGATAGCAATTCCTGAATCTGAGAAGCCCACATCCTTAAAGGTTCTTTATACCTGTACATGCAGCTCATAACTTGAAGGGCACATGACCGAGCAAAACGTAGGGCGACTCGGTATCCAATTATTGCTGCCAACCGAGATGGAATGAAGCAGCTCTGTCAGTAATCATGATCCGTTATAAGCGATGTAGTGTCCATGTGGCGTGTGCTGGAGAGTCTTGCAAAAAGAAAATGAGGAAAAACTCGTTCTTACTGCATTTACAAATAATTTCATTGTAGAATGCATTAAAAAAGGTCTAATCAAATGAAACGCGCAAACTTACAATTGTAACAGCTCTGCACGTTTTACCGATGTAAGTAGATGAAAATGCTTTTGGCAATACACAAACATGCATGTTTTGTACATTTTGCTTCTAGGTTTATTTTTTCCAGGACCCTCCAGGTAAAGCCCTCATCAACGTTTGCATGGCAGTAGGACCTAAGCGTTTAGGCTCCTCATACCTTAGGTTTGTGTCCTTTATAGGGCATAATGAAGATCATTTATAGATGAAAAAATTGGCGAGTACTTACCCCAATCTAGTATCAGTGGGTACATAATGATTTAATGCACTATACCTTTAACACTGGTTTTATCTTCCCTATTGTATCATTTAGTGCCATTTCTCTTCTGTACTTTTTCAGGCGACTGAGGAGGAAAACAGTTGGACCTGTTGTGGATTACCTACCCAGAAACCATGAGCAATAACAAGTTCCCTATACCGTGAGTATAAATAAAGCTTCTTTATAGGTTTCATTATGTTTGTTCAATTCACCTCTTTCTTCTTGAGAGAGTTACACTCGTAACGTTGATAGTACATTGATTTAGAGCAGAAGTTTATGTGTAATTAGTATGGCTTTTTTGGTAATTGGAAACTGGCTGGGATGAATGGGAGAACACCCTCTGATGTTGGTTTCCTTAAACAATCATCAGGACAAGCTGCCCTTTTCAGCCACTCAAATTTTACTTGTTTTCATAAAAAAAAGAGGCCCGTTCATTACTGTAGGTTGGAAAAAGGACCAACATTCCTTTCACACTTCCGGGCGACAATCTAACTGTTGTTAAGAAATGATCACTCCGTTAACTAGAGGCATATAGGATGAAAATGCATTAGCTATGATTCCCATCTAATTGAAGGGTATTCTATGACAGTCTAAATTTTGAAATAAACCATGCCCATTGCCCGCTACCTCAAGGAGTAGAATGGATGAAAGAGTATATGGTCACACGTGAAGAGTTTTGAAAAGATCGCAGAAAAGAGATAAGATAAGGGTCCAATTGGGGCTCCCTGCTACTGACCCCTGGGTTAATAGTCTATCTGTTTATGATATACAGAAGTCATTTCTTTACTAAATTGACTGTTTCCATGATTTATTTCTTATTTCTCAATAGTTCTTATCCTGATTTTTCATGAGCTTTGTAATTTTTTGATACTCTTTTATTTTTTTTATGGCAACAAGTTTAGAGACCCACTGCATCAGCCACCACCACCGTCCCCTGTGGTGGGGCTGTACAACCGCTATCTGTGTCAACGACCGCTATCTGCTGACCATCCAACCTTTATCTGTAGAAACAAACGCTATCTCCAGAATCATCCCCATTGCCATGCAAAGGCACATCCAACCACTATCTGTGTAAAAACACTATCTGCATAAAGGTCTTCAAAGATACCATAACAACCTTGTATATGAAGAGTAACTTGAGTTTTTGGGCTTAGTATAAAAAGAGCATAAAAATAAGTGCCGATCCATGAATTATGTCACCCAGAAGGGTATCTTTTAACATTGCATGGTGCACTCTATGTCTTTCTATATGAACAAAATCTATGCTAGCAGATCTATACTGGGTAGCTATCAGTTCCCACAAAAATAACTGATGGTTCCACACCAAGTAGCTGCTGGTTCCAGCATCCTGTAACTGGTGGGTCCCACACACTGTAACTGGTGGTTCCACACCAATTAGCTACCGGTACTGGACCCCATATGAAGTAGCTGCTGGTTCCCACACCCAGAACCTACTGGTTCACATACACATTAGTTGCTGGTTCCTGCACCCAGTACCTCCTGGTTCCCATATACAGTAGCTTCTGGTTCCCACATCCAGTAGCTGCTGGTTCCCACACCTATTAGTTGCCTGTTCCTGCAACACTACCTGCTGGTTCCCACATAAGGTATCTGCTGGTTCCCACATCAGGTAGCTGCTGGTTCCCATATAAAGTAGCTACTGGTTCCCACACCGAATAGCTAAAGGGTATTCTGGATCAATTCTAGATAAAAAGTCATTTTGGTTCAAAATGGGTGAATTGGTTCAAATTAGTCAAAACTAGGTCAAATAGATCAAATTAGGTGAAAGTGAGTAAAATAGGTCAAGTCAGGTCAAATAGGCGAAAAATCAAATATGCTCAAAGTGAGTCAAAGTAGGTCAACTTTGGTCAAGTTGGTCGGTCAGTCAGCCAAAAATCAGTTGACCGGTCGGCCAAAAAATAGTCGACCGGTCGGCCAAAAATCAGTCGGTCAAAATTCAGTTGGTCGGTCAAAATTCAGTTGGGCGGTCAAAATTCAGTTGGTCGCCCAAAAGTCGGTCGGTCGCCCAAAAGTCGGTCGGTCGCCCAAAAGTTGGTCGGTCGCCCAAAAGTCGGTCGGTCGCCCAGCCAAAAGCCGGTCGCCCAGTCAAAAGCCAGTCAGTCGGTCCCTTCACTCACTCCCTCTATGCACTCATTCCATTTAAATGAGACATGTTTTGAAGCCAATACAGCAGCTAGTGTATGTTGATGCAGTTAATGTAAGGGGAAATGTGATTTACACTTGATGCAGATAACGGCTGTTTTCTACACATAATTTGGTGCAGATAACGTCAGTTTTACACAGATAGAGGTTGGATGGTCAGCCTCTATCTGCAGTACTGCAGATAGCGGTCATTTATAGTGATTGTACAGGGGCTGTACAGGGGCTATCCACACATTTGACCTAGTGGTAGAAATTCCACAACTCACACAAGGCAGTGACACACATGTCTAGATACAACCCACTGGGCACATCAACGTTGTTTCAACATTGAATCAATGTTTGCATATTTGCATATTAACATCTAACCATCAGTGCTCAATCAACTTTTGTACTTCCATGTTGATTTAATGTTGTTTCAATGTCGCTTCAACATTGTTTCAATGCTGATAGTTATTTGACATGTCAATGTTGACATTTCAATGTTGAATCAACATTGAAATTGATATTGTTGATTCAAGATTAACAGATTAATGTTGAATCAATGATGAATTGAGAACATTGTTTCAACATTGATATGTCAACTGTTGATCTGTTGTTGAAATGGTAGGCCTAATGGTTGACAATATTGAAATTGAATGATTTAAAAAGCATTGAAGGCAGGTTGATCAACACTATCAACACAATATCAACCCCCGGGTATCAACCACTTGTCAATGTTTAGGCAACATATTGTAGAGTGCAGACCCCTTAAAGGGTCGTGTACTGGTGGTCCACCACACCCCTGGTATGGTGTCAGTGTGGTATGTGGGTTGTTTACTCTGGGTTTGATGGAGCAGCTCGCTGTGATGTATCTGGGTTTCTAGTTAAGGATCCAGGGTAGGGTCATTTCCGAGTAAGACTGTATGGGTGTGGGGCCATTTAGTAGTAAGGGTGCTACACCTACTTATAGAACTGGGTTTTCTTAGAATTAGCCTGTTTTGTTATTGTGGGTACCCCAAAGTGGGAGGGGGTATACTTGGAATTAAGGGTATATTCCATTGAATTGTGTACAACTGCTTAAGTGTGTCACTTACTTTTAGTACTGTTCTTATATGGTATCAGATATATGTCAGTGATTGACTTCTTTTAGGTAAAGTGTGTTTTCTAAGAATCACCAATGAAGGACCATGATTCCAGGTATTGTGTGTGGGCAGTTTTAGGGGGAACTGCTCTCTGACTTTGTATAAAAGCCCCTGAGTTTGAGCAATAAAGTTAAGTTACCACCAGCCTCTCTCTTGAGTTGTTACTTCACCTTCTCTACCATGCAGCAGTAGCCTAACAGGACAGGACCAGCCTTGGAGGAACCCCTCCAACTTTATAGTGGCGACCCGGACGAGACTCAACATGCTGGTTTAACTACAGCAGACTCCAGAACAGTACAGCACCTTACATAGGCTGTAGTCCTGCAGATGGCTGGAAGATTCACCTTAGATGACATAGACGGACAGATCATAAAACAGATAGTAGATGGGCTATCTGAAGACCGAGAAGAACAAGAAGAGTATGCTCCAGAATATTATATAGAGGAGGTGGATCCCGAGCTGGTGAGAGAGGCTGTAGATACAGTAAGGAGAATACAAGTACGTGAAGAGAGGTGTCTAATTATTGATCGCAGGCCACGCATCATTATACAGATCACCCCGGCTGCACCACAGTTCATCCCCATCAGAGACCTACCTGCCCTCGCACAGAGATTCAGACAACGAAGAGGTGATTATTAACTGACCTAATTAACCATTAAGCTACAATGGCTGAAGCACAGCAACTAATCCAGGCTCAACAGGAGCGTAATGCTCAGAGACAGGAAGAGAATATAAGGAAGAAGTTGGAGCAGCATGGCAGGCACATAGAGAGCTGTGATGGGTCAGAGAGGGATCACCTGAGAGAATGGATGGAGGCTGTCACAGCTGCCCAGAGATGGACAAATGCAGGTGATAATCTGGTCATGGAGATGGTTGGCTATATAAGCAAAGGACCATTGAGAAATAGTATAGCCGACCTCATCGATCAACGTGCTAATGCCCATCCACCATTACCTGTCACCTGGGCTGTGGTGAAGGACCATATCGTAGAGGCATTTCTGGATGAAGATGAGCCTGAGCACAAACGGAATAAAGTGGACCTCCTGAAACAACTCCCGTATCAAGATAGCAGAGAGTATGGCCTTAAGTTCATCAGCCATGTTCAGAAGGCCTACACTCTCCAAGAGCTGGCAGTACCCCTGGTTATGGAGAGATTAGTACGGAACTTCATTAGTGGGCTCCGAGACAGGGAGGTAAGAGCCCAAGTTCATCTACAGCGACCAAACACCATAATGCAAGCCATCAACCATGCTAATGCATCCGCCTGTGCCATGGCCATGGCAGAAACTGGTCATCGCCAAGATGAACCAATGGACATCGCGGCCTTACCTTTAGCCCAGGCATCAGCTACCATGGATGATGAGCTGTCAAAAACATTAAAGGAACTGATGGGTGCCATCCGCGGGATGCAGAAGCAATTAGGATGGGTGGAGAAGAAACTAGACCCCCAGGAGGAGCACTCGTCAGGACATCAGCAACCTCAAAGGGGGAGGACCTCTGGAAGGAAGATTTGCAAGCCTGCGTATAATGAGGACGGCTCACCCAATTGTTTTAAATGTGGCCAGGCTGGCCATATCGCCAAACAATGTTCAGCTTCACCTGTACATGGGTGTCGGGAAACGCTTAGGGGCACTGGACACCCGAGCATGTGTGAATATTCCCTTTGGGAGTATCACAGCTAACTGTTTGGTTGACACTGGTGCCTGCAGAACATTAATCAATGAACAATTTTGGATGGGGCTATGTCGAGCGAATCACCGCACCCCACTGATGAAAAGAGCCCGAGGAGGTCAAGTACATCTGGGAGACACTGTTGTACTTGTGGCCCAGGAGAAAGCTCCTCTTGATGCCAAATGGGACCATGGGTACTTAGTCACTGCTGTTAGAGGTCCTGTGGTCACTGTGATTAACCAGAGGACAGGAAAACAAAGAGTGGTTAATCGTGACAAACTTAAGCTGGTGGATCCTGACTGTGTGTGGGATGACGTCAGACCCCGTCCTACCCGGGCTCAGAGGAGGCATATAAGGGTACCCCCGTCTCCTCTCCAGCCAGTAGAGCCTGAGACTTCAGAGGAACAGGAGCTACCCACAAGGACTCAACCTGACACCCCAGCAACTCAAACTAGGGAACGGTTTCCAGCCTCCAAACGGCGACGTGTAGACAGCCTTGGGGAGACTGAACTTAATCCTATCCCAGTACGCAGGAGTACCAGGCTAGCCGAGCTCAGGCAAACACCCATGGAAATAACACCTGAGCCAGAGACACTATCAGTCACCCCTCCCTCTACTGAGCCTACTACCTCTCCTCAGGACGCATTTCAATTGGGACCTACGATTAGGGGCAAGAGGAGACCACAGGTGACTGACGAAGATAGAAAAGACATTGATAGACAGAAGCGGCAATGCTTGGTGGATCAGCATCCCGAGCTTGCCTCCTTGTTGTCTGTCTAGTCCACCTTAGCTGTGGGGATCTCTTCAAGGATGATGGGGTCCTAGTTCAGAAGGTAGGACGATCCAGGACAATCGAAGCAATATGGACCACTCTAGTTGTCATCAATCCCCCAAAGCCTCTGCCAATCAAGTTCTGGGTTAATGAGGTGAGAACCGGGATACAGCTAGTGGCCCCTCATGTCTCGGCAGATGACCAACGCACCTGGGAGGCTAGACTTAGTGCCATTGATCTGCAAGGGCCCGCAGTCATGGATTCGTCTGAGTCACGGCCGCCCCATGCGCAACCTGAGAGCCGGAAGAAGAGGGCCAAGAGAGGCCTAATTAACGCGATTGGGTACCTTGGGAAGAGCCTATTCGGCTTGGCCACCGATGATGAGGTGAAGGAGATCAAGACGATAATTAAAGGGACAGTGCATAATGAAGGCATTATAGTACATAGACTTGACAAAATGATGAGTATAGTTAACCGTACCAGGAAGTTTGTACGTGAAAACAGACAAGACATTCAAACACTTGAGCAGTATCAATTAGACTTGCAGGATGAGCTAAGTAATTACAGCCGGCGGGTCTCGCGTTTGGATACCTTTGTACAGAGATTGTCTCTTGCAAGGTCTGTGGACCGTACAATTACTGAACTTGAACTGGTGTATGAACAGTACTTTGATCAGTGGAACCGTTTCAATGAACAGAGACATGAACTAGAGAGAGGTTGGCTCACAGAGGAAACTCTAGCACCTCCTGAACTTGAATCTATTCTTATAAAGGTCAGAGACTGGGGATATGACACCCCACCTAAAGAATGGTATTATGAGAATGTACATATTGAACCTCTGTGGAATAATGCAGGCACATTGGTCTTTCGAGTAGTCTTACCGGCATTGGGCAGGGTTCACTATTTAGAGTATAGAATTCATTACTTTCCTGTAGCTATAGATGGGAAATATCTAAGGAGAATCAAGGGCAAGAGAAATGTAGCTATTAACACTGATACGGGGGCAACCTTTTGGCCAGATAGTTGTTTTGGAAAGACGCCCCGGGTATGTGTATCTCATGAGGAGTTGTTGACACCAACTTGTGAATGGGGTATAGTTACAAACAACTCCCTGAGGCTCTGCACTATTGATATCATGAAACGTGATGGACAGAACTCAGAGGTGTATTCTCTTGGCCTTGGGGAGAATGTGGTTGTGACATATAAGAAGATGCCTGTAACCCTCAGGTGTATAGGTAAACGCGCTGTTGTTAGGGAGATGATTGGACCAACCCACATACTTGTGCCACCAGAATGTAAGTTAGAGACCAAAAATTGGAGAGTAAGTGGAATCCGCAAGGGGACAGGTAGATTAGTAAAAGGGGCAGAAACTATCCACTTTAATAGGAGGATCAATTTCACTTGGCCGAGGTATGTTAATCAGAAATTGGGGAGAGTTCTTAAGTACAAAGAGCGGGCGGAAGTTCCACTTATGGAGATGCAGAATTGGGCACAAGATTATAGTAGTGGAATAAGAGCACAGGAAGGTGTGGTATATGGTCCAGTCACATCCATTGTAGTATTGTGTATCATTGTTGTCATTATCATTGTAGTATGTAAGTACAGGCCACTGTGTCTATCTAGACCACAGACCGCAGAGTCTAGACAACCACAAGCCGGTACTGTAAACGAGAATCATGGAGTTCAAATAGACCCCATAGAATTGGCAATAATGTCTGAATAGATCTGACAAGATAAATATGCATGTTAGATATAGGATTATATACATGTATCCGAGTATTATATCACATATATGTATATCACTAATCATTTGAGCAGATTTTGATCCAGAGGGATAAAAATCTTTAAAGGGGGGGAGGTATGTAGAGTGCAGACCCCTTAAAGGGTCGTGTACTGGTGGTCCACCACACCCCTGGTATGGTGTCAGTGTGGTATGTGGGTTGTTTACTCTGGGTTTGATGGAGCAGCTCGCTGTGATGTATCTGGGTTTCTAGTTAAGGATCCAGGGTAGGGTCATTTCCGAGTAAGACTGTATGGGTGTGGGGCCATTTAGTAGTAAGGGTGCTACACCTACTTATAGAACTGGGTTTTCTTAGAATTAGCCTGTTTTGTTATTGTGGGTACCCCAAAGTGGGAGGGGGTATACTTGGAATTAAGGGTATATTCCATTGAATTGTGTACAACTGCTTAAGTGTGTCACTTACTTTTAGTACTGTTCTTATATGGTACCAGATATATGTCAGTGATTGACTTCTTTTAGGTAAAGTGTGTTTTCTAAGAATCACCAATGAAGGACCATGATTCCAGGTATTGTGTGTGGGCAGTTTTAGGGGGAACTGCTCTCTGACTTTGTATAAAAGCCCCTGAGTTTGAGCAATAAAGTTAAGTTACCACCAGCCTCTCTCTTGAGTTGTTACTTCACCTTCTCTACCATGCAGCAGTAGCCTAACAGGACAGGACCAGCCTTGGAGGAACCCCTCCAACTTTATAATATTCTGTGCCCAATGGGAACGAGGCTTTATGACTTAGTGTCTCAGGAATGAGACTAATGACACTGGGGGGCTTGATAGATTGGGTCAGTCCTCCTGTGAGGGGGTGGGCCAGCAGGCTTTGTCAGGATCAATGCTGTAATATGACTAATCCTTTAATCTGGACATGGGTAGGAGCTGGTAGTAGTGATCACAAGATGCAAGGTTTTCCCTCTTTGCCACTAGCGTCAGATAAGGCGTAGATCTAGTGCCATCAGTAAGTACATTGTAACGGGTGAAATGTTCATCTGGCAAAGAACTTGCATCAAGATTGAATTATCACATAGTCTAGTTTGAAAAAAAGGTGAAACTGTTGGGGACGTAGGTAGGCTTTTCTGCTAAAGCACTTCACTTAAATGTGATGATACGTTTTAGCCACAGGCCACACAACATGTCCACATGGACAACATGTTTAACATGGGTTTTGTGTTTTTTGGACATTCTGTAGCACTTCTGTAGGAGAGGTTTCTATCTAGAGGTTTCTTATGGGATCGCTTTGTGCTGTGTGGCTAAAATGCAGTATAACATACATACCATTGTTTTTTCTTTCTATAGTTCATGAAGAGGCCAAATGAAAGTGGTGTTTAAGCAACTTGTCCGTATCTCACACGAAAGCTCTCACATACAGTAAGCTCTAGCTATAGGATTCAAGCAAGCACGATGCATAGCTTTGATGACAAGGGTTGGGAAGTGGCAAACACGACGTAGATTACACATAATAAGGTACGACGAGAACCATACATGTATACATACATAATCACATTACATTGTTAAAATTCTGGTATGGTGCCTCGTCTTATGCTGTCCCAACCCGACCCCATCCCACAGCGTGCTTAATAACTCTGCCATGAAATTCCCAGGTTGACTCTGTGCCTCAGACCCAAGATAAGCCTCCCCAATGAGCCTAACCGACCTAGGCAATCTATATTCTAGGCCAAATCCCAGACTGACATAGCCACAGGAGGACCCCTTGATAAGAGGGCTGATTGGGCCTGATAAGATTCTAGGTGGGTCTTAGCTCATCAGGCATGTAACAACCCCTCTCCAGCACAGTCTTCTCAGCTCTCAATATTTTCCACTCTAGACATAGTTATTTACAAGCGAATCGGCTGTAGGGGTGCGAATTATATTCTTCTGGTCAGAAGATTGTTAAGTGACAAGTTATATTATCAGTGTACGGTATGTACAAAAGTCTACCAAATACATGGCAAGTTATTTAAATATAGTCAAGCTGGTTGACTGTATTTCACCTTCCCCACTCATTTCTTCCAGATGGACAGGTCTGGGGTCTGTCCTTTGCCTCCTCCCATATTTCCCTGATAAATACATCTCCCATGTGTAAAAATCGCCGTCCTCCTGAATGGGGCCTTTACAACATTGACCTCCACACTTCACCACTTCTCAAGCTGGTGGAAGAATAGCTGTGACCAACCTTGACATCTGTTCGTTTTCTATACACTCAGTTTACATCCCCGTGTAGAACGGGACATATCCTTGGTGATTATTGTAAATCATGAACGTGCTCTTTCCATCCTTATCCTTCCCCCTGAAAGGGATCTTCAGGGGAAAGGAATTGACGATAACAGGAACACACCAATACCCTCCCCATCCATACTCATAAACCAAAGGTAACAAAGACGTATGTGAATGACTGATGTAGTCTATACCTGTACATTGGTGTTAGGACAATACCCCCTAGTCACTATCCCCCCAGACATTACCCCCCCCTCCCCAGGACATTTCTTAAGAACATTCATAAGGATTCTCTCTGTGTCGGCAAAGCGACAACGTTTTAGAGTTTAAGCAAAGCAGAGGAGAATATATCCCGGAGAAGTACCCAGGAGAAAAAGGTCCCATTTGGAAGGTGACAGGAAGCAATTTGAAGTGCTGATGCGGAGAAATGCGGCGATATGGTTAATTGTCTACCTGAGATTGCTCCCGGAGTGCTATTACTGGTTTTATCAGGGGGTAAATAGATCTAGTCGACTGCAGCACTACTTTGGCTATCTTAGCAATTGTGCGAGCAGTAGTGTTGAAGGAAGGATTTTAATAAAAGTAGGAGATGTTCTCCTGTGGGACAAGATGGCGGCCTTCAGAGGGGATCAGCTACAGTGCTATATGACTGGTTGTCTGCGAGCCCCCACACACCTGAAGGGCACGCAGCTCTGAGTAGGCAATCTTCCGCTGCCACTAACTCTGATAACGACTAACAAGATGGCCTTTATAGGGGACGAGGGGGTCACCAGAAGGGGCATGGGTGTTAACTTGACGAGGTCGGATAAGAGGTTAAATGATTTGGGGTGGGGGAATGGGATGGCATAAAATGGGGGATGTATGCCTGGAAAGGAACCAGGAGACCAGGAGATAGTTGGTGGAACCGTGTAATGGCGACTCATCGTGGAGGGATGAGAGGTAAAGGTAGGCAACATTTAAGTAAGGGGAATTCCCTGTACGTGTTTACTTCTATACCAATTCATTCTCACAGAATTCCAAATTATAGCTGGAGCAATTATTCATAAATGCGATATTTCATATATTACCCACGGCCCAAATGCTAGAAAGGCTCAGACAAAGCTGAAGAGGAGTATTGAGTCTGACCATGCCCAATCTAGTGGAATAGACAATCGATCTGTGGTTGCCATAGCCTCATTGTTCTTGTCTAAGTGGCTGCCGGACTGTGCTCGTGACTGCCTCTCCCAGTGGGGCCCTGTGACCTCCCCTCCCCTCACCAATGGTCAATCAGACCTCCCAGGGGTGGGTCAGGGCACTCCAGGGCAGCCTGCTCCACAGTGATAGGCCTGCCCGGTACCCCCAAGATGTCTATTACGGGGTAAAGAAATGGGGTTTGTTGATCTGTTTACTTGGAAATTGATGATTTAAACTGATCAATCAAAGAGATGGGGGCATCTTACATGCCGTAGACACCTTGGTCATAAAAGCATCACGTTTCTAAGCTAGCTTGCCCAGCCTAACACAATGTCTACAGTCATAGATTGCCTCCCTAACGGTTTGTGTCTATATTCCTTGTAGACCCCTCATTCCGGTGACTATCGCATACTGAGTGTTGATAATTAGTAGCTGTCATGGATACAGGTGCAACAAGAAACCTACATAATTAATCTGTGGCAGAGCACCCATATATCTCTCTGGGTATCCCTTTTCAATTCCCGATGAGGAAATTTGGGCTCGTGTCTCTACTCCATCACTATTGTCGATTTCTAAAAATCCACTTCTTCACTTATCAGATGCATCTTGAGTTATATGTAACCCAGGGTGCACCTGATACATTATTCGTGAACTCAAAGTGTGTCTTATACGCAGGGTGGGCCTTGTACGTGTGGGATTACGGTATTGGTTATTCCGAGTTGCAGCAGCAAATCTTAGATACCCTGTGCCAACACTGAGACGCAATTCTCCTCACCTCCATAAATGTACCCCAAATAACCATCAATAACTGATGTGTCTACGAGTTCCCACAAGCAGTCTCTCACGATTTCCTAGTTTTATTAAAGTCCTGCAGGTCCCCAGTGTACTCCCATGCATCATGATAAAGGCCAAATCAAGCTACAACCTGCCATAAATACAGCCGTCTTTATAGGGATTTAGGTGAAAGGGTTCACCGTGGCACCTCCTGGTTGTGTTTAGGTATGCAGAGTGGGACTCCTGTGGCCTGTCCAGCCTCCTCCAGGGGCCATCCTGGGCGTGTGCTCAGTGTGTTGGTTTGCGTGGCCAAGTAGAAGGAGCCCTCAAAGTAAATACTTCTTACCACTCCTGCTCCCACCAGCCCCTCCCTGGTAGCAATATTCATGCAGTCCCCAGCCCTTAAGGTCGAATCTCACTAAGCGCACTACACCACAGAACTATGTTTTTCTTTTTAAATTTGTAATTCCTTGTAGGGGCCTTGAAGGGTCGACACTTTTAATATTCCGGATTCCCATACACATCTATATACATATAGGCCATCCTCGATTTTCACATTATTCCGTTGGGCATTTTTTCTAAGGGATAATGATGTTTCGAATTTGATTGATTGGAGAAAACACACCATCACTAGCAATATTGTAATAGAGGAGATTGGACATAAGAAATGCATGGTAAAAGTTCTTACTCTGAGTGTTATAAAAAAACAACTCGATAAGCATTGGAGTGATTTCGTATGGGAGAGACCGCGAGTTCTTGAGTTTACGACTACAAGCTGTGTGGCATCACTGCCTATGATTTGATCTTTTTTAATTGATTCAGGAGCCTTTCTCAGGCCCTGCTCCACAATAGCCATTGTGTTTTTGGACATCAGCTCACTGATCGTTTAATGCCACTGTTCAACCTATACTATTCTTGGTTCATTGTCGACGATCCACACAGTTGTGTTTGAACCAAAAAGGTATAACAGCATCCTTAATACTAACCTAGAGTTCCAGGTATTGAACTCGACCTCAAATCAAAGTAGACGACTGGTGGCTACACAACATGATTTCAAGTAATATAATTGTGTTCAATATACATATATAAAACAGTAGTCTCAGAATGAAGAGTAAGTGGGGTGTCCTTTGTCTCCTTCGTATCAGTGACATTTCGGATCGATGCCATACCCTGTATACCCCCTACCTCTGCTGCTGATCATCGATTGTTTCAGCACCATTCTACTCTGGATAAATAGGCCCTGGATTAGGCAATGCACCCGATACCTCTGTCAGGGGGCTATCAACGAATGGTCAGGGACTGGGTGTCCAGGAGGGCATTTCAAAACCATATATAGACATGGATATTGTTTTGAAATGCCCTGCAGAGGTTTGTGCCGATTTGGTGTAGCTACTGTGGTGCGGTCGACATACAGGGTAGTAGTATACAGAGATGGGTTGTTGCCCCAGGTATTTTATTGGCCGTTGTAACTGATATGGAGCAATTGGAGTGGAATTCAGGCCTGGTGTTAATTATGCTAGGCATAAAGCAGATCTTGCCAATTTCCACATACCGTAATACCTCGCACATAAGGCCTGTCTTATAATCATGGATAAACCCGCATAGCAAGGAAGATAAGGTCAAAATGATATAAATTGAAAATTACGCTGACATAGTCTCCCTTCTGCTCCTTTCCCATTTCCCATTTGCTGCCTCCCTGTTCCTCTTCTGTGAAAATACCTCATTCCTAGCCAATCTACTGTTGAGACCCAGGAGGAGAGGGGTGGAGGGCCAGAAGCTGAATTGGGAGGGGAGGACAATCAGTCTAACTAGCTCAACTGGCTCAATAACCAGAGAAAGGCCAAAGGTAGGCAGGCTGGTAACTATAACGGTAAGCCGCTCACCGAGCGTCACCTAGCGGAAGAGACAAGGCCAATCTGAACAGCTCTGAGCTGCTCCATGTAAAAGCACCATACCACAACGTATGGAGTCTGAGAAAACCTAGCTACCTTGAAGAAATAGGACTGCGTGTGGTCTATGGAGATGAGGATGATGTAGTGCTTCTTTTCATGGTATAACTCTTTTCGCCAGTATAACAAAGCTAATCAAGAGCCGTCATGATTAGAGGAGCTGCAAATAAATGGATTGTCGCCAGACTAGAATCTAACCACTGGATCATGGCATTATCATCGGGATATTGTTAAAGAAAAGGGTTAAAATAGAATAAAGTAAGGTATAGAGGAGAGGAGAGTGTGTGATAGGGAGGGGAGATTAGAGGAGAAGTAGGACAGCGAAGGATATCACTTCTTTTCACGTTGATATATGTATATACAATTATATTGTATTGGGTTATTATCAAATAATTTAAGATTCATCGAATGGTAAATTTCTTACTACGAGGTTCAATCATTTCACAATCCCTATTTGCAGCAGAAAAGAAAAGAACTAACATTCCTATCTATATACTGTATGATTCCCCCTATATTGCCTCTCTGTGCGTTCATTAAAAAATGAAGCTTGAACCTGTTACATTTCAACCTTCTGATGACGTATGTTTGTGATTGATATGTAACTGCAGATTCTCCCACAGAAGCAAGTAAACCTCCTTGTAGAACAATCCATTTAACTATACCAAGAACTAAAGTAAATGGGATATAGATTGATCCACAGTGAGTATGCACAACACCAGCATTACACCAAACCTCCTGTATATAGGAAGGGTGTTGTTTTTAGCAGGAGGAATCATCATGCCATTACTGTCACCATGCATTAGTAGCTGGGCCTGTTCTTCCGCCCTGGAGAGGGCCTGTGGGGTTCCTACCTGCTGGTGCACTGGGTGCCAAGTCAATAATACATGTAGCCCAAGACCGTAGCTGCTCGGTTCAGGTGATAGTAGGTTCATGTTGAGGTGACATTGTGTTAATGGACACAACATGTGTTAGATCAGGGTAGGCGAAGATTGTGAATCTGGGAGGTATTGTTGCCTCATATTTATAATATATATATTGTAGCGTTTTCCGACTCTATGGTTAATAAAGAATTACACAACTCCGACAGCTTGACTTCAGTGTCTTTTATTTCCTGGCAGTCCTCGCCACACCATCTAAGTCTTATATCGTATATATTAATCCGGAGATAAGCCTTTTAGAGTTCTGCTCCTCTCTGTCTGCAACTCGGAACTAACTAATCGGAGTAACAACTCCCTTATTTATACATAGGCAGATACTCCGACCCCGGCCCGCTTTACGGCAGGCCAGCGTCGGAGGATCTCCTCCGCCGACTACTATTGCCGACGTAACCGCGTTACTTCAGGACCGCTGGCCTCGCCGCCCCCACACCAGGATGGTTTCGGCTCCGCCAACGGCCCCTCCGTCTCCGCCACACTCTCCCCAACTAATCTATAGCCTTACCGGGAGAAAGAGTGTGATATTACCCTCCTGCAGATGGGTTTCCAATTTTGAATAATCCTGCCACGCCATGGCCCCTGGGCGTTTAAGTAAATAGCTACACATAACATACACACAGTAAATCCTACTTAAACCTCCTCTGTAGGCGGCATTAACTACTAAGTAAACCGAATCCGCCGTCCCCTATGCGGAGTATAACCATAACAACAACTTTTATACAATAATACGACGTCATTTCGTCTGGATCCGGCAGACATTCTTCGCCCGTTCGCCTCAGGCTGTCTTGTCGCCGCCCTCATTGGTTCCAGCCTTGGTCGTCCGCGCCGCCGACGTCTTTGGCCACCGCTGTCCGCAGCGGCTGCAGCATCCCTTCTGATCACGGCCATAACGGGTCCGGGTAACATGGACCAGTTCAATATCCCCATTGGGGAGAGTGTGAATGGAGGAAGATTGCAGTCCCCCGGGTATAACCCTCATCTCAGGTCCTAGGGTCCGAGGCTGCCCCAGTCGTCTAGAGTGTTCCTTGAGGGCCTCCGGCCCGGTAAAATCCGAATGCCATGGCATAGCCCCATCCTCCTCCGCCTCCTCGTCCCTATTGTCACCCGCTTTATCTCCTTGTTGATCTAGCAGCAGGCGGTGCACCTCCTCTACCCCCGCCAACCCCTCAGTGCTGGCTATTCCCCCTTCCCCCATATCTCCTATAGGTAATCCGGTTATTACAATCACTCGGTCTGTCTCAGTGTTGGGTAGGGGCTCCGGATCCCCAGGCCCTCCGACCACCGTCTCGACCCCCTCCGGCACCATCACCATAGTCTCCGCCCGTCCACTCTCCTCCCCCACTTCTACTTGCAGCAAGAATTCCCCCTTGGGCGAGCAAAGGACTAACCCGTCCAACCCCACAGTCACGGATCGGGGGTACCTATCCAACTTGGGTAGAGCAAATAAGGTCCCCGGCTCTACGAGGGGGGTCTTCGGTACCTTCTTCTCCGCCTGTCCTTTCTCCTTCACCGGTGTCCCTACGGAACACGATTGAAATTTACTCATTAATTGGGCGGTACCCTCATCCATGGATCGGTTCTGTATGGCCTCCTCCTCCGCCTCTTTTAACACTCCCTCCAGGCTGAACTTCCTCGTAGACTTTCCCGCCCCTTTTCCTTTAGGGCTTTTACTTTTAGTTTCCATCTCTTTCCTCAGTCTTTCTTTCTCCGCCTCTTTGGCCTTCCTCTCCTCCTCCTCCTTTCTCCGCTGTTCCTCTTCCGCCTTCCGGCGCTCCTCAGCCTCTCTGGCCTTCCTCTCCGCCTCCTCTCTCTCTTTCCGTTTAATTTCTCTTTTCTTCTTTCGCTCCTCCTCCTTGGCATCGCTGAGTACGGCCAGGAACTGGGCTTTCAGTTTAGGGCAGGATTGGACGTATGCCGGGATGGCCACCTCCTCCGACTCCTCGCTGGTTTCATCCTCCCCTTCCACCTCCCCCGCCTCACCCTTCTCCGGCGGCTCAGGCGTCACGATTGTAACTGTCTTCAGGATGGGTTTCGGTTTGCTAGGGGAAGGTTTACTCATATCCTCATAGGAGGGCAATGTCTCGGGACTGGCACCGGAGAGGGTGGGTTTGGGCTTGTTAACTAGTTCGTAAGGGGGCTGCTTCTCGGGGCTAGAGTCCAGCCCATTTCCCCCTAGTCCCAAGCTCTCTCCGTCCTCCCCACTCGTGGCGGAGATGTCCTCGTAGGCAGCCGACTTTATGGAGGTTCGGGAGGTCGGAGTGTCTTTCTTGGTTTCCTCGTACTCCGCCTCCAGGGCTCTCACATTGACTTCCCCTAGAGGCACCTCCTGTTGCATTCGTAACAGAGTCTTGGTGGGGGTCTCCCCCGCCTGTCCATATCTCTCTACCAGTAATCCTATGACGAACTTCAGTTTCCCCGCCATTTCCTCGTCTATTTCCACCTCCCCCCCGCTCAGTAGAGGTGTCAGGTCGGGTATCCCCGTGGCCAGTGGCGGGGTGGAGGGTCCCGCTTCCTCCTCCGCCTGCCGCTCCTTACCCCGTGGGGATTGTCTCTTCCTCTTTTCCGCCGATTCCTCCCCCCCCTCCGGCTCGAAGGCCCTCTTGACCCCCTTCCCTGACATACTCCGGGTGGACCTGACGGAGAGACAGCTCTGGGGTGTGCTGGTCCCCTCCACGCGGAATCCCAGCAATTGCTCCAAGTATTTGGAGGCGACAGCAGCCTCCGTCTCCTCCTCCAACGTTATTCCCGGCGACGCCATGCCGCTGAATGTAGATCCGCTGGGGCTGTCCCCCGCACCCCCTCCACCCGCCGAGGTGCCCTGCTGCGGCGGGGGGACCCCGGGCTTGGAGGCGGCGTTTACCGGTTTCTTTTTCTTGGCCACCGCACTCCCCCTCTTCCTCTTTGTGGTGGTGAGCCTGACAGCTTCCTCCGGGCTAGCTGGGGCAGCCACAAGGCTACTGTCCGCCAAGGATCCTCCCGCCTCCGTTGCCCGGCCCACCGGTAGCATCCTGCACTCCTCCGGCGGCTGCCAGTCCTCCAGCTCTGGGTGGATACGCGTGATGTGTCGCCGGAGATCATCCACCCGGATCTTGGCTACCATGTACTCACACTTAGGGCACTGGTAGCCCTCTTGCATCTCGTCGTGAGTGCGGAGATGGCGGTTCATCCCATCGGATCTCATGAAGTACCACTGCTTGGAGTCCCCCCTTTTCCGGCAGATCTCGCACCGATACTTCGGCAGCTCCACCCCGTCCACCCACTCCGTGGGGACCGGCTTCTGGTCTCTGTTTTTGAAGACAGGCATTACTAGTTGTGGCGTTGTCCATAGGCTAACAGGAATTGAAGGGTGAGGCGGATAGCGCTCCCTTATATTCCCCCCGGTGGTCACGCCCCCTCTTCCTACTCCTCCAATCACCGTCCCCTGGGTCAGGCCACCCTCCGTCACCACGCCGTGGGAAACCCCCGATTGCATCATAGCCTTACTCCGGACACCGTTGTCGCCATTGGCGCCTCCGCTCTCACGTGCCTGCTGTGAGCCGTGGGAACGTGATCCGCGGTCAGCCGAGGACCTCCGCCTACGATAGCTCCCACTCCGACTCCGGCTCTCCGAGTCCCTCCTCCCATGTCTGGCTGCCTCCGTCCGGGCAGACACTCCGTCCCTTCTGTGGCCACTAGTGGAGCGGCTAGAGGAGGAGTGGCCGGAAGATCTTTCTCTCTCCCTCCTCCTCCGCCGACTCTCCCTGTGTCTTGAGCGTGTGGAGCCCTCCCGGGAGTGGCTGGACACTGTGGAAGACACTTTCTTTGACCCTCCACCAGCATTTCTACCCCGACTCGATTCACCCTTGGGCCTTGTCCCTCTTAGAACCACCAACCGCGTGTCATCTCCGGCCTGCATTGTAGACTGACCGTTAACGGTCCTTCCCCCGCCTTTTATTGGGGAGAACCTGTTATGAGGGTTGCTTAGTGACTCCCGCCTCTCCGGCCCTGCTCCGCTAGGCGGCGCTCCGGCCGCCGGCCGGCCGGCCTCACCGCCTGCCGTCGAGGAATTTGGAGCCTGGCCTCCCGACCTCCCCTTCGTCATGGCTGTTCTGCAGCGTCCAACCCTCCTGGCTTCCCTCTCTTCGTTTTCATGGTTGTTGTAGATGGCTTCCTCGATCATTTCGTAAATAAACCATCTTTCCCTATGCTTCTCCCTGATTCTCCTCCGGCCAGGATCCGCCGCCCTCCTTAACCTTTCTGCCCTGATTTCCTCGTTTTGGCCATGGTTCCGCCTTCTGTGGGCCAACTCACTCTCATCACTCACCCCCTCTTCATCCGACTCGCCCATCTCGGGGAGGGACCATTCCTCGTAGGGAGGGTCCTCCTCTGGTTCTACCCCCCTCCAATGTGACATTTCGGCTTCTTCCTTCAACCTTTTTTCATTTTCCAGCCATACATCGCACCAGTCGCGGCCTTCTTGACTCATCTTGCTTTTGCAGCTCCTCCACTCCGCCCCAAGGTAAGTATCCAGTTGAGGCGCCAGTCTGACGGCCCGGGCTGCGCTGGTTCCGGCAGGCTTCGGTGCACTCCTCCGCAGACCTTCTTTCCGATTTCCATTATCCGCTGCCCCTCCCTTACAGGTTTCAGTTATTTGATGTCTCTTTTTCTCTTTGCAGGTCAGCAGTTTCGCCTCCCGGTCAGCTCCAGTCCCCGGGGTCACCTGAACCAGCCGGATGGTGCCCCCTCCGGATCCTCCTTCCTCCTCGTCTGAATTGTCCGAAGATAGGGGCTCGGCCTCCCTTGTTTCATCCTCCATGGGAACATCCTCCGCCGTGGCCCGCGCCGGGGCCAGTTTTAGGGCGTCGTAATGGACTACCCTGGTAGTTTTACCCTTTTTAATTTTATACACCGCCTCCCCTAAGCGCCCCACTATCTCCCATGGGCCTGTCCAATAACTCTGGAGTTTAGGTGTCAGTCCCCTCTTCCGGAGAGGGTGGTAGTAGAAGACCCTGCCCCCAACAGCGAATTCGCCTGCCGAGGCTCTTGCATCATAGTTCCTCTGTTGCCTGCAGAGGGACCTTCCAAGGGCCTCCCTAGCGACGGAGTATGCTTTTGTCATGGTGGTTTGTAATTCGGCCACATAACCGACTCCTCCCCCTACATTGGGCTCCAGCGGGTAAACCAAATCCAGGGGGATGACCGTTTCCCGCCCCAACATCAGAAGATTGGGGGACAATCCCGTGGAGGCGTGTGCGGAGGAGCGATACGCCGCCATTACAAATGGCAGCCGCCGGTCCCAGTCCCGTTGGTCCTCCGCCACCACAGTCGCCAGCAGCATTTCAATTGTTCGGTTGGCCCGCTCCACCATCCCATCGCTTTGGGGCCTAAAGGAACAAGTTCTGGTCTGCCTGACTTCCAGTAAGGCCACCATTTCCCTGAATAGTCCCGACTGGAAGTTCTTGCCCTGATCTGTGTGCACCTCCGCCGGGGCTCCAAATCTACAGATGAACTCCTCCACCACAGCCCTGGCCACCGTGGGTGCCTCCTGGTTGGGTAAAGCGTACGCTTCCGTCCATTTAGTGAAGTAGTCCGCCGCCACCAAAATATATTGGTTCCCGGCGGAGGACAAGGGCAATGGACCCATCACGTCTAGAGCTATCCTCTGTAGGGGTAGTCCGGCACCCACATGTCCCATTGGTGCCCGGTGCGGAGGTGGAGCCGCCTTCCTCCGGAGACAGGGTTCACAGCTGGCGCACCACAGGGTCACCTCCCTCCTGAAGTCAGGCCAGTAGTAACCTGTCTGGAGGCGCCGGATGGTTTTATTGCGGCCCAGATGCCCCGCCAAGGGTTCTCCGTGGACCTCCCTGAGCACCTCATTCCTGCTCAGGGTGGGTACAGCAATTTGGAAGCATCGTTCCCCCGCCGCACCTTCCCACCACCGGCCCAGTATCCCTTTTTCTATACTCATGCGCCCCAATTGGGCATGCCAGGCTCTCAGCTCATAGCCCCAGGTCCTTCTTTCCTCCTCTGTGGTGGTCGCCTCCCCGTTCACCCATGCTCTGACCTGAGTCAGCACAGCGTCCTCCGCTTGGAGTGTGCCCCACTCTCTCCCTGCCGGCGGAGTGGAGTCCCCCGCCGCCGGAGGCGCCCCCCGAACCATCTCCTGGCGTTGAGACCTTGTGAAAACCCGGCAATGCAGTAGCTCCTCCTCATCCTCTCGCCCACATTGCTTGCAGGGCTTCCTGGACAGCCCATCCGCATTCCCATGTAGTTTTCCCGGCCTATGCTGCACCACTATGTCGTAAGTACTTATAATCTGCAGCCATCGAGCCAGCTGGCCCTCCGGCTCCTTGAACTCCAACAGCCACCGCAGGGAGGCATGATCTGTTCGGACTACCACCCTCCTCCCTATTAGGTAATGCTTGAATTTCCTGAGGCCAAAGACTATAGCCAGCAGCTCCCTCCTTGTAACGCAATAGTTACGCTCCGGCCTGCTGAGAGTGCGGCTGCCATAGGCTAGGACCCTCTCTACCCCCGTCTGCTCCTGGGACAGTACCACTCCGAGGCCTGTGTCACTGGCGTCGGTGTCTAAGGTAAGCTGTCCCTCCGCCTGGGGGAAAGCCAGGATAGGGGCCTCGGTTAGTCTCTTTTTTAGGTCTTGGAATGAGGCCTCGCATTCCTCCGACCACCGGAACGTCCTCCCTTTCTCGGCCAGCGCGCTCAGTGGCTTAGCCCTCGTAGAGAACTCAGGAACGAAGGTCCTGTAGTAGCCGGCTAGCCCCAGAAAACTCCGGACCTCCGTCACCGTGGTCGGAGTGGGCCACGACTGCACCGCCTCTATCTTTTCCGGATCCGTCTCTACCCCCGCCTCACTCACTTGGTGGCCCAGGAATAACACTCTGCGGCGAGCCAACTGGCATTTGGAGGGCTTGATCTTAAGCCCAGCATCCTCCAGCCTTTGAAGTACCTCCCCAAGCCGGCCAAGATGCTCCTCGAAGGTGGCGGAGAATACGACTATGTCGTCTAGATAGACCAAACAAGTTTTCCACTGTAGTCCCCTCATGGCCACTTCCATCACCCTCTCAAAGGTGCCTGGCGCATTGCACAAACCGAAGGGCATTCTCCGGAATTGGAACAGCCCCCGGTGTGTCGTGAATGCTGTTTTCTCTTTATCCCCCTCCTCTATATCCAACTGCCAGTAGCCGCTGGCCAGATCCACTGACGAAAACCACGCGGCCCCCGCCATGGTATCGAGACAATCTTCCACTCTAGGCAGGGGATAAGCATCCTTCACGGTGGCGGCGTTGAGCCTCCGGTAGTCCACGCAGAAGCGAGTGGTACCATCTTTTTTTCTTACTAGGACCACCGGAGAAGCCCACGGGCTAGTGGATGGCTCAATCACTCCGGCTTCCAACATCTTCTCCACCTCCTCTTCTACCGCCTCTCGTCTATGGGGTGCCAATCGCCTCGGCGGTTGTTTGATAGGTGGATGTACCCCCGTATCAATCCTATGCTTGGCCAATTGAGTGTGCCCTTTGTCGCCCTTATGCCTCTGAAATGCC
Source organism: Acholoe squamosa (assembly GCA_949317995.1). Classification (NCBI taxonomy): domain Eukaryota; kingdom Metazoa; phylum Annelida; class Polychaeta; order Phyllodocida; family Polynoidae; genus Acholoe; species Acholoe squamosa. The sequence goes on along the minus strand of OX439041.1, from coordinate 58,846,454 downwards.
CCCAGGTGTTTCCTTATAAGCCGTGCAAGCTCCTTTCTACGGTGAGCCTCCGTCCCGCTCACTAACCCGTCCACCAAACACTTTAGCTCCTCCGGCTCACCTCTCTCCACCATCCGGCACCATCCCTCTCCGGCCACTGTCTCGCCTCCGCCTCTGCACTCCACTCGTTGAATGGCCCCTAGAGTCATGTCTCTATATATCACCACTGGCTCAGGACCGGGATTGAGCACCCTGACCCAAGTTGCCCTCCCCTCGGGGCATACCAGCCCCCGCCCCACCAGGAAGCTCGGTTCACCCTTGTGTCCGGCCATCCCTTCAATCATCCCGTCGTCCCCCTGTTGCCAGGGTCCGGCTAGAGTTCCCTCTAGCATGGCCTCCTGTCCGGATCCCAGCACCGCCGCTCGGGTGCTGACGATTCGGCACACGGAATCCTCCTCTGTCCACACTAGGCGCCCTTTTGCTACGTCGACCATTAGTTTGTTGGTGCGGAGGAACTCCGCCCCCAGGATTCCCTCCGTCCCGGTGTCGCTGACTACGAAACGCACATTGATAGTGCGCCTCCCGATTTCCAGCTCTGTGTACACTTCCCCTTTTATGTCCATAGGCCGCCCGTCGACGGAGTAGATCTTCTCCGCCGTTTCCCCCAGGCGTCCCCGTCCGCCCCACCTGCTCCACCATCCTTCGGAGACCAGATTAAGCGACGCACCAGTGTCCACCAGCAATTGGATGGGGGCCCCTGCCAGCCGACCCTCTACTATCAATCCTCCTCCGCCCCTCTCTCGGCGGCCCTGTATCACATTGATAGGCCCACTTCCCTCGACCTGTACTTGGCCTTTAGTATAGGTCGATTCTAGTTTCCCGCCGCCGGACTAGCCTGTTCGCTCACCGGCCTGGATGCCTCCTTGGCCTTGATATTTGGGCATTCTCGCTTGAAATGGCCTTCCTGTCCGCATCCGAAGCAAGCACCACCGCTTGGCTTTTTCTTCCTCCCCAACACCGCCGGATCATCCAGCCTTTGAACTAACCGCTCCATCAACTCCGCCATTTTGCTCATTTCCTCCTTGTTGGACTTGAGGTGTTCATTTACTGACGCATCCGCCGCCCGCACTTTGTGGATATTCTCCTGCTCCACTTGTAAGTACGCCTCCGCTCCCACCGCCGTCATTACTGCGGATTGTAAATCTTTCGGTGTTGACTGATACACCCACTGCCTGAGTGGATTGTCGAGGCACAATAGGAATCTATCGAGCGCTAAGGTGTCTGTCGTCCGGGCGTCTGCCTCCGGATATGCTAACTTAGTGTACTTTTTCAGTTCTTCCTGTAACTCTTGCAGTCCCTCCCCCTTTCGCCGGACCCTAGTGCGGAGGAACGCTTTGTAGATCTCTTCCTGATTAGTAGGCTCAAACCTTTCCACGAGTGCCCTTCTTAACTCCTCATACCCCTCCGGCGTGGCTGGTTTCCTTCCCGTCAACAATCTCCGGGCTGCCCCCGACAGACTCAGACCTAGGAACATACCCGCCTCCTCTGGCTTCCATCCGTTTACTTTGACGCACAGGTCGAAGTGGTTGAGGTAGTCAGATAGGTCTGTGGTGCCATCATATTTAGCGGGTTTCACCACTGGCTTACCCTTTGCCTCCTTCTCCCCATCGGCACCTCCTCTCCAGCCATCCTCCGGACGACCCATAACTCCTCTACCCTGCCGGAGATCTCCACCTTCCCCTACTTCGTCCTTATCCGCCTCCTCCGCACGTCTCCCGGTTTCGGGGCGAACCTCGGCCGGTGCCCGCTTGCTCCCCTTCCTTGGGTTATTCATCTCCGCCTGCTCCTCCGGCCACCAAAGCACCTTTCCGCCATCGTCCCTTCCCGGGTTGAACCCCAGCCAGGCATTTGCATCACCCAGTTTTCCTTTAGGGTGCCTGAACCTCCAGGCCGCCGGTTTCTCCTCCCTCTCCCATGGCCACAGGTAGGGCTCCTTTTCTTTAACGCGTGGTTCCTCATATCCCGTGTCCGTTACCTCCTCCCGGGATGCTCTATCGGCGGGTTCTGCTTGTCTCTCCGGATTCATCTCTTCCGGCCTCACCGCCCCTCTCTGCCGTAGCGTCACTTCCTCGTCCACCACTTCCAGCAAAACCCCTTTTTCCCGCTTAATCTCCTCCGTATCCCTCTTCTCCACAGGTAAGTTTATCGTTTCTGAAGCCTCCGCCATCTTCTTTCTCTCGTGGGTCTTCAAACACCGCTGTCACCAATGTAGCGTTTTCCGACTCTATGGTTAATAAAGAATTACACAACTCCGACAGCTTGACTTCAGTGTCTTTTATTTCCTGGCAGTCCTCGCCACACCATCTAAGTCTTATATCGTATATATTAATCCGGAGATAAGCCTTTTAGAGTTCTGCTCCTCTCTGTCTGCAACTCGGAACTAACTAATCGGAGTAACAACTCCCTTATTTATACATAGGCAGATACTCCGACCCCGGCCCGCTTTACGGCAGGCCAGCGTCGGAGGATCTCCTCCGCCGACTACTATTGCCGACGTAACCGCGTTACTTCAGGACCGCTGGCCTCGCCGCCCCCACACCAGGATGGTTTCGGCTCCGCCAACGGCCCCTCCGTCTCCGCCACAATATATATATATATATATATATATATATATATATATATATATATATATATATATATACTACTTGAATACTATCGGTTCTAGAGAAGTAATTTAGGAAATGTCGACATATCCTAAAAACTGACTTAGGAATTCAATTTGAATATGCATCTATTTCAATATAAATACTGTGTTGATAAGGGATCATCTTGGTGAGACAAATCACCATACACACGTATTGAAGGTGATGATGTTGAGTTTAACGTCGATAGTCCACTTGGCCTCTCTCGCACGATTGAGGCATACATTTCCTGTGACAGAGGCCTAGTGGACTATGGGTGTTAGGAATAGCCGTTATAGACACAGTGCGTTGTTGCTTGACTTGGGTCTTTTGAATTCTGTTCCATAGTTCGACTAATTCGTAGGTGTACCCTTAGTCCAAGAGCACCATATAAGACACAAGCCGCGGACGATCTCATTTTTGTAAAAAAAAAAAAAGAAAAAAAAAGAAGTTACATACATATATGATCAGGCTGATATGACCATTCATCTGGATAGTTCAATTGTGTCTATTACTTGTAAAGGAATAGAATACCCTATCAAATAAGAAATAAAATTGAGGCATCATTCTATGTACCATGGGGTTTGTACCAGTAAGGCAGCTTACCATTAGGGCTGTGTTATAGGACCGCGTCCTATAACACATAAAAAGTAAGTATTATAGGATGGCTTCTGGACTGCTGCTAGCCATGTTTTTGTATGCAGGCAATATCAAGGTACGTGCCTACATACCGAGGTATTAAATAACGACACAGAATTGAAACTGGCAGCCTTAGAGGATAGAAGGGTGTCTGTCTGCATAGTAGAAATGTACCGGGGGAATGCTATTTTACCATGATCTAGAGTATTTTATGTCAAAGTTTTAGGAACACCCGCTTGTATATTCTTAACTACATTAGACTGTGTGAAAATGGGTCATTTTATGCAGGGCTTAGACTGCCCAAAATACATTATTGTGATCTATCTCTGTATGCCATACCAGTTAATGAGGAAACCATAGAAACTAAAGGTTAGAGGTGCAGTCCCATGATATATCGAAGGGGAAATGTCTGGAAATGGCTTCCCTGCGGGACCCAGTTCCCGTGTCAGAGCATACAGCGTCTGGTTCAATACGTTTGTCCTAGCCTATTTGTGTAATTTGGCGTGTGTAGGAGTAGATGATCTTTGATATTATAAGGCAATGAACAACAACAGCAACAACAAGAACAACAGCAAAGTTCAAAGCATTTCCTGTTGCCCTTCCACTGACCATGTGGAAAACATCAATGATACCCTTATAATTCAGTCATGTAAGAGCCTCTATAAAGTGCCTCTATCATTATTTCTTCTATGTAGGAACTCAGACAGTAATATAGACTTGTTTTATTTTCTTCCAAGTCCAACTGCTTGACATTGTAGAAAATGGAGAATACTATAAAACATTCAAAATGCGTATGCAATAACAGTGCCCTATACAAGTACGCTTGGAATTGTGTTTTATGTTGCGCTCTCTCAGGGCTGACAGAAACTGTACACGTATCTTCAAATGTCATCACCTAAAACGCGCCTTTTATAATTATGACAGATCTGAGTCAGATTTTAATTGAATCATTCAAAAGATTACTTCGTCAGTGTTGCTGCATTAGCAGCAATTTTCTTCATAGTTTTCTTTGTGTGGAATTATGGGCCACAGTAGTATAGGCTCAATACATTTATAGTGATCCCCAGCAAGCGTGAAAAGGGTGAACAAATGAGTTTCTTTCAACGCTTTTATTTATAGTTGGTACATACATACATATACGTATGTATGTATGTATGTATGTATGTATGTATGTATGTATGTATGTATAGGCTTATTGTCTGTCTAATGACATGAATATGAGACTGGATAAAATATCTGTGCACCTCTCTTATGGTGGAAAGTGACTACCGGCACGTGTAAATGTGTATACATACGCCATTATGCTGAAAGGCATGGGACTACATTGTAATTATACTCATTAATCAACTTGCTTTCATTGCGACATTGACGACCTATTACCATATAATGATAAACTGAAAAACAATGGCCAAGTAATAAAAATAAACGAAGAGAACAATGTATTCGTGCTAGTAGGGCACAAACTCCCACTAGTGGAATGATAAAGATATGGGGAAATAAATATCCTTTCTTTATGTATCAATGCAAGAACAGGTAATAAGTGTCATTGTATGTGGAAGTGACATACTTATCAACCACAATGTTGATATAAAAGAGAAGCATTCTGGGCCGGTCAGATGTTATCACAGCAGAGATTCAGAACATAGACTCATAAATGTCGGCATATTTAATAGCCCTTTCACTGAGGGACACTCTGTTCAGTCACTGTGGTCACAGTACAGGCCACTCAGCGTAACCTAGCAATACAGTGAAATGGAGGCAGATATCATCCTTTAGCCACTATTAAAACCACGCCACATCAATCTCCAGCGTCATACCTATTCAAAGGCTCTAAAGTTTAACACCATCCCCTCTCTCTCCCAAAAAGGCAACAAGAGCGATCCATAATAGCTAGAACTAATTAGCTTTTGACATCTATTCATCCCTTCTGTCTTTCCGAGGAAGTATAAACCCCTGCTTTTTCCGCCCTCCAGCCATAAATTGGTTATACAGGAGGTATCAGACTGGCAGACTCCCAGGGGAGTGCAGGTATTGGGCAAAAGGGGGTGGGTAATTATGTTTGATTGATGACTAGTATGTACAGCTTGCTAGTGTGAGAGGTGGTTGTAGCTGAGCAAAAGCTCTGCAGCTGCTCAGAGGCAGAACTGCCTCACTCATGGGGTCTGGACTAGTCCTGGATTTTCACCTCCATGACATTTTCCCCTTCTGTCTTAACAACAGCTCTTATACAGCTGACCAGGAATTGTTATTAGGCACGATAAATAATCATATATCATTTCACATAGTTTTGTGCATACATGCTTTGACACCGCTATTTAAAGAAATGCCGACATATCCTAAAAACTGACTTAGGAATTCAATTTGAATATGCATCTATTTCAATATAAATACTGTGTTGATAAGGGATCATCTTGGTGAGACAAATCACCGTACACACGTATTGAAGGTGATGATGTTGAGTTTAACGTCGATAGTCCACTTGGCCTCTCTCGCACGATTGAGGCATACATTTCCTGTGACAGAGGCCTAGTGGACTATGGGTGTTAGGAATAGCCGTTATAGACACAGTGCATTGTTGCTTGACTTGGGTCTTTTGAATTCTGTTCCATAGTTCAACTAATTCGTAGGTGTACCCTTAGTCCAAGAGCACCATATAAGACACAAGCCGCGGACGATCTCATTTTTGTAAAAAAAAAAAAAAAAAGAAAAAAAAAAGAAGTTACATACATATATGATCAGGCTGATATTACCATTCATCTGGATAGTTCAATTATGTCTATCACTTGTACAGGAATAGCATACCTTATCTAATAAGAAATAAAATTGAGGCATCATTCTATGTACCATGGGGTTTGTACCAGTAAGGCAGCTTACTATTAAGGCTGTGTTATAGGACCGCGTCCTATAACACATAAAAAGTAAGTATTATAGGATGGCTTCTGGACTGCTGCTAGCCATGTTTTTGTATGCAGGCAATATCAAGGTACGTGCCTACATACCGAGGTATTAAATAAGGACACAGAATTGAAACTGGCAGCCTTAGAGGATAGAAGGGTGTCTGTCTGCATAGTAGAAATGTACCGGGGGAATGCTATTTTACCATGATCTAGAGTATTTTATGTCAAAGTTTTAAGAACACCCGCTTGTATATTCTTAACTACATTAGACTGTGTGAAAATGGTTCATTTTATGCAGGGCTTAGACTGTCCAAAATACATTATTGTGATCTATCTCTGTATGCCATACCAGTTAATGAGGAAACCATAGAAACTAAAGGTTAGAAGTGCAGTCCCATGATATATCGAAGGGGAAATGTCTGGAAATGGCTTCCCTGCGGGACCCAGTTCCCGTGTCAGAGCATACAGCGTCTGGTTTAATACGTTTGTCCTAGCCTATTTGTGTAATTTGGCGTGTGTAGGAGTAGATGATCTTTGATATTATAAGGCAATGAACAACAACAGCAACAACAAGAACAACAGCAAAGTTCAAAGCATTTCCTGTTGCCCTTCCACTGACCATGTGGAAAACATCAATGATACCCTTATGATTCAGTCATGTAAGAGCCTCTATTAAGTGCCTCTATCATCATTTCTTCTATGTAGGAACTCAGACAGTAATATAAACTTGTTTTATTTTCTTCCAAGTCCAACTGCTTAACATTGTAGAAAATGGAGAATACTATAAAACATTCAAAATGCGTATGCAATAACAGTGTCCTATACAAGTACGCTTGGAATTGTGTTTTATGTTGTGCTCTCTCAGGGCTGACAGAAACTGTACACGTATCTTCAAATGTCATCACTTAAAACGCGCCTTTTATAATTATGACAGATCTGAGTCAGATTTTAATTGAATCATTCAAAAGATTACTTCGTCAGTGTTGCTGCATTAGCAGCAATTTTCTTCATAGTTTTCTTTGTGTGGAATTATGAATGTATAGGCCACAGTAGTATAGGCTCAATACATTTATAGTGATCCCCAGCAAGCGTGAAAAGGGTGAACAAATGAGTTTCTTTCAACGCTTTTATTTATAGTTGGTACATACATACATATATGTATGTATGTATGTATGTATGTATGTATGTATGTATGTATGTATAGGCTTATTGTCTGTCTAATGACATTAGACTGGATAAAATATCTGTGCACCTCTCTTATGGTGGAAAGTGACTACCGGCACGTGTAAATGTGTATACATACGCCATTATGCTGAAAGGCATGGGACTACATTGTAATTATACTCATTAATCAACTTGCTTTCATTGCGACATTGACGACCTATTACCATATAATGATAAACTGAAAAACAATGACCAAGTAATTAGAATATACGAAGAGAACAATGTATTCGTGCTAGTAGGGCACAAACTCCCACTAGTGGAATGATAAAGATATGGGGAAATAAATATCTTTTCTTTATGTATCAATGCAAGAACAGGTAATAAGTGTCATTGTATGTGGAAGTGACATACTTATCAACCACAATGTTGATATAAAAGAGAAGCATTCCGGGCCGGTCAGATGTTATCACAGCAGAGATTCAGAACATAGACTCATAATTGTCGGCATTAGGTGAGGCTCCACTACGCGATTTTTGTTGAAAATCGGAGCTATTCTCACAAAAGCAGACACAAACACAGATTATAGTGTGGTATTTGTTATTATTTCAAGGTGTAAATAGAAGATTGAGAGAGCTTTTTGTTTATATGGGGAAGGCTTTGTGTACAATCTCAGGCACATTTTTGTTGCCAAAAGATGTTTTTGTTTACTATATCAAGTTGAACTATGTAAATATTGCAGACTTTCACACTGATAACTCTCTGCAACTCAATATCAGACAGGTTTGATTTTTACAGTACAAGACCCTGCGATCTGTGTGACTGCTGTGTTGTTATTTGTATTTTGCTGTGTTGATGTTTACATACTGAACTCCCACCCAATCACAGAGTCTGTGCAGGTGCAGGTTAGTTGGTAAATATGGCACACAAGGAGAGAGATCATCCATAAAATAACCCCAGAAATCTCATGTTTACAATTTTGAATCTCATGTTTACAATAAAGGAATGTCAACACCATATACCTTAGGCACTATAGGGATAGAATTAGGTGAGAATGTACCAAAAAATCGCGTAGTGGAGCCTCACCTATATTTAATAGCCCTTTCACTGAGGGACACTCTGTTCAGTCACTGTAGTCACAGTACAGGCCACTCAGCGTAACCTAGCAATACAGTGAAATGGAGGCAGATATCATCCTTTAGCCACTATTAAAACCACGCCACATCAATCTCCAGCGTCATACCTATTCAAAGGCTCTAAAGTTTAACACCATCCCCTCTCTCTCCCAAAAAGGCAACAAGAGCGATCCATAATAGCTAGAACTAATTAGCTTTTGACATCTATTCATCCCTTCTGTCTTTCCGAGGAAGTATAAACCCCTGCTTTTTCCGCCCTCCAGCCATAAATTGGTTATACAGGAGGTATCAGACTGGCAGACTCCCAGGGGAGTGCAGGTATTGGGCAAAAGGGGGTGGGTAATTATGTTTGATTGATGACTAGTATGTACAGCTTGCTAGTGTGAGAGGTGGTTGTAGCCGAGCAAAAGCTCTGCAGCTGCTCAGAGGCAGAACTGCCTCACTCATGGGGTGTGGACTAGTCCTGTATTTTCACCTCCATGACATTTTCCCCTTCTGTCTTAACCACAGCTCTTATGCAGCTGACCAGAAATTGTTATTAGGCACGATAAATAATCATATATCATTTCACATAGTTGTGTGCGTACATGCTTTGACAGCGCTATTTAAAGAGTTTTTAGAGATACCTAGAATCTGTGCTGTGCCTCTGCTGTTCAGACTTACCTCTACTTGCAGAATATAGCCTATTCACAAACCAAGAAGGTTTAGTTTGCTTGTGCATATATTGCTGTTTACATCATATACAAATTATACAGGAGTTGAGAGGATCCCTTGTGTAAAGATAGGTCTAAGCAAGTATCCTGGGAATCATGAAGTTATCCAATCTTATGGAATATATCATATAAAATTGTGTGTCATCTTTCAGCCTTTTCTCATACCAAAGAATTCCGTGAAGGATATTCAATGATTAAGACAAACTACTAAAATAAATTGTTCACAGAGTTTAGGCCAAGAAGATTTCATGTCTTTCCAGTTACATAACTCACAGAGCTAGGGTCGGTAGGTCGGTTTTATTTATTTATTTTTTTTTAAACTTTTTATTTTTTATTTTGTATAGACATGTATGGGCAAATCTATCTGGTTTTTTTATATCAAGGAACATGGACAAAAAATAATAAATGTGAAATATATGCAAAAGATGTGTCTTATAAAGCCATTACCTGTACACCCAAAGATTATATCAATGATAGATTGTTGAAAAAATCATAAAAATCGAAAAGAAATCTCAGAAATTCTCAAAAAAAAACAAAAAAACAAACAAACACACCTGCTGTAACACCTGCTGCAGCAATAGCAATCTAATGAAGGAACTCAATCAATTTTGAGGCCCTATCTGAACGGCCCTCTGAACTATGTAATCTTTCTTCACCCGGTTGGATCACTTGGCACTGACAGGGCTTTGGGTTAACATTTTCTTTATGGCTCCTGGAAGTCCCCTGTAAACTGTCTAGGAATAATGGATCAAGATGGCAAGTATGATATGGACAAAGTGTTTAAGAATTAACGATGGAGGGCATTGCTTGATATGGACTAGTGAACGTCCAAGAGTTAAGACAATGGGTAACGGCAGATGCCACAGTGTTTATGGAATAAGTAGACATGCATATTAAAGCAATGGTAAATCTGTTTGAGAGGGACAAAACCAGATACGAATCGAATAGGCTGGTATCATGAGTTCTCCCAGATGTCTCAGAAAGAGGTTCCTCAAGACAGAACTCCCTTTAGACTCAAGAAATAAGGATGGATTTAGATAATCTCTCTCCACAATTCGCCATCTTTGGTCATGCTTCTCATCAGCTACACATTCCCAAATCTATAATGTTGTCATAAAGGGGTGTAATTCGTGGCAGACACTGCAGTGCTGTGCAGTAGTCGTCAGGCAAAGGTGACACGGATATCTTTCTCAGTGATATTCATTGAAATCGCATTAGACCTAGCGATGTAGGTGAAGAAGCTCTATGTTGAAGAGCTCTGGAACTTGCCAAATCCCTGTGTCTCACCTGCTCCCATGGCTGACATTCAATTTTACATAGACTCAATAGATGGAAGGGTGGCTATTTATGCCCCACTTCCGCTGAGAGACACCAGAAAGAATTGTATGTCAGCTTTACATTATCATAGAACATGTGGGCAGACCTTTCTTTGCTACTAGATAGCACCTTTACTTACTGATCTAAAATCCCCTACATAATGGTACTTGACCCTGAAAATGCACACTGAAAACAACCAATGGCCTTTACCAGGTAAGTGATAGTTGCTTTAAATGTCAGGGGATGTGGGGACCAATTGACCAAAGAGGACCAATTGGACACTCCAGTCACTAGATGTTTCGCAGCCCTTTGACTTGAGGTTATACCTTATTGTAGTAGTTATATTATTATAGTAAAGATGAAATAATATTCCATCAGCACTTGCCATGTTCTCCTCGTGGTGTTGCTTTAGTAGCCCCCGCCCAGTGGGCACAGAATGTTGAAATTGAGTTGAATCAACATTGCTTTAACAAAATCAATGTCGTATCAACATTGTTTCAACGTTCTGTGTCCACTGGGCGAGAATAGAATAAACATCCTACCATTTCAATAGGGTTCAGACAATCATTCCACTAAGATGATTAATAATTATCTTCTAATACAGTCTATTTCTTTGATTGGTGTATAATCAATCATGTCATCTCTGGAATGGTTCAACCATACCGAATGAATCCGCTAGCGATCCCCCCACTCTGATGTCTAACAGATCATAAACCATATGTTACGGCACAGGTTTTACATATGTTTCATTCAATTATAGATTGAGGAGAAATGTGAAGAGAGAAAAATGATCTTGCAGACACTGCAGCAATTAGTTTCTTCTCCCAGTGCAATTGATTCTTGACCAGTAATTGCAACTTCGCTTAAGGGAACGATTACACCTTGGCACGACAAGAACACTAGAACAAAAGAGATGGAGATTGCTGTATTGGGAATTAGTTATTTACTAAAGCCCCTGAAAGGAGGAGGATAGCTGCTATCAGGGGAAAACCATGAGGCCATCACTGCCGCTTTGCATTAGTAGCTGAACCTGTTGAACTGTTCTGGTGGTGTCAGTGGGTTGAAAAGGGGAGCTGTTCCTACCTGCTGGTGAACTGGTTACCAGGTGAGTGCAGTATCTCGGTGGGTGAGATGCTTTGCAGTTCCTGGTTTAAAAGGGGGCAATCTTCATTAGGTTAGACTGGGCATAGTTTGGAGTAGTTGTATAGAGTAAAACTCTGGGCAGTCAGGTCTGTGAACTAGCAATATTTTACTAAGCCAAATATGACTGTTTTATATTTTGGCTCTCCCCAATTTACCTTTTTGTGGCGAAATTATCTCTGGATCAACTGAGCCCATGGGACTGCAGTTAGTAGAGGAATCGGAGGCTCATAGCCAAAAGGGTCCTTGTAATACTGTGATTGTCACACATATCGATATTGTCATCTTCCTGCCTCTTTCATATACAACGTACTAAAGCTCCTAAAGCATAGCTACCCTTTTCTCTTAAATCTAAAAATGTAATTTTGAAGGCAAATACTATGACTGAAAAAAAAACAGTAGCAAAATAAATGACTTAGCATCTTGAGTCCATGGAAACATATCTAGTCTAGCTTATCTCCCTGCTAAAAGAGAAGGCAAGTTCAGCCCTATTCCATAGCATTATTGGGATAGAACCAATAAAGCAGCTTACCCAGATTATGTGATGTAGCGCCGATAGCCAGGGAACCTACCATAAAGCATAAAAAGGGGGGAGGGGATGTATAAGAGGTGACTTGGGGATAACTATAATCACAGCTGGGTATACTGTCGGGGCTCTGTATGCAGGAAGCGTCACGCAGGGTGCATGCCTACATACATAACAGAGTATGGAAGAATGACATAAATTTGAAACTGGCAGCAGTGTATGAAGCCAGGGAGGAGCATTATTTTATACATACTGAAGGTGCACTGTTTTATAACGTCAGAACCTGTGTTATAGACTGGTGATATGTAGCTGCACTCCCTATTCTGCTATAGGCCTACGGTAATCTGAGTAGAAATGGCCAGTGCAAATCTTCTAGAGGACTTAATATTACCAACATACTAATCCTTAACTAAAATGTGCTATCCCTGATCCTAATATTGAAAAGCTGTAGAAATTAACAATGCAATATGAAACCCTAAGATACTAAAATGTAATGGGTAAAAATAGGCATGGCTTTGGCAAAGGATTACTCCTGTTCTAGTATAAAACGAAGGGTTTAAACAGTGTAGTTGTACAAAAGACAATTAATTCTATAGCATCGCGTTTCCATGTGCTAATAGCTAATTGCATCCAGCGCTTTGGCCCGGACCTATCCTGTTTTTCATTCTGAATACAAGATATCATACCACCGTTAGTAATATTGAATCTGACATTTCAGATGTTATGCATATTTCCAGCTTCCCTTTTCATACAGGAGATGAGACAGCACAGTGGAAAATAAAAATTCATGAGGTAGAAGTCAAGGACACAGCTGGCGTGCTTAATATGCCTTTGATGGTTGTGTTGATATATTATTACCTGTTGAGAGCAGGATAAATGCAGAAACTGTGTTTAATTTGTCATTTCCCCTTAATTATGAATCAGGGGCTGATGCACTCTTCAACATGATGTATCAACAAGTAGTTTGCCAGTAGGTTTTAGGATGTCATTTTGAATAATAAGCATGCAGACATCAAACCATCCTTACTAGGATTATCTAGGTTAGAGCTTTACAAAGACAGGTGAGCTGAAAGCTAACATATTGTACTTGTCATGATATATCTAGCTATCATCTGGTAGTATCTCAAGAGGAAAAGGGAACAAATTGGACCAATTGACTTCTTCTTGTATACTGTAATCTGAGTAGAAATCGATGGTACAAATTCAATCACAGACCTTCACAATATACTGTGCTGGTTCATGATCTTATAGAGAATACTATTATGGCAAATCCCTATATTGGAAAGCAGTAAAAAATCACAGTGCAATATTAAAATCTAGGCTATCAGAATGGATGAAAACAAGCAAAGCGTTGATGAGCATCTGAAAAGAATTGCCTAAATCAGCCTAAAAGAGTACAAAATGCTGTTTTATAGAGCTTTATAGAGTTTTATCCTCAAGCATTTTGAACCCTAAATTAATGTGATACTGTATGTCTTGATATTACACTACTAAAGGAGAAGAGAATGAACATACATTTTGCAAAACTGCAATTCCCAGTGTATACGCCCTGAAGCCAACAAGTGCAAGTCTATTCATTATATATTACATTCATACAATAGCACTAAAAGGAGCAAAGTTTCACTTAAGTGCATCCTTAGAATAAACCTAAAATGGGGGTTTGCCTTATAAGCAAGGTGTGTCTTACACATGGGTATTTCAGTAGGTCTACACCAATGGAAATGGAAATATAAAATTGATGTGTTATGTGTGCAAGGCTTTTAGCAGAACAAAGCATCACTGTGATATACATAGATATAGCAACTTTGTCATATTTCTAGTGATAGAGCACTCCCATCCAGACCCTTAGGGGAGAGTCATCAGTCAGGCATTATAACAGGACAGTGGCATAAAAACCTTCAACATTAATCATCATCATCCCTGCTTAAAGGCTATAAAACTAAACACTATCTTCCTAAAAAGAGATGTGACCACAGTGATATTATGTCGTAAAAATTTATGTAGCTTTTACAGAGAATCATTGTCAAATTTTGTGTTCTATATTGCCACCGCCTTGGAGGGTACAATATGGATATAATATTCATGAACATGTCAGTGGTTCAATTATTCATGTGTACACTGCAAAAACGGTGTTTAGATTTTAAACATGTTTAGGTCTAAACACGTTTAAAACCTAAACATATATGTCAGTTAGGTGTCTCACCGACTACACATTTAGGAAATGAACACTTTTATTCTAACTACATAAACATTTTTGCTAAACATGTTTAGATGTTTAGAGTTTAAACAGTTGAATAATAGGTGTTTAGATTTAAACATCATTATGTTTAGATACTAGGATGTTGAATCCACACCAGGTAGCAGCACTACCTTTGAATGGACTATCTTTACACAATTATAATCAATTTTTGTGACAAATGTACCCAACCCCCATGTTTATTATAGTTTCTATTCATTAAATGTCATGAGAATATAAAGGGCAATATAAAGTTGACTAGATTCACCTTACACCACCATCATTAGCATGAAATAACCAATAAGCTCAATGACTGACACCTATTTCATGTTATTCTGGAATAGACAAAGCGATTTTCTTCCTGCCAAGCTGTTGTACTTTCTCAAATCTCTCATTCTGATGCAGTGTGTACATACATGCACATGTAAATATGTGTGGCTGACATCTTTGGAGACTTTGACATGTAAATACCCCCCCCCCCGAGTAAATGAGAAAACAAACAAAGACATCTTTTTTTTTTAATGTATACATGTCTGCACACCTAACTCTCCATCAAAGCATTTAGACATCTAAACACAAAAATTCATAAACATCTAAACACAAAAATTCATAGATATCTAAACACAAAGTTTAAACCTAAACACCTTGATTTCTAAACACTTGAGCTAAGCACATTGTTTGGCTAAACATGTGTAGGAAATTAATGTGATTACAAAAACGTTGCAAGAATATGTTTAGAATTGTGTTTAGGATCAAAACACCATTTTTGCAGTGTAGGGGCGCCACTCACACTCCATGTATACTATTGTTGGCTTCCCGCCTCTCACACAAGTCCTTTGTTCCTCTACCGACACACTACTACACATTGAATGCTGCGGTAATTCTGCTGTTTACATGGTAAATCCATGAATTCTCAGTCAAAATGACTGTATGTACTGTCTGTAATCAAGTCTTTCATGGCAAGTTGTGATTTTCACAATATCTTTTTACTACTCTTCTCAGAAAACACTTCCCTTTTTTGCCTCCTTCTTCCATATAGTGGTTGTGCTGGAGACATCAGAATGCTATAGGACTCCTAGGATGTGGCTTATGGCAGGGGTGAAGCAGGTTAGGCAATCATGATCGAAGGTTGTTAAATCAGCTTTTACAAGAACGTGTTCTCTACGTGACACTGTCATCAACTAGGCTGATCGAATTAACAGCGAGCTTGATATTTCTATTTAAATGGCATTTCCTCTTTCTCCAAATATCCCAAAGCACATAGGTTTTCAATATGCAACAAAATCCCAATCTCGGCACCCTTTCTAAACACCCTTTCCACCTTAGTTGGCACAGTAGAAGGGAGCAGGCCAGCTACAGAACCGGCAATAATGTATTTGTGATGTAGGCCTCTGACAGAGGTGGCAAGTCTGGTGGTCATTAATATTGATGGCCATGGAGGAGGGTGGAGGGACTCCCTCGTCGCCTGTCTCCACATAGAAAGGCCTCCAGTGTCTCACCTGATGCCACCAGGGTGAGGGATGGATGGCTAATAAAACACCCAGGTACCAGGAGACGTGTAAATACATCACAGTCACTGCCTGGGGACAGCCAGACTGGTACCAGTGACCTGGAAGGCATTTCTCAAGATGGTATGACTAGACCGCTTCAAATTGTAGTGGGATCCCTCACTGTAGCCCTGCATCCTGTGGTCACAATGATTACACTGCTATGACCACTGCTCTACCAAAACCTATGTGATTGCTACATTAAGTGCTGATCGTACAGAGCAGTTGTAGTGCATTACCTATGATCACCCACTCTAATTTTGAGGTTTCTCATCGTAGTGGATGTGTGCAGTCATACCGTCTTGAGAAATGCCCTACTGACACTGATTCGTCAGATATTATCCTTCAACTATAGAGCACTGCCCAGTCCCTGTGTTGAAGGCCTATAGGCACGGGGTGGTTGTATTAATTATTATCCTGGAGGATTTCTGAAACAGAGAAAACATCCTGATATTCCACAACATGAATGGGACCCCTCCATTTTAGCATTAAAGAGGGATGGCACACTATGGTTGAGGGCTCTAGTCAATTACATATTTCATTTCAAATCCACCTGCTTTAATGTTTATGCCTAGGATCCAGGTTAAAGGTTATAGCAAGGGCTTACACCAGCATTTTCAAAATGTAGCATGTACACTGAAAGCAAATACCTGAATGCCTCGCTAATGCAAACAATCACCACACTGTTGGTGACATTTTTTATGGCAGCACGGTTGACTTGACCTAGTGGCAGCAAATGCCAGGATGTTCTATTATTGGAAGGGCGGGGTGGGGGTAGTGTTATAGGTCTACCACCCTACTCCACAGATTTATTGACCTTTACATGGACGGAATATTTTTCCAACCCATTCGTCGTGAGCGATGTCCTATCAGTGATTTTACATTTCCTTTGTTCAAAATGGGGTGATGGTTAGAGTCTTTGACTCTTAATCAGGGGATCGTCAGTTCGAATGTCTGTGTCAGGTTTCACTAGTGTAATGGTTATGGTGTTTGACCGATATGTGGGTCCAAGACTTCACATTGAACTTTTGCTACAGAACTTACTAAGTGAAAATCACTTTTCAAACAGATATTTTGAGTTGAAATAACTATTAATATTTACAATTCATAGACTTCTTAAGGAAGTAAAGCAATCTAATAAAAAGGAATATACTGAATACCTTAAATCGTTTTGGCCTTTAAGTGATTCTAACCCACCAATCCCTGAATGAGAGTCCCAAAATGATAACAATTATACCAATGGGCTTACTGTATACAGGGTATGTGCATACATGACCAGATACAATATCAAAGGGTACTGTTCTGGCCATCTGTCATGCTGCACCTCCACCTGGTGTCTATATCTATTGAGAGGCACTGGTTTAGGGCTGCTTCCCATCATGCACAGGGCAAAGGACCAGAGTCTAGGATGCTAATACTTAACCAAATTGCTTACGGGGTTGATACATATACTCCCAGAGGGTTGTCATGATGGTCCAATAAAGTGCTGGCGAGCAGTCTCACCAGCACTTCATTGATGCATCATGACGACCAATGGCACGATGCATTAATGCACGGTGCATTAATGCATCAGCGGCCCTTAAAGGGTTAACATATGGGAGGGTTTTGCCAACAAGCGAACGAGAACCAATAAATTGAATGTGTTAGGTGTTATCTTTATAAGCTCTATTAGTGATTAAGGCGGATTAACAATTAATAATAGGTATAGGAGAAGGGGTACATTATATCCCATGTCTGTGTCTATCAGTTCTGTCTGAAAAGGATTTAGCAGGTTCTTCCCCATTATCTTTTTGCAAGACGTTCCAGATGCATGTGCAGATAAGACCTACACATTACGGTAGGGGTTGGCGACCACATACACGTCTACGATACAGTTATAAACTGACCTCCAAATGTATCATGCAGAAAAGGCAAGCAACATTTAATGTAATTGTGTATCAACACCGCAGGATATCATATGAGTGAGCAGCTGCCACTTGTCAAAATCATGAATGCAGACTTGCTTTGCCATAGACCTGTTTGAACAGATATAGATGTGGGGGTCTAGATGGGGGGTCTTCATGTCACATGTCGATTTTAAGAAAAGGCCATGTCACAAGTCACTAAATTTCTATTTTCCCATGTCCTTGTCACTAGGCTTCATGTCACATGTCGATTTTAAGGAAAGGCCATGTCTCATGTCACTAAACCTTTCCTTCTCAATGTCATTGTCACTAAGCTTCATGTCACATGTCGATTTTAAGAAATGGCCATGTCACCCTGTCGAATTTAGGGGTCTAGACCCATAGATGTGAAGGCATTGTGTCCAGGCTGGTACCAGTGACCTGTAATGCCACTATAATCCTACATCCTATAACGATTACACTGCTATGCATATACCACTGCCCTGAAGTATGACAAGGGGACAGCTCCGGGGGACAGCTGCTGTGCACAGTAGGCCTTTAATGACAGGTGGATACAGAAACAATGTGCAGTTTGCCAGTGTTGCATTCGTGCATCTGAGGTTGAAGCACTTTCAGAACCTATATATGATGCACTGAGTTAATGTTTAACGATTTTTTTTTTTTTTTAGATTCTAACAAATGAACATTGTGATAAGGCAGCATATCATCCTTACTGGGTAAATCTAGGATGACAGGTTTCCTGATAATCGTCTAACATCCCAGTGTGCACAAACGTTGAATCAACATTGGTCAACAATGATCAATGTTCTCTCAACTTTGATTCAATGTTCTGTGCCCACTGGGATATTGTTCTCGTCATAGTATAGCTAGGGAAATCTGTCAGTATCTTTAAAGATAAAGAGAGAAAGAAAGGAAATCGCATCAGTTAACTTCTAAATGGGCTATACTTGCTGTGACTGACCTTACGCCTCCACACCACATCCCATCGCCAATATCAGTATGGAATGATATTGTAGAAAGAACTATGAGGATAAATCATGTAAATCTCTTGGCAGGGACTTAACATGGAGGCGTGTTGCTTTTTACAATAGATAAAGTATAATTCAACACCTCATTAGGAGCAGCAGACTGAGGTTTCAGGAACTTCTCAGCATAACACCCAATCCATTAGGCACTATTTTAGGCTCTATCATCGTCTACACACTATCTATAGGCTTCCTGTAACAAGAGGTTGGGTAACTCGGAAAAGGAAATGTGCGACGTAGAGCAGTTTAAAGTATCTATTAGTCTGATTGAATAGACCTATTAATCAATAGGTCAAGTATTTTATAGAAGATCGTGTGTCATATTTGCATGCATTTGTTCGTCTACATTATCAGAATATGATTGCTACAGTTTGTTGGATTTATTTTTGGTTTCAATCTCACTTCCCGATATCTTCACTCTGCATCAGGATGATTTATATTCGCAAACATTTATTTCATCCCCTTGAAAAGCGATAGCATTTAACACGGTCCTATACAGGTCCGTATTTATAACTTTATCAAGATGTAATCTCCATAACGATATTTCGTACTATAAAATTATAGCTTGGTATCTGGATTGTGTCCTTTCTCATATCACATTGCCCTTTTATTTCTGTCCCTATCTCAGTCTCTGAGATGATTTTGGTCCAAACAAAGCACTAACGGTGCTCAGTGCTGCCACCTAGTTTCAAATTAACGCACTCAACGCCAGTCAAAAGTCATGGTAAATACCAGCTCCACTCTCTAGCGTGGTAGTTTGAAGTTACTCTTAATTGGAATTTAAGTAGCAGCAAATTTAGTGAATTATGGTTCAATGCAACATTATAAGCAAATGCAAAAGAATAAAAAGTAGTAGCTTCGGACTGCTGAGTACGTTATCCCTGATAGATTGTTCGCTGTTAAGACCAATGTCATGCTACATCTAAAATGAATATTTATTGTAGGGATAATAAAATTATTCCTTTCTTAACACAGTGTTCACACGCATTGTTAGTTTTGTAAATGGCTTAACTACTCACAATTTCATCATAAAAAGACAATGTATTTTACTACACTAGATATGTAGTCAGGCATATTCACCAAATATCACTCTCTCACTAATCTCTCCAATTTTGTTGTTGTTCTCCCTTCACAGCTCTCGGTCCTGGATCCCGTATGTAGGCCTTATACTTTCACTTCCCTTTTGATGCTTTAAAATTCCCTTGCCACTTGAATTCATTTCCCCGTGGTACACTATAGAGTATTTCTCTGTCCCACTTCTTGTTATTAGGGAGTGGTCATTATTTATCATTTTTTATGGTGGGTTTGAGGGGGGCGTAAAATTTTAGCAAAAAAGCCCGTGCGCTACTATAGATCAAAGAGGGGTGTGAAAACTCATTGCGCCCCGGCGCGGGGGGGGGGCGTGAAAAATTTTGACTGCCGCCGAGGGGGGGGGGCGTGAAAAATTTCCGCGCGTCCGCATGAAAACCCACCACCCCCCTGTTGATAAATAATGACCACTCCCTTAGTTTGCATGACTCATGTCCTGTTTTCAATTTACATGGTTCAATGCAGTGAATGGCCCATCTTCGTTATCTAATACTGACTTGAATACACACGTATCTTCGTGCAAAGATATGCATTATAAGTATAATGTATAAGGTCAATGTATAACGCCACATTCTGGGATTCATTCCCCATATGGAAGCTCCTGTCTAAAAGGCGATTTATTTAGACACTCCCTCATGTACCGGCATGCAGAGTTTTAGCATATGTATATTATCTGAGTATGCTTTCTTTATGTCGTGTTTTCCATAGATTCTTTCAGTACATGTATACTAGAGATTAATTTGGTTCTGGGAGTACGCCGGTGGAGTGGAAGGTCTGGCCTGAACTGTTTAGATTTAACACGAGGTGGCAGCATCCCCTGTTCTACTGGTAATGGTTCAGGATTTCAGCAGCGAACTGCTTATCTCTAGACCCAGCTATTGCATCACCACAGGCCTGTAGGAATGATATCCCGTTTTAGATCTTAGTATATCAGCACTGGCCTTGTCATGGGGTTACTTCGCTCGAAGATTTGAAATTCACTCAAAATGCTTGAACTGTTCCAGTCCTACTCCTGACGCTATCCAGTGTTTTTATGAAATTTCCGGGAATGATGGATCCCATATAGGGGGTGTGGATGGGGGGTCCCCCATGTCACATGTCAATTTTAAGAAATTGTCATGTTACCATGTCGATTTTAAGAAATTGTTCATGTCTTCGTGTTATTGAAATGTTTCTAAATGCTCCTTCCAATACACTAACTGGAACCAAAACGGAGATGATAATATACCAGTAGGTGTCTTTTCAATTTGGTGCAGCAGTTCATTAAGGCCACCAACGTGTGGGCCTAACCTTGGACGATTTCCCCATAGAATTGCATAAATTGCCACGCAGGCATATGCCAATGTTAAAAGATATCTGGCACAAATGGCATTAATCAGTAGCATTCTCCATATGCTAACCCTCTGCCCCAAAGCCTGTTATCAGTCAAGCTCTAAGCATTCCCTCCTATTAAAGACTTTATTAGCTCTCTATCTCGTTTTTTCTCTTTCTGTTCCGTGTCACTCCTCTATATGTCTGCTTTGGTCTCTGCATGTGTCTCGTTATCTATTTGGAGGTATGTCTCTACCTATAAGTCTCTGTCTGCACAGTGCCTCTCCTCTCCCATTCTCCCTGTTTATTTTTTGCTTTATTCAATCCTTCTGTAATTTCTCACACGTTTGATACTCTCCTTCCTGCTGCCCTGATTCAGATTGTGTTAAGTCTTATTGGGCTCATCAACATAATACCACCCACTCAATACACTCAAGTGTTGACATCATCGGTGTGACCACAGGGCGGTGTCGCCTCCCTGTGGATTGATACCTAACTGTTCTGGAACCCCTCAAGACTCCTCCAGCCCGTCTGTTAGGTGCTGCCCTTACATCTTAATACCAGCAGCCTGTACTTGTAGGCCACGCAAGCCACACACATAATCAGATTCCAGAGCTTCAGGAGGACCCATTGCTGGCCTGATGCAGTAAGGCTGTTCACCTCAGTTAACAAGGTGTACCTCAAATACCTAGCTTCAATGTGGGCTCCTCCTGGGTCTGTGTTAAGGAGGGATTACTCCTCCAGGCCTATGCCGTGTAGCAGAGGGAAACGGAGTACTGGGGGATACTAGCAGTCAGCTGCAGGGGGACGTGCAGGGAGAACAGCTGAGAGAAGTCTGTGTAGGAGGGAGGGGCCGAGGGAGTGGTGAGCAGCTCTGCAGCAGGCTCAGCAGCAGGCAACCTGAGCAGCTCCAGTTCTGCTGCTGGGCAGCATCAGCAGCGGCAGCATTAGCAAAAAGCACCCATTGCTGCCAGCTCTGAGGACAGCAACAGCAGCAGCAGCACTGCCAGAAAAACAGCTACTGCCAGAGCAGCAGCTGTACCACTCCCTCCTCCAGGTCCTACACCTGCTCCTACAGCCTACCATATTGTGTCTCCTGTGGCCTGCCTGGATACATACCCACTGTCCCCAATGACCCAGCTTGAAGGCTAGGACCAGCCGCCTCCTACCATTGCTTAGTGTTCATCTCCTGTGGCTACTTCCTGTAGCAAACCTGAGCCTTCCTGACACCGCCCTTCTGCTACCATGTTCTCCAGGTTGGTCAAGTTCCGGCGAGGGGAGAGGGACCGCTATGAGGACCTCCACGGTGAGGACAACGTGGGCTCTCCAGGCGGGTCTGAGTTCCACAACAGAGACACTCCGTCCACTCCAGGGTCTGCTAGGATCTTCACCGATGGTAAGTGCATTACATACACTAAGCACCTAACATGGTATTATAGAATATGCCAATACCTTACGTCCATGCAGGCGTCCATATGGAGATAATACCAGGTACCATATGTTAGACAATATATTTAGTATTCAATGCTAGTAACTATGGAATGAACTGCAAAATGTGTCACACCCGATTGACTCCTGGTTACTAAGTACATGGAGTAACACACCACTTATTCCCTGTATTATTTAACAACCCGTTCACTACAAAACCAATTAACGCTTTGTTTAGCTTTAGCATTTTTAAAGGTTAGGCGTTGGGATACAGGGTTATCCTAGTGTGTTATCTGAGTACAGTATACTTATATCCATTACAAGGACAGGGGTGGTGATTACCAAGCACAGGTGTGCATAGCTCACTGTAATGGGAGGATGAGAAGGTCAGACCCTCCTGACAGCAGCTTCCCAAGCCAGGCATTGTTTACCTCCGCTCCCACCCACGCAGCCCAGGACAGGACAGGCATTAGGGGGACTGGAGGTGGGGGGATAGTGCTAGGATCGGTGAAGCTGGAAGAGACTGATAAGGCTAGGTCAGGCTAAGTTTAGACAGGAAGCATTGTGGCTGGTAATTAGTTATCAAGGTGTTATAATCGAAATGGCATGATTCACACCATTCAAATGATGAAGGAAATGGGGGAGTGTGATGTGATGGAGTAGGGAAGGACATATGTTATTATTCATACTGGCTTGACATGCCTGGAGTTGGGGAGGTCAAACCCAGGAGGGGGAGATAAGAACAAGGGTAGAAGGGCTCATGATGCCTCTCTGTACTCTCTAGACTGTCCTTGGCTGCATGGGGAGGCCGATTACTCCCCAGCTCCCTCATGCCCAATGTCAGATTGAACGCCAAGCATTCTGACACTAATCCCCTATTGCCTGTGCTACTACCAGTGGGACCACCCAGAGACAAGCAATCACTGCCCCCTGTACTTATCCCTACTACATCTCTCAACATACCTGAGTAAAATCCTAATACTGATGGTATAAGAGCCACATGGGGTAACTGATTCCATAGCTCATCCAGCATTAAATAATTCAAGATTCCAGTAATGTAGAAATTAAAATGGAATAAATCAACCACATTAACTACAATGGTCTACTATGTCAGTGATGCCTAATTCTGAGCACCATAATGCTTTACCATGTAGGCTAGCATGATCAGAATATGAGAGACCAGTGTACTGTGTACAGGGCATTTTACTGTAGGGTCTATGGATTTGTATCAACAGCAGGTCCTAGTGTTTTCCAAAAATACACTGCATTGTGCTGTAAATAGAGTCACGCAGTCAGAGAGTGTATATGCAGCTTTTCTAGAATAGGCTCAGTTGTCGCCTGCTGCATTCCACATCTATGGGTCACCTAATGTACCATGCGTGCTATTGGGATATCCCGTTAATTCATAGTGCAATCATTGCTGCTGGTCACACCAGACTGCTATTATCATCAGATCATAACGCTTGTTAGGGACTGGTTCTTAGATAAGACACCTGTCATGTTTACACAGTCCTTGGGCTGGATTATCGGTTCAAATGTGATATCCCTCTGGGGGGAATTTCAGAATGATAGCCAGTGTTATGATTTTGAAACGTCCTTCTAGTGTTCCTATGACATTAAATGTTGTGCATTGAATACATGAAGTTACCGGGATTTTTCTTTGAAATGAAAAAAATTAATGGACGATAGTTTTCTTTGTCTTATCATGCCCTTGACCCTATCCTGAGCAGCACCATATTTCTCATTTGACATTCTGAAACTGTTTGGTTGTGGAAAACATGAGTTTGGAAAATCGGACCGTTTATGGATAGACCCAAAAACCCTGACTAGAAATATATCTTTTTAGATATATCATAATTGTAGGAATAAATCACTTCACGTTATCAGTCTTTCTGAAGCCACACAGTCGAGATGCACATTTATAAATGCCAGTGATCCAAAATGGATCTGCCCATCGTGATTGGCAAAGAATATGTAGCCAACATCTGTGTGGAATGACCTGTCCCTCTGTGGATAGTCCCTGATTTAGATTACTTTGCCAGCTGACAGCGCTAGATTAGCTTCAGTCAATCTGCTGGAGGTCATTTCTAAGGGGTCTACTAGACCACCTTCAAATTCTATCACGAAACCCATACACCCACAATATGACTTAAGGTCTCCTCTGGCTAAATTGGCCTATAGTAGGCTGCTATGAAACAACCTCCTGGTCTCTAGTGGTTCTCTGATTACCTGCAGCACGCCACATGTTCTAGTCAACATTATGTAGAGTGAGGGAACTACATGTATATCTAGCCCTTCAACGTTCGACAAGATGCCTAAAGGCTGCAGGATGATTGAATGCCTTATGTCCTTTGGCCGTTATCAGGTTATGATACTTGGGGTGCAGCACTAGTGAGTTACTCAGGCTATCCCTGTATAGGGTAGATTAACCTAAAGACGACCACATACCTGGAGTCGACCACCTGTCAGCTAGATTTTCACACTCTCGCATGTACTGCATTGGTCTTGAACCCTAATATTATTGAAATAGAGGTGTTATAGTATCCCATAGAATGATGTCTTGGAATATATGAAGTAATTGTCACTGCATGATAATACACTGAATTTCCCATGTTTGAATGGATTTTACCATGGCCAGCTGGTCATTTCATCAGAATTCTCCAACTTTGGTTCGATAATTTGAAGATGACAGGTGCTCACATATACAACATTTTGAATCTAGAAATTGATAAATATCTTTGCTAAATGATAGCATAAAGAAAAGTGCAGAAATGTTAAATACTTTCTGTATAGGACTTATTTCCTAGAACATACCAATTTCACCTTGAGATGACCATCATTTCACCTTGAGTTGACCACTCCTTATACACCTATTTGTACATTTAATTGGATAGAAACCAATGATTGTGTAGGATTACATCACAAGATTCATGACCAGAATAGTTCGGGATAGAAATCTTCACTGGATTATGCTCTGATGCATACATTTCAATCCTTACTGTAATGCTATGGTTATTACTGTGTAGAGGAAGTATTTGATACTGTGATAATAAAGTTAAGGAATGGATTAGTATAGTCCATATTGAAGGTCTATAAAAGAACATTAAAAACAAAGCCTCTATAATGCAGGGTTGGAAATACCACATCTATTTTGATGAGATTTACAATATCCATGGCCATAAAATTGTCTCCAATTTCCATTCTAATTGAGTCACAGTAAAAACATACATTTTCTTATGATGCAATAAGTTTAATTACGCCATTTTACTGCATATCTATTGAAAACACTTTATCTTTTTTCAAATAATAGTTTAATGATCATAGCGCCATTAAAAGGGTAGTTATCAAGTGGTCCACTCAAGGTGCAAAGTGGTCATCTCAAGGTGAAAATAGACTAACTAAGATGGTCATAGAAATGATGAAAAACAATAGATAAACTTTAAACATGGATTTGAGAAAGGTAATTAGTCAAAAAGCCCAAATAAGTGTCTTTCACTTAGTACCTTGGGGAACCCTAAGGACCTATTAGACTCAAAGATATTAGCTAATGCATTTCCCTTATTGAAAACCTGCACAGGAACGGTCACCTTTATGTTAATCTACCCTATATTATAGTACTCGTCTGGCCTCTTATACATGTACGTTCATTCCATTTCGGTGATTAATGTACTAACCTTTACTTCAGACACGTTCACCGTGGATCAGGCGGTGGAAGCCATTGGTTTTGGGATGTTCCAAGTCAAGCTTTCCTTCCTCACTGGATTGGCGTGGGTAAGTACCAAATTTCCTTCATGATGAACCACTGAAGCAGTGAGGAATTACTTCACGGTCCCATTGGTACACGCCCGATACAGTTGGATTCCATTTTAATTTCAACTTTTAGGGAAGATTCATAGTGTTCTGATCACAAGTTCTTCTACACTATAGGTAGAGGGCTGCCTAGAAACACATCTCCTTTCCCCAGGATCACAATGTCTTATCAATGGAAGGATATTGAACATATCTACTCACTATTTTTACAATGGTAGTCAGGTGACCAATATATACCATTTTGTTATAGAAACTCTAAGACGCCAGTGGTACGTCAGTAGATTGAATCCCCCCCCCCCGCCATTTCACTATAATACATGTAATCTTTTTATCATCTTAGATGGTATTCCTAAGCCCGTCCACTCTGAGGACAGCGATCCGCTGGGAGGATCTTTAGAATTACACGATGGTACAGACAGCTTTTTAATCATAAGACAAACGCCCAGAAATAGTGTCCCAAACAATCGGCCATCACAGCAGGATGTGGAAACCAATCAGTCTCCAGCGTTGTCGTAGCTGCAGATGTCCCCATGCAGATCTAGCCGGGCACCCAGTGATAAATACCAATGTCACCTGAAGGACAGGGTGATCAGTGTATGTAGTGGGGAGGGTGGGGACACTGGGGTTGAGGGCAGGCGATAGCGCCAATCACTATAACATTGCTAGGTAGCCCTTCTAAAGTGTGCATTATTATTGTATGCCTGTCATAAAACATGAAGGAAGTCTTGGTCATTAGTCTCGCCAGCACTTCATTCATGCATTGCCAATTGGCTTGATGCTTATTCCACGGCCATAACGAATACTATGAATAATGAATTAGAGCAGCATGGTCTACCTAGACTCCCAATACTATGTAAAGACTCAGGAGGCAAGGCATGCTGCTCCATATGTCACAACAGCAGCTTCTGTCTCAGTTGACAGCTGGGGAGGCAATAGGGCCTCTGTTTACACCCTGGAGGAGAAGGTCCTCCCAACAGCTGCCTTGATACCATTAGATCTGTGAGGGTCATAGGCCACTGCCGACCCCACTTACCTGAAGTAACCTAGATAGTACAGGTACACACAGGGTAGGATAGAATTGATTCACTTATTGGAGGTCGATTGACACTGCTTATCGGCGTATTACCGATACCTGCGTAGTCTATAGGCCTACTAATAAAAAGCCACATTGACTGATCATATAAATTATTAACCACGCCATTGTCATTGATTTAAAAAGGAATTAAAACTACTGCAGTTCTAGTGTTCATAAGAAGAGTTTGCCACTACATAGCTACTCAAGAATTCATGAAACAGGCCCAATATTAAAGAACAAAAACAAATAAGGAACCTGTCCTCAATCACTTCATTTTTACCTATTTTTTTGGTATTGGTGTTTCTCCCTGAGCTGCTCTAGCGCCTGTCCTGAGCTGCTCTCCCCGTAGACAAGTATTTGGTTGTCGTGTTGGTTGTGATGTATGGTTGTACATTGTCACCAGTGAGCTGCTCGTGAATTATGCACCAACTCCATCCTGCATGCAGCACTGCTACACGCCTCTCCTACCGTCAGGGGAAATTCTTTAACTATTGGTGAAGGACAACTCGTTTGTCACCAAAGCAACCCTTGCTGGGGGTAACGAGAAGCTTTGCATCAGTCAAAATAATGCAGTTTTATGTGCTACGGTCCCAGTTGCGAGCAGTGGTAAAGGGATAAAGTTCGAATACACAGAAAAAAATAATGTTCAAAATCTTAGTCAGATGTTAGTCAAAAAGGCTAACTTTCTAGCAATACCTAGTCAAAAGCACATGCCTAAGTGCCCAGGTTTTTATTAGTCAAATACGACTAACCATTACTCAAAATGCCCAACTTGCCTTGGCTTGCCTGATTTTGACTAAGATTCCTCAGTGGTTTTGACTAAGTATGCAATCTAATAATGGTGAGTGTAAGCTCTGTATAGGATCCACATCCCACAAATAATAATCTCATCATTTAGGAAGCATACATGTGAAATGCCTCACATCATTTTCATTAGAGCCCCAGAGTCAATTACTCTGGGTTTCCCACAAAGAAGCAGATACATCTGTGGATATTTTACTTAACTAGATTCCCACAGAAAAGGTGTAATTATCTGTCTACCTACTTTATTCAACAAATCATTAAACTATTTGACATATTTTGCCAAGCTTGATGTTATATTGAATTGTGAAAGCCTCAAAATTATACAACGCCTAAAAATCCCCATCATTTTGACATCCATCGAATAGTTTATGGTACACAGCCACCAGAAAAATCCTGTTTCAAACTACACTGCCACCTGGTGTGTAAAGGCAATACTATGCCAATATAGCTTAGTCAAAGTCACTAAGAGACCTTAGTCAAAGTGACTAAGTGACAGTGACTAAGATAAGTTAGCTTGCCTGAAACTCCCAGCAGATACGTTATTCAAGATTGTGGTTGGAGAGAGAAACTGATATGGGTAGTCAATGTGACTAAAATAAACTAGACATTGTTAGTCACACATTAGTCATATGTACTAACTAAGATTATTTGGGCATTTTGACTAAGTTAAGTTAGACTGACTAACATGGATTTTTTTCTGTGTACAAGATTTATGACACCCTTAGCATAAGAGCTAACCAAATATCAAACTGAATATGGGCATGATAAAACTCAGATACCGGTAGGCCCAAGGTGTCCTCTAAATAGGAGAATATTCACTGTTAATATTCCAAATCTAAGATATTTTTGTCAAGACGCCTCTCCATTCCTACAACGTTGGGTTAATTCGTATCCAAAGTTCAGGTACTGCATCATGCTCGATCTCAAACTTGCAAACCCCCAAACTGGCAATGACATTTATAAATTCATCAAGGTAAAATTGCTGAGTTTCATTTTACTGGGGGCATAAGGAAGGGAGTCAGGAGGCCATTTCTTAAGAGACGACGACTGCACCCTCCAAGTTGTACCAAAATTCCCATAGGAATAGCATTGAAATGTCAAGTCGGAGTGCTTTGTGCGATCGTAGTGCATTAGGAAATGGCCTCCCATGCACATTCCGGTCTAAATAAGCAGATGAATGACCTTGTCCCCACTTCCATAAAACCAATATATGAATTATTCATGAATAGACGACAGTATTTTTGGATACACCGATATTTAGTGCAGAGCCTTGATCGATGAAACATAAGGTAGGGTAATGTCATCTAGTCTACAAAAGGCCGAACATTATCTTGAATACATTGGAAATATAGATAAGAAATTCCCCGATGCACCTGCATCAAGGATAGTCGACTTTGCATGTGTAAACACCTTATAGGTACACTGCAGGCCATGTTGCTTATTGTCAATCACAATTTTATGATACCCTCATCTGTTGCACATTGCTTTGAGAATCCCAAAGTATCATTACTCGTAGCATGATATATTGATACTAAAGATGAACAGCTCAGATATCAATGTAGATAATAGTAGCCGCCCTGGATTATGATATCCCTTCAATGATATGACACTGTACCTAAGGAACAATAACATTGTGTAATTATTGGTTTCTGTGGATTCCATGCTATGATCCTGCACTGGCATTGTGGGTTTTGTATGCCATTATCTTGTAATAGAGTTAGACAATCACACATAACTGGACGAGCATAATCAGTCCCGTCTATTACAGTGACCTGCAATTAGTGTACATGTAACACTGCTACAAATAGGTGTGTTAATAGAATGCACTGCTATCAGTGAGATGGGCTGCCATTTGCATTGGCGTAAAATTACTATTAGTTGATCCTAACACAGAGCTTCACTATGGATCCGAAGAGTTCCCTTATGGCAGTAGTTGGTTAGCCTAATCCCGGCTTATCAAACAACTTGACGTATATAATGCATAGAAAATGAACCTCCATAGGGAATTTCAGAATTATAACAATATGCCGGAATAGGCAAGATAATGGTGCAAACAATCTTTTCAGACAGATGTGATATATTTGTAAA
The DNA here is from genome assembly GCA_949317995.1 of Acholoe squamosa. Classification (NCBI taxonomy): domain Eukaryota; kingdom Metazoa; phylum Annelida; class Polychaeta; order Phyllodocida; family Polynoidae; genus Acholoe; species Acholoe squamosa. The sequence continues at coordinate 58,815,948 of OX439041.1, read as the reverse complement.
TCCTTAGGGAGATCACTGGTACTTTTCCTGCCCACATTGAAATGTTAGTGAATGGCCCATTAGGGTCCGAAATCCCTAGAAGGATCTACCTTTTCTGCCTATCCCCATCTAATATCTGAATAAAATAAGTAGAGGTTTCTTCTTTAAGGTTTCCTGTAGCTATTTGTTGCTATCAGAGATTAATTAAGGCCAAGCTCCCTGTATACATATATCTGACTCACAAACAGTCAGTGTGTCAGGGGGGTGGTTTGAAACTGTGGGGCAAATAGGGGGCATAAGGTGAAGGAAGAGGCAGGGGACTAATTAAATTGGTATAAACCCTGATCCAGATCCACTGACAAGAAAATAGGCATTACTTAAGGTTTAGAAAAAGAGCCCGGGAGGCATTGCCCAGAGGCAGGATGGTAAGGGTGCTGGATGGGGAATGTTGATAACCTACTATCTATGAGTTTCTCTACCACCTTCAACAGTTGTCTATATATGGTTTACTGCCTTAATCCTTTCTCTTTCTCCAGATGGCCCAGGTGATATTTGCACAATTAAGCATATACTATAAACCTTACTTTTGGTCATTTCACAACCTTCCAAGCCCCATCTGCGTCTATACCCACATCATATACATCTTATTACCATGTCATATCAAAGTTCCTGCCATCAATTCCGCTGCAAACACTGCACTGTGAGCATAATCACTGCATAAAAAAGGCATTTCAATTTTCCGCTATTCTTCCGCATCATGTGCATGCATGTTATCCATGCCCCTTTCTGATTGCTGTCAATAACCTTCTATTCGGCCCATGCATTACGCTACCCCTAAGCGCTTGGGCCATAAAAGGGGATTAGGGCTCCAGAATAAATCCTCCAAACGCCATGGTTTACAGAGGGTTAACCCAAGGCGTTTGTGTGTGGTAGGGCAGGGACTCAAACCCTGGAGGCGGTGCCATCTTTAATCACAATTAATTAGCCTGAATGACCTGATCATCATTTTATCTGTGTTGGCTCCCTTTTATATCCCATCTCTTTAGCATATCTTTGCTGTTTAGCATTAACTGTTATTATATACATGATTTTACCATTGTGTACAATATATGAAAACAGGGGTTTCAGCCTCTATCAGTAATATGTATATGGAGACAGGGTAGATCTAGTCGTATCGCGTGAGTAGTATATGGAAACAGGGTAGGTGTGCTCGTGAGTAGTATATGAGAACTGGGAAGTCGTGTACACATGTGCTTGATTTTCATAGTACATGTATTAATATTACACTGCTAATGGGTGATTGTTTTGTTACTTGTTCTAGTTTGGACAGTCCCTGTGCCTCATCATGTGATTGATTATGTAATGTAAATATCGATGCAAGTTCAACATCAATGCTATGATCTGCAATCTGACGGGTTTACAAATTGATATACGTATGGACAATGTGTCTAAAATAATAGCGACCATACACTATAATCAATGGTTGCATATCACATTAGAGATCCCATCTCATAGACCTGCCACCCTACCTTTGGATGACAGATGACGAGGGTAATCACATTCAGTGCTGATATAATACATTCTCCACGAAAGGGGAGTGGACGTGGGAAAATATTGTATGGCTTTTCTACAACCAAGAAACATTTCAGTCCTGGACACTTCACACTAAATACTAATTGATTGTGCCCTGACATCAATCATGAGAATTACATGGGCCATTGTTATCTTTTGCAACAAAACAATCATCAATCAGAAAAAATAGGTTTCTTGATGGAATGACATTAGGATGGAAATTAATGCTTCTAAAAAGTTAAGGGCTTAAGCAAGAGCAATGAAATAAAAAAATAAAAAAAAAAACGCTGAGAAATTTGAGCCAGGTCCTGGCAGGATCGTATTCTATCACTGCACATCCTGCCAATAATACAATAACAACACACTAACCTCTTACCATACCCTTTATCAAAAACTTATGCTAGCCCGATCCTTTTATAAATAGATCTCGATAGAGAATCAGATTTCCGCCACGGCAGCTATCCCTTTGGGCATCCATTTGAAAGCTGAAAAATAAAGACATGAAAAAATGATGCAGGAAGATTGGTTTGCATGTGGGCGTATCTCTGGTTGGTTTCATTTTCCACCTCGATCTCTATTCTGATCCATCTCTTGTCAAGTAAGTAGTTGCTACGATACAATCACTATAAATATAGTATTCTACTACATTTGACATCTCATAAAAATGTGATCAGAAGGATTCTTTTGCTCTTTAAGGAAACTAGCTAGAAATATGCAATAACAGTCGAAGGAAACTTAGCCACCAGGGTTAGAATAAGGACACCATCTGGCCTTTTCACTTTAAACTAATACCGTACTAATGGGGTCCCGAACACTGCCATGATCAGGTCTGTTCGTAGCAAGCTATTGGGGACAATACATAGACATGATATTATATAAAGAGCATCAAGTGTAATGGTTACATCCTGTGTTCTTTTCAGTTATAACATTATTTATAAATTCTTGCTTTGTGCCCTTCCGTTTCGTATACAGTTCATGATGCAAATGTACCACTCTCCATATTGTGCAATTGAATTAGCCAGCCAATATTTTAACGGTAACTATCTAGCACATAACTACCCCAGTGTCCTCCATGGTCGTTACCATATCAATGTCAATGCTTTCTTATGGGACAGATGATAACACTGGGGTGACAAACATATCATAACATCTTATTGATAACATCTATATATGCAGTGATGTGTTGTGTAATAACATATACTGTTTTCAGACAAGGAAGTCGGTTGTTATGGCAACCATCAGCCATAGTATATCTATATAGATCTGCACAGTCTGCACACATAAACAGTTTGCCAGGTGAGCTGCTCTATATCTGGGTACAAGAGAGCATCTGCTCTGAGCTGTTCATATTCTGTTATGTATGTAAATATCACAATGTTACATCGTCGTATGTAAAATAGGCCTATGGAAATACAGCTGTAAGGCATGCAAGAATGTCCCATTGAGCTGCTCATGTGCTGCCAATGGGGTTTGTTCGCAGTCATTCTCCGAGGCTCTCAGAAAATAAGTTTCAGGTAATAGCAACCCACCTGCAGCTTTAACTAAACATGCAGACAGTGGAGGTATATGACTGCCCACATTGAATATACGAACTAACTGTTGTCAAGACCACACCTTCTCTCACCTGTAAAAATCTACCTGTACATAAGACACATAGACCAGGAGCTTGTTTTAATAGTGTCTATGACAGGTTCAGGCCCCTACGACTTGAGAAGGGCCAAATCTTACCAGGTGATCTTAGGACTTTGGGCATAGTGACTAAATGGCTGGCTACATTACTGGGTGATCATACTGCCTGCTAGCTAAATAGCCACCAGAGCTGTGACTCAATAAGGGACCCTGGTATGACAACCCTCTATGTGAATACAGAGTGGGTAGTCATAACTCCTGCTGTCTGCACTCCTTTTGCTCTAATGCACCCCACCTGTACTATTTCCTCTGTAACCATGTATGTACCCTATATATAGACTAATGCCCTGACCTCAGGCCACTCATAGAGGTCGATGGACCTTACTATGTATATAGTAGGGTGTTGAGTAGGCTATGTATCTTCAACTTCACGTTGAAGGTAGAAGAACCTGCTGCCAAATAGAAGCTGTACAATTATGATATTTGTAGGTGTATTTGACCACCTTTAACAATATGATCCATTTTCATGATAATTGACCATGTGTGCGACCTTGTAACCAGGTGAGATCACCTATAATTATATAGATACTGTAGCCCTATGCTCATTTGAACAGTAGAGTACAAAGCATACTATGGGGGAGGTATGACTGGGCACTATTTAGCCATTTAGTATGGGTGCCTGGCCTGTACGACTGGGTGCTATGACTTCATAGTGGTCTGTATGAAGCCAGCAGTTGAATACATAGCAGGGCCTATTTTGAGGTCTGTACTGTAGCTCACTATGTAGTCATTGCTATGGAGCCATTTCACACACCTCCCAATACGATTTATGGGTGTCCTGCCGTGGACACTATTGAAACAAGGTCCTGTTCATGTATTTCAGTCAAACATAAAAGGCACAACATTCATCTCCACTCTTCTCCGCCAACAAGTGGAGGGGACGTTTTATTAATTCACACAGTATCAAAGTAATCCCTCACTACTGCCTTAACCGTGCACGGAGGTTCCACTCATTTTCTGTAGATCTAGTGGAGAACTATCTACAGCACACAGAAAAACTCCCTCTGCCTTCGCAAAAAAAAAGATAAATAAATAAATAGATAAAAGAATGCACGTGTCACGTTTGGAAAGGTTTCAAAATATTTTTTTATTTTGTTTTTGTTTACTGGGTTGTTACTTTAAGGAAGAATGCACTCTGGTCATAGTAATGTATTTTCATATTTAAGGCCATTACAGACCTTAGTGCAACCTAAAATTCAACAGGAACTAATCCCAATATCTTTATACAAATTACCTCTTCTCTAATTTCCCAAAATAATTTATGTTCCTATCCTTCTTGGGCATAAGATACGAGAGACGTTTTGCCTGTCCATCAACCTATCGGGATCATATGATACTCTATGTACATATCATCCATGTATGGGCAGAATTCCAAATGAGGCTACCAGATAACAAAATACGCATAGCATGTCAGCTTCATCGGTTCCACCCCTAATCAATTAAATAAATATTCGATGTGCTTGATGCACAGATCAATGAAATGGTCACATATATGTATAACCCATTAGGTATCATTATGGTTTGAACAGGTTGTTAGGTTTTCATTGTGGCAATTTGATAGGCTTTCCTGTTGAGGTATTGCCTACAAAGTCTCCTGTGCAGTGCATGAAAGTTAGTACTGGAGCTTGTTTCAATAGTGTCTATGACAGATTGAGGCCCCTACAACTTGAGAAGGGCCAAATCTTACCAGGTGATCTTAGGACTTTGGGCATAGTGACTAAATAGCTGGCTACATTACTGGGTGATCGTATAGACGGAACCATCGCTAAAATGAGCGATGGCAAGCGGTGGCACTGGTGTTGTGGTGGTGGAACTTTCAGAGTAGTTTCCCAAGCCCCCAATAAAACTGGGTCCCTAGTCTTATGTGGGGATGGTCTTTGATATCTTAACTCTAAGACCTACCTACTTGTTGTGTATCGTTTTGAAATGTAACATCATATGCCATGCCTTTGCTTTTTGTAACCTGATATCTAGAACTCAGTCAGACATGTTGGGCAAGGTGGCAAGTGCTGGTTCCTGGTCAGTCTGACTGTTGTCTTTGTTAGTGGTACAGGTGGGAGGGACACAAGGTCCCTCTGGTGAGTAAAATATGAACTGTAAAGGCCTGCCACCTAGGGACCATCTAGGGACAGGAAGTTCAATCCCAACTTGTTGGATGAGATGTTTTGTTGACATTTGAGACATGTGTGATCAATTCCAACCCACAGGGAGGAAATATTGACAATTATAAATTATCACAGTAAGTAGGACGGCTTCATAAAGGTCAAAACAAGACAGGGGTCTACTTTAATTAATGCACACAGGCATCATTTGGCCATAAACTGCCCTCAAACCCATGGGACTTGGTTTCAGTGGAGATCAATTGCTGGGCCTCTGAATGAACATATCTAGGGCCCAGTTAGCTGGGTAGGTGATCGTACTGCCTGCTGGCTAAATAGACACCAGAGCAGTGACCCAATAAGGGACCCTGGTATGACAACTCTCTATGTGAATACATAGTGGGTAGTCGTAGCTCCTGCTGTCTGCACTCCTTTGCTCAAATGCACCCCACCTGTACTATTTCCTCTGTAACCATGTATGTACTCTATATATAGACTAATACCCTGACCTCAGGCCACTCATAGAGGTCGATGGGCCTTATTATATATATATAGCAAGGTGTTGCCTCCTGTACAATTATGATATTTGTAGGTATATTTAACCACCTTTAACAATATGATCTATTTTCAAGATAATTGACCATGTGTGCGCCCTTGTAACCAGGTGGGATCACCTATATATTATAGATACTGTAGCCCTATGCTCATTTGAACAGTAGAGTACAAACCATACTATGGGGGAGGTACGACTGGGCACTATTTAGCCATTTAGTATGGGTGCCTGGCCTGTACGACTGGGTGCTATGACTTCATAGTGGTCTGTATGAAGCCAGCAGTTGAATACATAGCAGGGCCTATTTTGAGATCTGTACTGTAACTCACTATGTAGTCATTGCTATGGAGCCATTTCATACACCTCCCACTACGATCTGTGGGTGTCCTGTCGTGGACACTATTGAAACAAGGTCCTGAGCTAAAGAGGCTTTTTGTATATATGTGGAAATATGGAGGCTTTCGCATAAGATGCTACGACTGGTATACCCCTAAAGCGTATTGAGATTCCTTATAGATGCTGTCCCTAGTGATCCACATTAACGCCTACAGTGCAACGACTGCTCTACCAACTCTATGATAAAGGCACGTGGGTCTACTATGGTTTTCAGAGTTGAAAATTATAGTGGCTATATATTATATGTTATGCGTAATTATACATAACTGTGTTGAGAAGTCACCTCCAGACACTTCACATTAATTCTTTAGTACAAAAACCCATCATGCATGCGTTCATAGACCTCAGTAGCTGGAAATGATTCATCAGATTTCTAGATCCTACCTTGTCCAACTGTACCACAAATCACGTACAAACTCTATGGGTCCTGGCTATCATAGCTGGTACATGTAGTTGTTTATGTCGGTTCTGATACAGAACTCAGTTAAAGCAGGTATCCCACTGCCGTCGGTCGGCCGAAATTATGCTAATCTGATCATTTTTAAATTATTAAAAATGATCGGATTAGCATAATTCCGGTCGACCGACGGCAGTGGAATACCCGCTAGGGGTTGTTTCAGGGTACACCAGTGGCCATCTATTAACACCCCAGGGTAGAATTCATTGCCTTGGGTGTTGTCTATAAGGCTCGAGTGACCTCCTTAAGTCTCCCCTTCCATCCCTAGACCTTTTATCCCTCCCTGCCAACTGTATCAAGAACCGTTACCATGGAAACAGATCAATACCAAATCAATATGGCCTGTCCTGAGTAGGTCATGTTTCATGGGGGCTTTATAGAGCAGCTTAACACCCTGGAGGAAGTAAGCTGAGTGTCAGGGGCAAAGCCCTCCAGGGTGGACTGCCTACAGGCAGGTCAGGGGCTTGGGTTTCAGAGTCCTAGATTAGATTTCAATCCCAAGAACATTAACGGTATCTAAACAATGGTCTAGACTATTTAGCTTGAGGTCATGCCCTGGCTGTCAATGTCCAAACTGTGTGACTGAGTAGCAATTCCGCTGTTGACATACTGCTTGAATAGTTATTAGGAGGCAACAGGCCATTATTCTTAATGACAGCAATAATGGTATGTGTTCTGAAAGGCTTACTAAACGTATCTATAATCTATCATGGGGATTCAGTGGGCATAATACCCAGTAGAACTACCCAACTTCCTAGACATGTCGATCGAGTAAAATGTGAATGAGTCAGCTTTGACAGATTGAAATACTTGGGAAAATCTACGATGTATATATAGTGGGTACCAATATGACAATAGGACTGTAGCTTGCCTTTATCCTGACTCTTTGGTTCTTTTTAATGGGACAAATCCCATGTGTCAGAAAGGCAATGCCTACTACTATCCATGAATGGAATAGCTTAAACTAATTCTGCCACTCTTAAGCAGCTGTCTGGGAGAAGTATTGAATTTGGACGGCAAATATGTCCACTTCCGATGCACATCCATATTGCTCACACAACGCACAGACACCAGCTTTGAATAATGGAGAGCTGTTTTGGAAACCACCCAAACACCTGGTGCACATGAGCCATTTTACATGAAATTCGAATTCATTGGCGTACGGACACCCTCCAAATATGTTGTGTTGTGAATGGGTGATGGCCAGTCATTTAATGCAGAGAGTTATAGTCGACCAATCCATCTCATGCATTTCCCCCCACGTTGCCATTGCTAAATGAATTCCCTCCAAAAAGGTGTATAGAAGAAACATACATATATTGGAATGTGGAGTAAACGTTGAGATTCGTCGTCCTCCTAGTAGTAGTATACGAAAATGGGGTTGGTGTGATGGCAATCCCTGGTGAACATATTATATGGGTTCTAGCGACATCCAACATAATACCTTTAAGGTGCTACATACTCAATTTCGAGCAATTTACAAGGCCCTGGAGGGAATTCCTTGACATCATGCGACAAGACACAGTTAGTACAATACCGTACAGAAGGTGTCCACTAATAAAAGGCAGTCGAAATATAATTAAAAAATGACCTCTGTTTTGCATGGGAAGGTGAGCAAATTGCAATGGGGTCTATGGAGGTTTGACTGGAGACTGTACAACTGGACTCTATTACAGCTGGAGAGGTTGCTGGAGAGGTACGACCTGAGTATCTGTAGTCGTAAGGAATTGAGAAATGCCATCCTGGCCCTTAGATAGAATACCAGCTATCACATACCCTCTTTTAGTCCTCACCAGCTTGGATCCATGGTACCGGCTTTGACCCCACTACCTTTACATTAAGCTGTGACAGGTGATTCGACCCCCATACATTAGTATGGTAGCCCTGGGTCGATGTTAACATCAGACCCAAATGTACGGCTGTTAACGTCCAGACACCAGTTCTTTATTCTACCCTCATGTCACATGAAGCCTCTAGAACCTTTTGAGGGCATGTATCATGTCCATTTCTCTTCATGATTTATTGATACAGCCGTAGTGAATAACTCACCAGTACTGCCATGCATCATGACGACTCTACCAGTCCGATACAGTACATACGGGGTCCGCATGATTCGCAATGCTGTGCTAGCGGGCAGAATCACCAGCACTGTATTGGCGAATCATGACCACGTGGGTTGGTTCTGGAGGCATGGCGCAGTCCCAAAAGGGTAAATGGCCTGGCCTCTCGATCCTAGAGACAGGGACAAGGCCCAAGCTGAAAGGATGTCTGTGATAAATTGGGATTGAGTATTGATACGGATTCCCATTATGTGCGATTTATAGTGAAATGGGTCTGAGTCGATAATGATAAACTATAGGTCTCTCAGTGCGCACGGATATGGATGGGTCATGATGGCTCAAATTTGGTGACATAAGCTGGTACCAGACCCCTGCTTTGCATTTCCTGCAACCAACAGCAGAACGATGAGATATGCGTGTTTCAACATAGGCCTGTAGACGTATGTGATGGCAGGATCCAATTCCATTGAGGTATTACGGGGATTCAATCGCACATTGTCCGTGTTGCACCCTATGCATCGTATGTGAGGGCGGGCAGAGTTTCATTCAATTGGTAATTTAGTTACCAATTGAATGAAGTCGATGAGAGTGAAAGACGGTAACACTATTAACAGGTGCACTGAATCAGCCCCAGGTTGAGAAGCAGCTTTCAATGTCGTCTACTTTTCAATTCAAGATGCTAGGCCGAGTGCTATGCTCGCCATCACGGTAATTTATCGCAGAACTACAATAATGGACGAAAGTAGGCAGACGACATTTGGCCACCAGGAGGCTTTTGCTAGCCCGGCACAGCCGTGTAGTGATAATGTCTGCCGGGTGTTGTTCATCTTTTACAGGTCACGTGCCTCCACCAATGTGATCACGTGGTGTGCAGCCCCAACATGGTTCCCATTGCCCAGGCTGCGCGGCATTCACTTCGAGGCTAACGGCGCATGCGCATGTGTTGTTGCTGTTGCAGGGTTTAAAAGGATGGCAGATAGACGATTCCTATGTTCCATGTTGTCCATGGAACTGTCCACCTCCGTGTTTTGTTGTACCAGACAGACTTGTTGTCTGAAAATCGATAGGGTGATTGTATGGAATGTAAAGCCGGAAGCTAAGAGTGGACCATAAACAGTCAGTTCTAGCGTATGCAATGCTGGCCCGAAAGAGAATTCTAGGGCCTTGCTGATCTCAGTATTATAAAACAGATACTCTACCTCTTTGAATATGCCCCACAGTGATAGTGGTAGGCCTAGTGATATTCAAACCAATTTGGCATAACAATTCAAACCAATAAATATTCAAACCAATTTGGCATAAAAATTAACTAGTTTTTCTGCCAAGTATAATGAACGTTTCCCAACCATACCTGTCCATGTATCTGTCGTCACCATCTTGCACTGGTGCCGCATTTCATTATATTCTAATGCTAGGGTATGATTATACCAGTGGTATTCATATCGGCACTGGAAAAGAGAACACTAGAATCTGCTGTCATTTGGGACCGAAGCCGCCTATCCCATGTGTGTAACCCCAATTTGTCCCGTGGCTATGCCATGTTTTCAAAGGTCCCAAGTAGGGTATGCCATCCTAAGGTAGACCTCCTATCTGTTTGATACCTAACGTTTGCAAAACCAAAACAACCTACTTCAAAGATGATATATGTGTGATTTTTTTTATAAAAGATGATCCAATTTTTAAGCTTAATTATACAGGGAAGAACGCCTACAATCCTGAGGGCATACTCACATTAGTAATGATAACAAATTCTCTGAAAGTTGGGTGGTCGACTTTGGCTAGTAGACATAAATTGCATTTGGATCATGTGCGAACTGCTCTTTCCAAACATATGCCACGTCTCTCACACCAACAAGACACCATTGATGAAAAAGCTGCTGTATGGTACATGATGTATATAAATATTCCACGCCTGCCTTGCCTCCAGGCGTCCTGTTCCTGTCTATATATAGGGGTCAACTCCAGGCCATCAATGGTCTGTGGTGTTGGTGTCATTCATCCTTACAGACCAGTTCTTGGAACAGCGCCATAGCTGATTGCCTCTATATACACGAGGTACATTCCTGTGGGCACCCCACCTTATGGTGTAGGATACAGAAGGGGTAGTTCCCTGGGTGATGGATCAACCTACAGCCATTGTACTGTGGCTTCTATAGATAAAAATAATAACAACATTAAATTTTTTGATATTGACGAAGCTCCATAACGTTTGGGTGGATTAGGCAGAGAGGCCAATGTCGCTTTTGCCGGATGTTGTAGTTTATTTTTTTATTGACGTAGGAGTTGTACTAATTTCCTTTTTGTCTACCATCTAACGCATATGATCCGACACAAAGGCAAACATGTAAATCTTTCTTTGTTAGAATTTGCCGTCATAAATACTCCTTGTAAATATAAAGAGTATTCAAAGGCGACGTCTTATTTTTCATAGTACAAGTAAAAATGACTCTTCAGCTATCCCTAAAAGTCAATGTAAAAGTCATTTCCCAGGCCTAATAACTGTGCAGTCACCTGCCATGGCAGCAACATAATCTTTTAGCTTCTCTTCCTTCTTTTTGTTTCTGCTCCTTTCCTAAATCCCAGCTGCCTAATAGACCCAGCCTCATTCTACCACAATACAACGTTCTACCCCTATCCCCCCTCACCGTAGGAGCCTGGAGGGCATCCATGTGTGTTACTCACCTAACTTTCACACCTCCACTAGTCTTTGATCAGAGCACTTAGGGGTGTGAGCCACCCCTTCCACCTACACAATATCTTTCCTCCAGACCCCACTTAACCAGCTTTCCCTGCAGCACCAGCGCACACAATCCATGTCCTGTATCCTCCAGTAGGTCTCCGACGACCAAACGGCTTCAGCATCCGTTTGCGTGCTTCAACACCCCTTCCTCCAGCCCAACGCCGATCAGGCGGGAGAGGCGACCAAGCGTTATTACCACAGGATTGCCAGTGGTATGGAAATAAAGAGATTTAGTATCTTGCCCCTCACAGCAATACCTTGCCATCGTCCATTGGGGACGGTTTCAAGGTATTGCTCTTAAATGATTCTCCACGTGATGGATTGTATTCATATAGGTGTCCATACCGACAGGCGAACACATAGCCTTGTCCAGGAGGTAGTAGAGGGGGATTGCATGGGGAAATATTACTTTTACATAGAAAAAGCTTGAGGCTAACCATGACCTTGTGAAATAAAAAGTGCATCAGCTGCTTTATAATCATATTGTATGCATAGTATAGCCTATCACTAATATACATAATATGAAAAGACTACAGCTTGAGGAGGCAATGAGAATCAAATTCCTATAATTTACAATTTCCAGTTTCTCTTATATGGGAAGAGATACTGGCTGTATATCCTGTCCCCATTGTGGTCCTTATTACCTAAACCATGATCTCACTTATAGCCGTTGATGGATCCGGCTTGTTGGCAATACTCCCCTATTCTCACTGCCTCCCCAGCCCACTGATCTGCAACGGAGCAAGCCTAATGCAATAACCCGCCGCCCTTAGCAGTATAGCGGCATTCCTCCCATGGGGAGCACATTCAGAATGCCATCAGAGACTAACCAGCCAACGATACACCAGAACCAATATCAGACAGTGAGAAATAAGGCTTCCCGACTACTCTGTGCTTTCTATACAAGTTCTACTGCAGCGTTATGTATGCATTGGAGTGGTGTGCAGTCGTGCTCTGCATGGCAAATTCTCTGATTTCAATATTACACTATATGAATTCTGAGATGTATATAGAGGGAGTGATACAATCATCTAGAAGGCATTTCAAAATGATAACAATTGCCATTATTCTAAAATGCCTTTCGGGCCGCCAGCGACGCAGAGAAAAGACAGTCTGTGGAGAAGTTTATTTAGTAAATCAAATACATTTATGTGTGTAGGGCGATGCTAAGCTCGGTCCTCAGGCTCATATACCCCAAGAGAGAGAGAGAGAGAGAGAGAGAGAGAGAGAGAGAGAGACCGGTAGTTGAGAGAGCTGTAACATAGTAACTATAGCCTAAGAGGGAAGGGGGGAGGTCTGGGTGGTGTCGGCAATGGCAGCTCCAGCCCCCGGTGTCTAGGTCCCCCATCCAATCTGCCTCTCTCCTCTGCACGGTCACAGGGCTACAAGCCTCTGTGTCTTCTTCTCTTTGATGAGAACCTAAGAAGCCGACTTTGATTTCTTGCTCAATAATAAGGGTCGTTGTGTGATACCTCTAGCTTCTAAGCTAGTCATCCCTGTTGCTATTTTGAAGATCCTTCGCCCCTGATTTCCTTGGAGATTGGTAGTGCTGAGGGCCTAATATCAAGAATAGTATAGGTTCCCTAGGATATGTTACTCCATAGAGTCCTATAGTGCAAGCCACCCCCCTCTACCCCAACTTCAAAGTAGGCTACCTTTTGTGTTCAGTACTGAGTCCTATGTAAGATAAGGGGGTTTATGGAGATGTCAGGAATCTTTATCAGAGTGATATCAAATGGAAACAAGGGGCCACCTATACCAAAAACTCCTGCTGAATCCAAAATTTGTGGTATTGATTCTCAAAATTTGGCCAAAGGTACCTAAAAATGAGGTTTGATGATAAGAATATTTGAAAAATGTACAAAAGTTATATTGAAAATGATTTGAACTTTTTATAGATGCAACATGCTAATCAAAGTCAGTACCTCAATCTACATATCCCAATGTTTGCCTATCCCAACCTGACAAGTACTCTACCCTACCTATCCCTTGAAACATCTAGAGTTTAATTAGGTTTTCCCTCAAATGGCTTAAAGGATTAAAGTTTACCCCTCACCTTTGTACCTAATTTTCTCTGTACATTCTTACCATTAGTCTACCTATCCTCAATCTGCCTATCATTCACTTTACCTATCCCTCATGGTGACTATCCCCCAACTCTGCACATCCCTCATATTTGACTGGCACATCTGTGATATTACCTAACACCAATGTATCTTTTGAATATGCTCACCTTACAAGGTACCCTCTGTGCCTATCTCTTAAACTGTTTATTATCTATCCTCCTTGCCTATCCCTCAATGCCTATCCCTCAAGCTCACTTTTTAGCTTCCCTACCTATCACAGCTTGATCAGCTGGGATAGCTCACATCCAACCTTGATTATGATCTCTTAGTCAACCTATCCCCTAAAGAACAAATCCAACAGCCTACCTCAAGCATACATCTACTGATCACTCATGTTATATATCCTTGAGGTTACCTATCCTTCAGGGTGCCTATCCTTCATGGTATATAGCCTTCAGTCTACCTAACCAGCTATCTATGTATCTCTCACCTTGTATTCTATTCTTTCTACCTTTATAATAGCTCTTATAGTCTATGCCTTGTGAAATATACCTATCAATCATTGTACCTATCCTCAAGTCTGCATATCACTCATGTTTACCTTACATATCCCTCAGCCCATTGAATTATCATGCTTTTCTTAAATGCCTCACCATGGCTATCATTAGACTAGCTAATTTCCTATCCTACATGTCTGTTGTTTATTCCCCTCTTCCTATCCTCCATGCTGCATATCATTCATGCTATCCCACTTGACAACAAAACATTTTTTAAGGTAATAAACTAAGGGCTCTATACCATGAAGGATAGGTAGCCTGAAGGATAGGTAGCCTGAAGCATGAGTGATAGGTAGATGTATGCGTGAGGTAGAATGTTAAATTTGTTCCTTAGGGGAGAGGTTGACTAAGAGATCAAAATGAAGGTTGGTTGTGAGCTATCCCAGCTGAACATGAGGGATAGGTATTGAAGAGGATGGGTAGCAAGGAGGATAGGTAGCATGTGTAATAAACAGTTTAAGAGATAGGCATAGAGAGTACCTTGTGAAGTGAACATATCCAAAAGGTACATTGGTGCTAGGTAATATCACAGATGTGCCAGTCAAACATGAGGGATGTGAAGAGTTGGGGGATAGTCACCATGAGGGATAGGTAAAGTGAATGATAGGCAGATTGAGGATAGGTAGAATAATGGTAAGAATGTACAGAGAAAATTAGGTACAAAGGTGAGGGGTAAACTTTAATCGTTTAAGCCATTTGAGGGAAAACCTAATTAAACTCTAGATGTTTCAAGGGATAGGTACATGTAGTATGAGTGATAGGTAGACTAAGGGATAGGCAGTATGTTGGAGAGGCAGAGCCATACACAGGTAGAGTACTTGTCAGGTTGAGATAGGCAGACATTGGGATTTGTAGATTGAGGTATTGACTTTGATTAGCATGTTGCATCTATAAAAATTTCAAATCATTTTCAATATAACTTTTGTACATTTTTAAAATATTCTCATCATCAAACCTCATTTTTAGGTACTTTTGGTCAAATTTTGAGAATCAAGATCACAAATTTTGGATTCAGCAGGAGTTTTTGGTATAGGTGGCCCCTTGTTTCCATTTGATATCATTCTGATAAAGATTCCTGACATCTCTA
Organism: Acholoe squamosa; assembly: GCA_949317995.1. NCBI lineage: Eukaryota > Metazoa > Annelida > Polychaeta > Phyllodocida > Polynoidae > Acholoe > Acholoe squamosa. The sequence continues at coordinate 58,800,693 of OX439041.1, read as the reverse complement.
TAAACCCCCTTATCCTACATAGGACTTAATACTGAACACAAAAGGGAGCCTACTTTGAATGGGGGGTAGGGGGGGGGTCTGTTACACTGTGTCCATAGGTAAAGCTCTGAGTTTCACCTCCTATCTATTGAAGCTTCTTGCTAATATCACAAACGGTTTGTCCACTATATCAGAGATACTGAGAATATGAGTGGTCTCTTTACCAGAAGTGTTTGATGACGATGACACCAATGTCAGCAGAGGAGGAAGGTCTTGACGAATCACCATTGCTGACAGCAACCACATGGGGGCGCCACTATGAGCGTCATAACGTCATTTCCGGGAAAATTGGGTTCCAGAGGGACCTTGAGATAAACGAGGTCGTTTTGGGTCAAGGAGAGTTAGCTGCCTTAGGCTAAGCTGGGCTAAGCTACTATAGGCTGGGGGCTGATAGGGCCCACCATGCACCCCCCCCCCACACATCCCAAAGCGACGGGTATTTTTTCGTTCCTTAGGGTCCCCTGAACAAGATTCAAGATGTTAACATTGATTATCTTGGGATGCACTACCGGTTTTGGCTCATTATCCATGTGCATGTTCAGACCACTTTTGGGTCAATTTTGGTATCATGTTATTCAAGAGGTATGCTCAATCCCCAAGCTCTAAGACTATCTTACCTTGTCTAGATCCTGAAGCTATTGGTCTTGTTGGAAAGAAGACATAATAAGCTTTTCATTAAGCCCTAATACATGTTTTTAAGTTCAGATTTGAGTGTACCAGACAGTCGGGAAGATGGAAGATTGAAATTACAAAGTTCCTTTTTTTTTACTGAAAATCTTAAATGCGCTCCAGATACATGTATAAAATTTGCCCTTATCCCCATCTAAGCACAATATCTAATATGATTTATGTAGGCCAAACCTCTCTGAGTAATATGAAACATTTTGCAGAATTCCTTGATGATTATGACACACGTTATTGCCTTGGATGCAAAGACACTACCTTGAGCCAATACGATGCTGTTCCATTTCAATCATCTCCCTCTTTATGTAAAAGGATGTTTTTCCATGCTAAATCTCCCTATTCTTATGCTAAAAAGAGTGTTGATTAAGAATATGCATGTTTCTACTTAATAAAATTTAATGGGGGGGATGTATATGGCTGAAATTCAAAATGGCCGACAATAGATTCAGATGTCACTTTGAATTACATAAATGTGCAGTCTAGAAAGTATCTGGTGGGTCCTACCCCCTATAAATCAGCTTAGTAGAATACAGTGCTGCTTTTGTTGCTAAGTGGTGTGGTTGCCTAGCAACAGCAGCTTTGCATAGCAACCAAGCCTGAAACTATGCTTGAATGCTCATATATGCAAGGTTTCCTTTCAGCAATATACTCCACTGATGTAAACTTGTATATAACTCTTCTGTGACTTCCATCATAGACTAGAAATATAGGTGATAAAAGGTTGTTAGGTTGTGTGGTGGCCTAGCAATAGCAGTTTTGCATTGCAACAATGCTAGATTCATACCTGTAGGCATATACTATGGCTTGTGCATAGTCTCCCCTCAATGACATAGTTCAAATTGCATATCTCCCTTGTGCACACCACACAGTATGAACATAGGTAGAAATGGTTGCTATGTCATGTGGTCATGTGGTTGCAGCTTTACATAGAACCCCATGTCCAAATCTATGCAGATAGTCACAGATAAGTGTATGGTCTCGCCTCAAGAACTTGTATGTTTAGATCCCCTGTCCACATCTCAGAATAGAAGCACATATAACACGTTGCAAAGTCATGTGCTTGATGTGAATCTACCTTTTAAAATCATCTAATTGACAGAGACCATATGATGAGACAATGATAAAATGATAAAATATTTGCCACATCCACACCCTGTGTTATTTTGTAAACTCATATCCATGCATATGTATCTCTGATCATCCATGATTACACAGGACTGTAATTCCTAACAACTGTCCCCTCCTCCCTCCCCCCCAATATCAAATTCCTGTAACCACTGTTATATCATCAAAATTTACTATTACTGGTACTGATAACACACATTTAGAATACAGAATATTGGCTCTCAGCCTCATAATGTACTGCATGCCTAATTGATTATCTCAAAAGCCTTGGGCAGCCTACTTGTCTGAAAGTAAGTGCAAGGTGATTTCATTCACATATTGAGAAAATGAAAGAGAAGGCTTGGCATATAATTGTACAATTCTCAGGATATTCTCTCATCTGTTACCTCTTGAGAGCATCAGACCCAGTGTTATCCATCCTTAGATTACATTTTGATTCAACTTCTCTCATAGCAGTGTGATCCCAACAGCTGGTGATTATGCTGCTGGACACTTCTGAAAAGGCATGTTGATCTGTTGCAGTTCATTATCCCCAACACATTTGGTGTAGTGAATTACTAGTTGACCCTGATACTATTACTGAAGGCCACTGGCACACAGAGCTTGAGTATCTTCTACCATTCCACATCACTCACAGTGGATATGGTGGTGGATTGGTCTACCTTATAGAAGAGGGAAGTGTCATCCATATTGTACAAATTGCTCCTATCATATCTAGAAAGCACCTGAAGCTACTGTTGTGATGCTGTCACCATCACTATGATCTGCAGTCTCTCTCTCCATGGATCCTATGAATGCAGATCATCTACCTGCCTTTGACAATTGATAGCCATCTTTTAAGATAACCCAGGGTTTGGACATTGAGATGCTCACCACAGTGCCAAGTCATCTATTGCATCTTTTAAACAGCAATCACAGACTTGACCACTAACTCTGTAATTCATTTTGCAGGAAGGTTTAATTAATATGGGAGAGAAAAAAAGCATTGTATATTGAATGACTGTGATGGATACATAATTGGAAATGGACAGAATACTTAATGGGGGGTTTATTGCATGTGTGAGCACTAACAAATACATCTGACATATAGGCACAAAGTGACAAATAGCTATTAAGATCAAGCTAGCCATCCTAGACAATTGGCTGGCAACCTGCCTGTATATTGGAGACATGATACAAGAAGTTACCGGTCAATCATCCCCTGCTTTTGCCCTAACTCATAAGGGGCACCCTCTCACCCCAAAGCTTTACTGTCTCTCCTATACAGATATTTAAAATATAAAGTGTGATTGGAGATCTTAAACTCCCGTCTAGTGGAGTTCAAGTGAACTATTCAGGATCTGGGGGAAAATACCCCCCCCCCCATCTCTAACTTGAGCTGTCATGAAGTAAAACATTCCATCTTGGGAGTGTGAATGCATGGGATAAATAAATGAATAATAACAACAACAACCCTCACATCATCCAAACACACATTTACTACCTTGTTCTATTGTGTTATTGTGGCCAACAATTTCACACAACTAGACTGATTTTCTGGGATGGATCTGATCTCTTAACCAAGTCAGACTCTTACTGATCAAAATCATAATACTATAGGTTTACTTTAAAAGAATTATCTGTCATTTGAGGTCTGTTCAATGATCCTAGCACTCATCATCCCCAGTAAGGGTAAGTAAGCCTGTAGTTCCTATCTAGATCTCTATTCTATTTAAACAATGCTCTAGCATAAGCATGACTATGCCCTTTACCATCAAGGTTCCCTTTCCCAACCTACGCTACTATTAAGAACTGTATGGTGCAATACATCCCTGAGGCAAGACCATACACATATCTGTGACTATCTGCATAGATTTGGACATGGGGTTCTTTGTAAAGCTGTGTTTGCTATGCAACCACATGACATAGCAATCATTTCTACCTATGTTCATACTATGTGATGTGCACAAGGGAGCTATATGCAATTTGAAATCAGTGAACTATGTCCTTGAGGGGAGACTATGCACAAGCCATATTATATGCCTATAGGTATGAATCTAGACATTGTTGCTATGCAAAACTGCTATTGCTAGGCCACCACACAACCTAGCAACCTTTTATCACCTATATTCCTAGTCTATGATGGAAGTCACAGAAGAGTTATATACAAGTTTACATCAGTGGAGTATGTTGCTTAAAGGAAACCATGGAAACCATGCAGATATGAGCATTCAAGCATATTTTCTGGCTTGGTTGCTATGCAAAGCTGCTGTTGCTAGGCAACTACACCACTTAGCAACAAAACAAATGCAGCACTGTATTCTATTAAGCTGATTTATAGACTGCATATTTATGTAATTCAAAGTGACAGCTGAATCTACTGTAGGCCATTTTGAATTTCAGCCATATACATCCCCCCCATTAAATTTTATGAAGTAGAAACATGCATATTCTTAATCAGCACTCTTTTTAGCATAAGAATCAGGAGAATTGATAAAGATTAAGCATGGATTTACATAAAGAGGGAGATTATTGAAATGGAACAGCATTGTATTTGCTCAAGGTAGTGTCTTTGCGTCCAAGGCAATAATGTGTGTCATAGTCATTAAGAAATTCTGCAAAATGTCTCATATTACTCAGAAAGGTTTGGCCTACATAAATCATATTAGATATAGTGCTTAGATGGGGATAAGGGCAGGTTTTATACATTATCTGGAGTGCATTTAAGATTTTCCGTTAAAAAAAAGGAACTTTGTAATTTCAATCTTCCATCTTCCCGACTGTCTGGTACACTCAAATCTGAACTCAAAAACATGTATTAGGGCTTAATGAAAAGCTTATTATGTCTTCTTTCCAACAAGACCAATAGCTTCAGGATCCAGACAAGGTAAGATAGTCTTAGAGCTTGGGGATTGAGCATACCCCTTGAATAACATGGTACATAAATTGACCCAAAAGTGGTCTGAACCCCACATGGATAATGAACCAAAACTGGTAGTGCATCCCAAGATAATCAATGTTAACATCTTGAATCTTGTTCAGGGGACCCTAAGGATCGAAAAAATACCCGTCGCGTTGGGATGTTGGGAGGGGTGCATGGTGGGCCCTATCAGCCCCTGGCCTACTAGCAAGATATTCCAGGATGTCAGCTTCCTTTTCTAGAACTCTCAACGGATAGCATCATTGTCTCACAAAAAATCTTTGCAAGATGCATCATCCAGCTCGTGTGGATGACATAATGTTATCAGCCACAAGGCAACACTCCTAATGCCTCCGTGTACCCTTAATTATGCCTTGCTATGTTGTGCATAATTAATAGGAAGCAATCTACACCAGATAGTTTTCCCAGAGGGGAATTATGTTTGATAAGCAGGTAAACCTAGTCTAACTACATACCGGCTATGGGGAATTTGGAGCTTTCATCGAGGGTTGTAATGCTGTGATAAACAGTGTTAGGTCATCAGATTTGAACAATTTCCATTAGGCCCATAAATAATACAAGTGAACTTCATTTGTGAGTCTAAAAATGTAGACGTCTTCATTCTATCCTAGAGGTGGATATCTGGGATGATACGGTTTTGTAAAGGTAGGGAATGACAGTAATTGTAGAGGCAAGGAGAAAGGGTGCTCCGTGCTAAAAGTCAACTTTAAAATTCAAATCACTAGCTTTACAGTGATACATAGCATGAGAAGATACTCCTGTTAGTTTTGGAGGAATGGCTTGCTAGATATGGGTAGGTGTGACCATTTTAAATATGTTAATAAGCTCTATGTCTTATTGGTCATGAGATATATAGCTAATTAGCATAACTATGCTAATTAGCTAAATTCGTATAAATTTTTATTCTTTTGCCCATAACTTTTGATCTAGAAATGGTATTTTCATTCTGTTTTCACCATAGTAAACCTTGTGGGATGTTCCTTCAAATGGGATCATTGATTTTCCTATTTAGAATGAAAATAATGTTTCCATGGCAACAGAAATCAACAAAAATGCCTATTTTGGCCCAAAAACATTCTTTTTACATGCCAAATTTGGAACCTTTCCACCCAAAATAGAACGTTTTATCAAAAACCATTGAATTCTCCATAAAAAAGTACCCTATAACAGTTTTAGTCATATTTTTCCTATTCTAGTCCATAGTGGTGCCCCCTGGTGGCTAAATCTGGTACTAAATCCTGCAGTAACTGTCCTTTCTGCTTGCTTTAGCTAAAGCCATATCGGCTTGAAGAAAGACATGACCTTGCATCCCCCTGATAGATATGTAAGATCGATGAATCCTCTGAAGATAGCATGCCATCTCAAGGCTTCACATTAATTTCCCTCATGGTGTACTAACACGGTATACTAGCAATACAAGAGCTGATGGTACTGTGTTAGTGCATTTGTTGACCCTTCAGCCTCTGACTGTTTTGGTGCATTTGTTGACCCTTCAGTTGATGATATATTGGTGCATCTTTTGGATCTTCAGCCTCTGACTGTATTGGTGCTTCTGTTGACCCACCAGATTCTGACTGTATTGGTGCATTTGTTGACACTTCAGTTTCTGACTGTATTGGTGCATCTGTTTACCCTTCAGTTTCTGACTGTATTGGTACATCTTTTGAACCTTCAGCCTTTGACTCTATTGGTACATCTGTTTACCCTTCAGTTTCTGAATGTATTGGTGCATCTTTTCAACCTTCAGCCTCTGACTGTATTGGTGCATCTGTTGACCCTTCAGTTTCTGACTGTATTGGTGCATTTGTTGACACTTCAGTTTCTGAATGTATTGGTGCATCTTTTGAACCTTCAGCCTCTGACTGTATTGGTGCATCTGTTGACCCTTCAGTTTCTGACTGTATTGGTGCATTTGTTGACACTTCAGTTTCTGACTGTATTGCTGCATTTGTTGTCACATCAGTTTCTGACTGTATTGGTGCATTTGTTGACACTTCAGTTTCTGACTGTATTGGTGCATCTGTTTACCCTTCAGTTTCTGACTGTATTGGTGCATCTTTTGAACCTTCAGCCTCTGACTCTATTGGTACATCTGTTTACCCTTCAGTTTCTGAATGTATTGGTGCATCTTTTGAACCTTCAGCCTCGGACTGTATTGGTGCATCTGTTGACCCTTCAGTTTCTGACTGTATTGGTGCATTTGTTGACACTTCAGTTTCTGAATGTATTGGTGCATCTTATGAACATTCAGCCTCTGACTGTATTGGTGCATCTGTTGACCCTTCAGTTTCTGACTGTATTGGTGCATTTGTTGACACTTCAGTTTCTGACTGTATTGGTGCACTTGTTGAGAGTGAGTGAGTGAGTAATAGATGTTTAACGCCATTTCAACAGCTGAGGCAAGAACTACATTACACAATTTCACAGAGGAATGTGTCAGTGCCCGCGCATATGTGCACTACACACACGAGGGATAGGAAAGAGGAGATATAGACCCTTTTAAGTGGGCTAGGAAAGCCCACACTTGTTGACACTTCAGTTTCTGACTGTATTGAAATGCCATGAACACATGCAACTGCATTATTCATCTTAGAGCTAGGACCTATCCTTTGTCTGAACTAGACTGATCAATCAATCCCTCGTTGTAAATTTGTTATCTATATGGATTAATAGTGCTGATGTAAGATGAGAGGATGAGAATATCGCTGTCTACAGAGTGTACCCTACAGCACTTTGATCTACTGCCTGGTGAATGTGTTGGGTGGGATCAGAGTGGGACATCATTATGTCTAGGGCAAAAAGAAGGGTGGGGAGTGATCTGCGTGGTGGACTGCCCCTAAAGTAGGAAAATGAGAGAGTGTGAAATGTATTCACATTTTGAAATCATTTTATAGCTTTTATTATCCATTCACGAGTGCTTCTTGTGCATGGTAGTATTTCATTTCAAGTTAATTTATTGAAACTACACATTAGATGTATATGAATTTGACGTTTTAGGCCGGGGGAATCAAGATCAGCCAATGCACCGTAGACCACCTATCCTATTTAGATCATGCAGAGCCCACTAACAGGAAGCACTGATACAGCCCCATGGACATACTCGCCTGAATACACAACATCTGAAAGTAGGGCAGATGCCAAAACCTACATACTATAACCCCAGAGAGTTTACACCCCTGACCTAGTCTACACTATTGACCGCCTTTCAAGGTAATGTTATTTAGGTTCAGAGCATACCCCAGTTTATCCCCACAGAGACTATCTCAGCTGGTATACCCTGGCTGCTAGAAGGGCTTATACCAGCGCTAGCTCTCCATAGCATTTACTATCGCACTATCCCACTGATTCTGAATCTATAGAAGGTGCACCTAGTAGTCATCCCTCATGGTGCTGGGGCTGGCAGGCTGGCAGGGTGTCAGCTGTAAAGCCCCTCTGCTCTAGATGTGAGCTATTGGGTGAGCTGCTCGTGAAAGGTCATGGGTGCTATAAAAGCCAGAGAGCAGAAGCCATATATTCATTGGGGGTATCTGATAGGTCAGGGGACAAGTTCGAACTATTCACAGGAATTGATCAACATCCGATATAATATCCCTATAAATGATATAATGACACAGCTGGATACTGACTCACTGGAGAACAGTGCCTGGAGGAAACACCCACCAGCCACCCTAACCCAACAACCTACAGCCGTGGACCATGCGGCACCAATTTATTCCTGTATTGATTTTCTTATTTCAGTTAGAGCAAGGTACTGTTCTGGTAATGCCTGGCCCCGGGCTGATGTGATCTGCAGGCTTTAGGCAGGTTAACGTTGGCTGGTTAGAGGGAGGAGAATGGGGGCTTGTTCCGCCATGGAGGGAGGGGCGGGGGTGGCCTGTGGTGTGGCATTTGTAACACAAATTGAATTGTGCTTATCTGCTGAACATGCCCCTCTGTGGTAGTCTACACACATGTACTCAATGTCCTACTTTTGGTATTGACTTTTTGTTGTGTATTAGAGACATTATCAGTAGAAAAGTACACGTATAGATATCATCGATTTACACTATGTGAATTGCAAACTGATCAATGGAAATGAAGCACAGATAGCATTGTTATCATTAGGCATTCCTTTTAGTTGTATGTGGGCATAATAAATTGGACATAGTTATGTATTATGCCGTTGTATGATGGAAAAATGATTAATTCCTAATTTTTATACAGAAGATATTTTGGGTCAATTGATTCAAAGCATAGTACATGCCTATAGTGGGTGTTAGAAATGCCTCTGTGGATTTGGTTGTAGTATATGCAATAGCTATGGGAAATATCATTGCCTGGGATGCTTTGTGATATGGCGCCTGCCAGAACAGCAGTACGATCTAAATGGAACAGGCAAGGGGTCCCAGCCTTCAGTTGGGAGTATTTCAAGGGAGATGCTGACTAAGGACATTTTAATGAGATACCCATGTGAGAATTTCCAACGATTTATGTATAAACGATGGGTTAAGTGTGGGGACAGCTATGGTTTACACATGCATTCTGTCAATTCAGTCGTTACAGTCTAATGTTATGAGCTTATCAGTTATCATTGACACCATATCATGCATGGCTGAATGGAGTGATAGATTAATACCAAATGCACAAAATCTCTTTCTGAATCAGAGGGCTTCTTTAATGTGTGTAGGGCATTGCTGCTGGGCCCTTGGTGTTAAAATTATTGCTGTCCATGACTATACAGTGTCAGCAATGCAGAAACCTTTCATTTTATCAGTCTGACGGGCATTAATAACTATTCATGTTTATGGTCTTATATGATTTAAATATTTTGGGGGATGGGGATGTTTTACTGGACATTGCATACACATGTGGGTCGAAAAAAGCATTCAGGGATAACTATGAAGTTTAGCAGTTAAAGACGGGACTCTAAACCTGAAGCACAGTTATATGGGTAAAGTAGAGTATTTTATATGTTCCTTCAATCAAATGGATTGTCATAGGCTGCACTGGCCAACATGTGATAACACATATTGCTGTGTTCTCTTCCAGTATAATGCAAGGCAGGGCTTACTACTGATAACAGGGTTCTGCCATAGAGTGGTGTGTGGCCCCCCTCCCTCCATCCTCCACTTGCCATCAGGTGATAAGCAGGCTAGGGGGCATGGGTCGAGACTATATGCTGATTGCCATCTCAATAATACGGCTGGGTGCTATTTTAGACCTTCCCCTATTTCATCACCTGATCACCTGCAGGGGTGTAGGAAGCAATTTTTTATTGGGGGGCCCAGGGGTCTTATTTTTATATAGGCTTATATAGGGAACCTCTTCATTATTGGGGGGGGGGGCCCAGGCCCCCCTGGCCCCCGCCCCTTTTCCTATGCCCCTGACCTGCTATCCCGAACTTCCTTTGCTGCTCTCTTCTTCCGATTGGTTACATGGTGAGTTTGGGTTTTTAAATATAACTTATTATTTCACAGAAAACTCTTGATTCGTAAGCAAGTTAATATCTTAAAGGAGAATGTGGTGGGTCCTCAAGGATATTGATAGGTGTGTATTCAGAAAAAAAATGAGAAAGAAGGCAATCTTGTGAAAGGTACCTGGATTGGCCTCATTTTACATTTGAAGATGCTGGATTGCCATAATCGGGGAATGAACATGGGAATAAAAGGGGGTGTAGGCCTACATCCTTCTCTCTGTCTGGTGAGTGTTAAAGGGTCACGATCATCTTTAGTTCCTACATCCAGAATTTCATTATTTTTTTAATATAAGATTGTCTATACATATGCATTTCAAAAGTGAAATAAAATTCAATGTTTACGTTTTAGTTTGTTCATACCAGAACTCTGATCATGGGGGCAGTTGGAGCAAATCATTGAATCTACTCCATATTAAGCAAAGCCCCTTGTCCATGATTTCAAAAACTGCTTTTACTGTTATACTGGTTCCATTATGAAAGGGGATGTGTACACTTAGAGAGAAAGTGTAAACTGTTAATTAGTTGATAGTATAGCAGTTTTAATCATGCTTTGAATTGATTTAAACTGCATGCTCTAGTTTCATAATGTTTCATAATGTGAGACAAAATAAACCAAGATCCCACATCCAGATTTTGATAATATTTGACCAACATGAAGCCTATACACTTCTTTATAGTATAAAAGAATAAAATATATCAGTTGCGGTGCCATTTTTTTCACAATGATCAATTTTCTGGAATGTGATTTATCCAAATGATGCCTTTCATTTGTGAGTGCTTTCAACTATATCAATTCATCTTGCAAAAGTAAAATCTGGTTTTGTTTCATGCCTAAGACATGTAGAATGTGATTGATGAGTTCAAAAGTAGTATATAATGTGATTAGAATACACTCCACATCACTCTAAAATATTACCACTTTTGGGCTCTCCCACTGCCAGCCTGCTGGGGGCTGCCTGTGGTATGCACATGTGTCCAGTACAATACTCTGCTCAATACCTACAGGCTGCCCAGCCAGTGTGCGCAGTGGCAAGGCAGTTTAGACCCTTTAAGAAAAGGATGGTAGAACCAACGTAGGAGCCAAAGCAATTGCCTGGACATAAGTACCAAATGAGGTGTTCGAACCATTACCATGGGAGCCAGTGGGTGAAAAGGAAGCTACATAGGCACAATCACTTATCGTATCTGCCTGTACAAGCCCTGGGTCCTGAATTTATAAACGCCAGTCTTGAATTAGCACCAAGGGTAGAGTGGTATTGAAATTTGAGAATTCACTGTAATTTAAGTCTTGAATAATCCTGGGTCGTAAATAAGGGCTAGGATAGAGAGCTACATTGAAATCAATGAGTGCCCCGGCCCTTATACAGGCTAATTAATATGATAATGTCTCCTCCTGGGAAGAAAGGGTGTCTCAAGGTAGAAGAAGACACCCTCTATGTCAGCAGGTATACAGGAAGCTACATGGTAGTAACTGCTCAGTAAATAATCTGGATGGACAGTAATCTATGGACCAACATTATCCTTAAACAACCTTGAATGTAATTGCAGGTTCAATGCCTGGATTACAATTATAGCCTCGTAATTCGCTCCCATCTCTGTGATAGCACACAGTGGGGTAATGAAAGTGAGTCAATTGTTCAAATATTCTGAAAGTTCGAATAATGATTTATGCTTTAATCATTCCCTGCAAACAGGCATTATTTTGTATTCAAACTCTGGTGGTTGGGCACTCCCCATAATTATCTTCCATAGTTTTTATACATGAGCAAACATGCCCTAATTAAGGGTGCTCCTTTCGGGGGAAGCTTAAGATCACCCCCTAATGAAGGGGGAAATCCGACCTCAAGAAAAGCAACTGCAAGAAAAACAGTATGATGCGACTGAAAATGCTTTTTTGGTCTGAAAAGTACCGGCTCTCCCCTTTCCTTCAAATTTGCTTAAAATTGATAGGACCCCTAATCAAGGGCCCACAAGGGCCTGTGCTGTACCTAAAGGGCCATTTCCCTTGAAATCGTATTCACACATGACATCCAAATCTACAGGAGTTTATTGTGCTTATTCAAGACTTAAATAATGGTGAAGATTCTTAAAAATAATATGGCACCAAAAATTCATTAATACACAGATTCTTTAGTGTATAGTCGCCCTGACTTTGGAATACAGGATCCCTGTAAATGGCACATAATCAATTTGGCCTAGGCAATGGTTTTATTATGGAAAGAGTCATGACTGTTGCATCAGGTTACTATGAGCAGTAGAGGGCCTCTGGCGGAGTAACATAAAACTTAATGAATTTGGTACGTTTTCTGCTCGAGCTCAGTTGACAATGAGGGTGGAGAAGCCAAATAGGCCTACATGCAGACAGGTCAGTAAATGGGTTAAAGTGCTGGGTTAAATCATCACTTATCGTTGACACCATATCATGCATGGCTGAATGGAGTGACAGATTAATACCAAATGCACAAAATCTCTTTCTGAATTGGAGGGCTTCTTTAATGTGTGTAGGGCATTGCTGCTGGGCCCTTGGTGTCAATATTATTGCTGTCCATGACTATACAGTGTCAGCAATGCAGAAACCTTTCGTTTTATCCATCTGACGTGCATTACTAATTATTCATGTGTATGATCTTATGATTCAAATATTCTGGGGGTTGGAGACATTATTATCTCCAGTGAAGAAAGGGTGTCATAAGGTAGAAGGAGACACTCTATGTCAGCAGGTATACAGTAAGCTACAGGATGGTAATTGCTCAGTGTAATCTCGAGGGACAGGGATCTTTTGATAGAATTCCTAAATCTAAACAACAACCTTATCCTTACACAATAATGAATGTGATTGCAGGTCCAATACCCGGATTACAATTATATTTACTTGTAATTCGCTGTCAGTTCTGTGACAGCATACATTGGTGTTATAAAAGTGAGTCAATGGTTCAAATATTCCGAAAGATCTAATAATGGCTATAAATGCTTTAATCATTCCCTGCAAAGAAGCATTATCTTGTATTCAAACCCCGGGGGTTAGGCACTCCGTATATCTTCTATAGTTTTTATACATGTGCTAACATGCCCTAATCAGGGGTGTCCTTTTCGGGGGAGGCTTAAGACCAACCCCTAATGAAGGGGGGAATCTGACTGCAAAAAAAGCAACTGCCAGAAATACATTATGATGCGACTGAAAATATTCATTTTTGGCCTGAAAAGTACCGGCACTCCCTTTTCCTTCAAAATTGCCTCAAATTGATAGGACCCCTAATCAAGGGCCCACGAGGGCCTGTGCTGTGCCTAAAGGGCCCCTTTCCCTTGAAATTGTATTCACACATGGCATCCAAACATGCAGGAGTGCCCTTCCATGATATTCTTAAAAATAATATGGCACCAAAAATAAGAAGATTCATCAATACACATATTCTTTAGTGTATAGTCGCACTGAATTTGGAATACAGCATCCCTGTAAATGGCTCATAATTAATTTGTCCTTGGCAATGGTTTAGTTATGGAAAAAGTTGTGACTGTTGCATCTGATTACTATAGCAGTGGAAGGCCTCTGGCGGAGTAACATAAATTGTAATAAGTTTGGTACGTTTTCTGCTCGAGCTCAGTCATCCTCTTCATGGTTTAACCTTGTCTGACAGAAAACACATTCATCAGTTCGCAATGAGAGAGGAGAAGCCAAATACATGCAGACAGGTCAGTTGATGATTAAAGTCCTCAGTTAAAGCACAGTTCTGTCGGGCTTGTCAAACTTGATATGGGAATTAAACATTAGAATCCGTTTTAACTAGCCTTGATGGACTTTGGCAATGGCAATAATAGCTGTCATGCCATTGGGAAAGTTGCTGTTTATTGCAAAAGTTGGCAGAATTTGAAAATTAATACCGTACTTCTACTGCTGTGTGGCTGTAGTCACCTTGGTTCACCTCTAACCTGGTCATCTTGCCTTGTCCACCTAGGCATATCAGCTCGTTTGGTGAGGCACATTAGGGCGTATTTTTACCTAAAGTTGGGACTACACTGTGCCAAATGTGTTCAATTTCCCACCTGTTCGGGCCAGGACGATATTTGAAAACAGTGGTAAATTCGCATGCACACTTTCGAGTTACTGACAAGGTGGATATTATCAACTAGCATAAAAAAGAAACAACTGGCTAGAGAGAAATTCATTATTCAAAGACATATGATTTATTAAGGGAGCAGACATCCTTATATATGCTGTAAGTATAAGACAACGTCTCAGGTCTGATTGTTGTTGGTGCACCTTCAGTTTAACACAGGCAAACATGTGTGCATAAAACCTTTACCATGGAGCACCCAAACCGGTGATTGAATTGTCATAAGGCAGATAAGAGAGAACATTCCTTTGTTAGCACAGGGCCATCGGGCTGTAAACAGGTGGATGATATTGTATTATAGGTTGTATGATATGTCAGTCGGACAAGCCATAGGTTTCCCGACTCAAAATACGTATCAGCATCTCAATATTTAGCGGATTTCGCCATGGATGAATTGTGCCACAGGCTGTACTTTCTGTTTCTTTTACAGATATTTTGCTGTACTGCTTACAGTGGTAAATTATTAAGTTTCGCTATAGCTAGCCTTATTTATACCTGCTCCGTAAGCCATGAAAACTATATCCCTGGAGTTTAACTGTCCAAAAATAGCCCATTATCACTGGAGCCAAACCTCTAACCAATCCTTATATCGGCCATCATTGTGTAGATTATATCCAGCAAACCAAAGAAACCCCGCTTTGCTTTCCTTTAAACAATCAATTTTATTTCCTAATACATTTCATAATGTCTTGGTGCACCCAAAATCACACTTCGCCGTCGAATCAGTAAACCCAAATTCCCTTGATAACTTTGTACCCACTAACCCTTCAGGTAAACAAATGATACCAGATATGACGCACATCGATGTTCGGTAACCCTTGGTAACATTTACCTGATTGACGTCAGTGGTGTGGTAATGCTACACGACACTGACTTTCTGCCAAGTCGTATATTATGAAGAGTATTAAGGAGCGCTATGAGGGGCTTAGTTCTGAGTAACTCATCTTTAGGTATTGAGTATTATGTAAGGTGAGCAGCTCAGTTGTAATGGGTTATGTCTTCTACCTGTCAGTATTCTTTAGTCTGATAGTGAAGGCTCTGTTCATTATACATTAGCGTCCAAAACCCCATGAGGCAGAGAGAATATCCACGTCTCTGTAACCTAAACCATCAGCTCATTAACAGTAAGTTGAGGGTGGGTCTCATTATAATCAATCCTCTGGTGGTATTTGCCACTTTGTAAATGATAGCTAAGTAGAGGTTTTATAAGGCACTGCCACATCTGAGCTCCTATATCATAAAATCCTATTCAGTTAAAATGATTTCAATTTCATTCTGGTTAGGAACGAGAATTGGATATTTTGAAGAATGGATAGGTTATTGAAAAAAGGTAGAGTGATTTGATATGAGATTGGAAGCAAGCGACTTAGTAATGGCTGTGTTGCACTGGGAGTGATTACCTGATGAAAGGAAGTGATTACCACATGGCTGTACTGGTTTTACCTCCAATCAAGGTGCTCCAACTAGATTTACTCTTATCCACCTGATGATTGGCGTCAGTAGGATACTGAAGACAAGAATCACAGTGGAAATTATACCAATTCTCATCCTTTTATGTATAAGCAAGTGGCAGACTATCTACAGCTGGTTGTACTTACCAATTCGTATTATCTAAAAGGATTATAGACCTATTATATACAGACCTTACACTTTATTTGAAACGACCATTCACAATTATTTGACCTCAGTTTTGTGCTTCTCGGTTGGTCTCTGCCTTTCTCCAGCTAACAAACTGTATTACTGTGAAGGTATTTCTCTGCCATTGTCCAGGGCCCCCTCTATTGCTGTTGGAAGTAGGTTCCATTGTGCTCTATTACCAGTCACAGCATGTCTACTGCAGTTTGCCTTTTCTCATTAGTATGGTTATAAAATCTAATGTAAATGTGACCAGTTGTTTCTTTCTTCGCAGCAAGTAGTGCAATGCCTAATAATGTAATTTGCATTTGGAGCATTAGTAGATCAACTTTATGTCACTTAGTGGTGAGGATGAATTATTTGAAGCATTATAGAATCTGTAGCGAATCAGTCGATGTTGTATGGACAACCCTTTTGGATGATAACCATATTTATCGACCACTAAAAAGAGATAACAGACTAAAATACAGATATGTACGCTTAAAGACTGCTGCTTCACTCAACTGCATGGAGAGGCACACACGTATGCTGCAAATGATATGTGCTCCACACCAGATTAATACCCCTAATAGCTTTGACACTATAAACTAGTATGGAAGTGGATTTTTGTCAAATGATCTAAGATGGTATACAATGTGCACTCCTAAATATAGAATAAAAAAAGGTCCTCAGACATGAAGGTATATATAATGGGAGGTGTACTAATGTATTTTCTTAGTACACCTCCCATCATCGTAGAAGTAAACCCCCTTTCTCTTACACTTTCTGGTATTACCCCCAGTACCTAGATTAAAGGAGCATTGACCATTCTGCAGTGAAGGATTTAAAGGGTCGCAGAGGCGCACCATTTTAGGGTGAAATTTAATTTTTCTAATGTTAAATTTGCATTTGAAGCCCCTGGGGAGGAAATTCCCTGTCGCTGTGCCCTCCCCCCGTGCCATTTTCAAATTTCTCGGTCTGTAATAGGACCAAAATAAATGCGCTTCTCTTCTACGTAATAATCATTATCATTATACCTGTGTGCTACAAATTCACAAAACTGTCCAATCTGCATGCACAATTTTCAGGTTCAAATATTTTTGACACAGTGTGAATTATATCAATGATCTTGAAAATGTACCTACATAGCAATCTGAGATGGCGGTTGGGAGTTAATGATTTGCTATTCTATAATGTGTTCTCAAAAAGTATAAGAATTACCAACTTCTCGTCAAAGTTCCGTATCATCATGCAAAATAGAATCATGCAAATCAATAGATTAGACATGTGCTCATTAAATAGCATTAATTCAGTGGATCTATTTTCATTATATAACAAGATTTCACTATACATAATATACACATCCACTGATACAGATACCAGGATTCATATCTATTGGTGTGTCTGAGGCTGTCTACAGCCAGAATACAACATTAGCTATTGCCCCCCACCTGACCTCCACCACTGCCTACTCTAACCATTATGGATCTACCACTTACTGTATTTCTGTTAATGAGTCACTGGAGATACAGAGCATTACTGTACACCCCTCCTCTCCAGCCTCCGAGTCCCTGCAATAGGATAGTGTATCATTGCCAGACGTGTGTATGTAAAAAAAAACTACAGGTTTATCACATAGACGTGAAAAGAATATTATGCTGTTTATGATGATTAATGAACAATTCTATCAAGAAGTCTCCTAATGTAATTCAGACGTATAACAAGAAATACCACGCATTTCATTTCAGCGTATTTGTGACTCAAATGACGTATATACGTATGAGTAGGAATATTCATGGTGGAATGTCAGGAGGGTATTTCAAAACAATAGCTATAGATATGCCCTGTTGTACTGAGGCCATCCTAGGCCGCCACAATGAAAACTAATTTTGCTTCCTACTCCTCTGGGTTTTATGTCTTTCAGTATTAAGACACTGCTATGTGGATAGCAGTCTAAGTGAATAGGGGTTTCTGAAATTGATAGCCTATAAGGGGCTAGCTATAGATAGGAAGATGCTTCTTCATTTAGGAAAGGGGAGGGGATTGTCGGTGGCACTATTGTGTAGTACAAATTGAATTGTGTTCATCATCCCTTCACAAATACTGACAGTTTATAGGGTAATAGAATCTACACAGGGAAGACTTTGGTATTGCTAATTCAATATCTCTATAGTCATTGTAGATGATGCACTCTTGGTCCTAATGGACTATCATTTTACGTTACAAATATTGAGTCACCCGTTCAGGGTTAACTAGTGTAGGTAAGAGTGTTATTTCTTTGCAGATGGTTTTAGCCAAATTGAATAGGATCGCGGGATGATTTTCTCAAATTACATCCACTGATTTCATGTTATGGCTGCTGATATTGACTTTAGATGAGATTTTACCATACTTATAAAATGAGACAATCTGGTCTTGTCTTGTGCAACATTCTGCCACCCCCACACAGCTAGGGTGATAATAGATCACTACTACATCTATCATGTACCAATATGAAACCCATGACTCTTCTTGCAAAATGTAGACAGCATAATTATCAATAAACTTAATACAGTCTCAAGGTGGAGTATCTCGCTGTGAGTGAGTATAAGGCCAGGTTTAACTTGCCTGTGTACCTCCCCGCCTGTCTCTGTCTCTCTATCTCTTTGTTTCTTTCTGTCTTTCTGCCTCTCACCCTCTCTCCCTGGCAGTCTATGCGCACATTTTTTTGCCTGGGTGTGAGAACATTGCAACCCCACCCCCTAAGCTGTACCCAGTAACCTATATGCTGCTGGTCAGATGAAATGATTGGTTGACCTAGCAATACTTCTATATTGTATTGGTGTCCCCTGTCAGTTGTTTATGTTGTGAGCAATGCTAACCTTTCACCTCCTATGAAATCTAATACAGATATTTTGCATTGACATTGGACACTGCGAAGTTTTATTGCCTGTGCCCATGATACCAAAGCTTAGAACCAAGAACTCTATTTCCCGTCGTTAAGGTGAATACCCACCCTCGGGTAGGGATTAACTACCAACTTACAGCAATAAAGTGTGCCATGATCCGACTGGCCTGGCCATCCCCTGATAACATACACCGGCTTCATGACCTGCCTTTTTGCCTCCAGTGTAGCGCGCACTAGAGGTGGACCTCCAATACTCTTGGCAAGAGGATCTGCACTAACTATGGGGCGGCACAGTATCCCTCCATCTTCCATCTGCAGAAGTATTCAGGTGATAAGCAGGTTGGAAGTATAGCCTGGAGATAGTCATTAAGATCAATCATTTGAATATTTTCAGGTATATCCCTGCCCTCTGCCAACCTTTGCCTAATATTGATTTACTGGGGATGTTGAATAATATAGTAATAATGATATAATTCATAGAACTTTATCATAGCTTGCAAATCTGCTTTCTTAAAGGGAGTGAGGTTCATATGCTGGATATTTACAGGTGAATATGCAGTAATGCAATGACCATAGCTTATGGCTTACGGCACTAAAACAGTATCATACGGCCTATATGAGTACAACACCGTAGTAAATCCTCAGTCCAGAGTGGTGAAAAATGATCATTCATGTACAGTTATTGTTTTGGACATTCATTCGAATTTTCAAATTGGTGAATGAAGGGTTTAAATACACCCTCTCTGGACCGCTGCACTTTATCGGACGTCACATAATGGCATTTGATTAAACTGTTTGTATCAGAGCCATGTCTCACATGATACATATATGTCTCACATGATACATGCATAGTGAACCTGATATTGTACATACTGTGAATAGCAAAATATAAAATTGCAGTAGAATACATTATGTACTTTTTTATGTGCTTTTTATGTATTATGTTACTGAAGTGCACACCTAGGGATGTTACACTACTGCTGCCCACTCTGTCTTCATTTCAGTATTTCAACATTGCTTGATCCCTTATCTGGTTGGTTTGTAAATTATTTACTGAAATATTACTAAAATAGGGATCTGTTTTGATAGTACATGGCTGCCAGTGTGCCATTAAAGCGAAATGTTCTGGGTTTTTCTTCTCATTAATTCATATGTGACACAATCTTGCTGCCGTTTTAACGACTTCTAACAGCAAACAGATGCATCAGTTCCTAATGAAACTGGGCGACCTTGACAGAAATGGGAAGTTGATTGAAGATTTAAAACAAGCCTAAAAGAACCATGATGCAGAATGTTGCAATTAAGCAGCGGAATCAGTTTTAATTAACTACCAGCTGGGTGGGCGTTGGTTAATACATGTGGTATCTGCCATGTCATTTTCCCAATGTCATTTTTTTGGATGGAGAGTTTTTCAGGATCTCAAATTAAGGTGTTCTTTCCTATGGAGTATCTCTCTATTCTATCCAATTCGGATGCATCTTGGTGAATTCCAAAGAGATTTCCACATCCTCATATATCTCCCCTTTTGTGTCCTCTGGAGGGTATCTCAAAAAGATTAGGAATTGATCCTGTCAGAGGTGCTAATTTCAAAATTGAACTCACTGACCTTCTGGAGTGGATTCCCTCTTGTACAGTAAAAAGGGAGTCAGTGATAGGATTGGTATAGGAGGGGTCCAGTCTCTTATTTTGCAACTGGACCTATTTCCGTGCAGTTAACTTGTAGCAGAGGTCAAGCAGGGAAGTCTGTTCTTTGGGTGAGAAATGTAGGAGAACTGCAGGATCAAATAGGTACGGTAAGAACTGGTTTCCCAATCTTTTTGAGATACCCTCCTGTATTGCATACTGCATAATATTATACAGATCATGCTACAGGAAGAAATCAGCTACATGATCGGATGCTGCGTTTTTACCATCATACAGCGTGACTCCTTGAGCCATCATATAAACTTTTTATGCTCTAATCATAGGGCAAATGGAGGGTGTACAGTAACTGTGACATGTACTGGGAATAGGGAACTTAATGCACCTTGCACTAAGGGCCCTTTTCGCAGATCGCGTCATTTACTGCTGTAGGCACTACTTGCGTCAGACACACAAGCGCTCCTAAAACCTTTAGCTAAGTGTCTCATGATACAAGATATTGACTGGAAAAAGTGTGGCTAAATGAGGACATTTCCTCTTTAGCATGTGGACCTGGGGCTGTGGATATTGTGGCTCAGAAGGAAAAGCATTAGGATTCTTCACCCAGTGGAAGCCAACCTAGTGACACTTTAATGTGGAATGTGAGAAAGGTCCGCTGTATTGCGATAGATTGTCACGTGCATGTGTAAATAAGATCATACACAGGTGAAGCCTAATTGTACAAACATTAATTAAACATTGAATGATCAGTGACAGTTTAGTACAGGGAAAAGTGCAACTACATTGACCCATGAGTGTATCTATCGGTACAGATCTTTATCATTGGCTGCTAATATAATCCAGGGGAGTGAAGGGCCTGTTCATTCTTGAAGGTTAGGAGACAGGGTTTTATCTACATCAGTTATGAGAGAGAAAACCACTGTATCTGATGGTCGATATCATCAGCTACACACACATGGTTGAAAATCATAGAAGTGAGCCAAATAGCAATTTTGGAGGTCACCAAGCCCCTGAGCTTAGGATTTCTTTTGCTCATTTTATCGGGCTCAATGAGTTCTTGATGTCATATATATATATATATATATATATATATATATATATATATATATATATATATATATATGTGTGTGTGTGTGTGTGTGTGTGTGTGGGTTTTACTGATCTGTAGGCCATATTTTGGGCCTCAGAGGGTTAAAAATGGCTAAAATTGACCCTTTTTGACCTGGAAAAAACAAAATATCAACATTTTAAAATTTATTTGCTGAAATTAGGACTAGGTATGTGGCTGTCCAGGTCAATCATGTAGAATACAGAGTCTTGTGATAAAATCAGTCCAAAATTTGTGTTCCTGTGTGGATTTTTCTATTATTTTCAATCATTTTACCTTTGGTATAGTGGCTTGTCCAGGTGAAAATTTGGCTATTTGTGCCTCCCCCAGAAAATATCTAAAAGTGAAATGGTTTCAGTTATGCCTTAAAAAGATTGCTGCAGCTGGGGGGGGGGGGAACATATGCCAAAAACAAATTGATTCTCTCCATAAACTTCACTGTGAGGGGGTTATAGATATTGAAGAAATATGTTAGATAAACGCTTCACGGGCCGTGGAATATTGAACCCATAAATGCACTCGTGCTTTACCACAACACCAATTAAACGCTAAATCCACTATTTTCTCTCTCCATGAATTACAACTGCATTGCCACTTAGTGATGGGAAGAGGCAAGCCGGACTACTCCGGCCACCAAGAGCACGGTGCCCTAGTGAGAACTATTACACAGATATTCTGCTTCCAACAGAAATGTATAGAAGTGCCGGAGGCAATGTGGCTGGAGCCAACACAGATCCATGGTCTCAGCTATAAGAAGGGATGTAGAGAGAAGGCGTGGTTATAGCCTAGTGCCAAAAACACAGAAAGGGAGAAAGGGAACCACCCCTCAAGTGTGAATAAGTCTGTAAAGCACAAACTATTCTTGATGAATATTGAGGGCTAAAGACTATAGTAACAACGCAAAACTGTTTTGGCACATATCAGTCACATGCCGTAGGTTTTCTTACCAAACAATCAATTGCTAGTAGAGACAAAGGGATAGTCAAACTATTAGATAGTACTGTAAACCAGTAGCCTCGTCTACCATCTGGGCTTCCCTAGCCCACTTAAAAGGGTCTATTTCTCCTCTTTCCTATCCCCTCAGATGTGTGTGGTGCACCTATGTGTGGGCACCGACACATTCTCCTGTGAAATTGTGTAATGTAGTTCTCGCCATGAATATGACCTTAGCTGTCGAAATGGCGTTAAACATCTATTACTCACTCACTCTTCTACCATCTGCCAAATTCTCAGGTTCTTAAGGGAAGTAGACAGGGTTTTTAGGGCAAGGAGAAAAAAGAGCATATGTCATACCTACCCATATTTAGCAAGCTATTCCTCCAAAACTAACAGGAGTATCTTCTCATGCAATATATCACTGTAAAGCTAGTGATCTGAATTTTAAAGTTGACTTTTAGCACAGGAGCTTAATTCAAAACATCCTGGGATCGCAACCCCAGCGATCTTAGTGTAGGCACATATCATAAGACCTGGCTGCTCTACCCTGTGTAATGCAGTGGTTCCAGGCCTGTCCAGAATAGCTAGTCCTGGGATCACTTCACTATTCCATTTCGACCACTAAGATCACTGTGATCTTAGTGAAAGAAATGCATAGTGGTTTCACCTGAGTACAAGAGCACTTACAGGGAACACTCCTGATCGAAAGAGTGAATAGCCTGCTGCATACATAAAGAGGGGAGGGAGGACGTTTGCTGAGTGTCCTTGAGGGCTCTTAGGGCTACTCTTGCGTTAAGTGCACTGTAAGGTAATTCTTCCCTTCTCTCTCTTTGTCCTGGGGGGAGGGCACAATGCTTCTAATAGGCAAGCATAAATCATACATTCATGGGAACAACTCTTGAATACTGTACAGGGGTTAACTGCACCCTGTGCTCTTTTGTTAGCCCATATATGGGGACGGGGAACAATGGTATAAGCACTCTTGTGAAGAAGAGTGACTCCACAGCTATTCCTTTATTTTGGGACTCTTACCCCTGTGCCTAATCAGTTCTTCTTGGAATAGTGTAGGAGGGCTGAGACTAAGATCAATGCGATCTTAGTGCTGGCTAGGAAATATGAACGCAGTCTGATCTTAAGATCGCTTAACAGGATAAGGTAGAATAATTCCTAAGATCGCTGGGGCTGCGATCCAAGGATGTTTTGAATTAACTTCCTGAGCACCCTTTCTCCTTGCCTCTACACAAATACTTCATGTACATTGGTTTCTAGTACCGTTCGGCATAGTGTAGTGGATAGCTAGTCTGTCTATTTCCACAGCAGCCGGGGAACGATTCCCCATAGAACCCTGGAACGGTTTTAACTGGAAATGTATGGCGAGGTTGACTTTGTATACTTCTCCAATTTATTAACATGGCCAGGTTGAAACCAGCGCCTTCTTGAAGACGAACAAAAAGGTCTCAGAGTAGGGTTATGGCCTGATAACGAATGGGGGTTATGACCAAAAAAGCACTGTCCAAGCCAAAATCGTGAGATAAACCATTGTATCCATGGTTAAGCCAGACATCTTGGGCCTTATAACGGTTTGCCACCTGCTTTTTCGGCTTATGTGTATATATATGTATATATATATATATATATATATATATATATATATATATATATATATATATATATATACACTTGTTGCTCTTATACTATCAGATCGATATAAAGAGTAGTATCCAAGGCCTACTGTTCTTAACAGACCAAGCTAGTCTGCTTCCTGAGGCTCTGGTGGTTTTGGTGTGAGCTTTAGAACAAAGAAATCCCCCCCGACCTATTAAATAAATCCCCAACTTGCTCTATTGCAATGGTAGAATTGCCGTATTCACCACGGCCTTTCATCGACTAAATTGTATACAAGCCAGGATGCACTTAAAGCATGGTAATTGAAATAATTGGAGAGAATAAGATTGCTGTATACAGGCAAAATATGTTAACTACTACTAACTATCCTATCGCTTGCCTCTCCAATTACTGCTATTACCACTAATGGGTATATTGCGCGAAGCTCCAGGAAGCCCTAAGGCCAAGAACACAATACCATATAGCTAGAGGCCCCTGGAGGGTGTTGCTCCTATGGGAAAAGGTGGTATTGCCTAAGAAGTGTTTCTTCTGTAGAACTGGCTTTCCATGTAGTGATAACTTTTCACTTTTGTTGCTCACAAGTGGTCATGCTAGTACAAGTGGTCATTTCAGTAGGTACCTAGTCAGGAGAAGTCAGTCAGTATAGTTTAGTATAGAGTGTGTGACATGAGTAGGTACCTGATAGTGCAGCTCTCTCTACTTTAAACAAGTCAGGTGAACTTTTAGACAAATGTGGTGAGTGGCGAAGCAGAGTGTGACTTGTTTTGAAAAGAGGGCACATACTGACAGTTCTATTTACCATAGGGGCAACACCCTCCAGTTGGCCACAGCTAACCTCTGATCCAATTGCAGGAGCTGCTCTATCAGCACCAGACTGCTTTAAGAGCACCTCATTTGTAAGTTGCTCAAGGGGGCCATTTCTTAATACACTACGACTGCACCCTCTGTACAACCACTATCTGAGTTAAGAGCAACTATCTGCAGTACTACAGTTAGATGCTGACCATACAACCGCTATCTGTGTAAAAATAAGGCTATCTGTATGAAATTCAGTTTATAATATAACAGCTGATGTCAGTATAAAATACACATCAGATACCCCCTTACTTTACGTGGTTCCACATTGTTTATGTGACTTAACATGTTTGTGGAAAAGTTCCTACAGATAGCGTTCATTTACACAAATAATGGCTGGATGGCTGCTACAGATAGTGTTTTTACACAGATAGTGATTGGATGGTCAGCCTCTATATGTAGTACTTCAGATAGCCCTTCAGACAGCGGGTGGGGCTGTGTGTGATCGAGTGCATTACGAAATGACCTCCTGGTCCACTGCTTTTACTTGCTGACTTGTCCATTGTAAATGGAACGATGTGAAATGGTTCTGTCATGATATTCTTTTTCCTCTTGCTCTCTCAGTGTGTGGGTGGGATGTCCGTAGTGGGTTATTTAAGGGAGTGGTCATTATTTATCAACAGGGGGGTGGTGGGTTTGAGGGGGGGCATACAATTTTCAGACCCCCGAGGGGGGGACTAAAAAAATTCACCCTCTTTTAAGCAAAAAAGCCCGCGCACTACTATAGATCAAAGAAGGGTGCGAAAACTCTCCGCGACTCCGGCGTGGGGGGGGGCAGAAAAGATTTTGACTGCTGTCGAGGGGGGGGTGTAAAAAACTTTTGTGCGTCCACACGAAAACCCACCACACCCCCCTGTTGATAAATAATGACCACTCCCTAAACACCCTATGGCTTGCACTCTCTCCCTGGCGCTCACCTGAGACCAGTTATTTTAAGAGATACCTAGTACATCTTTAGTGTTGAATAAGTATACCCAAGCGCCCACGACGTTTATTTGAGACCGGCTCTTCTTAAGACTCCAGTTGCGTATGCCGGCCGCACGGTGCCGCAAAGGTCTCAGGTCTCGTTTGGCAGAAGAAAAAAAAGGAGAATAAGTCATAAAGGCCCTGACTGAGAACTATAGTACATTGCATGACTTGCCTTCCCCTGTGGTGCAGAAGATGAAGTAAGAAAAAGAAGTTATGATGTGAACACTGTTCCCAGTCAATAGCCCTAATAGTCTTGACAGCCTAAACCAGTATTAAAGCAGTACTATTCCATGAGAACTCCTTTGGGTCCAGTACAAAAAGTGCATAAAAAATGCACGCATATCAGTGCTTACTAGACAGGATCAAGAATCTATATTGGTAATTTGTTTCCTTTTCT